>CM028677.1:21934328-23134328 GCA_016760335.1 Gastrodia elata
CCTTTTATGTTGTAGCTTCTCGATTTCAGGATCCCAATTTTCCAAGCCTTGTTTTTTGAGTAATGGTTCAGAACATGATGTGCTAGCAACATGAGGCTCATCAGGACCTAAAGATGCAAACGGGATATGTGCATGTTTCACCTGAAAAAATCAAATTCAAGACAAAAAAATTGCAAATAATCAATTATCAAATTAAGAAAATATATAAAAGGCTAATATAATTCTAACGCAAATCAATAAACACAATTGTGGCTAGGTTGTGAACAAAATTGCACAATATAAAGCATCTGAAATATATTAGAAAAAAACCCACACAATGACAATTATTATTAAACTGAACCAATACAAAAGGTTTTGTAATAAGTTTTCAGATTATGAACAACAACAACATAGCAAAAATTAAATAACTCAAACCAAGAGAACATACCAAGACAAAAGTGTAACAAGTTCAACTATATATGTTCAAATAATAACAGTATCGTGTAGGCTTTGATTAGCATTAAAGTTGAGTTTCAAAAGTGTTGGGCAATAACAGGTAGAACAAATAAAGTGTTACTTATTACTATAAAGGTCACCCCATTATATAGGCAACGGAACTTCAAACTTTAAACTTACATTGCTGAAAATTTCCTTCTGTCGGATGGGAAAAGTAGATTTGTCAATAAAGACACCTGAAATGTGCATTTTACTATGGCCGGCAAGCTTATAATAGTTGCGGGAGCGGGCTAAACAACACAACTTCCTTGAAGAAAAACTTCTTACATCTATTTCATTAATTCTGTAATCATGTGACTTCCATGTGTTTCCTAATTGTGATTTTTCTTTAATTTTCTTCATCAAATCAAAGTGTAGACACCTGCATAAATTGAAAAGAGAAATAGTAAAAACTTTTATCAACAACTTTTATAGTGTAGTTTACATAGCATACGAATACAAAAAATAACAAAACTGTGGAGAATTTCATGTTCAGTCATCCAGAAAGTAATAGTAAATGTGAAGAGTGAGAAGTAAATGTATAAGGGTTTACTAAAAATAATTAATATTTTTTCCTCACTGGCACAACAAAGTACAAAAGGTGGCAAAACTAATAACATCACATATTGTTGAGCCAATTTAATGGCTCGTAAAGTAGTTACACAAAACAAAATGTGTTATAGCCACTTGCTCTATTCACATAGAAAGCAATAAATAAGAGTGTGATGAAACCGAATATATGTTGATTGTTGAACACTACGAGGTTGTTTAGTTCACGCTTATCTTGGCTTAGCCTAGCTTAGATACTCCCAAAAAATTTTAGTAGTTTAGCTTAGCTTAAAGTCTTTTAAGTTAAAATAACAACTTAAAGTCAAAAAGTCAAAAAAAATGATTGAACAGCTTAGTTTATCTTATAACCCATAGAATCCACTCGCACATCAAATAGCTCCTATAGCTATGAAAAGGCTTTAAATAATGTTGAGATACACGACAAAAAAGTTGCAGAAGATAGCATCAAGCATTTGTTTTTTGACAGTAAATATTAAGAATTTTAAGAAATTATGCCTTGAGATATGTGGAAAAAAAACTTAATAGATCATAAGAATGAACACAATGAGTCAAGTTGAGCAATTATAAAGAAATAATGGTAAAAAAGCTAGTTTCAAGAGAATATATGACAATAAAAAATAAAAAATAAAAAGTAAACATGGTCTACAAAAATACAATGCTCGAAAAAAATTTCATGAAAAACCTTTAACTCTGAAATAGGATAAATGGCTACAAGTTTCATAATTAAATTTTCAAAAGATATCATAAAGAAGCGTATAGAAATTGAATGAGCATCTCGGGTAATGTTGAGCTAAAATATGGAAGAATAAAAACAATTACAAATTTATTAATAATAAATAGCAACTTAATTCAGCTTATCTTAGTTATGTATAGAGCATAGCCTATCAAATTGTCATAATAAGCCTCATCTATAACTATTTTAAACTTATATTTACACTTAAAGTTTGTTAAACAACTTTAAATAATGTTTAATAAATCTTTGGATCTGGATACAGTAAATCCTAGATGCGTGAATTCTTGAAAACTATTGGGATTAACATTTGGTTTATGAGAAATTAAATATTTAACTGAACAACATGTAAACTTCTACAAATTTCACCCTTAAATAACATTAATTGATCAAAATATATTTTATTTTATTTTTAAAAAAAATAATATATTAGAACTTGAACTTATTGGATTAATTAAAATTTAATTCTTCATTTAAATATTATATCCAGTTTAAGATGATCTGTTTACTTTTTATACTATCACTGCATAAATTGTAACTAAGACATAGTCAATTTGAAAGATCCAGTGAGAGAAAAAATATTTTTTTGACAGATAAAAAATTAAAAACCATGAATCAAATAACTTCAACCATCGATGGTATAACAGTGATGCAGTAAACACTTAAAATCGGCAGTCATGTAGACTATAAACACAAGTGAGGCTGCAATATTGATTTGAACTCCACTGTACGGAAAATAATGCACACTGTTAAAGAAATTTTACTGGTGTTGGTGATGAAGGGACCGACGGCCAAGCCAATTTCCGTGATAGGGCTGATGGGTAAAGAGATTTGTGCGGGAGGCAAATGAGCAGCGGCCGTCGGCCATCGGGCTAGGATAGCAGCAATGAGGAGCTGCCGCTATAAGTGACGACGACGCCATACCTCGGCTCAAGAAGGAATAGAGAGTGAGCGGAGTGATTGCTTGGAACGAAGCAGACGATGAAATGAAACTATCGGGTATAGCAAATTTGCCTACACCTCGAATCAGCTTTAGTGACCGCCCAGCTTTATATTCTAGGCTGAACCGCTGTAGTTAATTCACATTAATCTATTATGTGATATGTTTAATTTGAATAATAAAAGTAAAAATGATATTTTTATAAAAAAAATATATATCAAAAAATATTTATGATTAATAAAAAAAAAAAAAATTTTTAATTTTGTATATAAGTCTCTCAAAAAAATATATTCAACCAATAATCCACTAACACATTAAATTGACACATCATATATATATATATATATATATATTGGTGTATACTAATGTGTGCAAGTGTAACAAAACTCACAAACTAAAAACTCATTTTTATTTCTTATAATTATATATAAATCTAACTAATTAAAAATTTTGTTTGTATTTTTTTTGCCAAATAATTTGGAACCCAATATATGCATTTTTTTCTCGTATTCTTCAATTGGAAGCATTCTTCAAAAGCTTTTTGTTTGTATTTTTTTTGCCAAATAATTTGGCACCCAATATATGCATTTTTTTCTCGCATTCTTCAATTGGAAGCATTCTTCAAAAAGCCTTTTGTTTGTATTTTTTTGTCAAATAATTTGGCACCCAATATATGCAATTTTTTCTCGCATTCTTCAATTGGAAGCATTTTTTAAAAACTTTTTGTTTGTTTTTTTTTTGCCAAATAATTTGGCACCCAATATATGTATTTTTTTTTCTTTAGAAGAATTTTTTATGTAAAAGTGAAGTTTTATGGTTGATACTTAAATCAACTTATGATTTTTTTGGCTCTTTACAAATCATTGTTAACCAATCCACTTAAAGTACATACTTTTTAAGTTTTGAGGCTAATTTAAATTACTAATATAATGGACATATTTTTAATTTTTGCATTGATATTTATCATATATCTTAACAAAAGATGTGTGTTAAATAGTGGTTTTTGCATAAATTATAACTTTTAAGATGTATTATGCTTAAAATAATCCACACTTCTTAAAATTCAAAAGGAAAGTTTAAGAAGATGATGATATTGGTAAAACAAGAGTTATGCTTTGCTTCAGTGAGCCTTAAAACATGGCATAAAGGTTGGGGGTTGAGCCACCGAACACCAATGAATTTTGACATCATTTAAATGGAAAGATACGAGTTTGAAGCCCGTGAAACCCACTCCGCCTCTAAGTGGGAGGTTGTTGAGTATTGGGGCCTCAAGTGCATAGAAGTGAGCACACGAATATTAGACATCAATTTGAGATGAAACAATAAAATGATGAACTTAAAGGAACCTTGGGAACTTGCTATAGGCGCCCAGGCATGCCTACACGCCAAACAATACAAAAGAAACAGAGATATTGATATCTAATGCACTTGAGCATCGGGGATATTTTAGAGCAACAAAACGCAAGGCCTTTGGGAACGCCCAAGTACCAAAATGTTTGCTACTTGAAGTTTGGATAAAAATATGTGGGCTTGAGTGTGCCCCTGCATCATTATGCTTGAGCATCTAAGTGCACCCAAATGTTGACTCTGGAGAATAGTTATAACAATCCTAGATTGTCACATTGATTTATTTGGACTAAACTAAATTCTAATGTTAGTTCCATTAATCAAATAAAAATCTATTTTCGCGCATGTGGCAGGCAGCCGCGTTCAGGTGGCAATTCACTACCGTATAGACCCTCCGGTACTCCAATAAATTCCTATTTGAGCTCCTAAACCTTATTTGCATCGATTGAGATCAATCTTGGGAGCTAAGAACATGCTGGTTATTCATCTTCTTCACCTAACCAAACCCTAAAAGGTACATCTTTTCTCATTTAAGCTCGAATTAGGGCATCATAATTTCTTGACTTATATGTAAAATTAGGAGGCGTATTGGTACCAATTGAAAGGTCTCGAAAAAATCTTTCTATCGGTATATGTCATGCCTCGCGATGAGCCCTGTGTAGGGAGAATTTGGATACCAAAAGTTCCATTTATACGATCTTGCCAATTTATTGTTTATTGAAAGAAAAATTCAAAATTTTAATTTATTTATTTATTTAAATTTCAAATTTTTAAAGCTTCATAATTATAATTACAACTCTAAAGATAGTGATATTATATCTCAAAATACTTAGAAAATTACAATAATTAATATTACGCAATTAGTTTTTCTGTTCGGTGATTAGTTCACTAATTAATTTTTTGATTAATTAACCTCTTAATTATAAAATTTGATAATGTCATAACTTAATTAAATCACATTCAAATACAGTGATCCAATATACCATTTTAATCAAAAAAATTATAATGAACAATAATCTAATAAATTATTTAAGTTTCTATCATTAGTTTTTTTAATTATGCTTAATTACTTAAAAAATGAATTAGTTAATATTAAGCTCAATAATTAGACAAATTTTAAATTTTAGGCCTCTAGTTACTCACTAAACAGAGGAGAACAAGTTTATGAAATTAAAATTATATATTTGTAATTAATTTTATTAATCACTCATTAATCACCATAAACTTTAACTAAGATTTAGATTAATTAATTAAAGTCCAAATTTAGCATACTTGCTGCCATTGTATTCGGTATTTTATAGGAAACTCAAAACCACTGATTTTGCTTGATTTAAACATCAATTAATGAGAATGAGTTTTTGATCTTCACTTCTTATAATAGCCTAAATTGTTATTTAAGTCAATTATAACTAAACCAAGTTTTGATTATGATGCTAATACTCTAATTAAGTCATTAGGAGTTCACCACAAAGACATAGTTTAAATCAGAAGTCAAATTGATCAAATCCTGATTTTTTGAAATTTCAGAAACTCTAAAAATGAACCTCAAATAAAAAATTCGACTTCACCATTGCTATGAGTGATCTTTTGGAAGCATTTGAAAGTTGTTAGATTTTCGACAAATATTTTATTATATTTTAAATACCCTGAGAAATTAGATAATTAAATACTCATCGAAACAAAAATCCAATTTCATTGTTGCGTTCCTCACCTCTCAAATAGTTACGAGTGATTTATTGAAATTTTTTGGAATGTATTTAATTAATTAATTTCAATTAATCAAATCAATTTAATTAATTTAATATTAATATTATTTAACCATGTTTAACGAACGTTGTTTTCTCTAAGTAGCGTTGTTCGCATCCTGCGGTTTGATCAGACGGTCAATCTCGACCGTCCCATTAAAAGATCGGACGGTCTCCACGTTGTCCCTGTCTTCCTGCGCCACGTGCAGGGAACGTGGCAGTGGATTGCTCGCATCGCGAGCTCTGCTCACCAAATGCCTCCCCTGCTGCGTTAGCACCGCTTTAGGCTTGAATTAAGCTTCCTTATCAACTTCAATGCCTCACATTTGGTTGAGATCCGATTTCAGCAAAGAATTGAAGTGTCACCAAAAAACCCTAGCACCTGGACCATCTAAATTGAGGTACCTTTATCTACCAATCTACATTCTTGATTGTTAAATTCCATTTTTTTAAGTTATTTCACTTTATAGATTAAACTTTGATTGGGTTCCATCACGTCCGATCGAACCCGATCGTATTAATTTGGCTTTGAAGCTACAGTCCTTACTGTTAGTCTCGTCTCGCCCCGATCGTGGTAGCTAGGGCTTGACCTTGTCGAAGCTGTACACCTCCTATGGCGACGCTTTTAGTACCAATAGATAGGTTTATCCGAGACCTCTCGATCGGTGTACGGGTCGGCCCCCGGCGACGGCATCTTGACCGTCAATTTCGAAGCCCTAACCGTTAGGCTTCGCTTCATGCCGCTTCCCTTGGTCTGGGTCGGGTTGGGTCAGACCGACCCATCGGATCGAGAACGATCTCATCCGCGTCAGCTATCAGCGGGTCCCATTGTCCATCACAGCCCTAATTAGTCCTAATTGAAAAAGCTTACTCTTATTAGCCTTAATTATCATAAAACTTAATTAGTGAATATTAACCTAATTAGTAACCTAAATTAAGTGATTTAAACTTTTGATAGCTCATAAAGTATATTAGAACCTAGTGGTGTGATTGATTCTAAGATTTTATGATTATTTCACTAATTACTCACTAATCACTCTTAATTCTAATTAGGTCATAACTTGTTAAAGTACCTAGTGTGTTCTAGAGAAGTTATAGCAACTGAGTTTACTGAATTTAGATTTCAAATAGAAAAGTCAAGTTTTTGACCCTATTAAGAAGCCCTAAATTATATTTTAGTACCCTAATCTTATTTTATTTATAACTTAGCCAATACATATCAGAATTTAGAAATTTTAAATTCTATGGAACTCTTAGATAGTAAGCATTAATAAACTGATAGAAAATTTAGATTTCATTAGGATAAATTACCATTTTACCTTTATGAGTCAATTTTTTTAAATTGAGCTTATAAGGTTATTTTCTTATCTAAATTTAGTTTGCTTGCTGTCTATCTTCATGTTAGACGGTAAGTAATTATTTGCCATTAAAAATTTCCAATTTAGAGCTCCAAATCAAAAAATAGTTTTTTAGACCATTAAGTAGGGGAAAAATGGTCATTTTGCCCAAATTTAGGTTTAAGTGCTTTTAAACCTTATATTCATATTCTGATCACTAAAATTAGTAATTCAAATGTTTAAAAATCAATTTCTCCTCATTTAAGCTATTAATTAGATTTATAGGATAAATTTTAAATCTTTCATAAATAATTAAATTATGTGACATAATGTGAGATTTATTAAATCTCACATTATGTCTCCTCTAAGCTCTAAAGATTCTTCTTAAGCAAAATGCTAAGTTAACTTTATGCTTTATGATATAAGATCAATCTCATATCATACCTCCCTTATCTTTTCCAATCCTTCTCTTAAGTTTTCAATTTAAAATTAGTTAAAATTAGTGCTTGAGTATTCATCTTAGTTCTTTAAGATATTCTCCCTTAGAAATTATGAAAATATCTTATGATTAGAGTTCATCTATTGAGTAAATTGGGTTACTCCATAGGTAAAGAATTAGTTTTGGCAGTTTATATATTTTTATAGTTTATTAATAATTATTTGATCTTTTAACCTCAGATTTAAGAATAAAGATCCATCCTATTGAGTTTGACTTCACTCAATAGGATTTACCTTAACCTAAATTCATGAGATTGGGTTAAAAGCTTTAGTACTTTAGGATCACCTATGACGACCCCAATATTGAGAATCATTAAACTCAACACTGATACATTGCCATAATATCTAATACTATATTAGAAGGAAACTAATCCAAATCATTAGATACCGTGTTTGGCCAAGGATTTAGAAGAGGCTCTTAAATTAAGATGGAAGGGGTTTTTATGAAAAGTATTATATGAAATACATATTAAAATATGATACATATAAGGACATGTGAGAATGTAATTTAAAAGCAATTGATATGAATACTTGTAATTCTAGATATTAAAATTTTAAATATTTAACATATATAATATGAAGGTACAACATGCAATATAATATTAAGTCATTAAATTCTTAAAATTTTTGGCATAATTTCTACTATATTTAGTTAAAGAAATACCTGCAATTTAAACATATAAGTCTTAAATTATAATAAAAGATTTTAAGAAAATGAAAAGCAACCTAAAACTAACATGAATTCAATCCATTACATAGAATTGTTTAGTTCCAGTTCTAATATAAAACTAATCTGTTATATGGGATTTGCTCATTTACAATTCTAATATAAAGTCAATCCATTCTATGGGATTACTTATTTCTAATTCTAAAGTAAAGTCAATCCGTTATATGAGATTGCTTATTTACAATTCTATTAGTTTAAAATGAGAAAACATATATATAAAAATTATCTATCCTAGAATATGCAATTCACATATCACTTAATACATACTAAGGATGAAGAATAATTCTCAACATAAGCAATTAACTACTTTCCAATTCTATATACAACTAAGTATACACCTAAACTCCAATTTAATATATGAATATGCAACTAAACTCTAATTTAATATGCAAAGTAAATATACAAGATAATTATGTAACTAATAGTTTATTTAACATTCAATTTCATTCATTCATCCATTCATCACATCCCAAGTATTTAAATATAAAACTAAGCTCCAACACAAGTATAGTAAATACAAACTAATGACTTAATTATTATAAACCATTAGTAAATAAAGGAAATTAAAGAAAGTAGCAACTCACACTTGCAATATTAATAAATTATATTTTAATAATTTTAAGTGGAAGCAGCTAGCTTTTGGCACTTGGTTCAGCTCCAGTAGCCTCCAAATACACCTGATCTATCACATTTTGATATTTAAATGTAATAAGGGAATGCCAAAAAATAAAAAATATAGTTAGACTATATATTTTAAGTACAATTTAAGATTGGGCTAAACATTTTATTGTTCAATTGGATATTACTACTAATTATAACATAGGCACAAGCATGGGTGGAAAAAGTTAAACATACAAGTGTGGAAAAGTAAGTGAGAAAAAAAACAAAGTGAGTTAGAATACTCACAAAAATATACATCATAGCCTGCAAATAAAATAAGGGTAAAAATATCCTAAATAGGCTAGAAAAAAACTAAAGTGCATATGAAAGTAAATGAAGTAAAGCATGTATATATTTAAATAAACTTATGTTAAGTAAAGAAAATAGATAGTGAAGCATTTAAACATAATTTTAATAATATTCACTGTAATCTAAATAAACTATAAACAAATAAAGTACAGTACTAAAACATAAAAAATATATAGTATAGAAATTGAAAGAAGATCTTAGACTTATTAGTCTAAGATTCACATAGTCTAGAACTATAGAATGTTGCTTAGCTAAAATCTATAATAAGTCTTAATAATCTATAAGATTGAAGAAGATCTCATATTTTAAATGATTAAAGTTGTTTTAGAAAGTACTCATTCTACGGGTAAATATAGAATGAAGCGAGGAGTTAAACACCTCCATTTAACAAGTAAAGGAAAGTGGGATCAAATAAGTAACACTCATATTCACCCTCTGAGAATGTGAAGTCTCCTTATTACTCCTTATTAGCCTGCCCTTGGCTTATCCAATAATAAAAATCCCTATAGTTTTTAATATAAAAGTTTTATTTATGCACAATATCTTATATGAATGATTTAAATGAATAAGACTCAAAGCTAAGCAATTCAATAATTATAATTAAGTGATATCCAAAATTATCTAATTTTAATGATCTACTTAATAATTTGAGCTAATTGAGCTTCCAATTGACTTTGAGATATTGATCTCAAGTCAATTAAAAATAGTAGTATTAATTGGGATTTTGAAAATAATTATTTTATTTCACTATTATGTTATGACAAAATAATTTATAAGTATAATCAATACAAATAGAAACTAGTTCTAAACTAATCATAATATATAAGATTCAATCATGGCAATTAAATCAAGGCTTAAGTGACTAGTAGGAAAGATTGAGATTAAGATATTAAACTTAAGGAATTAGAAGTTAAAGTTTAATTTACTAAAGCTCACTAGCTATATGTAGTTTAAAGATTCTATCAAATTAAGTACTAATTTAGCTAGGTTATAATAAAATGAAAGATTTAAAGTAAATAAAAGATGGGATTTAAGAACTACAAGTTCTAAGTATCATAAATAATTAAAGTTTTAAGAAAAATTAGTATGATTCCTAAATTATCCTAAGTGAATTAGGATTCTTATTACTAGCTCTTAAAAAAATCAAATGAAGATATTAAGGATTTGGGTAAATAAACTAAGCTTTAGTCTAATTATTAAATATCAATCCTAGTTGAATCAATAATCTATAATTACAAAAGCATTAAGGCTAACTACTCTTAATAGATGTAATTAATAGATCTAAGGATCAACTATAAGTTATGTTTAAATCAATCATAGAGTTTATACCTTAGAGTTGAAAGGTGAATCAAGCAAATTATAATTGATTTACATATCTAAAAAAATGAGAACTAAGCTCAAACATAAGTAATCCAATTTGACATGGAGAATAATAAATATGATATGTTACTTATCATAGAGTTTTATAAAACCTAAAACATGCTATATAGGAAATTATGATTCATCACAATAACATTAATTAAGAGTTAAAAATCTAAAATTATAATTTGTTATCCAATAGAAATAATATACATATATTTGAAATCCTTATATTACAAGGAGAAAAATGACACTAAGTAAGTCAATTTTGGACAACGTTTGCAATTTAGAATTTCTGAAACTCCTAATTAGGGTTAAAAAGTGATTACAAAAATTAGGGTTCAAATATAAATTTTGATTTCATATTAATACTCATCACATTTTTGTGAGTGAAATGAACTATTTGATCATTTTATTTTGACATTAAATGATCAAATTATGTCATATGAAATGATGAATATTAATTTGTAATTAATTAATTAATCCTAAAAATTGACTAATTAAAACATTCACCAAAATAGAATTTTAATTACATATTATTAATCTACTTATTTTTGTGATCAAAATGGTATATAAGATTATATTATTTAGTTAATTATTTTTGAAGATATAATTAAATGAAGATTTAGATCGAATAAATGAAATATTAATTAAAATACAATACAATCATTTATTTTAAAGTAATTAATAATTAAGTTCACAGAATTCAGCGCAGTATAAAAATTGGGGCACGAAAAAATTAGGAATCGGCAAAGACACAGAAAACGGGGCATCCTAGAAATTTGGTGGCACGGAATAATGTGAAGGCGGCGCCGTCCACGTAATAAGACACGTAGCATCTAATCCGTGAAGCCGTGTGTCATAGCGGGTCCCATGACCTAAAAGAACATGGTCCACGATTTTATACCGAGCCAGTCCAGTTTAATACAGAGATCCAGACCGAGAGCCACTTGCATCCGACTGCTTCTTCCCCATGACTCCCGATAAGGCTGCGATTAGGGTTCGATCGATCAGGCCATTCCAGTCACCCCACCTCTCAGCCCGCACGCCGTTGGAAATATCTAATCGAGACTTTTCTAACGATATGTGTATCGTCACAAAAGGTATCCTAATGATCAAACAAAATATAACCCTAACTTTACCCCCATGACGGTTAAGTGAAGAAACGAGAGATCAAAATTAAGTTCGATCGAGAGGGATCAAGCTCGTGCAATTTCTAACGTTTAAACACATTTGATATAATTAACGAGATAAGCAATTTAGTATAAGTAATAGGTGAGAGGAATACCTGAAACCTAAGAAGAAATTGAGCTCCGATTGTTAGATTTAAGCACAGACCGAAGAAGTTTCGCTCACAGCATTCAGCTCTGGCCAACAACTTTAGGTAAGAGTGGAAGAGAAGCAAAGAATTTCCTGGGAGCTAATAGAGGTAAAAGGAAGCTCGGCTGGACTTGTAGGGACCGAACGTACGTCTCTGGGATGCCATAGGGGGATCGTGGGAGAGACAAGCAGGGAGCGATCCTCAGCCGTCTGATTGAATCCGAGATCGAGCAGTCCAGGACTCTCTAGCACGAGAAATGAAATTCAGCCGTTCAATTTAATCCTTAGAATATCTGACAGTTCAAAAAATGTGAAATGTTGTTTGCTGATCGGCACTTAACAGGAGATCTCTGCGGTTCCAAAAAGCCGTTGGAATAAAATTATTAAATATTTATATTATTTATTTTAAATACATTATTTAATTAATTAAATACACATAATATTAATCAAAAAATTAAATAACTAAACGAACTTTAAAAAAATTCTAAAAATTCACTCTTACCTAATTAAGGTGTGGGAAACTTAAAAATGAACTCGGATTTTTGATTGGAGGTCAATTTAATTATCTTAATTTTTTGGATATTTAAATAGTATTAAAATATTTGAGAAAAATTCTATGAGTTTAAACACTTCCAAAATACTACTCCTAGTTAATTTGGGTGTGGTGAGTTCAATGACGGACTCAGTTTTTGATTTTGAGATCTAAATAAATTAGACATTCTCAGAATTATCAGAAAATTATGAAATGTTAGAGATTGTCAAATGATCTCCAATTCGCACGAAATTTGAAATAGAGGCTTTTAATACCATTATAAGACCAATGGAAAAGGATTAGAGTCAATTAGGCCACTAATTGATAGATAATAATTCTAGGGTTATTACATCACCTTTGGATTAAGTAATTAAATCCCAATATTTGGTATTTAGTACTTAATTCTTCCATCTTGATTTGGTTTAATAAGATGGGCTTGTGTTTCTTAAATTATCAAAATAAGTCGATTGATATATTTATTTAACTTATATAGTCAATATTTATTATACATAATTAGGACCTAGCTAGTCTTAGTTATTTTTTAACTTTTAAAGTTATAAATCTTAGTTACACTCAATAGTAAGAATTGAATATCTTGAACTTGTGTAATTTAGAGTAGATAGAATGAATGAATTAGACAACAGTAGATATCACCTATGTCTTAGTAGAGTCTCTTGCTCTCTTTGAATATTAATGCTTTGCTTATATTATATTTGAGCTTTATACCTTGAGCATGTGTGGTGAATATAGGATATTTAATGAGTATCTTATATCAAGATTGATTTGCATAAACATCATTTGCATTTTTGTAGATTCTTTCAGTTTTCCTGACTTTCAGTTTAGTAGAGTGTGATCTAATTATAATGCCTCTTCAGTTCCTTACTTTTGCTTTAGTGCAGGCGAAGCCTAGATAGGATGGTATTTGTTTAGCTATTGCAATGTCTAACCAAGCCGAGTCCTAAGGTGGCCTGGGATGGTATACGTTAGACCTTTCTTTTCCTTTCATTTCCATGGCTTGTTTAACTAATTCTCTGATATGGTATACTAATTTTATGTGCACTTTTACTTTTGTTTCTTTTGCCTTAGCTCAGCAGGCTAAGTGAGTTGTTGTGCATATTTTTTATTCAGATAGCTTGTTTAGCCATAGTAGTTTTTCAGTCTATATTTTGTTTTGAGTTTGTTTTAATATATTTCAGCACTTGTACATTTATTATTTACTTAGTTGCTAGCTTACTTATATTTTAGATGCTAATCTCGCTCGCTTTATTATATATATATATATATATATATATATATATATATATATATATATATATATAAGATGTTAGTATTGTTTTCAGTTATTAAAATATTTCACGTGTTCTTTTACTTTGTATTAATTAGCATAAGTTTATATTGATCATAAGCATATTTATGATGAATTTTCTATTTCAATTATTTTTCTTTTCATTTTAATACCTAATCTTGTTGCAGTAGAGTTTTGAGGTATGTGCTTACCTTATCTTGTTTAAGTTATAAACATATTATTTATGCTTTATGTTCCTTTTATATGCTTTCTTGCTCTTATATATTGTGCTTAGTTGTTAAGTTTATCTTGATATATAAATCAACATAATACTGTATCTACCTAAAATGTATTTAGACATTTTGCCTAACTAAGCTTTTCTTTTATTAGCTGGGGCTCTATTATTGTTAAACTGATAATAATAGATTATGAGTTGTTTGAAGTTGTGGAGCCGTCCGAGGATTTTCCTTTGGAGGGGGACCGTGCTGTTGAAGACTCTTAGCCTTTTTGTTCTCTTTTCATTCTGCTACTGAGGCTGAGTGTCTTTATATTTCATTTCTGCTAGACTGTTTAAATATGTTATAATAATACAGGTTAAACTTTACTTTTTGCTGCTTTACTTATTCTGAGTTGAATGTTTGGATTCTTATATTGTAATGGATAAATGTTTACTATTTTACTTCTGCACTCTATTTTCATGAATATTTAATTTAGTGAATTATGCTTGAAATAGCAAAGTCTTTAATTATAATAGATTATGATGAGTACATAATCTAATTATAAATAAGGATCTTGTTATTTTGTGATCATCTCATTGTAATCATGTTAACTTAAGAGTTAAGAGGACCGTAGTGGGGACGGACCACCACACTTCCTTAATTATTATTTTAGGGCTTTTTCCTAAGCAGCTCACAATAAAGCCGTTGAACCTTAAAAATTAGCAAACTTAGTATCTATGAGTTCCTTAGACTAAACAGAATATAAGTACATCATAAAATTTAGATTTTCATTATTAATTTTACTAATCACCTCTCAATGAGTTTAAATCATAATTTAAACTCATTAGCCTTAATTCTTAACTAATTTGGGTGTTATTTGTGTTAATCTTCATATTATATATTAATGAACCATTTAGCATTAAAAAAAATTAAATTGGAACCTTATAACTTAAATCATATTCTTAACCCTTAAGTAGGGGCATTTTGACTATTTTGACTAAGTATAGTTTTAAATGCCCTTAAGACTTAAAATTCGTATATTTATCTAAGAATTAGTAGTTAGTTAGAGTTTCAAATTTATTTGTTGTTTACTTTATTTTCAGTTCTACACAGCTTTATTTTCAGTTATTTTAGTTATAATTTGTTTCAATTGATTTCCTTTCAGTATTGTGATTAGTTATGCTTTTCCTACTTTTAATTTGAGTATCAAATTTAAAGTTCAGTTTTCTTTCCATTTTCTACAGTTTTATTTTTATTTTACTATTATGTTTAATAATATCACTTAAATGCAAGAATATACTATTTTTAACTTAAGCTGTACTTAGACTTTATAAGCGTAACAATATTTTTTCTTTGTTGGCCTTGCTCTGCTATATATGTATATATGGCAGCAACATGTTATAGATCAGACCCTGGACCCTGCACTTGAGGGCGAGATTGTGATAGAAGCTCAAGTGAAGTTTGTGACCTGCAAAAAGGGGAAATTGTTGGTTTAAATTTTATTTTGCCCATATTTAATTTAAATGTAATAAATGAGTTTCTTTTTTATTATTTTGCATTTTCTGTAATGTATGTGAATGAATAAATATGGATAATATCTGGATGCCTTGTTCCTTATATTTTGCACTGCTTTACTTATATTTCTGTTAAGATCTTACCCACCTTAGGATTAATATCATGGATACATTGTTTATTATATGTTTTAATGACAGCCATCACTTGATCGTAGTTGAGTTAGTATTACTCGACGACGGTCAAGAGGCGGCCGTTACAGCATTCATTGTCTTAGATCTTTTTTACCTTAAACATAACGTACAAGACAATTTTGATGTATGAAATGAAAACATAGAAACTTAGGATAACACTTGCATTAATATTATTATCAGGATGAGTGATTGTTACACATATTACTGTTAATGGACAGGCGGTAATGATAAATAAGGATACTTGGCATGTACTCATTTAGGAGTTGTGTTTAGTTTGAGAACCCACTCAAGTCTTATAAACGAGTTTGACTCAATTATTTATGAACGTATCCACAAAAGTAAAGTAAATTAGCTAAAATTAACTACATATGCATTTACGTCTCTTCAGTTTATTACAATTTTCCGCTTTAGCTTTGAGAAGCTAAATATGACATGATACAATTTAGTTCTACTTAAGTGGTAATAAGTGAAACTCTTAAATATTGATGCACCTTTTTAAATAATGGTGGAGTTCCTGATAAGAATTCAAAAGTTAAGGGTGTTTATGTGGGAGCACTCATTAAATGGATGAACTGCTGAAAAATTATCTTTTAAGAACAAAACAATGAGACATTTCATGCTAAAGTGGATAATACTTTGATGTTTAAGAGTTTATGTTGTTACATTTGGCCTATAGCCTGACTTTGCTCCAAAGTCAATATGAGTGAGGAAGACACTTTTAATCAACTTTAAGCATGCTTTATAACCTAAATCGGTAGCATTTATATGAAAATGTTTGTGTGCTAATCCATACGGATGATCCTCAATCAAATTCATCACAACACTCAAATAGTATACTGGCTGAAGATTTTTATGTGCACCACTCAGCATTTAGATGACAAATATAAGAAAATAAGATATTATATTAGTGATTATTATTAGTTTATTTGATTGATGAGCAATAGTTATCAATTAACTTACTACAATTGTGCCTATAGTTTGTGGGTTAATGAAACTTATTAGAGAATGTGATATATTTGAAAATAGAGCCTTTGCAATAAAATTTAAATTTGAAGAAAAACGAGTCTTTAAAAATACTTAATTTCATTCAAAAAAATATATTAAATATACAATTTAAGTAGCTCTTAATTTTCTTGAAAAAAAATATTTCTATTGTGTGCATGCATCGCATCAGATAAGAAATATGTGTCATACAATATTTATATAGTGATGTAAGAATATATAAAAATACATTATTACTTTCAAATACTCAAAATATTATGTATTTGTATATTTAACATTAATAACATCATTTTATAAGTGTTCTTTTAGAAATGGATAAGCTTTAAAAGTCAATCTATTTTCTTATATAATGCTTAATACACTCCCAATCATAATATAATATTTTTTTCCTAAGTTCACGTTCAACTTCAAATTATTATTTATTAATATACATATATATATATATATATATATATATATATATATATATATATATATATAAAAGTTAATCATAGTGTTATTTTCAAATATATCAAAATTTTATAGTAAAACAAATAAGAGGAATACAATGAAATTACAATTAGATGAATACTATATTACTCAAATTATGTATCATATCCTAATAAAAAATTGAGAATATATATATTTTTTATCTCTTGCTAACTATCCCGTTAAATTTATTTTTTTAGCTAAAATTAATTTCTGAAATTCAGCGGCTTCCGGAGGCCGATTATAACATATGGAATCCGCTACTTTCAATTGAAATTGGCCGCCGGATTCCAGCGGCAGATCACAATTGAAAAATACAAATTTAAAGAAAGGATTAATAGTAGCCACTAACAAATTTGTTAAGCAAAAGTTGAGAGATCAAATAAAATATTTAATAGACTATTTTAAATTGCATAATTTTGGTAAACTTTTATAATATAAATATTCTTAATTCGTGAGAGGGAGCGCTTCCTGTTCTGCAACTATGGCGGCAAAGTGGGCACAGAAGACCGTCGTTCTCCCACCCCATAAGCGCGGTTGCCATCTTGTCACCTCAAAGGTCGGTAGATTCTCAAGCCCTACTTCAGAAATTCTGAACTTATTTTTGAAGCTTTCGATTTTTCGCCCTTAAATTTATAGCTTTTTTCTTTCCTTTTATTCACCCTTTCTACTATTCCTACGAACTGATTATTTTCCTATGCTTCAATTCGTACAGAAGTGTTATGATAATTGAACCGCGTCATCAAATATGCTTTTCTTAGGGTAGTTTGCTACTTGAAGTTTAAAAACCATGAATTATAAAATGAAAGCTGAAGTACTTTAATAATGCACTGGCTGAGATCCCCAGGCTTGGAGGGCTGTTCGGTCTAGACGATCAAGAATACCAGCCCTTGAGAATGTTGAGTAATTGTAGTGTTTTCTGATATCTCACTGCCGTTTGGTACTTTCATTAGCAGAAACTAATTAGAGTATCTTCATGGATACGAGACCGAGTGTATAGAGATAACGAAGATCATCACTGTGGTATTTGGAAATTGCGGCCCTGAGGCTGGTAAGTCTCTCAGCTTAAAGAAAGTCAGCTAAGGGTGGTGTGCTCAAGAAATGTCTATAACAATACTAAAATCACACTTTTGGATGCTAACTTGCATGCTTTCATCAACTCCTTTAACAATGCAAGAATTGTCCTAATATCTCCATCACTCCATTTCCCTAAACAAACCTCCTAGATCTGGACCATCCATCTATAAGAACCCAATATAAACCATACATCCAAAACAACCTAATACTATGTACGCCCACAAATCCTGTGTAAATACTAAGCATTTTAATTGAATTAATACTCTGGCTTTTCCACTTAATACTTAAACTAATCTACTTGGTTTTAGAGCTGAGATGCTTCGGCTCCAATCCATCTCTAATCTCTAATCATTGTTCTCCTTCTATCCCTTCCCCTCCTCCCTCCTCCCACTTGACTCTCGTAATAGTTCGACAGACAGACAACTAGTGATGGACTCGCTGAGCTCACACGTCACAAGATCTGACAATCCCATCTTCTTCCCGTTCCCCATTCAATCCAACAAAATAAGAAGTTTCCGATGAAAATACTGTTCACAACCTTCGTACTAACTATAACTACCAGATTTGAAGAGCCCAAATCTTTCAGCTCTTTCAAACGAATGCTCTACAACATCACTTGGATCGAATCAACATTCTTCCCTCTCTAACAACATCAGAGGACCCCATCCCAAATCCTAGGTATGCCGAATGGATTTTCACCCCTCGCAATCTAATTGCCGCTCTGTATTCCACAATACCCCCCACCATTCCATAGTATATTATTGAAATAGACATCTGCCATGAAATATGGACGATTATTGAATGCCAATTCTAGTTCTCAAGCAGATCGATGGTCATCCAACTCAAAATGAACTACAAAACATTGCCCCTCTCCACTGTCCAATGTAGGAGTACCTCAACAACATTAAGTCATTGTGGGACAATTAGCCTCCACTGGATCCAAAGTCAATAGCAACATCATTCTTTACACACTATAAATGAACTTTCAACAACCTATTAGGCATTTACGACCTCCATCCGCACGAAGTCATTCCAATAAGCCTTGAAGATATACACTCCCTCCTTTATAGCGAGGAACTCAACATACAATTGAAAACACACACAAATTGCAGCAAATGTTGTACCACAACATCCACCACCCAAATCTAACAGCATTAGCCTACATACGAGGTCGGGGTCGTGACTGCAGCTTATAAGGCAGAGGCCGCCATTGCTCACACTTAGTCGCTGGCTTAACATCGATTGCCAAATCTATGGCAAAATGGCTCACAACGCTATCAACTACTTGCAGCACACCAATCTTGCATATACCAAGCGACAACCACAGCCACAATCAATGAATTTATCTCCAATTGTTGTAACGAAAGTTGGTACCTTGACTCTAGTGCCTCCACACATATAATAAGTGAGCTCAACCAGCTGTCCATATCCGACCCATACAATGGCTAAAAGACAAATTCATAGTGGGAAACAAAAAAACCTACAAATCTCCAATGCCAGTAACAACATTCTACCCAATCCCAATGGTATGTTCATAGTATCTAATCTACTTCACATTTCTCAATCCAAATATAATCTATTATTTATTGTTCACAAATTTGCCATTGACAAACTTTGCTCCATCGGGCTTCTCAATCAAGGATCTCCTCTCAAATATGATTCATCATCGACGATGTAGCTTCAGCAATCTCTACTCTTCTAAGCTCAACTGCTCCCATTTCCTCTCATGCGACACTTAAACATATGTCGCCTTACAACACTTATGGCACTGATGCTCAGGGCACCTATCTCTTTACGTGCTGTACCTTCTCTGCCGGTAGCTACCAAATATCACCTCACCTATTCGTGATGACGGATGTCAACAATGCATTCTCACAAAGGGGCACCACTTAGCTTTCTCAAATTCTATATATCACTTAAAGATATTTTAGAACTTATCCTAATGTACGGGCCCCACCCCCACTATTTCTATAGAAGAATCTAGATACTATGCTCCATTTATTAAGGATTTTTCCATATATTTGTGGTTATTTCCCATATGCCATAAATCTGAAATACTTAAACACTTCTTACATCTCAAAGCACTATTAAAACGCCAATTCAATTAAAATATGAAAACCTTATGCACCTACAGTGACACCAGATACTACCACAAAAACATCACCAAACATCTCACACAAATGGGCGTTGAACATTAGCTAAGTTTACCTTACACCTGTAATGCCTCTAGGGTTAGGTTAGGTGTCAACCCAACTACCCATTGGGTATATCCTTGCAGGATCATATTGGCAGTTAAGAGAAAAATAGTATTTTGGATATAAATTATACAATAGAGCCATACAACATAATAAACTTGCCAATCATTCAATTTAAAGAATACAATATCCAGATTATTACAAACTAAATCAATATAATTAAATATTTTCGTTAACTTTAAGGTTTAAGCAACAAATCAAAACTGTGTGCCAATGCCAACACCACCGTACTTTGATATCCTTTATGATAAATCAACCTCCTCCAATTGCACTTAAACTGATATTATAAGAATAATGCCTTAATACACATATTAAGTACAAAGAGATTAAATGTTACACTTAGCAAAAGTGGGAAGCGAAAAATAGAAGATTTTGCAAGAAATAAAGAGGTTAGCAAAGCACATAATCCTGCAAATTAAATATTTTGCTTGCCATAATACTGTCACCTGTCATATAATGAGTTTCACATATGTTTGTTTTGTATGTATGTATTGATTTCATGAAGCAAAATTAGCAGTTCTGTTGAGCAAATCCAGAACCATAAGGCTGGGTTCAATAAGAGCAACTCCTTCATCTGGGCCCCCTCAAAGGCTCCAGATGGCACTCTTATAACTCCCGATGGACTAGCCCCGTCCCTAACCTAATAAATCACCATTTCAGAACCCTTGCATACATTCACAAGACATAACATATACATTTCATTCATGACATTACTCTGACATTTAATAAGCATTTCATTTCATCAACAGGGATAAAGCTCAAAGCGGTGCTATAGCAGCAATAAAAATATTTAAGTGTAAACAGTAAAATCAATGCACCTTGGTATTTGAATTCCTGAAAGGTACTCACAAAGCGAATGCGTCTGCAAACATTAAATTTGTTATATTTTTTAGTCTTTAGGAATGATGGTTTGCAAATAAAATATATACTTTTACTCTTAAATTTTGGACTTTTAGCTATTTGCCTTAGTTTATGAACTTAAAATTCCTATGTCTTTTAACTAATCTACTCTTATTTCTTTTAGGATGATAAATAAGTATAGTTTAATAGAATAAAATTTTAATGTACTGCAATGAGATTGTTTAGGCTTCATATGACTTAATGCAATTTCTATCAGATCTTGATGCTCATTCTTAGACTAAATTTTCAAGTTCTATATCCCTTTTTCACATATTCCTTAATTGTTGTGTTAGTTAAAACTATAATGGATCTTGCGAAATTTGATTAAGGTGTTGGAAGAAAACATTATTTGACTATTAGTAGAGGTTACTGTGATGAAGGTTGATAATATCTCTACTTCTGATTTGAACCTATTATGAATTATACTAATGATCTTATTTCAGAAATTTTATTTGTGGATTATAAAGATAAGTTCAATTTTCATACTTAGGTAGTTCTAGTAATTATAGGAAGGTTTCATTTTGGAATTACAGTGTTTTTGAATGAAATTTGAATTCCATTACTTCTATTATGGAGATATCATGATATGTTCAGATTTCATCATCTTTTCGATTTTTTGTTGGAAGTTTAGATTCATAGTCATGTTTTCAGAATCATGAACTTCATATATGCAAATTCAAATTTTGGGTTTGCCAACTAAATATCAAGCTCAGTTCCTTAATTCAACAAATTATTAACTCTATTGTACATTAATTTAGAAAGGTTTATATTCAGAAATGACCCATAAATTTGCCAAATCTATAGGATATTTTCAGCCAAAATCAATTTCTAAATAGCCGCTAATTTGAGATTCAAGCTATCATTATTATCACAAATGATTGTTTAGAACAGCCTCGATTGGTGGCTTAGATAATATCCAATGGCAGCCATCGTAACTTGAATAGTTGCCACTGAAATAATCTTAGATTAACATGACAAGTTTATCAAAGCCTAATCATAGAGATTTAGCAAAAGTATACATCTTACTACTATTGCAAGTCAACCTAATCATATCAATCATATTCATCTATCCGGATTCTAATATAAGATAGCAGTAATGAACAACTTCCAAGCATAGGATATGATTAGAATCTCTTGCAAGCATTAATGATAATGAAACTAGATATTAGAATATCCTTAGAATTCATCTATTATTGAATTTCAGCTTAATATTCAAAGGTAATCTTTCAAATGATCAAAATATGTTTTATCTTAATACCTAAAGGCGTTCGATTTTCATATTACAAATTTTATAAATAATGAAACACTTTACTTCAAATCTGCAATTTGAAAAAGTTCTATTTCATAATCTGCAATACGTCTTTATTGCGGGCTATATTAACTTGAAATATCATATGAAATTGGGTTCTAGACAGGTTATGAAAATTTTCAGACTTTCTTGATTAGAACAGAACATTAATAGGTGTAGTTAAGTGCAACAAGTTGTAAGCAAGGATATGCAATAGAAGTTATAGGTAAGATTTAGTATATAAATGAAGACTGAAAGATGCATTTCATAATATTAACTTTTACATATTTCCATTACTCCATACTTGAAGGTTATAAGGTCTATCAACAATTGCTTAGGCTCTCTCACCGAATTAAAGCTTTTGTAATAATGCATCTCAACGGTTGAAATCAGACTTTCCATACCTTATAAGGTCGGATTCCTCTCCATAAAGTGGGGACCGGGCGCAGAAATGTCTAGCGGGGCTTCGGTGGATGAAGTCGAGCTGCTTGTCGACGGATGAGACGGCCTCTGTCGGTGAGCTAGGATCGGGCGGGAATGGTATTGTAGGCGCCGAACGTCTCCGTCAGCTTGGAGAGGCGTCACGAATCGGAGCGGTTCGAAGGCGTCGAAAACCTTCGGGGCTGCGGCTGCGTCCTTGCGTGCGCCGAAGGACTGCGGCTTCGTCGGGAGCTTCCGAGGGCTACGGCTGCGACGCTGGTTGCGTCAAGGCTTCGTCTGCTACGGCTGCGTCGACGACTCTGTCGGCTCGGTCGCTGCGTCTGGATATTAGAAGAGCGAGGAAGGAGACAGAGAGCAGGCGATTATGGAGGATATTACGGGAGCTGCGATCAGCTAAAATGCGCGGGTGTCATTGGTTATGTCTGCCTATATATGCATTCGGCTCTCCCTCCTTTTCGAAGCGTCACCCCCTTCCGCAAGAGTTCGCGCCTTATGGAGGCGTCGTTACTGGCAAGTGGCGGTAAATTTGGAGGTAACACATGTGATTGTTAACTTTTTTTTTTTAACTTGATTAATAGCAAGAATAGAAAATTGTTGGCGGTTTATCAAGTCTAAACCAAATTCAGCGGGAAAAACTAATAGAAAACAGAAAATTGCGGGTATTGATAGACTGTAACGGCATTAACGAATAATTAGGATCGGCGGGGAACGTTAGCGCCTTTCTTAGTAACGACCAAGGGTCGTTACAACACCCCACAACAAAATGACAGCATCGAGCATAAATAATGATATATCTTTGAGCTCACTGGAGCTTTGTTACATACCGCATCTCCCTCACCCCTTTTGGGCTGACACCATCTCACATCCATCTATCTTGTCAGCTATTTACCATCACCTGGCTACTTATGCTTTCCTCTTGTACCGCCATCCCAAACAGCAAAATAACACCCCAAATCCATTCCATGCGTCTTCACTGGATACCCACCTACTACAAAAGGTTACAAATATTGTAACTCATTCACTGGGCAAATAATTGTTTCACACCACTTTCATTTTCTAGAATCTACCTTCCTATTCAACTCACCAACCAATTAACCCAAACCTTCCGTGTAGCAACAACTCTCACCACCAACAACCAAATTCCTCCAAGCTATTCCTCCAAGCTTATTAATTGCCACATCCACATCAATTCCCAACACCCATTGAAATCACCTCATAGCACCCCTGCACTCAAATAACCAAATACCCTTCAAAAATACCACTCTACATCCCTCAAACTATCACTGTTCACCATCAGTAAACACACTGCACACGCCAAAGTCTCATCTTTTGTAACGACCCATGTCATTACGAAATCCATTTAAGCTTGAACAGGTTATTAAGGACCTATTGCTATTGTTAAAACACTTCTCGAGAAATTTGGAATGAAAATATCAAAGGAAAATGTTTTTCATTAGTTTATCTGTTTTTATTAGTTAAATAAATGGAAAAATAATTTGATCTCGGATCGCATAAATGATAATAATTTATAATTAATCACCCCAAATTAGATAGGGGTGAATGTTTCATAATTTTTGGACTCAAAACGGATGAAAAATTCGCAAAATACGAATTGCATAATTCAAATTTAATTATTATTTAAGTTTTAATTGAAAAGATCGCACAGGACGCGATGTGTCCATGCAGTCCGATAGGCACAGTAAGGGTACGTGAACGCACTCGAGTGTGCCAGAGGGAAGTCGACTACATTAGCACGACAGAGGCTGGGTTATAAATACCCCTCGACCCCAGCCCCAAATCCCACACCTTCCCACAGCCTAGAAACCTCTCCTGAGCTCCCTCTCCCTCTTTTCGGTGCCGCCTTGAATCGCCTCCGGCCACCCTCCGGTCCTGGCATAACACGTCCACCTGAAGCCAGGAGACTCCTTGGAGCCCCATCCCAACGACAGGATTCCCCTCCCAAGCCTCCTTCCCAAGAGGCCTCCCTCCTCCCTTTGGCCGCCGCCACGATCCCTGGAGCACCCCTAGCTGCACCGACCAAGTGTCTCAATTGGTGTAACGACCCTTGGTCATTACTAAGTAAGGCGCTAACGTTCCCCGCCGACCCTAATTATTCGTTAATGCCGTTATAGTCTATCAATACCGGCAATTTTCTGTTTTCTGTTAGTTTTTCCTGCTGAATTTGGTTTAGACTTGATAAACCGCCAACGATTTTCTATTCTTGCTATTAATCTAGTAAAAAAAAAAAGTTAACAGTCACATGTGTTACCTCCAAATTTATTGCCACTTGCCAGTAACGACGCCTCCATAAGGCACGAACTCTTGCGGAAGATGGTGACACTTCGAAAAGGAGGGAGAGCCGAATGCATATATAGGCGGACATAGCCAATGACACCCGTGCATTTTAGCTAATCACAACTCCCATAATATCCTCCATAATTGCCTATGCTCTGTCTCCTTCCTCGCTCTTCTCATCTCCAGACGCAGCGACCGAACCGACAGAGCCTTCGACGCAGCCGTAGCAGACGAAGCATTCGACGCAAGCAGCGTCGCAGCCGTAGCCCTCGGAAGTTCCCAACAAAGCTGCAGTCCTTCGACGCACGCAAGGACGCAGCCGCAGCCCCGAAGGTCTTCGACGCCTTCGAACCGCTCCGATTCGTGACGACTCCGTGACGCCTCTCCAAGCTGACGGAGACGTTCAGCGCCTGCAATATCATTCCCGCCCGATCCTAGCTCACCGACAGAGGCCGTCTCATCCGTCGGCAAGCAGCTCGACTTCATCCACCGAAGCCTCGCTCGACATTTCTGTGCTCGGTCCTCGCTTTCTGGAGAGGAATTCGACTTTATAAGGTATGGAAAGTCTGATTTCAACTGTTGAGATGCATTATTACAGAAGCTTTAATTCGGTGAAAGAGCCTAAGCAATTGCTGATAGACCTTATAACCTTCAAGTAGGGAGTAATGGAAATATGTAGAAGTTAATATTATGTAATGCATCTTTCACTTTCTTATAGTCTCCATTTATATACTAAATCTTACCTATAACTTCTATTGCATATCCTTGCTTATAACTTGTTGCACTTAACTACACCTATCTATGTTTTGTTCTAGTCAAGAAAATCTGAAAATTTCCATAACTTGTCTAGAACCCAATTTCATATGATATTTCAAGTTAATATAGCCCGCAATAAAGACGTACTGCAGATTATGAAATAGAACTTTTGCAAATTGCAGATTTGAAGTAACGTGTTTCATTACTTATAAAAGTTGTAATATGAAAATCGAACGCCTTTAGATATTAAGATAAAATATGTTTTGATCATTTGAAAGATTACCTTTGAGTATTAAGCTGAAATTCAATAATAGATAAATTCAAGGATATTCTAATATCTTGTTTCATTATCATTAATGCTTGCAAGAGATTCTGATCATATCCTATGCTTGGAAGGCGTTCATTACTGCTGTCTTATATTAGAATCCGGATAGGTGAATATGATTGATATGATTAGGTTTACTTGCAATAGTAGTAAGGTGTATATTTTTGCTAAATTTTTAAGATTAGGCTTTAATAAACTTGTCATGTTAATCTAAGATTGTTTCAATGGCAACTATCCAAGTTATTGGTAACTTATTCAAGTTATGATGGCTGCCATTGGATATTGTCTAAGGCGGCAATCGAGGCTGTTCTAAACAACTATTTGTGATAATAATGATAGCTTGAATCTCAAATTAGCGGCTGTTTAGAAATTGATTTTGGCTGAAAATATCCTATAGATTTGGCAAATTTATGGGTCATTTTTGAATATAAATCTTTCTAAATTAATGTACAACAGAATTAATAATTTGTTGAATTAGGGAACTGAGCTTTATATTTAGTTGGCAAACCCAAAATTTGAATTTGCATATATTTCGGTGTAATGTCGAGGACGATATTATTTTTAAGTATGAGAGTTTGTAATGACCCTAGGTCAGTTATAAGGTAAGAATTAATTTCTCGCAATATTCAAATTCGATGAGTCCGACCACAAATTTCAGTTTCCTGTTAAAATTCTTGCTAAAATTTGATTTTTTCAGTTTCAACCCTTAATTTAGAAAGTTTTAAAATTTGTTTAATGCTGAAATTGAAATTTAGACCCGTCATTAACGCATATTTAAATTAGTAAAGCATAATTTCCTCATTTAAATTTATATTTAAGGCACGAATCAGCTGTCCCTTTTTGAAAGGGTTAAACCAATAAATTTCGGCTGAATTAGGAAGGTATACGTAGAGTAATTAAGGGTAATTTCCATAACTTGCTACTCGAGCCCGAATAAATCGAACGTGCGTTACATACGCACGTCTTATTTAATCGGAAGGAGTCGAAAGGCTCTCACCACCCTCGATCCCTCTCGCCTCTTCCTCTAGGTGATCAATCCCTCACAGAAGAAACAACAGCGACAAGGGCATACCTGGCAGCCGATCGAAGAGCCAGGAGACGCGAGTCCTCTTTCCGCTTGAAGAGCCAGGAGACGAACGTCAGAGGTTCGTAGCGCTCGACGTCTGCTTGCGTGCGGCTGCCTTCAATCGACGCTGAGCCGACTCCTTCCGCCTCCTTTCCGTGCCGATCGCTCGAGTCTGTGCACGCCCAACTTCGTGCTCGACATAAGGTAAGACTCCTCTGTCGATCGATCAGTTAAAAGGATAAAAAAATGTATGTATATATATGTATAATAATAATAATAATAACAAATAATTTTTATAAATAGACTAAGTAACTTATTTTGATATCATTATAAATACTTTTAACATTATAGTAATTTGAACTTAATATTTATCAACAATTAGTCATATTTAATCACTTAACCTAAGACTAAGTTGTTTAATCATGCTTTATGAGGTATTAAAATGATTAAAGTAATTTTATTACTTTTGGATAAGAATTGAGTGCAATCAATCATGATGTAATCATAGTCGAGTGGTAGATGGAAATATATCTAAAATTGCAGTATAATTATTAGGTCTGACTAGCCAACATTAGGAAAAGACCTAATCAGTCAAAATCTACTATTTGATAAATTCTTAATAAAAATAAGGGTTTATGGATCTGTCATATAATGGAGTCAGTTATAACTTCTTTTGAATATTGCCAATATCAAATTAATAATCCTCCTATCCTAATTGTTACTTTAATGCACACTAAGCTTTTGAGTTCATATCAATTTTGATCATAAATAATAACTCAAGAAATTTTGATATCTTGCTTGAATGAAGCATGTTTAACTGCTCTAACATAATAAATGGGTTCGGTGTTGATAAAGAAGGGGTTTAGTAAAAATATTAGCAATTCAATTAGACTTCTTTTTCTCCAACTCTGTAATACAATTCTTTTAGATAAGGTTGCCTAAATTCTTTAAGTCTAATAAAGTATGATTTTAGTTTAAATATAATAAATTAGAGTTATGAATTAGACCTTCTTATTGTATAATTTACTCTTATGTCATGTGAGATATAGATTTAAGTAACCAACTAAAGTTAAACTTGGGAACACGAATACTAGTTTTAATCTTGTAAACAGATAGTTTCATAGTTTAATAAAATCAAAATTATAATTTTTACAGACACATCAAGTTTGTGAGTGATTCATCTAGTTAAGTCAAATACAAAAGGTATACTGGATATTAATTTTATGCTTTATATCATTTTTTTTGCTGCTTAAGCATCGCTTTGAACCTGTTTTATATTGTTATTTAATGATTTACTCTTACTGCTAGTCATGTAAGAGAGACAAAATGATATTTATGTATATTGTGAATGTTGCAAAGGGTTTCGATACGGAGATTGAATTAAGTTAGGGATGGGGCTAGTCCATCAGGAGTTATAAGGGTGCCATCTGGAGCCTTTGAGGGGGGCCAGGTGAAGGTCATGCTTAACTGCATGTGATGCCATCTGGAGCCTTTAAAGGGGGCTCAGATGATGGTTGCCATCTGGAGCCTTGAGAGGCCCAGGTGAAGGTGCCATCTGGAGCCTTTAAGCGAGCCAAGTAAAGGTAATATTTAATTGCATTGTTTATGAACTCAGCCTCATAGTTCTAGTTTTGCCCATCAGAACTGTTAACATTGCCTCATAATATTTAGTCATAAACATGAATTTTTATGCTATTATTGCTTTTTCATTTGAAAACTTGGCATGTGACAAAAGGACATTTATATTGCAGGAAAGGTGATCATCTTTTATTTGCAATAAACTATATTTTCCCTGCAATTAATATCATTTTTGCCTTCCGCTTTGTTTTAAATATATCTTTAATATCATTTGTATTTAGAATGTGCTATAAGGCATTATTTTTATATAATGCCAGATCAGTTACAGCGGGAAGAAGCTCATATAGTTACATGGCACAGCAAATTAACGGATTCTAACTGCCCCCTTCGAGGGATATTTGTTTTTGTATAATGAAAGTTATGTAATAAATTCTGAATATTATTTTATTTTAAATTGAATGAATACTATTTCTTACACTTGAATAGCTCTGGATATGTTTAACTGCTATTTTACCTAACTGCCAATATGATCCTGCGAGAAGATACATTCGATGTTAGATTAGTTGTTACCAATCTAACATGGGTATATCACAGTTGGTATTAGAGTAGGATTGGACGTGTTGGAGTAAAATAATAATTGACATAAAAGTCATAATTGAGAAATCATTCAATTTAAAAATAGATTGGAACGAAATACTTGGTAGAAAACTAGCGACATAATAGGGCTCTGGTTGGAACAAATCATCTTATAGAAAACTAGTGACACAATGAGGCAATTATTAGGACAAAATATTTTGTAAAAAATTAGTGACATTATTCAACAAGTTATAAGTTTGGATCTTTAACAGATGAATTCTCCCAATCATTTGGCAGAACACTCGGATACTGACTTAAGCCAAGAAGGGTGGTGGCAGATGAACTCCATGAACCTAATTTCAGCCCTTACTCTTGAAGATCGGATTCGAGAATTGGAGGACAAGGAAAAGGCACGTGGTGAGAACCTGACAAGGTTCATGTGTGTTTCCTACGAAAAAATTACTAGCCTCCAAAATGAGGTGCAAGAATTGAAGGAGACACTTAGGTTGGTACTTCCTAAGTTGGTCGAATTCACTCTGGAGAAAGAAGAAGAGCATGAAGAACTCATTTCAGAAGTTGAAAGGAAGGTGCATCAAACGAAGAATGCAGCCTCAACTTCTAAGAAAAAGAAAACGACCAATAAATATAGGAAGCTATGGGATAAAATCCTTAAGAAACTCATTTAGATTACTATTATCTTAAGAACGGAATTTTGTGTAACAAAATGATTGTATCTTTATTTCTGATAACTTTCTTATGCATAAAATATTAGTTCTCTCTCTAAATAATACATTCAAATATCTAATTTTCGCAATCGCCCTCCTTGTAGATGAATCTGGAAGAGTACTATCCAGAATTACCCGCAGAGACTCCAGTGAAGGTCTCTCTACCTCAAGGATCATCGGAAAATAAAACAGAAAGGCTATCAGAGATGATGGCACAGATTTTAGCCAAACAAAATGACATCGCTATTTATGCGCCTAGGTCTATGCCTGCACCTCACTCAGAGAATCAACACAGAACCAATGAAGCCTTAAACGCTTTCATGAAGCTGAAACCGCCGTCTTATGCTGGGATTGCCTGCCCAATTGAGGCGGAAGATTGGATTCAGGAGGTAGAGGGCAAGCTTGAAAACATGAGGTGCCCGACCATCGATGCAGTAAGGCTGGTCAGTTTATCCCCAAGATAATGTCAAAATTCGCAATAGGGAGAACTACTAAGGTGGCTTCAAATGCTTCGCCGCTACTTGGAATATCACATTCACAAAATTTTCCCGCTCTCGTGATAGCACCGGATGGTAATCCCACAGTTAGTTTCTCTTCTAACTCGAGGTATGACAATTGTAATTTTCCAACAAACAATTCAGAAATAAACGAGTGGCTTGCACCCGTATCAAATAGAGTTATACACGGGTGATCGGGGAAATATAAGGTACCTAATATTTAACGATATGATAATAATACCTTTAGAAAATAATTTATTAAGCAAGTAATAAGAAATACCTGTCACGACATTGTGGTCCTTCAGAGCCATAACTGGAGTTAGAGTATAAACCCTTGCAGTGGCGGAAGGTCCCGTAGCGGGTCCATTCTTTCGAGTTGGCGTAGCGACGGGGGTAGATGCTTGGGCATGCCTGTCCCCTGGGGCTGATGCACGAGTAATAAAAACATCCCCATCAATGTTTCTGACGTCTCTGCAGACTCGATAATTATGACCTGGTCGACCACACCGGTAGTACTTGTTGCCGGTGTGATAACATCTGCCGTTGTGGTGTGGTCGTTGGCACTCTGAATTTGTCTCCTCCCCAGTTGATTTTGTCGTGATCTGGTATACTCTAGCTTGGTTACCGGATCGAGACATTTTGAAAGTCTCTCGGGAGTCTGTGGAGGAATGTTGTCTTTTCCCTTGGCATTCAGCTATCCGTTGCTCGTTGTATTCCAGCATGGTTGCACAGTCCAACAACTCCGCAAAGGTTGTGTACATGAATGGTATTAAACTAGTCCGAATTGAGTCTCTTAACCCATCCAAAAATCGGCTGCACCGGGAGGCTTCAGTGTTTACCAGCTTGTGGGCGTAACGGGATAACTTGGTGAACTCGATTTCATAAGCTGCTATACTCTTTTTCCCTTGATTTAATATGATAAATTGATCCTCTAAGATCTTTCGAGCAGAGTGGGGTATATACCAGGCTCTGAATACCTCAGCAAATTCTTCCCAGTTGATGTCTTCCAAGTCCAGCTCAGCAAACTTGGTCCTGTAGGTGACCATCCACCACCATTCAGCTTCCCCTTTAAACAGGCTTTTGGCCAGCCTTATTGCATCGGTGGCCGGGCACCTCATATTTTCAAGCTTGCCCTCTACCTCCTGAATCCAATCTTCTGCCTCCATTGGGCGGGTAGTCCCATCATAAGACGGCGGTTTCAGCTTCATGAAAGCGTTTAAGGCTTCATTGGTTTTGTGCTGATGCTCTGAGTGAGGTGCAGGCATAGACCTAGGCGCATAAACAGTGGTGTCATTTTGTTTGGCTAAGATCTGTGCCATCATCTCTAATAGTCTTTCTGTTTTATTTTTCGATGGTCCTTGAGGTAGAGACTTTCACTGGAGTTTCCGCGGGTAATTCTGGATAGTACTCTTCCGGATTCATCTATAAGGAGGGTGATTGCGATAATTAAATATTTGAATGTATTATTTAGAGAGAGAACTAATATTTTTATGCATAAGAAAGTTAACAAAAATAAAGATACAATCATTTTGTTACATAAAATTTCACTCTTAAGATAATAATATTCTAAATGAGTTTCTTAAGGCTTTTAGCCCAAAGCTTTATATACTTATTGATCGTTTTCTTCTTCTTAGAAGTTGAGGCTGCAGTCTTCGCTTGATGCACCTTCCTTTCAACCTCTGAAATGCGTTATTCATGCTCTTCTTTCTTCTCCAGAGTAAATTCGGCCAACTTAGGAAGTACCAACCTCAGTATCTCCTTCAATTCTTGCACCTTGCTTTGGAGGCTAGAAATTTTCTCGTAGGAAATACACATGAACCACCACGTGCCTCCTCCTTGTCCTCCAATTCTCGAATCTGATCTTCAAGAGTGGGGGGCTGAAATTAGGCTCATGGATGTTCATTTGCAAAGACCGTTCTTGGCTTAAGTCAGTATCCGAGTGTTCCGCCGAATGATTGGGAGAATTCATCTGTTAAAGATCCAAACTTATAACTTGTTGAATAATGTCACTAGTTTTCTACAAAATATTTTGTCCTAATAATTGCCTCATTGTGACTAGTTTTCTATAAGATGATTTGTTCCAACCATAGCCCTATTATGTCGCTAATTTTATACCAAGTATTTTGTTCCAGTCTATTTTTAAATTGAATGATTTCTCAATTATGGTTTTTATGTCAATTACTATTTTACTCCAACATTTTCAATCCTGCTCTAATACTAACTGTGATGACTCATGTTAAGTTGGTAACAATCAAACTAACATTGGATGCATCTTTCCGCATGATCATATTGGCAGTTATGTAAAATAACAGTTAAACAAACTTCTAAAGCCATTCAAGTGTAAGAAATAACATTCATTCAATTTAAAGTAAACAATATTCAAAATTTATTACATGACTTTGTTTATACATAAAATTATTATCCCTTGAAGGGGCAGTTATTTTTCGGCACCATGCCTTTAAACTATATCAACCGCTTCCAGCTGTATCTGATCTGGCATTATAAAGATAATGCCTTAGTGCACATTCTAAATTAAATAAATATTAAAAATATACTTAAAGCAAAGCGGAAAACAAAAATAATAACAATTGCAGGAAAAAAATAGTTTATAGCAAAAAAAAAGATAATCACAACTCCTACAAAATAAATATCATTTTGTCATATGCCAAATTTTCAAACAGAAAACAATAATCACATAAAAGTTCATGTTTATGTTTATGACTTGATAGTATGAAGCAATATTAGTAGTTCTGATGGGCAAAGCCAGAGCCATGAGGCTGGGTTCATAAAAATATAATTAAGCATGACCTTCACCTGACCCCGTAAAGGCTCCAGATGGCACCTTCACCTGGGCCTCTCTCAAAGCTCTAGATGGCAACCTTTACCTGGGCCCTCTTTAAAGGCTCCAGATGGAATCATATATGCAGTTAAGCATGACCTTCACCTGGGCCCCCTCCAAGGCTCCAGATGGCACCTTTATAACTCCTGATGGACTAGCCCCGTTTCTACTTAATTCTACCTCATTTTCGGAACCCCTTGCAACATTCACAATATACATAAACATCATTTTATCTCTCTTGCATGACTGGCAGTAAGAGTAAAATAATATAAAACAAGTTCAAAGCGATGCTTAAGCAGCAGAAAGATAGAAAACATAAATTTAATATCCAGTGTACCTTTCGTGTTTGACTTACTAGATGAATCACTCACAACTTAATATGTCTGCAAAAATTATAATTGAGATTTTATTAAACTATGAAACTATCTGTTTACAAGATTAGAACTAGTATTCGTGTCCCAAGTTTGTCTTTTGTTGGTTACTTAAATCTATATCTCATAAGAGTAGATTATACAATGAGAATGTCTAATTCATATCTCTAATTTATTATATTTAAACTAAAATCATACTTTATTAGACTTAAAGAACTTAGTCAACCTTGTCTGAAAGAATCGTATTACAGAGTTGGAGAAAAGAAGAGTCTAATTGAATTGTTAATATTTTTATTAAACCCCTCTTTATCAACATCGAACCCATCTATTATGTTAGGGCAGTACAACATGCTTCATTCAAGCAAGATATCAAAACTTTTGAGTTATTATTTATGATCTAAATTGATATGAACTCAAAGGCTTAGTGTATATTAAAGTATAAGTTGGGATATTAGGATTATTAATTTGATATTGACAATATTCAAAAGAAGTTATAATCATTATACTACAAATTTAGATCTTAAATCCCAATAATATTAATATGAAAACTGAATTCACGAGCAGTTCTTCATAATAATAATAACTAAAACTTATCATATTAATCAAAAGAATAATTTTCATTAAAAAGTTTAAACCAAATAAGTGGCAAAATGAACTAGTAGGCCAAAGCAAAACCTTAACTATTAATTTTGATTTTGATTATTATTATTATTATTGATATTATGGTTTATTATATATATATACCCTTGTATTCTATCCCTTTATCGAACAGAAGAGGCTAACCTTACGATCGAGCGGAAGAGTCGAGCGACACGCAGAGGAGAGTCGATGCAAAGGGACCGAGCTACAAGGATCGGGCGCGAAATCGAGCGGAGAGGGTTTGGTGCAGAGGCGGGTGCCCTAGCAGAGGAGAATCAGCGCTGCGAGAGATTGAGTGGAGAAGAATTGGGACTTGCGCGAAGAAGAAGTTGAGCGGGTTAGCCGCACGCTACCCGTCTCTTGGAGTAGGGGTTATGATGGAAGGAGGGGTCGATCTTTCCTGCTCGATCGGTCTCCAGGTACGCTCATTGTCGCGTCTTAGGGAGAGAATCGAGCGACTGAGAGGGAGAGGCGAGCGGGGTCGAGCGTGGTGATTGGTCGAATGCCATACTCCCGGTTATATAGGGTGTGCGTGCGTAATGCACACCCGTTTGGACCAGCTGGCTTCTTCTCCAAACGTCCGCAGATTAAGGATACTGTCGTAATGTGCTTTTAATGGAGTAATTTTCTTAAATGCCGTAACTGTCGAATTTGAAAACTTTCTAAATTAGGGATTGAAACTGAAAAAAAATCAATTTTAGCGGGAGTTTTAACGGGAAACTGAAATTTGCGGGAGGATTTAACGAATTGAATATTGCGGAAAATTACTTCTTACCTTATAAATGACCTAGGGTCATTACACCAGCTGAAGGTCATGCTTAACTGCACATATGATGCCATCTGGAGCCTTTAAAGGGGGCTCAGATGAAGGTTGCCATTTGGAGTCTTGAGAGAGGCCCAGGTGAAGGTGTCATCTGGAGCCTTTAAGGGGGCTCAGGTGAAGGTCATACTTAATTGCATTTTTTATGAACCCAGCATCATGGTACTGGCTTTGCCCATCACAACTATTAACATTGCCTCATAATATCAAGTCATAAACATAAACATGAATTTTTACCCTATTATTGCTTTTCCACTTGAAAACTTGGCATGTGACAAAATGACATTTATGTTGCAGGAAACGTGATCATCTTTTATTTGCAATAAACTATATTTTTCCTGTAATTAATATCATTTTTGCCTTCCGCTTTGCTTTAAGTATATCTTTAATATTTTTTGTATTTTGAATGTGCACTAAGACATTATTTTTATATAATGCCAGATCAGTTACAGCTGGAAGAAGCTGATATAGTTTAAAGACATGGCGCGTCAAATTAACGAATTATAACTGTCTCCTTCGAGGGATATTTGTTTTTGTATGATGAAAGTTATGTAATAAATTATGGATATTATTTTATTTTAAATTGAATGAATGCTATTTCTTACACTTGAATGGCTCTGGACGTGTTTAACTGCTATTTTACCTAATTGTCAATATGATCCTGCGAGAAGATGCATCCGATGTTAGATTGGTTGTTACCAACCTAACATGAGTATATCACACTTTTAGCTCCCGAGGACTAGCCCCGTCCCTAACCTATTTATGCTCCATTTCGGAACCCTTTTGCAACATTCACAAGATACATAAACATCATTTCATTTCTATTACATCATTAGTAGTAAGAATAATACATTAAGTAGCAACACAAAACAGGCTTAAAGCGATGCTTAAGCAGCAAATGATAGTAAAAAATATAAAATAATATCTAGTGTACCTTTTGTATTTTGACTTAACAAGATGATTCACTCACAACCTTGATGTATCTGCAAAAGTTATAATTGGAATTCTATTAAACCTTGAAAGTGATGTTTTCAACGAATTCTATTTTCTCGATATACTACTTATATTTTCATTCTCATATCCTTCCCAAATCTTGATTTAAATCTCATAAATAGAAGGTGCATTGCAACAATTTTACTTAAGAGTCTAAAATCGACGATTTAGAGATTTTATGACAATAATTTGGCGCAATAAGTCAATATCAATTTAATCAAACCCTGTACAAAAGTTTCTCAACCTTAAATTATGCTAAAGCATGGTAAACATGTATTGATTTGTTAAATCAATATTTACTTATAACTCTTGAAGTTTCAACTCCTATAATTAAGCAATAACATTTCCACGGGGTGCAGGATGGTTAATTTTTCAGGAAAATGGGATAATCGGTGACTCAACTATAGGTTAAGAAGTTATTACTTATCTTTACACCAAATTCAGTATTTCTGTTATCCTAATTACATAATTCACATTTAACTCATCCAAATTTATCATTCAAATATAATTTTCATTTTAATCCTTAAATGGGGGAATGAGGTGATTTGATACTTTAAGTATTTTTGGATACCCGAAGATCTATAATATGAGCTAACCACATTAATTAGACAATGACACAATACTTCGAAGTTCTTGAGTGTAGTTTGTAATTTTTAAAATTTTCTTAAATAAAACAATTTGATTTTGATTTGGAGTACTATTTACGATTCGATTTATTACCGAAATCCTATTAAAGGAGTCGAACAGAGGAGAGGGGGGATTTCGTACCTTATACATTCGGCCGAGCGCAGAGGAGGATTGGCGCAGAGGGTCGAGCGGCCTAACAGAGAAGAATCGGCGCTGGGAGAGATTGTGCGGAAATGTCGTGCACAGAAGAAATCGTGCGGAGCGGATGTCGCTGACTCTACCCTTCCCTGTTGGCAGAGCAGACGTTGAGACGTCGGGCCGTCTCCTTCCGTCGGCAGCGTCTTACCGGATTTACTCCCGTCGGCTCCTAAGCTTTTGTCGCAGAATGTTCCTTTGTGCGAGAGAGCTGAGCGGAAGGGCACGGTGACCCACGAAAGTCGAACAACACGCAATTGTGGCGAGAGTTGAGCGGCTCTTTGCGGTTAAATAGGATGTGTGTATGTAACACACGTCCGATTCATTCGGGCGGATTAGCCGGCGAGTTACGGGTAATTTGATTTATTACTCTCTGCATACCTTTCCTAATAGAGCTGTAGACTTAATTGTTTAACAGTTTTTAAGAGGACAGTTGATTCTTGCCTTGAATATGGATCTTAATGAGGTAATTTATGCTTTACTAATTTAAGTATAGGCTAATGATAGGTCTTAATTTCTATTTCAGCATTAATCGAGTTTGAAAACTTCCTAAATCAAGATTTGTAACTGAAAATCAAAATTTGGCGGGAGTTTTTACTGAAAACCGAAATATGTGGGAAATTAACGGAATCTAGACATTAACGCCTTGCTTAAAAATGACCTAGGGTCATTACAAAATTAATATTAAATCTAAAAATATCATAAAACTAGATGATAAAACCTTAAGAATAGCAATATATATATTCTTAAGAGTGAAGTTTTAAAATTTGGACAATAAAATTTTGAGGAAGCTTACTTTACGTGAATTTGATTGTTTGTTGTATTCTCAATGTAGCAAAGAGTTCATTTGGTGTATTCAAAGGGAGGATACCTATTAATAAAGATGTATGGTGGTGGAAACAGGATGCTCAAGTTAAGATTAAAATAAAATTGTGTCGTAAATAGTAGTTTATATGTAAGACTGAGAGGAACTAGAAGGAATATAAATTTGCTTGTTATGTTGCCAAAATAGCATTATATGGTGCTAAAAGTGTAGCATGCGAGGTTTATATAATAAATTAAAAATTGTCAAGGGAGAGAAACATTTATAAATTAGTCAAATTAAATATTTTACTTATGTTAGATATATCAAAGATGATAATAAAAAAATTCTTCTTAGAAATTAAGATATTTAAGTTAGATAAATGAATTACTTTACTGGTTTTTTAATGAAGGTTGTACCCGTACAATTAATTTAAGTAAGTTCAATGATTATAAAATTAATCTCATTTACATTCTTTCGTTTTATAAGTAAAATTGAGGTTTATGATATTTTAAAGAGGATGAAGAGTGGAAAAGTGGTAGGATTAGATGTATCCCTTTCAATGTATGGAAATGTTTGGGTGAGGAAGGAGTTTTTTGACATATCAAGTTATTTAATATTATTTTGAAGACAAGGATGCTAGATGACTGGAGTAAGAGTATTGTTATACCTATTTATAGGAACAAAAGTGATTCTCAAGACTGTGCTAATTATAGAGAAATCAAGTTAGTTTGTCATATATTGAAACATTGGGAGATAGTAATCGAATGCAGATTACAAATAGATACTTGTATTTCTCAAAATGAATTTGGTTTTATGCCAAGTAGATGCGCCATAGAGGCCATACATATATATTAAGAGGTTTGATAGAGAAATTTGAGAAAGAGAAGATCTTTATTTAATTTTTATAAATTTTGAAAAGGCTTATAATAGAGTATCAAGAGAAATTTTTTGGAGAGAAATGGGATTCATGTTGCTTATATAGATGTTAGCTATATGTATATATATATATATATATATATATATATATATGAACTTTGTTACCATTTACACATTAAAATGAGGATGCGTTGTAATCCTATGTGTAAATATATGATTGATGCAATTCACTTTTTGTTTGGACGAATGTGTAAGAAAAAAAAGAAAAAAATAGGAATTTTTTTTAATGGTGGTTGATATGATTGTGTATATGATAGTGTAAATGTAACATTTTTCTCTCTCTATATATATATATAATGGGCTATAACGCGTTCGGTCGCAAGGTGACGTGTCTAGTGATTTTCTTGTTACTATTGGATTATATCATGACTCAACTCTTAATCTATATTTTTTTGCTTTAATTATGAATGTTCTTACTGAGCACATTCTAGAGGAGATTCGTTGGTGCATATTATTTGCAGATGATATTCTTTTAATTGATAAAATTAGTGAAGTTAAAGTAAAATTTGAGCTGTGGTTAACTACTTTAGAATATATCAATTTTTGTTTTAGTAGATTTAAAATAGATTATATGGGAGTATAAGTTCAATTGTATTAGAAGGCTTAATCTTGATGACCATGTGATCAAGAAGAGCAAGCGGTTCAAGTATCTTAGTTCAATTATTCCAAATAATGGCAAAATAGAGAGCGATGCTAATACGATCCAAAATTGTTGGATGAAATGATTCATGTAGCCGACCCCACCTAGTGGGATTAAGGCTTATGTTGTCGTTGCTGTTATTTGCATATATTTTTGAATTTATTGTTTCATTTATTATGTTAGCCAGATACTGAAGGACATTGAGCAAGAGCTTTCAGAATTCAAATGTGGTCTGGCTCATTTTTTTTGTAAGTGAGATTTGCTACATTCTCTTAATTGTTAATTATTATCTTTGTGACCTGACCTAAAGATAAATGGTGTTTTAAAATATAGTGCAACACACAAGCGCCTCTTTGACTATAAATGAGAATTATGACTCAGATGTACAGATTGACACGGAAACCTTTCTTAGTCGTATAGTTCCAGAGGTAATTGTGTTTCTTTCTATCAATTTTGCAATGGCATCTTTGTTTATGTGTTCTAGTGAATTGCACCTAGGCAATAAGTGTTGCTTGTAAGTTTTTTTCTCATATGTTCACAGGGGCGGTTTGCACCTTGGAAGCATACATTGGAAGGTCAGAATTTGACTCCATCTTACTTGTTACCTGCTTTCTGCATTTGCCTTTGCCATTTCTTTCAAAGTGAACTAAATTACTTGTGTGATGTTTGATCATCTCAATCTTGAACTAGTGGTTGGAATGATAGTATGTACGATTTTATCATACATACCGTTGAGAGATATCACATTAATCAGTATAACTTAGGTTTTACAAAGTAATCATTTGATTTACATAATATACTAATAAATATAGCTATGATACTTATGTGTGAAAGTGTTAAACAAGTTGGGTGTACACTTTCCTTGATTTTTTTTGTGTTAAAATTTTGATGTAGTATAAAAACTTAACACCACATTAGATTCATCAACTTTGCCTCCTTACTTGACTATTCATAATTTGTTCGTATAAGAGCATCCCCAAGTGATCTAAGGTCCATAATAGTCTTGCAATGATCAACGTTATTGTCATGATTGCTATGTATAAATAACTTGTAAATTGTAGATATACTTAGCAAATTGTTACAATATCATATAAAGTTTATTATCATCAAATCTCTAGTGAGATGCATAAAAGAACTAGTTTCAATTTACTTGATGATGACAAACCAATATCTGAGTGAAAAGCATAAAATAATAAAACAATATAAATGTTACTGTCAGCATAATAAAGATTTCTATGCTCCTAAACGTATGCTTATATATCAATTTAATTAGCGATATACTCCAGTATAGATAATTCTATTTTCAGTAAACTCAAGCAAACTAAAGCTTGCCCTTGAAACATGCATGGTTGTGTAAGTTCATATTGTTTTTTGAGGAAGCACATGCTACGTTTCAAAGCCTTGAAGAATTCCTAGTAACTTGTAACACAATGAGAATAGTTCTTTCAAAAACTAAAGGTTTTAAATTTACTGTTTATGCTTAGTTGTCCGCACTCCGCACATGCAAGATGCATTCTGATTGACTTAGAAATTATCAAATGTCCTTGGCTCAATCTTGGCATGTGAATACCTTGAACCACAATACCCCTTCTATTATCTTAGCAAAGTCTTAATCAAAGCAATCATTTCATCCACATATAGACAAAATTCTCTTGGTGTTAATATGTTTCTCTAGAAGGCAAAAGCTTGACTCCAAGACCATTTTGTTAGAATAGTTCTTAACCTTCCTCCCTCTATCTAGTCTTCTAAATCTCTATTTATTTGACTAAATGATGAATGATGAAATTAAATGGTATGTCTAGTACTTCCCTACATTATCAATGAAAGTTTAGATTCGAGTTGATTAGTCATTGAGTTTATTACTCCAATAACGAACTTACATTTATGCATACCAATGGAACATCAAGTCATCATGGTGTGGTGGTTGTCATGGTATGATTGTTTCGGTTGGTTCTAATAACTTTTATAGCCTCTTCATTCAGTGTTACAAACAATAAATTCAACTTATGCGAACATTTCTATAATCCTATTATTCAGTGTCCATGTAAACTACATAATTAGTGTAGCGATCTATGTTTGTTATAATGACTCCTTACCTCTACAATGCGTTTTGTCCTAGGGATGTCAATGTATGATTGACCCAGTAATACAACCTGAAAAGCAGGCCAAATTTTGGGTTTGTTTTCTTGACTTGCTTATTTTTTTTGTCAGAATTAGGCTAATTTGCTGAGTCCTGAAATGCTCTGATTGTTTCAAATTTATTGATATTTGGCATTCTGTCGTTATATCTAGGTAAATTTTGTTCAATTTGTACCAAAAACAGTAGACAAATAATTGATTGAATTGATTGTTTGAATGGTCATAAGAGTTTTTGCTAATAACTATTTTACTAATTTTTTTTATTATTTTCATCGTTCTTGGCTTCCTAGTTCTTGGGTTGGGTTAAATTCTAGTCAAGCCTGACCTACTATCAAATTCACACTACTTGTTCTATGCAAGGACGCCGCATCAACCTCCACCACATTCATCTTTGAACACTTGGGTTCTGTTGACAATCCATCTTCGACAAAGTATCATCAATGTCTCTTTTTTATTTGACAATGATAACGGTTTATCTTTGAAACATTATTCTACTTGGGTGGTACTAGATGATCTCACCTTATGCAGATCATCAACTGTCCTTTGGTCTCACCTCCTTATTAGCAATACTCACTTCAATACTAATTTATGATTTAAAAATCAGCACATCTTTATTGGAGACATGCATGGTTTTTGGCATAATTTGCAGTGACATCCAGCATCTTGAAGGTTCATTTCTTAGCTTGTTATTATTGTCCATTTAATATCTGTTTTAAAAATTAAATATTTTTAGCAAAAGGCTCCACATTTGGAAAAGATCATAAGTGAAAAATTAAAGCAAAAGAGACAAATTTATATTATAGATGAGTTTCACTTTTAGAATTCAAATTTCTTGGGAAAATTTCTCTTTTAGAACAAGTGAACCACGATTTCATTGACTAAACTTGTATGTATTTATGGAATGGATTTTAACGCTTGGTTTTCGATTGTATGAACTAGGCCAGCCCTATTTGCAATCGAGGAAATCTTTTTAGCTTATAATTCTTAATTCATTTCTTGGAGAACTTTTCTTACTCATGTCACCTAGGGGATTAATTTGATTTGTGCTCTATGGTTTGGTCGAGTTTAGTTGCCTTACTTGACTATACGAAGCTCTTTTGCCTCTCACATTTCTCTTCAAGCACTTTTGAACATGATTTGGTGAACTTGTCTCTCTTAGAAATTTCTTTACATTGCATGTAAATCAGCATTTTTATACTTTGGTATTGTATACCAAACTTTATGGTTCATGGGTTGTGGTATGGAACCTCATATACATTAGTGGGACCTTTCCTAATCATGAATGATGCAAATTAACATAATTTATGAGGGATGAATTCATTGCATCCGGACAAGGTTTCTCTAACATCCTTGCCTAGGATATATAAGATGTCCTCTACACGAGAATCTTAAAATTATACCTTCTCATTTGGGACTTTCCACGAATGTTCCTTGTTCAAAAATTATCGAAGTGACCTTAATCCTTGCTCAGACTCATTGATTCGTTACTTTTAGTTGTGCTTATGTGTCTTTGTTGGCTTATTACAAGTGGTAACTCCTCGATCCAAGACTACAATCTTGCCTTTATTGGAAGTATTATAGCAATTGACACTTTATCTTTGTTGCCCTTCTAGCCTTGGTTAGTAGCTTCATACGATTGATAATTGCCCTACCATCTTTTTCAATAAAATTTTAACTATTTCTTATTAGTAGTTGTGATATATGCAAGATTATATTAAGGAATTTTAAACAAAATAAAAGTATCATGCATTCGTTCATCACAATAAAAGGGTTTTACAACTAATTTGAATGAAAACATTCAGAGCCACAAATACAAGGCTTAACATATTACAACTTTTTATAAAAAGAAAAACTAATAAAATAAATTAAATTAAGCGTCGCAATAATCCTCGTCTTTCTAACGGCTTAACATCAAATCCTTAGTGGGTCCTAGTCTCTCTAACGGCTTAACAATAAATCCTTAGTGGGTTCAGCTAAACTCTCGAACTTGACAATTGAAAGGTGATAGGGAATTGAATCCCATTAACGATGAGCTAAGTATGAAAATTATTGTAAAAATATTCATTGAATCATAATGCATGATAAGTAAACATGTAATTCTTCCTGAGCATATAGAATTAAAATTGATCAAGTCAAAGAATATAACATTTTAAAAGCATTATATTTTAACCGAATGAAAATCATTATATAAAAAGCGTTCACAAAAATTTTGGCATATTATTAGTGACCATTAAGTGCACTTTATTAAAAATTCAATTAGTTCTTCTATAACATTTAATAAAGGTAAATATTATAGTGGAATTGAATTTTTTATATGAGTATCAAAGCGACTCATTGAGACGTCATGCAATCATCACTGGGCTCTCCATGCGGGCATAATTTTACTTATTAAAATTTAAATAGTTCATATAAAACATTTAAATAAGTAAATGTAATATAGTTATTGGGTTTACCTTTTGGTCAATAATTCATTATTGATATTTCAAACGAATTTTCTATTGAAATTGAGTTCTTCACATGCGAATTTCATTTAAATTTAAACATATTATATTGAGTCTCCATATACATATTTTTAATAGAATATTGTTGGATTCAAATAATTTTTACTAGGTTTTCCATAAAAATGATTTCATGAGGTTTGTATCCACTAGGTGGGATCCACTACATGAATCCTTTGTTTCCATTGTGCACAAGCCCCTCCTTTAAATAGTGAAGATCCTTTCTAACAGGGAAGCTGCACGGCCTATGCTTAATATGTCCAAACCATCTAAGGTGGCTTTCTCAATCTTATCCACTATTGGAGCCACTCTAACCTTGCTATTGATAAACTCATTTCTCATTCTATTCTTATGAATATACCCACAATATACCCACGCATCCTTATCTCTAGAACACTTTATCCGCAAGTTTTTTTTTTTTGGCCAAAATGCAGTCCCATATACCATAGCTGGTTGTATAGGTTCTTTGTATAACTTTTCTATATTTTTGAGTAGAATTTTTGAATCACATAACACTCCAAAAGCGTTCTTCCATTAACTAGCTTGGATCTTATTAATTATATTGCTCTTCAATTGTTTTGAATAATTGAACCAAAGTATATGAACCTCTCACTCTTCTTGATCACATGGTCCTCTATAGTTATGTCCTCGAGATTAGGACTTCTAAGAGTTGAGGCTTGATGTAATCTAATATTAACAGGAAAATTACTAGACAACCCACCTTGTGATCGAACACATGTTACATCCTTATTACACATATCTCTAATAACATCAATATAAGCGGCACATCATTTCTCTCTCTAAAGCTCTCCAAAGTATTTCTCTTGGAACTCTATCATAAGCCTTTTCAAAATTAATAAATATAAATAAATATATGCTATTTTTCTTTTAATTTCTCCATTAAACTTCTTAATATATGTATAGTTTTCATGGTAGATCTACCTAGCATAAAGCCAAATTGATTTTGAGAAATACAAGTACCCTTTTGTAAGTTTTATTCAATTTCTCTCATCTAAAGGTTTAATGTATGACGCATTAACTTGGTACCTCTACAATTAACACAATATTAAGCATCATCTTTTTTTTTGTAAATAGTATAACAATACTCTTTCTTTGCTCTTTTGGCATCATTTTAGTTTTCAAAATAACATTAAATAACTTGATAAGCAAAGAAAATTTTCATTGCCCAAATATTTTCATATATTGACAGGGATGCCATTCGATTTCACAACTTTTTTGCTCTTCATCTGCTTTAAAGCATTCCAAATCTTAGTTTTATTAACATGGTAATTGAAGTGTAATTAATTTTTTTTTTGTAAAATTATTAAACTCATTTATATTAATTGTATTAGTATAATCTTCATTAAAAATATAGTAAAATAATTCATTCATCTATGGTGAATATTTTTATCCCTAGAAATAATTTTTTAATTATCATCTTTGATATATTTAACATGATTCATATCTTTAGTTCTTTTATTTTTTAATTTGAATAACTTATAAATGTGTCTTTCCCTTGGCAATTTCTAGCTTATTATCTATATCCTCGCATGTTGCACTTTTAGCATTATTAACCGCTATTTTGGTTTCTTGCAAGCTAATTTATATTTCTTCTAATTTGAGCATGTATGCTTATAATACTTCTTTTTATCTTTAATTTTAATTTGAACATCTTGTTTTTACTATCATGCATCATTATTATTGGGTACTCTCCGTTTTGATTCATGTTGTAAACATCATGTTACAATGCGATTACAACTAGTAATCAATTTTCACATAAGTTTGACTACATCCTCAAAATATCATTGTCTTAACTTTAAATTTCACTCGCAAAAATATATATTACTCTTTTTAATATTTTTATCATCTAGTTTTAGAACATATTTTAGATTTAATATTATTTTTATTACCCTTTATTTTCAAATCAAAACTATTAAACAATATTAATTGTCAAACTATTATTTTAAATAATCTTACAATTCCTATAAAATAAACATTTTCTTTTCATTAGGAAAATAATCAATTTATATTTTAGAAATCCCATCTTTATAAGTGAGAATTAATTTTTTTTTAAAGTGTTAGCGATCATAAGATCATAAGCTAAAATAAATTCTAAAATCATTTTACCTTCTTTATTAATGCCTCCAAAATTAAAATCACCATGAATACTATTAAAATTTTTATTTACTCTTCTGATATGTTTATTTAAATCTCCTCCTATAAAAAGATTTGGTAAAGTATTCCTTGAACCAACTCATACAAATTTTGCCAAAATCTTATTTTTGTACGTATATTCAATCCTATTTGAGGGGCATAAACACATACAATATTAAAAATTATTTTATGAATTATAAGCTTTAAAGATACAATTGTATCTCCCGACCTCTTAACTTTTACCAAATTATACTTTAAATTCTTATCCAAAATAATGCTCACATTATTTCTATGACAATTCTTACAAGAATACCAGAGTTTAAATATCATTTTCTCTTAATTTTTCTTCCGCCAACTTAGTTTCTTGAAGGCATAATATATTAATCTTCTTATTTAACAAAATATCAACCAACTTAAAAAGCTTATCAGTGAGAGTACCAATATTCTAATTACCTAATTTTTATTTAAAATCAAATATTAACTTCTTTACTCAAATTCGTTCATAATACATGAATCTTGCTTATTTGACACTACACCCAAGTGCAGATGTAGCGGCCTTTGCACACTTTCTATACATTCAGGCAATGAAGCATGTAGCTTCTAGGGGACACCTAGCTCTAGCACAATTATTTAGGGTTCATATCATAATAGGATTCAAGGAATAACATTTCTCAACAATGACGAATATACTTCATGTGAGATTGTAAAAGAACAATGCCTATCATAATTTAATTCAATGAAATTATAATTTATTACATAATTGAGATGAAGTAATTAATCATGTTGGTGGTCCTAGGTTCCCGTACAAGTATGGAATTTGATATAGCTTGGAAGTTTATTAAGGTAAAGGAAGATTCTAGTTACATGTTCATATGTTATATTTTAATGAGCCCAATTATGGTTTCCCCATAGTCATTCTTTTAATCATTTCAATTTTAAGATGTATATATATATGTTATAAATACACATGTATAAATATATATATATATATGTATAATTTATATACTACAACAATTTTATAAGTTTTGTGAATATATATGCATATATTTCTTTTCACAAACACACACACATATATATATATATATATTTCTAAGTGCTTTATTTACAATCATTCATTCATTCTATGATATTTTGTCATATATGTTTATATATATGTGCATATATTCATGGTTCCAAGGATATACATGTACATATACATGTACCTTTCCTATGTTGAAAGCGGTAACTTTGAATAAATATGCTTGTAAGTATTCATAAGTAAATTAGAGACATTCTTATTCATGGAATGAGAAATCATTTAACATATAAATAGGTATGGTTATTGTCTAAATGGAGGTTTTATGATTATGCAATTACATAAGTTTAACATTCCAATTGGTTTTTTGTAAGGTTTGTATGTTTGCAATTTGTTGCATAACCTATTCTAAATTATTCCCATGTATATATGTCCATACATTAATGACCTTAATCTATATGCATACGTATGCGTACATTCATATGCACACACCCATATGTATCCATTCGCTTGCCTCGCATAATATTCGAGCCCACACACACACACATACGCCAGTTGTAGTGAAAGATCCGGTTGATGTTGCCTTAGTTGTGCAGCATCGTCAAGTCGGTTTCTGATGTGGCCGCCAATATTGACAAGGAGTTATCAAAAATGGAAGCAACGTTGAACTGTTACTCAACTATCTTTTATCTATTTCCATTGACTATCTCTTACATGCTCATATAGGGTTGAATGATGCATGAATTCAGAGTTTGGTTGGAACTTTCAATACAATTTAAGAAGAAAGCTGGGATTTCTTTAAAATTAACTCCATCAGTCAACTTCTTAGGGAGAAAGTCCATCCCGAGTATTTCGAGAGGTATAATCTATACGGAATGTCTTCGAGATTGCCTAGGAGATCGGGTCTTCAGCCTCTTGCCAATGAATGTCATACTACTGGATCTGGCAAACACGAATGCATTCACCCACTCTTGCATTGCCTGATAATGATCTTGATGAGGAGCGATTTTATGAAGAAATGAGTTTGAAGATCTAGAAGAGGCTTGCTTCAATAGACTTCAGGCAAAGATAAAGTGCTCTAATGTAAAGGCCTGACACCGGTTCAGCAGAAACCGTTCTGACATCGGGTGGTCACTTTCCGCAGGATCATATTGAGTAACTTGATAAAAGAAAATGAAACACACATATAAAAGCCAAAGATATTATTCATTTATTTCAATATTCATATTACAAGATCTTTTCAACACTCCTCGTACAAAAGTGAAAATAAAGAAAAAGATAAAAGATAAACAATTAAAATAACACTGTGGATCTATCGGTAGTTTGAACATTTTTAGCATTATGGTTCTTTGAACATTTTTAGCATTATGGTTCTTTCGTGTATTCCCCCAGGAGCACCTGACCTGGTATTGTACAGTAAATAATACCGATATTAGAATTTTCAGTAATTAGAGAATACTCCAAGTACTGCAGTACACAATAATATTTACATTTTAAAACGATGCGATTAGCGGAAGTAAGACGGAAATAAAATGCAAGAAAAGTAAGGCAATAGCACGAAATAAATAAACAATTTCCCGCAACAAGTATTGTCACAAAATAAAGATTACTGATGTCATTTTCCAGTAACTAACCCCGAATGTTACTGATGTCATTTTTTCAGTAACAACCCCGAATGTTACTGATGTCATTTTTCAGTAACAATCCCGAATGTTATTGATGTCATTTTCCAATAACAACCCTGAATGAAAATAATATTAGTTTCTAACAACCAATCAAGCATTAATGTTATTGATGTCATTTTTCCAGTAACCCACGAATATTTCCACGTTGGTTCCGAACAATCAACCAAGCTTCAACTGAATTTGGCTCAAAAATGAGGCTAAGCAGCAGTAAAAAAATTGCAAAAATGTAATATTCTTCATGTACTGGGTATTTTTGTTCCTTAAGTTCAGAAGGTCAACAGTTCGAATGAGTGATAGTTCGCTTAATCTGCATTTAGATTTGGATATCTTAAATTAGCTTTTTAATTTAATAGTTTATGAGTAATTTTTATCTTTACTTCAATTTTGTTCTTCTTTCACTTTCTCATAATGATTAAGGTCTGATTTTTAAGATACTGTGATAGCAGTAATATTTATTATAGCATTATTAAATCACTGAGAATAGCGATTATATTGATATAATAGTATTATTATCATTATTTTAATGATAATAATAATATAAGAATGAAATAAGAACATAATAGGAATGATGATCAAAATAAAAATGTTTGAATTGAAATAATATTTATTTTATAACATATTTATTGTTTATCATTATTGATTAATGATAACAATGCTAATGTGATGACATAATATTATCTTCAAAAAGATTATTAAGTATATTTAATAATAAAGAAAATAGTAAAATAATTTCTCTTCTTTTCTTCCCCTTTTCTCTCTCTTAAACTTCTCTTCATACTTTTAGGATTAGGATTGTTTTTTTTTGTTCTAAATTTAATTCTCATTGATAAGAATCTATGGGGAGATTGGTACAATTTTCCTAATTTATTATTTTTAGTTTTTCATTTTATATTTTTATTATTTTTTGTTTCTTTCATAGTTATCATCCAAATCTACTTTACTTATCTTTCCTAATAAAATTATTATATATTTCAAAAAAACAAAAAAAAAGATTTTATATATATATATATATATAATGTGTGTACCTATGTGTGTGTGCTGTATATATAGATCTTTAACTTCAAGTGCGTATATATTCTTCCAAATTATCTTTGTATCTATATATATTCTTCTTCGTACCTGCATGTACACATTTCACTTTCATTTTCTCAGCATCACCCATATACTCATCATGCCATAACAATAATCTCATATGTATTTCGTAAGTATATGACCCTACATAACCATTCATTGTCAAAATATGCATCAATGTGTACATGAAATGAGGATGTTGTTTAACATATATGTGAGCTTAAACTTAAGGTCTAAGATATTGTTTCCATTATTGGATGACATGCATAATATTAATGTTTTTTTAGATTCTTTATAAATTAAATATGAAGCAAAACATGAAAATCATGATGGAGAAGGAGTAGGGTAGGTTAGTTTTAAGAGCGGAGCATGACTTGGTGGTGAAGCCTTAAATGCAATGAGTTGGTCGTTGAATAGATCATGAGACAATTTTAGGGCTTGGAGTGGCCTTGGGTTTGCCATGAATCAACCGAGTGCGAGCTAGATGTGAATTTGGTCAAGATGAGCTAAGGTATGTTGAAGTTCTTGAATGGGACACTCAAGTGTTGGTTGGGTGCCGGTTGAGCACTGACTATTATGCAGAGGAAGAAAGTTTGAAGCTTGGGCACGCTCACTAAGACATTGATTCAGGATTAGTAGGGACCGAGAGCTTGGTGCTTGGGCATGCTCAAGCGCTTTGTATAAATCATCCATAACAACAAGGATGTGAGGAACTGGCGCTTAGGCATCCCAAGCATCAGCACATCAAGCCAACATTGGAGTCTGAGCTGAGAACCAAGCGGCAAGAGTAGAATCACAAGAACAGAGGCTTGGGCGTTTTGGCGTGCCCAAGCGCTATGTAAAATCTGCACAAACAACAGGAACTTGAGGACTTAGCTAGATTGAAAAACACAGGATTTTAGGACAAGTTGGGATGATTTTAGGGTTACTTTGTGAGGGACCTACAAATACATGTGATAACTACTTAGGGCGTGATGCTTTTTGGTGAGTGTGGTGTTTGCTAAGTTAGGCTTAGAGGCTAGAGTAGGGCTTTGGAGCTGCGAGAAAGAAGTTGTGTTGGTAAGGGTAAAGCTCTGAGAGATTTTAAAGAGATAATCTATTGTAATTTTTTTTTTTTTTATTGTGAAGTTTTTCACGGTGTGGGTCAGTGATGTTTCTCCTATTTTGAGTTTTTTCATGTAAAGATTTGTGGGTTTGTTTGTCTATATTTTTCTGTGCTTTTGCTGTTTGTTGTGCATTTTCTTCAAAAGGTGACAAGGCTAGGAGATTCTCAACACTTCCGCAACTAGTTCTTGCCAAGAATGAACGACAAGGGTTGAAAGGGGTGGTCTTAATCCTAAACAATGTGGAATTTAGTAAGATTGGCTGTGGAGGAGCAATGCTCCCATCAATATATTTCATTAGTGGGAGAAATTGTGATCTCCAAAAAGAATAGTTAATTATTTCTAGTTTAATGGGTAATAATAGATGATGTTCACAGTAATGTGATGTGGATCTGATTTTGTGATGGGTGAAATTTGTATGGTGGTAGAGGAGTTTGAAGGAGAGTATGCAGTCAAGTGATGAAATAAAAAAAAGGGAGGGTGAACGAAAGGAAAAAAAAGGTTTCGTAAAGTCTACCAGGGGTGTGCGAACTAGGTGGTGAGGATGACCTTCGCCTTCATCGTGTTTCCGAGCTTGCTCGCTCTGCTACCATGAGGAGCAGAGGACAAAGAGCAGGGGAAATTTTTCATTTTGCCACTGTTAACAAAGCAAATGGTATTTTTATAGCAATTGTGTGGTACAAATCAATGGTTGGGATTTTATGTGATAGATACGAATAATAACAGCAAAACAAACTGGGTAAAATTGGATAAAAGCAAATTTTTCTGTTTATTTGTACTCTGTTAACACTTTGTATTCAAACTTCCAGTAAACTATAAATCATCTTTTAAAGGCTTTGAGGGTTGTCTTAGAGCAAGTGCTTTATGCATGGTTGGAAACAACTATCATCGTATGGGGCATTTTATTTATGTATTTATTTTGCTTCAATAATGTTTTAATAGTGGCTGTATCCACTATATCTTTCTTTCAGGTCCTGATGACATGCCAGCACATATTAAATCGTCAATGTTCGGCTGTAACCTCACGTATGCATATTTAAGTAATGTTTCTAAACTCTTAGTAGCTTTATTGTTTATTCTTAAGGGTGCTCTCTCTTCAGGGTTCCTATGACTGATGGTCGTCTTAATCTGGGAACTTGGCAGGTATTATCAGTACTCCTAACATCAGCATCTTATTTAGAGACAAATTTTAATCATAATTTTTTTTTGAGAATTTAATATTGGCCAGATTTATGTTGATACAAAATATATGATTTGTAAAGATTAACATGAGTATGTATTCTTGTAAAATATGGTGGATTTATAAGGAACTTTGAATTCTTAACTGGAACCGAAGTTGATATAGAATGAACTGACTGTTTACATGAATACGATATATATATATATATATATATATATATATATATATATATATATATATATATATAATTAAAATTTTAGTTAAGAACTTTAGAGTAGTTCAAGACATGATCTGCAAAATAGGTATCTTCGAGTTAAGTTGGGGGTAAAAGATTAAAATTATAGTAAAGAAGTTTTTTCTTAAAAATAATTAACAAGTTTGAAAATTGAATCATATTTTTCATAAAGAAGCCTTAATCTCACAAGTTGGGGTCTACATGAATCTTTTATTTTCATTCTGCACGATCAAATAGAAAACACGAGGACTTACCAGGAGATCAGCCAACTTCGTATACCACTCTCGCCCAAGCACGCAGCAGGATCAAATAGAAAACACGAGGACTTACCAAGAGATCAGCCAACTTCGTATACCACTCTCGTTCAAGCACGCTAACTATGAAATCTGATTGGATTTGATGCATTAGTACTGATATTGCCGCACCCTATAAATGCAAAAGGTAGTCCATTAACTATTTTATATTGACCAATTTAGCTATATTAGACTATTCAATTTGTTCAACTTACTTTCCTTACTTTTAATTTTGCGCCCAATTTTGCTTGGATGTCTATTTCTATTTTTTTTTTGTGTTTAACTGCTTAAGCTTCAATTGATGGTATCCAGAAACATGAAAATCTAGGGCGGAACCCATAAATTCTGTCCTGTTCAATGAATCAAAGCATTGCAATTAGTTCTGCATTTATAGGGGTCAAACCGTACATGTTACAAAAAAAATTTGCAACTTATAATGACTCCTAGGCTTAAGCCATTTTATTGACTTTTGATACAAGATTAAAATAAAATTACAAAAATTTTAGGGCAATGCATAATATTGCTATAAAATCAAGACGAATATGCCCATTTTATTGACTTTTGATAGCAATATTTTTGATCATAAGTCTGCCTTTAGTTTTATCAGATACAATATGAAGCACATTTAAGATTTAAATTAAGCACAACAAAAATATCTCTCACTATATGTAACATTTGATGAAGCCAAATTTCCTTTTAAACACTGCACCTCCCATCATACACCTATGCAATAATCATTTCTGAACTTATTATTTCCATCGATATCCTACCAACACCTATGCAATAATCATCGCACTCATTTGCACTTGTTACTACGCCAACCACACTTCCTCGCATACAAACTCCTGCTCACCCCACTGACTCACACAATTTGAAATCCAGCAGCATAATACACCATCTGCCAATATGAAAAATACTCATCCCATGCTCACCTGTTGAAAACAGGATACTTGTTGCCAGAAACAATCCAGAGCAATACCTCCTCACCAAATTACACCTTCTCCGCTTCAAGCAATTTTTCACTCAGGCTCGCAATCCACATTGGGTCGCTGTCATGCATATGGAGATTTGGCTCTTAAGCACAAGTTCACGTGGAGCTTAGTCCCACGTCTGCCAAATGCCAATACAGCCGAATGCCAGTGGTTGTTTGGATCAAAAACTTTACACCGATGGATCCATTTCACAATACGAGACTTGCAGCTTGAAGATTTACTCAACAAGGGATTGATTATTATGAGTTGTTCAGCTTGGTTATTAAACCAGTCACATTTCGCCTCTTATTATTCATTGCGTTTACCAATAATTGGCCTCTGCAGCAATTAGACTTTGACAATGCTTTTCTTAATGTGGAGCTTTACAATGGCATTTATATGGGAAACCTCCATGATTTGGCTCCACCACTCATCCCAATCATATCTGTAAACATCTTAAGGCAATTTAAGGTTCAAAACCGTCTCCAGACATGTGGTATTGTAAGTTGTCTCAAGCTCTTCTCAACTCCTGGTTCACAAACACGACAAGCGACATCTCTTTGTTTGTCTATAGAAACCAAGGTAAAATCATGTGTTTCTTGGTTTATGTTGATGATGCTCTACTTACATGCAATAATGGGCAGCAACTACAACATCTCATACACTACATGGTGTCAAAATTTACCATTAAAAATTTGGCCCGATGAATGTGTTTTGCAACATCTCATATGACTCAATCAAAGGAAAACCTTTTCTTATCACAGCAGCACTTTTTTTTTTTATATATTACTTTAAATGAATACGCTTCACTCCAAACCGCTTAGCATACCAATGGCGGTATCTCTCACCATTTTCCAATTTTGCGCTATACCAAAGTATGGTTGTTACTCTCTAATACTTACTATTCACCCCTGTTGATTTTTCATTCAGTGTTAACAAGTTCCTGAACAATTAGCTTGAGGGGGAGTATTATAACAATTGCGCTCTTTTTACCTAACTGCTTTCAATTTCTTTCAACACCAACTTCAGCCATTGATTTGTACTAACCTCATCTCCACTATCTGATTGTAACAGCGCAAGAGTTAGTTACTCAAGGCAGAAAGTAACTGTACTTCTTGTTTTTTCATAACTATATTCAGCTTAAATAAATGTATCAATCAATTAACTTAGCTGTTAGTTTTACCCAGGTTACTCCATTTACCCTTGAACTAGTCATCAACAGCTTAGCTCCTAAACTTGATTAAACTTCTCAACGCCAATTGGCAAATAATTCTTATTTTCTATTACGATGTTATCCGCAAGTTGTAAAAAATAATCTGAGAAGCATTATGAGAGACAATTTGTTCTTCAAACACATTTTCAGAATCTTACATGAATTCTCTCACTTTTCCACACACTCTGTGATGATTCAATGTTGAGTTAGTAAAACTAGTCAACATTATGTTCATTCTCGCAGGATCCTATTGGACGGCTTGTAAACAAAATATCATTTCATTCAATTTTAAATAAAATCATCCAGAATATTACAACAATAGTTAAATGTTTTCAACAAATATGAATCATAAGTATAAAATAAACATAGAAATTTATTTTTCTATTCCTTGCTATAATTCCTTAAAAATATCATTACGCAAGCTCAACATCTTCAAGCTGTACATAGTCTGGCATTATAATAATAATGTGTTATTTTTAAGTACAAAGAATACTACATGTTACATTTAAGCAAATGCAAGAAAGTAAAATAAGGATATAATAAAAGTGCAGGAAAACATGGGTTTAGTGCAATAAAATAATTGAAATTTCTGCAAACAAAATTTTTTTTGCCATAATTATGTCATATGCCATTTTATTAAACATGAATCAACATATGAGAACATTCATAAATATATGTCTTGATGTCATGAAATAACATTAGCAGTTCAGTTAGGTAAATTCAGAACCTCGAGGCTGGGTTCAATAAAGCATGTTCGTCACCTGGGCCCCCCTCAAAGTTTCTAGATGACACTCTTATAACTCCTGATAGACTAGTCCCATCCCTAATTTAATTCAACCACTGTTTCGGAACTGTGCAAACATTCACAAGACATAATAAATACATTTCATTTTGTGACATTATTATAACAATAAATAAGCATTTTATTCAACATCAACATGAATAAAGCTCAAAGCGAAGCTAAGCATCAATAAAAGCAATTAAGTGCAAAAAGTAATATCTGGATACCTTGGTATTTGAGTATACTGAATAGTATTCACAAAATTGATGTGTTTGTAAAAATATATATTCATAATCTTATTAGCCTTTGAAAGCAATGATTTGCATTATTTAAATTTTCTTAACTCAAAGAAAACTCTTATTAATCCTTATGTTTCTTGAGAGTTTTGAGGTTTAGCTTCAAGTCCTTGAAGTTTTGTGTACTATACTTATTCTCTTTGGATTGTACTTGGACTCAAATTTTCTTAAGGTTCCACTAAGATATATTTCAAATTGCTAGGATCTTAAATCCAATTAATTCCGGTTCAATTCAGCCAATCTATTAGGAAGGTTTAAACTAAATATAAAGTGCTTAGAATATTGTATTGTGGAAAAATAACATTAGCTATTACTATTTAAGGATTATCCTTTCATAATATTAGAGATAGGCCTTCTAAATGTTTATAGAATATTCTAAATGATTTTGCGCATAGTTTCGCATTCCAACATTTCTGCATTATTAAATTCTACCAACCTTAACATATGCTTCCTTTTCTGAACCCTTCTTGCTATATAAATAGAAATTTGAGAGTCGTAGCAGCACATCCTTCAATGGCAGCGATCTCCATAATAGATTTGATCACTTTAAGCACTCTTATCAACTGAACCTAAGTCAGCTTTTAATGGGTTTGGATGGTAGTTTAATTATCTTAGAGTGCTCTGCAAATCCTATACAGTAGTTCCAAATGATTCTACTGTATCACTATACCCACCCATACTCTTGATTCATTATACAATTTCAGGTTCAGTTTCAATTTCAGCAATTGAGCAAACTTCATTTTCCCCAAAAACAGGGAGGTTTAGACACAAAGCTGACCATTAAATCTATTAAATCTATTCCAGTCTAGAGGGTATATTCAGCACAAAATCAGTCTCTAAACAGCCATCAAACTGGAATTAATATAACCTATGGCTGCTCAGCACAGCCTTATATTTAGCTCCTCAAATGGCTGCTTAGAAGAGTCCCTGTTCAAAAGTTTAATGGCACTGGACAGCAGCCATTGCATCCACTTATATATCTACTCAGATTAGTCTTTGAACAACTGCTCAAATAACACCAATTTTGGGTCATTGTATCTCCCAAACAGATTCTCCAACAATTTTGAAATGCACGCTCCCCAAAGACCCATTGCTTACCTTCAATTACAGTAGATAACTAATCCCATACGACTCTCAAAATAAGAGATTGAGCCCAGAAACAACCATTAAATCTGCTCAACAGAAAGACGCTCTCAACTCAGGATCAACCTTTAAACAATCACCAAATTGGAATTCCTACTACCCTCAGTTACTTTGAACAGTCCTATTTTACGTTTACTCCAATTGGCTGATCGGTGCAGCCCCCAATCAGCGGCTTAGATGACAGCCATTGTAACCCTCGTGCAAATTACCAACGGCTTGAATAGTTGCTTATACTAACAATAAGTAGTTTATATAGACTATAACTTGATCATTACTAGATTCATTCAGACTGACTAGAATAATAAACTTCTCATTGATTGGTCTTAAGCTCAATTGATAGACCTAAAATTGAACCCAATCTACCTTCAGGACTGACTTCCATTGACTAATATCAGGTTCTGACTGTTATCAAATCAGATAAGTTTAAACTCTATTTCGCATACAACTTGCAAGGATGAACAACAAGAATGCACCATCCCACTATTACCTAAGTTAGGAAATCAACAGCTAATCTATTGTAGAATCTTAAGAACTCTCAGTGTTGAATACAACAAATTTAAGCCTACTGAATTTTACATTAGTCCTTAAACACTAAATATTGTCTACTAATTTTCTCAGCTCAAAATTTGACTCACCTAACTCTAAGTTCAACCTTTCTTTAGTAGTATTTCATCAACATTATCTAAATCCATTCAGATTTCATCTAATTTGAATTGCAAATTTCAATCTAAGCACCACAATCAATCTCTTAAAGATTTAATTGCTATCACAACAATTCAGAAATTCTAATTTAGATTGATGTCAATAAGTCATTGTGTGTGGAAAACTATAAGAACTCGATTATCGACTGCATTCAATTCTATCAAAGGTTACAAGATTGTGGGAAATACAACAGAAATGCTTAAGGAAAGTTAGAATACACATGCTTGCATTTAAATTTTGTAAGTGTAGGAATCTTATATTGTTGGTAAAAGAACTGCTGTGGGATCACTATCTTATCATGAAACAGACCCTCACTAGTATTAAAATATGTATATCTTATCTCTCCATAATCTTGAGTAGAAATCAAATTCATGGAAATTTAGGACTCAACACTGTTAATCTGCAGCAGCATATTTAAACTTGAAGTTCCAGATTAGTACCTTGATGAAGGTTTAGAACTAGGAAAAGGATGAAAATCTGATTCAGCAATCGGTCTCGTTTTCACACGCGGACTACAATCCTTCTACAGCTTCCAAAGTCGACGGAAAAAGTCGGGAAGGAAATTAGAATGCGTCAGGGTACTTGACAAGATTGATAAATGGCAAAAGAGCTGACGGAGGGTCAAAGAGTGTCGGAACGATCGTGACTCTTCTTCACCTTTGTTGCAGTTTTCCAAGGGTTGCGGCTAGTTCCGTCGGCTATGGTGAGAAGTTACGGGAATGGTAGAGGCTTCTTTGGATACGAGAGGCTGCGATGATTAGTTGTTCAAATGCCGTATGGTTCGAATGCCTTAATACACTCCATTAGGCTTTGTTGAAGCACCACATCTCTTCCGCAGGAGACGTCACACCTTATGGAGGCGTCACTCCTTCGATGAGGCGACAGAGAATTAATCGACGATTATTTGCAATGCATCTTCTCTCACTGTATTAAGCATACGTAAATGTTACCGTTATAATATAATTTTGTTTATTTTATATATATAGATTTTTTTTTCGTAATAGTGAAATAAAATTGGCCGGACATTAACATAAAATGTAATTCGGTTGGGAAATCAACGGAAAAAAAATGGAAATTTCGCGGCAATAAACACAAAGTGAACTCTAGCGGGTATTTAACGAACAACAAGATTAAGCTGGGATGTTAACGTTTTCCTTAGTAATGACCAACTATACAATTGCCTATGTTATATTTGGCGAAATGTTGGCCAATAAAAAAAGAATTATTGGTTAAATAACTGTTTCAAAGATGAGAATATTGAGGTGAATGAATGGGTATACTGTGATGACCCATGTTAGGTTGGTAACAACCAATCTAACATCGGGTGGTCTTTACGCAGGATCATATAGACGGTTAAGTAAAATAGCAGTTAAACAACATCCAGAGTCATTTAAGTATAAATAAATAACATTCATTCAATTTAAAGTAAATAATATCCAAAATTTATTACATAAATGTCATTAAACAAAAATATTCCTCAAATGGTAATTAGAATTTATTATTTTCCCGCTCCATGCCATTCTCTAACGACTTTAAACTATATCAGCCTCCTCCAGCTGTATTTGATCTGACATTATAAAAATAATATCATAGTGTACATTCCAAATACAAAAGATATTAAAAATATACTTTAACCAAAAGCGAAAAGTAAAAAATGATAAGAATTGCAGTGAGATATAGTTTATTGCAATCAAAAGATAATCATGATTTCTGCAAAGTAAATATTCTTTTGTCACATGCCAAATTATCAAACGATAGAGCAATAATCACATAAAAATTTATGTTTATGTTTGTGTTTATGATATTATGAAGCAATGTTAGCAGTTTTGATGGGCAAAGTCAGAACCATGAGGCTGAGTTCATAAAAATACATTTAAGCATAACCTTCACCTGGGTTCCCTTAAAAGCTCCAGATGGCAACAAACATGCATTTAAGCATAACCTTCATCTGATCCTCCTCAAAGACTCCATATGGCACCCTTATAGCTCCCGAGGACTAGTCCCGTCTCTAACCTGTTCATGCTCTGTTTCAGAACCTTTATTGCAACATTCACAAGATACATAAACATCATTTTGTTTCTCTTACATCATTGGTAGTAAGAATAATATTTTAAGTAGCAATACAAAACAGGTTCAAAGCGATGTTTTAGCAGCAAATGAAAGTAAAAAGCATAAAAATAATATCCAGTGCACCTTTTATGTTTGACTTGAGACGAATCACTCAATCTTGATGTATCTGCAAAAGTTATAATTGGAATTCTATTAAACTTTGAAATTCCTTGCTTACTCTATGAACACTTAATATTTTTATTCATAGACTTTTGGTTAATTATTAACCTTGTGGTTCTTTGTTCTTCTTGATTTATGATGCATACATATTAACTTTGGTTAAGAGATTATCTTAGTTAATTTGGAATAATATGGCAAAATTCAGTATTAAAAGTTATGTATCCTTAAACCTTAAGTGAGCTTGCCTAGGTTGGATTATAAGTCATGTAAGAATCACAGCAAGATGTCAAGATTTTTAGAAAAACATCCATAGATTCCATGGATACTAGAATCGCAACGGAACTTTGTTGATTTTAGTTATTAATAGTCGTACAAAGAAAATATTTGTTGTAGAATATAAATACTCTTTTGTTGGATCCAAGAAGTGACCCTAGCATCTATAATTCATCGGTGAAGCGATTTTCACTAATAGTAAGTAGTTTTGAATAGGTTGACTTGATTATTACTAAGATTCATTTTCAAGGGATTTCATGCTCTGAATAAATTCTCAATAGCCTCATAAAAATTATTTTATCAATAATCAATTTAATACTTCATAAATCATGATGGTTGAGTGTGTGAAATTGATGAGACTTCTATTTTATGATAAAGGCTAGCACTAAAATAATAATAATAATAATAATAATAATGATATTTTAATTTGAACAAGCTAGTCTTAAGTTAAGTGATTAACCATGATGAAATTATTGACGAACACTAGGTTCAAATATTTTAACATTCTAATTTCTTTAATTAAGAGTTGAAAATGATAATTAATTCGATATTACAAGGTAGGACTGGTGATGAACCCCAATTTCTCTTTACGTTCAGTGAAATTCTTAATCTTAATCATACAGCTCAGCTTATGATATAAAGTTTGTGGTTGAGTGCAGGAAATCAAGTTATAAGTATTGAAATAATCATTTTATTTATAAACAAGCTTATCTTTAATATCCAACAAGCAGAAAGATTCGTACCTTAAAGCTTAGTCGAGCGCAGGTAGGGACCGAGCGGAAGTAATCGTGCCGAAGAAGATCGCCCGAATAAGAGAGGGATCGAGCGCAGGAAGAGGCGATTGGCGCAGAGGCGGAAGTGTTGAGCGAGGAGAATCATGCATGCGTGCTGAGACGTTGACAGCACTCCCGCCGGCTCTCGTTGCGCAGACTATTTTTGCCGATGCATCTCGTCGTCGGCTCAGGTACGCTTCTACAACTCGGGCGGAAGAGAGGAAGAGGAATTCGAAGGCTCTGTGAAGATGGGGAGCGACTTTCGGACTTAAATAAGGCGTGCGTATGTAACGCACGCCTGCTGCATCAGCTGGAATAGCGCTAAAGCGCTCATCAGTTACGAGAGTCGCATGATTGAAGGAGTCATGTGGTCATCGAGGGAAATCAACTGTGCGTGCGTTCCACATTTCTTTCCTAGTAGAACCATCAACCTTAATTGCAGACGGTTTTTCTGAAATTTTGTTTCCTGTCTTGACTTTTCGTGCTTAATGCCAATTTCAAAATTTTATTTTAGCTTTAAATGAATTTGAAAATTTCCTACATCAAGGATTGTAATTGAAAACTGAAATTTAGTGGGAAAATAATAGAATTTGAATTTAGTGGGATTTTAATGTCCTTCTAAAAATGACCTAAGATCATCACAGACTTCCCTACTTAAAAATAATATCGTCCTCGACATTACACCAAAATAGAAAATATTTGATTGAATGCAAAAAGATTTAATTAAGATTACTTGAATTCTGAAAGAGTCTAGGGTATTCATTTCTCATATTCTTCTCTCTTTCCCACATTGCTTTCTTAGCACTGTGACCTTTCCATTGCACCTTAACTATGGGAATAGTTCTCTCTCTTAATCGACGGTTATCTCATTCTATAATTTGGCCTGGTTCTTCCACATACGTCAGATCTAGTTGGATTATCGTTCTGGGAGCTACTAATTGATGAGATGGTTCTTGCAAACATTTACGTAAAGATGATATATGGAACACTTCATGTACTTTAGAAAAATTCTCCGGTAGCTTCAAACGATAAGCAGAGTTCCCTATTCGGGCTATGATTTCAAATGGTTCCACATTTTGCGGGCTCAGCTTGCCTGATATGCCAAATCGATATACTCCCTTCATTGGGCATACCTTTATATAAGCAAAATCTCCTACCTGAAATTCCAACATCCTGTGTCTTAAGTTGTGATATTTCTTTTGACAACTATGGGCTGCAATTGTTCTTAACTTTATCAACTGAATCTTTTTGTTAGTTTCTTCGATAAGATCGGAGCCATAGATTTGGATATCTCCAACTTTTGACCAGAATAGAGGTGTAAGACATTTTCTTCCGCATAAGGCTTCATAGGGCGCAATTCCAATGCTGGCTTGGTGACTGTTATTATAAGCAAACTCAATTAAGGGCAAGTGTTTTTCCCAATTTTCACTGAAGTCCAATATGCATAGTCTTAAAAGATCTTTTAACACTTGATTAACTCTTTCAGTTTGCCCGTCAATTTGGGGTTGAAATGCAGTGCTCATTGCAAGATTAGTACCCAAATCATGGTGTACAGCTCTCCAGAATCTGGATGTGAATCTACTGTCCATATCCGATATAATTATTTTTGGGACTCCGTGCAGTCGAATAATTTCCTTGACATATGTTCTGGTGAGTTTCTCCACGGGGTCTGTCTGTTTAATTGGAAGGAAATGTGCTGACTTTGTGAGTTTGTCAACAATGACCCATATGATATCGACTCCTGATTTGCTTCGAGACAATCCCACTACGAAGTCCATGACAATATCAGTCCACTTCCATTCTGGGACTGGTAGAGATTGCAAGAGTCCTGACTTTTGATGCTCTGTTTTCACTAAGTTGCATGCATTGCAACACGCCACAAACTCTCCTACATTTTTCTTCAGGCCATATTACCAATAAATTTTCCTTAAATCGTGATATACATTTTTGAAGTCCCAGGATGAATAATATATCCTGAACAATGTGCTTCCTGTAATATCGCCATTCGCAATTCCTTATTATTGGGCACCTACAATCGAGTTTTATGATAGATGTAACCGCCCTTTTCTTGAAGAGAATTATTCTTTCCTTCCAAGATAGGCTGCTTCATCTTTTGATATTCTGGATCTTTCTCTTGGGACAATTTTATGTGGTGCTATAATGTTAATTATGTAACTCATGTAGCCATAATGATATTTAGTTGGTTTATTGTTACCAGATCTATCCCGAACTTATTCAGCTCTTTAGCTAGATCCTTGTTGATAGTCATCGAGTTGAGTGTGCTAACCGATTTCCTGGTTAATGCGTCTGCCACGACATCGACCTTTCCTGGATGATATTGAATATTTAGATCATAATCACTAATGAGTTTGAGTCATCGCATCTGCTGACAATTTAACTCCCTTTGAGTAAAAATGTATTTGTGGCTTTGATGATCTGTGAATATTTCATATTTTACCCCATTCAAATAATGTATTCATATCTTAAGTGCAAAGACAACTGCTGCTTACTCGAAATCGTGAGAGCAATTATTCTCATATTTTGCATTAAAACACACCCAAGTCTTACCTTGGATGCATCAAGTATAGACTTGGTAATCCATCCCTTCTTGGGGAAATGTTAGGACATAAGCGGTTGTGAGGACGTTCTTTATTATCTGAAAAGATTCTTCGCACTCAGAGCTCTAGATGAATTGCACGGCCTTTTGTGTGAGCTTGGTGAGTGAAGCTAAAATCTGGGAGAATCCTTGTACAAACTTTCTATAATATGTTGCCAATCCCAAGAAACTTCTGATTTCTATTACCGTCGTAGGTCGAGTCCACTCTTGGATGGAACTAATTTTCTTTGGATCAACTTGAATTCCTTCAATGCTTATGACATGACTTAGGAAGGCCACTGAGCTCAACCAAAATTCGCATTTAGAAAATTTTGCGTATAACTTATTGCATCTTAAAGTCTCTAAAACTGTTCGTAAGTGAACCTCATGATCATTTTCGTTTTTGGAATAAATTAAAATATTATCAATGAAAACAATCATAAATTTGTCCAAATATGATTTTATAACTATCTGCATCAAATCCATGAATAGTGACGGGGCATTGGTTAGTCCAAATAACATCACAAGAAATTCAAAATAGTCATACCTAGTCCTGAAAGCTATTTTTGGAATATCTCCTTCCCTTTGGTGCCATTCGATATGGTGCCTTTGATAATGGTTGCGTACCGGGAGTTAAATCAATAATAAAATAATTTCTCATACCGGAGGTATTCTTGGCAAATCATTGGGAAATACATTCAGAAATTTATTAGCGACCCTTGCATCTTCTAAGGGAGCTGCCTGTTCTCTGTTTCCCAATAATGTCACCAAGTAGGCTTTGCACCTCTTCTGAATCAGCTTGGCTGCTTGTATGGCATTGATGAGAGATGCGCTAGTGCCTAGCCTTCTCATAAATGTCACCGGTCTTCCTGCACTTCTAAGGGTGACCTTCTTACGATGACAGCTAATGACTGCTAGATGATAGGATATCCAGTCCAACCCAAAATGATGTCAAAATTCGTAATTGGAAGAACTATCAAGCTGGCTTTAAACGTCCCACCATTAATAGGGATATCACATTCGCAATACTCCCTAGCTCTCATGAGGGCACCAAATGCAACCCCACATTTAATTTTTCCTTTAGTTCTCTAAACGGTAGTTGTAGCTTCTTTATAAATGTTTCGAATATAAACGAGTGACTTGCACCCGTGTGCGCTTTCAGAAAGTGTAAAGTACCTAAAGATTTCTTTCTTAAAATTTAAATTAAGAAATGTTGGTCAAACTAATTTAAAAATACATGTCACCACACCATGATTTTCGGGAGCCGTAATCGGGGTAAGTGTGTAAACCCTAGCGGCAGCTGGTCGTCCCGGGGCATGGCCTCTCCTTTGAGTCGGCGTGGTTGCAGGAGATGTTTTCGGGGATGGTGCACTTGTTGGAGTCGGGGCACGAGTAGGTGTATATATTGTGTTCATGTTGGGTCCCTGAATGATGTCCCCATCTATAGTTTTGAAAGATTTGCAAAAACGGTAACTATGTCCTGTCCTGCCACATTGGTAACATCTGTTGCCCGTGTGATAGCACCTACCCATTGGGTGTGGTCGTCGGCATTCCGAATTTGTCCTTTCCCTAACAAACCCTGAGGTCATCTGATTTACATTGGCCTAACGATATGTCGAGATTTTTTAAAGGTTTCACGACTGTCCTGGGATTGGAAATGTCGCTGTTCTTGGTGCTCCGCGATTACCTGTTTGTTATGCTCTAGAATGGTTGCGCAGTTCAGTGGTTCAGCAAATTTGGTATGTTTGAGTGGGAGTAAGCCGGTTCGGATGGAGTCCTTCGAACCATCCAAGAACTTGCTACACCTAAAGGCCTCTGTGTCCACTAGCTTGTGCGCATACTTGGAGAGCCTCGTGAACTCAGACTCATAAGCTGCGATGGACCTATTCCTCTGATTCAGCTTGATGAATTGGTTCTCCAGTACTTTCTGCACAGAATGAGGGATGTAATGACCTCTGAATGCTTCCGCAAATTCCTCCCATGAGATATCTTCTAGTTCCAAGCCCATGAACTGAGTTTTGTGGGTGACTCCCCACCATCGTTCACCTTCAGCCTTGAACAGGCTTTTAGCCAATCTCATTGCATCCCTGGCCGAGCATTTCATGTTCTCCAGTTCACTTTCTATCTCCTGTATCCAGTCTTTTGCCTCCATCGGCCGAGCTGACCCGTCGTAAGACGGTGGATTTAATTTCATGAAGGATTGCAGTGCCCTATCGATTATGTGCCTTTGTTCAGGAGGAGACACAGGAACTTTGTGTTGATTGGCCAATATTTATGCCATCAGCTCCAAGATTCTATCAGTTTTATTCTCCATTAGTTTTGAATGTACAGTTGCCTTCACCGGAGTCTCCATCGGTAATTCGAGATAATATTTATCTGGATTCATCTATCAAGAAGAGAAGATCTTAATTTATAGGAATAGAACAACTTTTGCTCATTACTATTTAATATTTTGCACATGGAAGGAAATTTTGACTATAATAATGGTAAGTAAAAAAACATAGTTCTTTCATGACATAAATGATTAAGAGCAATCTATATGCTCTTTTTGAGATTTTCTGCCCACAGCTTCCGGTACTTGATAGCGGTCATCCTCATTTTCTTGGCCCCCGATGTAGTGGCCGTATCCCTAGCGTGGTGAGGGGGAAGTGCAGCCTGGTTCCTCCCTTCCAACAACTCTGTGATACGTTCTTCATGATCATCTTCCTTTTCCAAAGTAAATTCTACCAACTTAGGAAGTACTATCCGTAGCACCTCTTTCAATTCTTGCACCTCTTTTTGGAGGCTAGTAATTTTCTCGTAGGAGATGCACATGAACCTTATCAGATTCTCATAATGTGCTTCCTCCTTGTCTTCCAATTCCGGTATCCTGTCTTCAATGGTAGGGGGATGAAATTAGGTTCATAGATGTTTATTTGTCAAGGCCCTTTTTTGCTTAAGTCAGCCTCCGTGTGTTCCGCCGAATAATTAGGAGAATTCATCTGTTGAAATTCAAACTTATAACTTGTTGAATTCTCAGAATCTCCTTGCTTTTCTCTAGTAAGTAGGCTCACATAACCTTCTTCTTAGATGCTTGAAGCAGTACAATTATCTATCGCACTTTCACTACCCAACGTTTACCGATGGCACGAGAACTGAGCCTTATTATGTCACTAGTTTTCTACAAAATATTTTGTTCCAATAATAGCCTTATTGTGTCACTAGTTTTCTAAAAATGTTTTGTTCCAGTCTATTTGTGCTTTAAGTTGAATGATTTCTCAATTATGGCTTTTATGTCAAATACTGTTTTACTCCAATACTTCCAATCCTGCTCTGATACCAACTGTGATGACACATGTTAGTTGGTAACAATCAATCTAACATCGGGTGATCTTTCCGCATGATCATATTGACGGTTAAGTAAAATAGCTGTTAAACAACATCCAGAGCAATTCAAGTATAAAGAAATAATATTCATTCAATTTAAAGTAAATAACATCCAGAATTTATTACATAAATGTCATTATACAAAACTAATTATTCATCAAAGGGTATTTAGAATTCATTATTTTCCCGCGTCATGCCATTCTCTAACGACTTTAAATCATACCAGCCTCCTCCAGCTGTATCTGATTTGGCATTATAAAAATAATGCCTTAGTGCATATTCTAAATACAAAAAATATTAAAAATATACTTTAAGCAAAAGTGAAAAATAAAAATTATAATAATTGCAATGAGATATAGTTTATTGCAATCAAAAGATAATCATGACTCCTGTTAAGTAAATATTCTTGTCACATGCCAAATTTTTAAACGATAGAGCAATAATCGCATAAAAATTTATGTTTATGTTTGTGTTTATGATACTATGAAGCAACGTTAGCAGTTCTGATGGGCAAAGCTAGAACCATGAGGCTGGGTTCATAAAAATGCATTTAAGCACAACCTTCACTTGGGCCCCATTAAAGGCTCCAGATGGCAACAAACATGCATTTAAGCATAACTTTCACTTGGGCTTTCTCAAAAACTCCATATGGCACCATTATAGCTCTCGAGGACTAGCCCCGTCCCTAACCTATTCATGCTCCATTTCAAAACCCTTTTTGCAACATTTATAAGATACATAAATATTATTTTATTTCTCTTGCATCATTAGTAGTAAGAATAACATTTTAAGTAGCAATACAAAACAGGCTCAAAGCGATGCTTTAGCAGCAAATGAAAGTAAAAAGCATAAAAATAATATCCAATGTACCTTTTGTGTTTGACTTAAGACGAATCACTCACAATCTTGATGTGTCTGCAAAAGTTAGAATTGAAATTTTATTAAACTTTGAAATTCCTTGTTTACTCTATGAACGCTTAATATTTTTATTCATAGACTTTTGGTTAATTATGAATCTTGTGGTTCTTTGTTCCTCTTGATTTATGATGCATACAAACTAACTTTGGTTAAGAAGTTATCAGAGTTAATTTGGAATAATATGGCAAAATTCAGTATTAAAATTTATGTATCCTTTAGCCTTAAGTGAGCTTGCCTGGGTTGGATTATAAGTCATGTGAGAATCACAACAAGATGTCAAGATTTTTAGAAAAACATCCATAGATTCCATGTATACTAGAATCACAATGGAACTTTGGTGCTTTTAATTATTAATAGTCGTACAAAGGAAACATTTGTTGTAGAATATAAATACTCTTTTGTTGGATCCAAGAAGGGACCCTAGCATCTATAATTCATCGATGAAGTAATTTTCACTAATAGTAAGTAGTTTTGAATAGGCTGACTTGATTATTACTAAGATTCATTTTCAAGGGATTTCATGCTCTAAATAAATTCTCAATAGCCTCTTAAAAATTATTTTATCAATAATCAATTTAATACCTCATAAATCATGATGGTTTAGTGTGAAATTGATGAGACTTCTGTTTTATGATAAAGGCTAGCACTAAAATAATATTAATAATAATAATAATAATATTTTAATTTGAACAAGCTAGTCTTAAGTTAAGTGATTAACCATGACATAATTATTGACAAACACTAGGTTCAAATATTTTAACATTCTAATTTCTTTGATCAAGAGTTGAAAATGATAATTAATTTGATAGTACAAGGTAGGACTGGTGCTGAACCCCAATTTCTTTTTACGGTCAGTGAAATTCTTAATCATATAACTCAGCTTATGATATAAAGTTTGTGATTTAGTGCAGGAAATCAAGTTATAAGTATTGAAATAATTATTTTATTTAGAAATAAGCTTATCCTTAATATCCAACAGGCAGAAAGATTCACACCTTAATGCTTAGTCGAGCGCAGGTAGGGACCGAGCAAAAGTAATCGTGCGGATAAGGGAGGGATCGAGCGCTGAGAGGGATCGAGCGCAAGGAGAGGCGATCAGCGCAGAGGCGGAAGAATCGAGCGAGGAGAATTGTGCGTGCGTGCTGAGACGTTGACAGCGCTCCCGTCGACTCCCGTTGCGCAGACCGCTTCCGCCGATGCGTCTCGTTGTCGGCTCAAGTACGCTCCTACAACTCGGGCGTAAGAGAGGAAGAGGAATTCGAAGGCTCTGTGAGGATAGGGAGCGGCTTTCGGACTTAAATAAGGCGTGCGTATGTAACGCACGCCTGCTGCGTCGGCTGGAATAGCGCTAAAAGGCTCGTCGGTTACGAGAGTCGCGTGATTGAAGGAGTCGTGCGGTCCTCGAGGGAAATCAACTGTGCGTGCGTTCCACATTTCTTTCCTAATGAAACCGTCCACCTTAATTGCCGAAGGCTTTTCTGAAATTTTCGTTTCCTGTCTTGACTTTTTTTGCTTAATGCCAATTTCAATTTTCTATTTCAGCTTTAAATAAATTTGAAAGCTTCCTACCCAATGATTGTAACTGAAAACTGAAATTTAGTGGGAAAACAATGGAATTTGAATTTAACAGAATTTTAATGTTCTTCTAAAATTGACCTAGGTTTATTACTTATACTCAAAATGATAGAATGAGATATTAACTCATCTGTGGTAAGATTGGAGTGACTCCCACTATGAATAAGATTAGAGATTATTGTCTTTTAGATGGTTTTTGCATATTAAGTGTAGATCGCCTTATTTTGAAAAATTGAGAAAGAGGGAGACTTAAAAAGACCCAGAAAGAAATTATTATGAATGATTTTTTCTATTTTGAACTTGGGGTGGGGTTTCTATTCAATCCTGCACAATGAAAAAAATGATTTAATGTCGTTGTTGTTGTATATATATTTATATATATGTATATATGTATGTATGTATGTATGTATATATGTATATAATCATGGACATGCATTTTCAGGGTATATGGCTGTGTGAGCACAGGGATCATGCTTCTTCAAGGAAAATCATTGTTACTCTCAATGGAATGAGTGTTTAAGTTATTGAGCTATAATATATTCTTGCTTAACTGCTTGAAGGGCTTCTGTAATTTCCGTTTTTCCATTTCATCTTGTGTATCAATTTTAATGTGATGGTATTAGAGCTCTTGCTCTTTTTTCTGACCCTAATAGATAGTATATTATTGAAAAATATCTTTGGATGCATACTTTAATAAATAAATCTTTGTTTTAAATTTGTGTGTGTATATATATATATATATGTATACATATTTTATTTTTCTTGAATTTTTTGGAATAGGTAATAAAGATAATGAACCAAAACAAAGTAAATGTGTTTTAATTTAATATTTATTGCAATGTACTTAAAGACACCTTTATTTGTATGAGACACCAAACTGCAATGTACTGAAAGACACCATTATTTGTAAATCATAGTGATATTATTGCTGCACATCTATCCAATGCTTGGAAATTTAGACTTCTGGCTTGATCAATGTATACCGAAAACTTGTTTTAGATTGTGATCATATAGAAGTGCCTTCTCAGCTACTTCATCTGTAGATTCTTTTGTTGTTGTTGCTCATTTGTCTAGATCCTCTGAGTGTTGGATCTCATGTGCAGGGTTTTGAGGCTCCTCTTAATCTTGTTCCTTCATTTTGCAAAAGTTCATTTGATAGATAACACATGATTATGCTTTTTTTTTTGGTATGTAGGTGAGCTTCAAATATGAAGTGAATTAATGGTATGGAACCAATGACATGTTGAGCTACTGGAATGAATGTGATTCAGTAAGCCGTCAATAAAGCCAAACAATGAGCATGTACAAAGTGGAAGTCAACGATGGGAGGGAGTAGACGGGGATGGTATAAGTTGCTTGGGAATCTTTGGAGTAGATGAAGTGGAAGTGTCGAAACTGTCGACGACGATGCCGATGACGGCGGCGTTGATGAAGGGGCTACGAAGATGGGACAACGGCTCGACGGTTTTTTTCTTACACAAATCTGTGAAAACACAGGGTAATCAAATCGCTATCCCACAAATAAAACTAAATTATATTATTTTATCTCCAAATTATCTCAAACCAAACAAATCTAATATATATTTTATAGTAAAACAGGCTAATGTTGCCTAACGCATAAGGAAAGATTCTTGAAAAACATTCTTTGGATGTTTAGGAGTCAAAATTAGTGAACGATTTGAATTTAGAGGAAAGAGTTAAAACAGGAGAAGAAAAAGATTTTGCTTAGGAGTCATACAAGTTTATAAAATATTAAGTCTTGCGTTTAATTTTTAAATAATTATTATTAAGAATTTTATATTATGATCTTTGAGGGAAAATATTATTTTGTTTCAAATTAGTTTTAAAAAATAATATATGTTAGAATTTTTTTTTTTTAATATATTAGCTGATCTAGAGCACATCATTGCATTTAATTCTAATTTTCTTATAAAAAAAATATTTTTTTTGGAGCCATTTTAAACTGATTTGGAGCTTTGTATCGTAATGCATCTTGTTGTTATGTTTCTTTCACCAACTTTCAAATATAGATTTAGAGGCTTTTTTAATTGGGGGGAAAACAGTGTAAACTAAATTTTTTTCGGGTAAACTGAGAATATCGGCATTTGATATAAAGTAAAATGGGTAAAGTACTAATTTGATTTTGTGCTACTATACATACGAGGGGAGTAAAGAAATTGTGCTCTAATGAGGGCAACGGTAGTGGAATGATCGTTTGTATGAAAACTTTCGTTCGATCGAAATCAAACACCGTTCGTCCACGACTTCGTTGTTCAAGTTCATCTTCTCCGTCTACGACTTCGTCGTTCAAAGCCTTCACTAAGAAGACTTTCTAGATATCAAAAGAAATTGATTTTGTTCAAACCAAATCAATTTTATTCGACCGATCTTGATTTCATTTGAGCTTGAGAAATTGATTATGAATAAAATTGATGTCTTGAGTTTGAATAAAATCGCCTCCGACCACCACTCGCCCTCCTTGGCCACCAGCCAAAACCTTCAATAAGTGTAAGCATGCAAGTGTTGAGTAATAAGAGAGAAAGAGGGATCATATTTATTCTTTCCATTTTTTTTTTCTTTTTTATTATTATTAATGTTAGTATTATCATTAATATCATTTTCTTTCATTATTATTTTGTCATTTTTATTTTTGTCAATTATTATTATTACTAATACTACAATTTCTTTAATGTCATTTTTGTTGAAGTTATTTTTATTTCTATCAATTATTAATATTATTATTGCTATAATTTTTTTTCATTTTTATTAATTATTAGTATTGCTATTAATATTAATAATAATATTATTATTATGTCTATTTTCATGAAGGATATCACTTTTTCATTTAATTATTTTGTTCACTATTTTTTTACATCGTTATTAATCTTTGATCCACTTTGATATTCAAATGAGATTTTATGTTCAAAATTTGAAATAAAATAAACAAAAATTGGTAACATGAGCAGGTAGATTTAAGATATATACAAATAATATGCTATGCTATGATTGGTTGATATTTGAAACAATAAGAAGAGTAAACATAATATTTGAGAGGGAATCTTGTGTTGTTAAATCAAGATCTACATCTCAGATAGTTAGATAGATGCATCTAATTCGAAGACAAGCAAGCAATGATATATTAGGCTTTCTAAAAGATCAAGATCAATATATTGGTTCAAACTCTACTCATTTTTTTACGGATTGAGTCGAACTTAAGTTACATAATCATATCAATATGAATCATTCACAAACAAATTTTTGCCAACCATATTCATAGCTTGCGTTTGTCATCATATTCATAGATTCGAATCGGAAGCTCGGATAGTTCGGGAAACCCACAAGCTGCAACGGAACGATCAGGGCCGTAAAAGAAGAAATTTGAAATTTTTTTTGAAAAAAATATAGTTCCTTGAGGTAATATTACCCACAAAGATTACTTAAAATATAATATTTTGCATATCAATTCATTCAAGTAGAGTAAAGTAACTAGAGTATACATAATCATATTACATTATAATTAGGTTAATTTATCTCTAATTTTCTGCATTAAAAAAAGCCCATTAATAAATTTATCATTTTTTATTAAATGAAATTCACTAATAAATTCTTCATTTTTGTGGTCTGCCACTGAGGAGGTCATTTGCTCATTGTTACTGGTGCTCGTTTACAGGCCCTATCTTCTTTCCAAGCTGAGATGTAGGCGGCTACTATTCTGCGATAAGTCCTCCTACTCAGAGACACTGACACTGAGGTATTCATTGTAGAGGACGACTGTCTTGGAGTGATCTGGAGACTCCAACATCATTGAGAGAAAGAGAGTAATAAAGAGTGAGAAAGAAGAAAAAGTTAATAATAATTATTATTATATTAATAATTGTAATAATAAAAATAATAATATAAATACATAAAAGAGTGAGAAAGAGAATAAGAAAGAGGAAGAAGAAAAGGGGTTATAAAAAAGAGGAAGTGGGTGGGATTTTCTTAATGGGAGAGGGGCTCATTGGTGGCACTAGGAGGCTAACAAGTGGAGTGGAGAAGAAAGAGATTTCGCTCTTGAATGAGTCGACCAATTAGGTGGGTTGCCGGCGACCGATTGGGCGAGTTGCGGCAACCCCTACTCTGATTAGAGATATTTAAGAAAGTGTGAATGAGAAAGAGAAGCGACGACGAAGAGAGGATTGTGATCCAGTGGGTGAGAGGGATCTAATGCTAAGGAGAGTAGATTTAGGACATATATATATATATATATATAACAAAAAAATAAAATATTATTGATACAAATTTAATAAAATAAAATTAATTAGTTTTTCAATTGAATACAAGCTATAGTATAAATATTTAATAAAATTTAATATAACTTCATAAAAGGTGCATGGCATAACTATTTTTCTTATATTTTGAATTTAGAATTTGTTAAAATTTAAGATATTTATAGTCAACAATTTTCAAATATTTTAAAAGATTTTCTTAAGATTTTCTTAATAATAATTTATTTCAATTATTTAATAAAAAATAACCCAGTGTTGTTTAGGTTAGGTAAACGTACTGCATGTCAATAAGACTTTAACTTAATATTTGGGATAATAATTATTTTCTTAAAGAAAATAAAAAATAATTAGAATTTTATTTAAATAATTCATTTTTAACTTAGCCTCATATATATAAATAAAAAAGTATTCAAGATTAATTAAAAATTATAAAAATATATTTAATATTAATTTATGAATATTATTTGAGTGAACACGTTTTCGTGTGGAGTCGGGTTGACCGGTATACCCTTGAACACGTTTTCAAATAATCATAATTTAATTGATAATTATTGTACTAAATAATATATGAATAAAAAATTAAATAAAAATATAAATAATTTTTAATAAAATATATATGTAACTAGAGACACATCAGACTAACAAACAAGAATATTTACTCTGACCTCTGAATACGGTTTAAAATTTGAGAAAAATTGAAAATAATATTTATATTATTTTAATATTAATAAAATAATGTTTAAATAAATTATATATATATATATATATATTTGCTTAGGTATATTTATAATTTTAATATTTATGGGTAGGTATATCTATAATTTTCAACGCTGAACGCCGGTCAGTTCGTCTGCTGGGCTCGTAATCCTCTTGTATGTTCCAGCAACCACGACGGCTAACAGATTAATCGCCCAAGCTCCGAAACCCTAGTCCATGGCGTTCTTCTTCCTCGGCCTTCTACTCGTCTTCCCCTTATTCCCCTCATACTTCTCTCAGCAGCCGTACATCAACAACGCCCAGGACAACTGCTACGGATCGAACGACTCGGCCGCCTTGGGATATGCCTGCAACGGTGCCCAGCCTTCATGCTCCTCCTTCATCACCTTCCGCGCAGAATCGCCCTACGACTCGCCGGCGCTCATCGCCTTCCTCTTATCCACTGCTGCCTCCAACATCTCCCGCGTCAACTCCGTCTCGGACGTCTCCGTTTTTCGAACCGGCGATCTCGTTCTGGTCCCCATCCCGTGCTCCTGCTCCGATCGATTCTACCAGCACAACGCCTCCTACACCATCAAGTCTCGATCGGAAACCTACTTCTCCATCGCCAACAGCACCTACCAGGGGCTATCCACTTGCCAGGCCCTGATGGATCAGAACGCGATCGACAGCCGCGGTCTCTCCGTCGGCGAAGAGCTTCTCGTTCCGCTCCGCTGCGTCTGCCCAACCGTAAACCAAACTAGATCCGGCATCAAGTATCTCCTAAGCTACCTCATCACCTGGGGCGATCAGATCAGCTCCATCGCCCAAACCCTAGATGCCGATTTCCGATCCATCTTAGCTGCCAACGAAATCAGCGAAAAATCGTCGATCTTTCCCTTCACCACCCTTCTGATTCCCCTTTCCAAGGAACCCACCGCAATCCGCTCTCCCCCGCCTTCCCCTGCGCCCAATATTCCCGCACCCAAATCACCATCATCAGGTGGCGGACACGCCGGGATGATTGCTGGAATCGTCATCGGCGTTTTTCTGCTTCTTCTTGCCTGCGCGCTTGCTATTTTCTTCTTCTTGCGTCTGCGGCCTCCGAAGCTTTCCAAGAAAGAGCTGGTTTCCGGCATCACTGAATACAGCGATCTTCCCTTCAAATCGACTTCTATGTCGACGACGACTCCGACGACACTCTCTCCCCTTGCGTCCAGCTTGCGAGGCGCGCTCGACTGGATCGCAGTTTATAAGTTCGAGGAGCTGCAAGCAGCTACCGGAGGCTTCGACGATGCTCATCGGATCAGAGGCATGGTGTATCGAGGGATTATCAATGGTGACGTTGCCGCCATCAAGCGATTGAAAGGAGATGCTTCTAATGAAATCAGCATTCTGAAGCAAATTAACCATTCCAGTCTGATCCGACTCTCTGGATTCTGCCTGCACGATGGGGATACCTACATGGTGTATGAGTATGCGGAATTCGGATCCCTCAGTGATTGGCTGCATCACAGGGGGAACTTCAACGATTCCTCTTACCTCAGCTGGAAGCAGAGGATCCAGATTGCTTGCGACATCGCTGATGGATTGAACTATCTTCACAATTACACCAATCCTCCTTACATTCACAAGAATCTGAAGAGCAGCAATGTGATGATTGGGAGGGATTTCAGGGCAAAAGTCGGGAATTTCGGGCTCGCCAGGCCCGCAGTGGATCCGCAGCTTACAAGGCATATTGTTGGCACGAAGGGGTACATGGCGCCGGAGTATCTTGAGCACGGCGTTATAACTTCGAAGGTGGATGTTTTTGCATTCGGTGTGGTTTTGCTTGAGCTTTTGAGCGGCAGAGAAGCCATTTTTGAGAGAAGAGGGGTGGGTGAGGAGGAAGGGGGGGAGATGCTTCTTCTGTCTTCTACCATAGGGGATGTTCTCTCTGGAGAAAATGCGAAGGCTGAACTGCGGAGTTTTGTCGACGATTGCTTGAGAGAAGATTACCCCTTCGAGTTAGCTTTTGCAACAGCTGAGTTAGCTAAGAGGTGTGTGTCTAATGATTCCCTTTCAAGGCCTACAATGAATGAGCTGCTGTTATCTCTTTCAGCCATTTATAACTCTACTCTCGACGGGAATTCGGGAGAGTCGTCGGGCTCTCGCTCGTTGCCGGCTGTGTATGGTAGGTAGGAAGGCATTGAATTGAGCTCGTTTCAGAATGAACATCGCTTTGGGACATGTGAATTTTACATGCAAATTTAGGTTTTCTTACATTTTTTTGCTTAATTGTCCCTTCCTAAAAGTTGGCATGAGGATAAGATTTGTTCACTCCATGCCAAGCTTGTTCAGCACCCCATCTCTTTGAGGGGTTTTATGTTGTCTCTTTATGATTATTGAAGGAGAAGATTGAGGTGGGGATTATAATAGATTTTTTGATATATTTTTTTAAGTTATTGTTGCTATTATAACAACTAGACAAAATACTGTTTTGTTTCAACGTTTGGATTATGTATATATTATTAGTTTTGCGAGTGTTTTTTATTTGATACATTTGTTGTTTTGTGACTTCAATTTATGGAAAACTCATTTTATGTGCTGAACTTATGTGCCCATCTATGTCATTATCATGATGGATGGATGGATGGATGGATGGATGGTAATTTTTTATAAATATATTTATTAAAAAGTACTGATATTGAATGATCAAATAAATGTTAAGAAGATTAGGGGGTTAGCATGGCACATTTTGAGTTGATTAGATCGATGCTTGCCTATTGAGGACGCATTGTTCAAAACTAGTTATCAATTTGATCTAGTTCAATTTTTGGGTTGCATGGATTAAATTGGATCAATTTCGAGTCAGCTCTAATTCAATTTGATTCAATTCGAAAACAATACATCCAACCTTAAGCTCATTGCTTAAGGATCATCTTCTTTAGGGTTTGATTACTAGGTCGAATATTTGAGCAAGCCATATTGTGGTTGTTTGATCTCGAGGTTCATTATAACAGAAAATTCATAAAGATAATAAATGAAAATAAAAGCAATATCAAATTGCATGACAAAGCAGACATAATGAGTTATAAGAGTGAATATATGTGTGATTATAGTTTTATCTTCGGCTATAGGTTGTAAAGAGTTTGGATGACTTGAATTGCTCAAGATTTGCGATTAAGGGAATAAACACTACTGTATTTATGATGTCATATGGTTGGGGCTAGTCTTGAAAGACTAGTAAGGGTGAAGATTAGAAGGGAGAAATGGAGATCATCTCACACCCCTACAATGGGAGTAATCAAAGTGATTATTCTTTGAAAATACATATTGGTGTAAAATTTATGAACAATGAAGGGTTGGGGTTAGTCTTGAGAGACTAAGGTAAGGGTAATGATTAGGAGGGAGAAATGGAGATGATCTCTGGTAGGAGTAATCAAAGTGATTCTTTTTTGGAAATACATATTGGAGCAAAGTCGAATAAATGTGGGAAAGTTGGATAAGGTGAAGTAGGGTTGGCTAAGAGAAAGAAAGAACATTTTAAGTTGTAAACTTCGAGGAATGTGTTGGTTGTCTCTTTGACCTTTTGTGTGATATTCAGAGTAATGCATGCTCCTTTATCTCTAAATGTTTCATCTCTCATGTACAATGAATTGCCTCTTTAGGAGGATTCCTTATAAGGAGGAGAAACCAAAAGCCTCTTAACTTCCTTTCCGCTCTAAAGAAATGATCGAGAAACAGTACAATTAAGCTTTGAGAATTATTCTATAATTCCTTCTTGTATGTCCCCTGCAACTTCCTTTCCGCTCGTTGGCGATCGTCGTCCAATCGGCAAAAGAAACCCGCCGCGCTCGATCTTCGAATCGGATCTTGATCTCAATAACTGGAATCCCTACGTTTCGAACTTCCAAGAAAGGCACGCCAGCATCCGGGATCTGCTTCTCTTTCAGATTCGAGTTCCAGATCCGAAATCCATTGGTGCAGACTCGAGCTCGTCCTCCCTGCCGGAGTAGTCTTTTCCGGCGGTTTCTGTCAGCGAATTGCCTTTCCGACAACTCCGACCCTACTTTCCGTAAAATCTGCAACTCAGCTGAAATTTGTTTACCTTACTTTTGTTCTCCGTTTTTTTTCTTCGTTTTATTAGATTGTCGATACCTTGCTTTGATTTAGTTGAACAATTAAATATGTATCGAATATGGTATGTTCGATCATCGATTTCTACCTCTACTGTATCACTTTGTATATTTACAAGTGACGGAATCGCAAATTGAGTTTGGAAGGATTTTGCGATGAGGCTCGGATCGGCCATGATCGCCGGATTTTGTACTGGTTTGTTAGGGATTAAAATGATAATGTTTTATTTTTTATTTTAGGAATTTATTTGATAAATTTAAAATTTCAAGAATTCATTTCATATTTAATGGATTTTTGGCATTATTAAATTATAAAAAAAAAGTAAGAAAATTGATTAATGCAATTAGTTTTCTTGCACTTAGAAAATCCCTATATTTGACTTTCAAGTTGTCACATTTTTTAATAATTACAGAAACATTGCTATGACACCTAAAAAATTCATTTAATGAGATTTAGATATTATTTTATTAATATTTATTTATTATATTAAAATAATTTAAATATTATTTTTAAAATTTGTATTGAAAAAATATTTAAATCTCATTATTAGGTTTTTTTTATCACATCAACAAATATAAATAACATTTCTCATATATTTAATCAATAATAAAGGAATAATAATGCTTATCTCATCATATCATAAAAAACTAAACTATATACTATTGTACAGCCTAAAGTATCAAATTATTCTATAATTTCAAGGTCAAGGATTAGTTGTTTAGGCCAAATAAATCTTTTTTCTAGTTTTCAAATTATATTTATTAAAGAATGTGAGTGTAATATCATCCCAATTTTTTAAATATAAAAAATTAAATTTTAATTTAAATATTTTATATTTGAAAAAAAAATTAATATTTACAAAAAAAACTCAATAGTTATATAAAATATAAATTATTAGATTTTTTGTAAAAATTGAATTTTTTTAAATTATATATTAATTTTAAAAAGTATTTAATAAAAGGCATTTAAAATGATATAAAATAAAATATTTATTCAAATTAAAACTTTTAATATTTTGATATTCTTGATATTTTTCGCTTAATATAGCAAATTTTAGTCATTTATTCAGGCACACTTAGTTTTGAAATATTTGACATTTTCTTAAAAATTCTAGATCATTTATACTTAAGAAAAATACTTGTTTTATATCCACATAAAATAAATTAAGTTGACTTATTATTAGAAAATATCTATAAAGAATATTGAATTAGTTCTCAGAGGAGGAAATTTTTGCTTATCTACCTTTTGATCTTTAACACCTCTTGTGATTAAATTAAATATTATCTAGTCTTTAAGATTGATAAAAGATGGCATAAAACCCTATAGTATATATTTAAAATTTTAGAGATTTGTATTATAGCATATATAAGGGCTATAAATTGGAAGATCAAAATTTCATGATTTGGTGATCCAAAGATTTAAAGATTAGATGTTGAAACCCTTTTTAGATACAATATTAAAACTAACATTGAAATAAAATACAAGATTTGTAACCATTAAATTATCTCTTAAAAGATGTCCTTGAGCTTGATAAAAATATTATATGCTTTATTGATTTGACCTTAATAATAAAATATTTAAGATCTAGATTCTACTTTGATGATTAGATTATTAATGTATATAACACATCTCAATTTATTTTTTATTAATCGGCATAATATTATATGATCATTAGCATATTATGATTGGTCTTTCTTTTTAGTATTATAGTTTATTATTATTATTATTATATATATATATATATATATATATATATATATATTGTCTAACCTTGTTGCAACTTTGGGTTAAAGTATGTTCTTTTACCTCACTGATTTTTTAAGTTATAAATGTGTTATTTATAGTTTTCCATGTTCCTTCTTAGCTTGTTGCACATACTTTATATATTAAAATGAATGGTGATATCTTAAAAAAATATGAATTAATCAGCCTAAAATGTACTTAGATAATTTGTCTAATTAGTTTTTCCTCTTTTTAGCTGGGGTCTTGTTATTGTGAAACCAATAATGACAGATTCTGAGCTGTTTGAGGTGGTTGAGCTAAGAGTGGAGCTAGATCTGAATGAGGAGCATCCTATTGCTGAAGATCTTAAGCTTTCTTTATTATTTGCTTGTGAGGCTGAGTGTTTGCTCTCTTTTCTGTTTAAATTTATTAAATACTGTAATAATATAAGTACTCTCTGTATTTTCTTTTTCACTATATACTTTATTCTGAGCTGCATATTTCTTTTTTTTTGTATTATGGTGTAATGGATGTAAACTCATTCTTTTCTTTCTTCCACACTCTGATTGATATGTATATATTTAGTGAATAATTTTACTGCTCCATAAGTGCACATCTTTCCCTTATTAGTGGACTGTGGACTTTAACCTAATCTAGTGATAAGTGAGAGATTTGCTAAGTGACAACCAATTCTTAATCTTACTTGGTTAAGGGGCGGGGCACCAATACTTTGGATATCATTAATTACATTATATATATAAGCAAAAGTATAAAATTTAAGTGTAGGAAAAATGCAGAAAATTATAATAATAAGAATTTGAAAAACATAATTTACTCATTTGAGGATTATCACTTCTTTTCTTGCAAATTAAAATTTTAACGATATTTTTGAAATAACAATATAAGTATGTGTCACAAGTAAGTCATACTTATCAAAAATTAATATCTCTATCTCGATAGTAAATATTATATATATAACATTTTCATTCAAGCGGGCAATTTCTAGAATATTGAGGAAATCAAGCATGTCTACTATGATTATCATAATTCGGGTTCAAACATTACCATTCAGGCATTTTTTTACATATGCTAGCCTCCTCATAGGCATAGTCATAGTCTCCTTTTATCTTCACGTAATAATATGATTGCAAACTGGCCCCATTCTTATTACATTATGTACAAATTATAAATACTTCTCATGGAATCCCATTTAATTCAATCAATCAAGATCCATTATCTATTTTTGAAAGTATCTTATAAATTGACAGTAAACTTTAATTCCTAAAATAACATAGTAAAAATTTAGTTGGGTTAAATTTGTAAAGCAAAAAAGTATAATTAAATCAACATATATAAATATAGTTCATGATAGCCGGGGTACTTATTTTCTTTAAATAGATTGACTTCTTATGAATTTGTGCAAAATTTATTCATTATAAATCTATCAAAGGTAAAATAAGGATATTTTTATTATCATTTATAATTATCTCTCCCTTTTTTTCAATGTTAGTAAAAATAGGATAATGATTTTGATGGTGATTGAGCTAGAATCGTTATTGATAGTAGTGGTGATCGTAATTATGATGGTAGTGATAACGATAATAATAATAATAATAATGATAATAGTAGTAACGATAATAATAAGAGTAGTAATAATGATAATAGTAGTAATAATAATAATAATAATTGATATTATTATTATTATTATTATTATTTATATTTATAAGATAAAGAAATGAAAGTTCATATGGAATGGCAAAAGTACGAATGATAATAACAATAATAATATTTTAATTATTATTATTATCATCATTTATAAGAAAATATACACGTAAAAAGTATTATTTTTATTGCTCTATGTGAGAGAGTATAGTAAATGGAATAAATTGAAATTGTTATTTCAGGTGATAATTTTATACATATGAGTTTATTTTATAAAGAGAATATTATGATAATATTAATCAGATATTAATAATTGTATGATGATTATTATTATTATATAACAATAATAATAATAATGAGTATACACTTATTATCATTATTATTTTTTTAAGAAAAGAGATAATATTATAATAATAATATTTTAGTATTTATGATAATAATAGTAATAATAAGATAGTATACTTATTATTACTATTATTATTTAAAGAATAATAGTAGATTGAGAATATTATGATATTAGTGAGAGATATTATAATAATATTATTTAAGTAATAATTATTATTATGAATATTTGTAATAATAATGATAATAATGATAATAATAATATATTTAGTTATTATTATTAGTAAAGCAAGAAAATAATTTAGGTAAGGAAATAATAATTCATTTGAGTAACTCTTTTTTAAGTACAAGATGAAATATTTTGAACAAATAAAAGAATGCTATAGTCTGCATAATGTCAAAAGTGCACTCATTTGCAAGACTTAACAAAGAAAAAAAGGTAAAAATCTATAAAGGTAGGTGGATAACGACGTCTCCATCATTCCTTGGCCATTTCTCTGTAAGCACGATTCCACCAGTCTTCAACAGTTCCTTCCAAGAGTTGATCCAATATCTTGAAACACTTATGGTTTGAAATTACAATATCATAAAAAGTGCTAGTCACCCTATTAAGTCATTCTCTTGCCAACACATCAAGATTACTTCCTCTTTAAATAGAGAACTTGAGTATCTTGTTAAGAACTTCTGCTCTGATTGGAGACATTATAACAACCCAAGTGTTGTTACTCGTTAATTAGTAACAAAATTGACTCTAATTCTTTTCAATTGCTCTTATAATAGCATTAAGAGTCTCCACCTCAAATTTTGTGTGATTTGGAGTTCGTTTGACACTTTCCAAGATTTCTTGATTTTCTGATAATTTTGAGAAAACCTAATTTATTTAGACCTCATAATCAAAAATAAAGTCTGTCATTTGACTCATCACCCCCAAATTAGTTAGGGGTGATGTTTTGAAAGTGTTTGAGAGTCATCAAATTTTTCGCTAATTTTTTAGTAATATTTAAATACCCAAAATTTTTTGATAATTAAACTAACCTTCGATCAAAAATCTGATTGCATTTTTGAGTTCATCGTCCCTCAAATAGGTAAGGGTGAAAATTTGGAATTTTTTGAAGTGCATTTGAGTATTTAATTTTATGTAAACAATTAAGAATAATTTAATAATATATTATAGTATTTAAATAATATATAATCCAAATGGATTTATTTAAAATAGCGTGAATCCGCTATTTTCTTCAGAAGAGGAAACGACTGTTCAACTCAATATGAACTCTTCCGCCTATTAGAAGCCAGATCAGACGGTATAGAATCGAGCCGATCCACATATGACGATCCAATCGTTCGATCATTGATTTGAATGAACGACTTCGATAACTTACTGTACGTCTTCCAACACTTTGCATGATCGAGCACAAGAAGGTACTCTGCGGCTTGCGAACTGCCTCCTCTTCAGCCTGATCCCTGTCCAACTGCTCAGCTCTCCATTTTTTTGACAATTTTGTTCTTGCGTTGGCGAGCTGCTAAGGTTTTAGGAGAAACCGAGAGAGGCAAATTTTTGCTCTGTGATAGTCAATCACCATCAAAGCCCTAGCCATAGTTTACATGGCTGCAAAGGTGCAAGGTATTGTTTCCATCATAATTTATTCGATTTAGTAATTGCTTAAGAATTTGTTTATTTATCCTTCAATATTTAGAATCTTATGTTGAACTAGATGAAATATTTAAGAGTATTGTTTATTCCATATGATAGATTCAAAATTTTTTTTTTTTTCATTCAGTATGCTTTTAGCATCTTAGATTTTTATTTGCCTGTAATTTTCCTTTTGAAAACACAAGAGTTTTAGGGTTTCTCTCCATATTCCCGTCCCAGTTTGATGAAGACAAACTAAATTCTAGACCCATTTTGAGGCCCTGGTACGGCCAATCTGTCCAAGTCCGTGTTTATGTTGCGGGCCTCTGGCGCGGGCCAATGTCAAATGGTCAAATGTGCGGGTCTATATATAGGCCCAGAGAGGTATGTTAGATGCGGATTTTGGGCGCCGAGTTGCGGCCCATTCTAGCCTGGCCCGTTTTGTAAACGGGAGCAATCCATTTGGCTTGGGGCAATGGGCTGACATGAAGTAAATAAATAATATCAATAAATGGATTGTTAAATATATAATGAAATTTGAATGATGTAAATTACAAATTTATCCATAACTTTAAATTTATTTAATCAAATTATACAAATATATATACTACTATATTCAAAAAAATGTACAAATCATTTATATACCATTTAATTTTTGTTTCATTAATTATTTTTATTAATCATTATTTATGGATTATTAATTAATTATGATTTAATCTTAAATCTTATATGTGGCATAACTTGATCCATAGTTATCCAAATTGAACAATTCAATAATCCATTTTACTCATAAAAATGTGTAGGATAATAATATGAGATCAAATTTAAGTTTAAACCATATATCTCTTAATAACTCTTTAACCCTAATTAGGAGTCCTCCCAAATCCTAAATTCTCAAAGTTGTTCAAATTTGACCTAGCTAATGTTATTTTTCTACTTATGCTATAAGGATTTCAAATTGATGTATAACATTTCATTTGGATAATATTTGGAGATTTTATATATTTGGCTCCTTAAATTTTTAGTAATTTTTTTAATTTTATAACTTTCATTCATGTATGTTTTAGGTATTTAAACCCTAAGATAGCAAACATGTTTTACTTTGCTTACTTCACTTACACTTTCAATTGTATATTTGAGACGTGAAATCTTCATAATTTGATGATTAAACTAATTGGCAATTTACTTGAATTAATCTTCATCATTAGTAGGATTGTTATAAGATTGAATTTGAAATCATAAATTACACGTGATCTTTTGAGATAAATTATTTCCAACTAAGATTGGTAACTTTCACACTCATGTAATTACAATATATTGAATTTAGTGAGACTATTTACATAATATATTCTAAATACAATTCTTCCATTTATTTTTGTATACTTCATCTGGAATTTAGGATCTTAATTTGCATGAATTGTCGTTAAGATCTTAGTTTATATATCCCATAATTTTAGATTATAAATAACATGCATTCTTATCATATTATGAGTTGATTAAATCTAATATTCTATGAATTGAATTAAACTTAGTGTTAATTCTTTTATATTAATTTCTTCATTTAGTCCTATAGCAAGTTGAGAATATGTATTCTAGTTGTATATTTAATTTCATTTATAGAATCTATAAAACTAGCATTCTAATTATTAGATTTAAATATTTAGTTTTCACTTCTCCTTAAGTTCTTAATTTTCTTTTAAGTTCTCTAATACTTGAATTAAGAACTCCTTAGTTATTCTTTTTGATCTAAGACATCCTATAAGATTCTTTAATCTATAAACTTTGGTAAACATAGAGTTTGTAGTTACTAACCTTATGTTTCCCATATATTTAAATATTTCATATTAATTGATCCTAATAAATTAATGATTAGTTTGAACCTTTTAATTTATAAGCTAATTAGATGATGCTAGTGGATTATTTATTAGCTTCCACTTCCTTTAGCTTAGTAAACTATTAGTTTTACTCTTTCATTCTAGTTTTCTAAATTTTAATCATTAATGAATTTAATTTGATTCATTTATGATCAATATACTTATAAATTATTTTATCATTTCATAAGTTAAATTAAAATAATAGTTTCCAAACTTCTTTTACTTTTATTATTACTTTAAATTGACTGGAAGATCATTATCTACAAGCCAATTGGGAGCTCAAATAGCTCAAATGATTAAGTTGATCATTAAAATTAGACAACTTCGAATATCACATAGTTTATAATTATTTGAATTTCATTAATTACTTGCTTAGATTTGAGCCTCATTTTTTGAACATACATACAATAAATTGTGCACAAATAAAACTTTCGCAATAAAACTATAAGGGTTTAAATTATGGTGAATAGCCAAGGGCACGCTATAGGAGTAATAAGGAGGCCTCACATTCTTAGAGGGTAAATGTGAGTGTTATTTTTATTGAAACTCAACTTTTCCTTATTAGTTTGGCAAACGTGCTTAACTCCTCATTTCATTCTATATGTGCCCGTATAATGAAATTTTTATAAAATAATTTTATCTAATATTATACGAGTCTTTTACAATCTTATTGATTATAAAATATCATCATAGTATTTTTGCTATGTTTCCATTATATAGTTCTAAACTATACATTCTTAATCCTTGAGGTTAAGATCTTTCTTTACTCACTATACTTTGCACTTTCTATTTTTCAGTGTAGTGCTTTACTTACAATTAATATAGAATGCAGTGAATGTTACTTTAATATAATTTAAATGTTTCACTATTTTTCTTTTCTTTACTTAGCATAATTTTTATTTAGACATATACATGTTTCCATTTTTTTTATTTTAAAATGCACTATAGTAGTTTTTAGCTTTATTTATGATGCTTTTCCCTTATCTTTTTGGTTGCAGGCTAGAACGACTATTAATGTGAGTACTCTTACTCATTTACTTTCAACTGTTCTTCTTTACAGTTATATTTATTTTCCTCCCCTACTTGAATGCTTTCAAATACTCCTTTGCTTATATTAAATTGTAAATTAGCTTTTGACATCTATATAAATTTATAAATATTAACCAATTTAAATGTGCTTAGACTGTTTAGTCTAATTACTTTTTTTATTTTCTTGGATTTGCCCTATCATATTTAAATACAAAAATATGATAAATCATGAGCAATATAATTCAGGTGGAGCTAGACCTAGCACTTGAAGATCTTACAAATTACTTATGCTTATTAAAAATTTACTTATTTTTATATTATGTGAGAGAGTGACTATTCTTCTTACTATTTCAATTAAATGGCATGTAATAACTTTAACTATTTGTAATATTTTTAGCTTAATCTATGCTGAGTTTACTTGTTTTGAAATAGCTTGGATTGAATAAGTGGATAAATACTAAATATTTTACATGTACTTAGCACATATTTTCATATATGCTCCCTACTTTTATTGCAACTTAACACTACTCATAAAGATACTTTGCCAACTTAACATCTAGCATTTGGTTCATTTTCTTCTAATTAGATATTAGATGCTAAGGTAACGTTTCAGTATTGAATTAAACTTCTATCCAATATTGAGGTCGTTACAGATACTCCATGGCATGGTCTTCCAAATTTGGAGAATGATACTTTTTTTGATGTTTAGATGATTTGATTGGAATCAATAGAGAATGACACTTTTTTTTTATGCTCAATTGGAATAGATGGTGAATGATACTTTTTTTGATGCTTAGATGGAATTTTAACAACTTAAGAATACTCTTTGAAGGGTCACAAACCAATCAGAAGTGCAACGAATGCAAAAAGAGCTCATGAACAAGATCTTGGGCATCAATGTACTTAGGGCGGTATATGCGTAAATTCATGAAAATACACATTACATGTGTTAACTGTTTAATTTGGAGTTTATATCAGTTATGATTAGATTTTGCTTTATTATAAATATTTATATACTAATATAAGATTATGTGTGTGTGCCAAAAATAACTACATTTTTTTTTGTTTTTTTGTGTTTCATAAAAGTTTTTTTTAAGATGATTATATTTTTTGGAATATAATCTCAACATTTGATTCTTTGGTATTGTATTTGATATTTTTTTCCTCTAATCCTTCTTATTTGAATGATTTGGGCACTACTAAAATTTTGTAATAAAAGTACTTAATTTTAAATGAAATCTCAGTTAATTATTATTTTATAGTTGTTACATTTCAAGGACACAATCATAATATATTGCCTTTAAAAAATGTCTCGTGAGTCGTGACTGATTCCCTCCTCTCTTTCCTCTTTAAATCTCCGCAGTAAGATGTCTCGAAGAGCCGCGACAAATGAGCACGGCCGGCATCGAACGAGGTACAGAATACTAGTAGGGTTTCCTCGCTTTCTCATTTGGTTCTCGCCTCTCGATTGATCCTTCTCAAATCCTGTTGCTTCAGATGTTTATCAGTCTCCGCTTTTATGCTCTCGCAACGGATTCCCCGATTTGATCTTCACTGGGCGCTGCAAATAAGTAGTTTTCTACTTGCATTATCTGCTAGCGGGTTTCGGAGACGAATTTGAAAATCTGTGATTATAATATGTTTTAGAAGAACGATTTGCTGGGGATATGTTGGCATGATAATTGGATACTCTATTTTTTTGAATTCGGAGACGTGATTATGAACCAAGCTTCCTTTTTTTCTGTCAATGGCAACACAGCACCCTCTCGGAGTTCTTCTTCCAGTGCTGCAGGGGATGGATATGATAGCGAAGGCCAATACATTGCCCCACCGTAAGATTTTTATTCTGCTGTAAGAGTTTCTGGAATATTCACATAGCATGCCAGTCTTTACATGCACGCTTACTGTTTAGAAACAGCAGCTGACTTTATGCTAGCTTAGAATATTTGCACTGTAGCAAGAATTTATTTGTTTGCTATTTGTAATCTGATGTTGATTTGTGAGAACCGTTACTCTCTACGCCTATCAGAACTTGCTTTTGATTAGTTGAACTTTATGATTGACAAGAAAGAATTGCGGTGATGCAATCGGGTCGTGGGTAATATATTATTTTCTTATCTTTATTAATCTATTTCCATCTTTTGGGAGCTTTAGGAGCAAAATGGGGGGCATCTTAACATATCTGAAGTTGGAATTTGTCAGAGAAGGAGAAAACCATTTTCTTGCCTTATTTTTTATAGAGCATAGATCTATAATATTGGATACAAGAGGGCGCAAATGATGGAAGGGATTAAGAGAGAATACTACCTTCATAAAGCACATTTTCTTAAACGATATTATACATTTAAAGTTTATAACAAAATACATTGCTATTAAAAATGTAAACTTTTCCACAAGTAGGGGCAAATGTTATTTCACGCTTTTTGCATATACAAGAAAAGTATGACAAATTAAATCATTTGTTAAGATATCAACCATTTGTTAAGATCTGGAAATGCAAGTGCAATACTCTTCTTACAGAACACAACCATTTTGAATAAAATAAAGATCTCCTTTAACTTTTGACACTCATGCGAAAGATAAAAATATTGGCAATCTAAATAGTGTTGTATTTCTCACAATACAAGAATACCATGATTCCTAGTAGAGTTTTCTTACATGCCTTGTCACACATGCAGTATGTGCGATAGTTTAATACTCCACATATGCACAAAAATTTAGCAACAATAGTTCGTTTCTTGTATTTTCTAAAGCCTAGGCTCCCTGGATAAAGACACATTTAAGGTTGAATTTCTATTATCAATTTAACCCATATGTTCATCAGTCAATTATGTGCGATAGTTAGGTGCTTTATTTTGTATTATTTTTTCCACGAGTTTTTTTGATTTGCTTGGGAATGTCGAGAGTTATTAAATTTTCCACATTAGCATGCAACTCTAGTAACAGTTGGAGACAATTAGTAATGTGATGATAAAATTACAATTCTTAATTAGTTGTTATTAACTAAGTTATCATAACTTTTTTTTGGTTGTGTGTAGTAAGATTGATAATTTGTTGCCAAAAATCAATCACTTTTAAAGGATCAACAATCAAGTTAAAATATACTTTATTCTTTGTAAGCATGCTCCATTCCTTGAATATTTTTTGGGCATTCCAAATCATTTGTAATAAAACATGTTTGTACATACATTGAATTTTCTGTACAAAAACGCATTGTTCAAGTTCATTTTCATGAGTTCCACTATTGATTGCTATCAATAGATTGCATATTCATTGAATTGAATCTTGTAATGTCGATATATGACATTGTTTAAATTCATTTGCAATTTGAACTTAGTCTTATTTTTGGCCATAAAATTTTGTTTCTTTATTTGCCATGCTTATACATTATCCATTGCATGTTTTTATTATAAATCATGTAGTGCTTTTTGGTAAGATTTGACTATAAAAACACATGGCATAGATGACAAAGTGCTAAAAAACTAGAAATCAACTGATCAGAATCAATATAAAAAGAATAGGGCGGCTGTGGATCTTTAATCCTTCTTAAGAGCAACATGTAAATGAAAATCAGAGAACTATCCAATCAATTTATGCTCATTAGGCTCTGTTATAGTGGATGAAAGTGCTATGATATGACTATGAGGTCATTATGTACACACTTGCAGGCAAGGAGAAAGAAGAGAAGCTATATGGGAGAGAGGAGCAAGAGAGCCTTTGAGAGATAGGGAGAGAGTTCATGGAAGGTCACCTCAGCTTATATATAGAAGTGATTGGTGGTGTTTGGTATTGTTTGCTTTTGAACCCATTGTAACAAAGGATGAAGTTCTAAGAGAAATTTTTCCAGAGGAATTTATCATATTTTCTGTGCATAAGGGTTTAACCAATAGTGAATGCTGATACCAAAGAAGATCAGCCACTTATCATGTGAGTATTTGCTTAAGACTTTTGTTTCACAGAGAATATTTTAGTTTAAAGAATGTAGATTTTGGAAATATCATTTTTGTTTAATGTGGAGCAAAGAGAATCCTAAATTGGTTTTGCTTTGATTTAGATCAAGGCTGTGGAGACAATGAAAGTTAGAAACTTTAACTATTTAGATGAGAATAACATAATCAAAGGTTTTCCATTAGGATAATTTAATGGTTGTATAAGGATAGTTATGTTTGTTGTTAGAACTGATTAGAAATCAAAAGCCACCCAGGAGCTTGCAGGAACATCATCATATACGATATCACTGTGAAAATATCTTAGAATATGCTCATTTTTCCAAATTTATTGCATGTACTAAATAATTCTATAAAATGAACTGAGGTTAAATCTATAAACTGTACTTATTCATGAGCATATTTCAAGTCATGGATGATGTGCAAATCCACCTCCTTACAATTAAAAAAAGAACGAGCGTGTACTAAAGCTCTACTTATGTGAAATGGTCATGTTTTCTAGTTATGAATTTTAGTTAAGTCAGACAATAGGAAGTACTTTTTATTAGCGTTGAACCTTTGGGTTTGGCTTCAATCAGTGCATGTTTGTGTGCCCTAGATTTTAATGCTTTGCTTATCATGTTTGCAGACTAATGTATGCTTTTTGCATGCTTGTTGGTATTGCTTTCTCAGAAGTTCTGTTACTGTGAGAAAAAATCTGAATAGGTTTCACATTAATTATTTGCAGAACCCCCAGCATGTTGTCGATGTCTCTACCTCCAAACCTTGCTGGCGCTGCTCCCTTAATTGATAGGTTCCAGGTATACGGTTAGAATTTTAAGTTACTCATTTATTGTATTCTTCTTGGTCGTGGAAGCTAATTGCAACATCTGAGTTGATATAAGACAGGCTAGCATAACATCATAATTTGCTTCTTGACACAAATCACCTACAAAGACAGTGCTATGAAATTTTTTCACTTTTAGCGTATATATTTTTGAAACAAGAATGAATTTCTATGCTGTTAAAAAGCTAGATTTGATGGTATGCATTAACCGAAATCTTTATGGTTCTCATTTCTGTTATGATAGCTAGAATCGGTCTAGTAAATGCATTTTGTACATCACTGCACATTATGTATTCAATATTACGTTGTGCTTAATGGATACTTAATTCTCAGGATAAGTTTTTATCTTGCCTCCTATTCTTGAATTGGTTGATTTGGAAGTATATTGCTGTTTTGAAGAAGCTTCATGGTGATTGCTGTATTCTACAGCAATCTCTTAATTCACATATATTTTTTTATATAGATTCTTATCATATAATTGTGAGTACTAGATTTTTTGTTTTCCTTCCATTTTCTTGATGCCTCTTTTGTTCATTTTTCTATTAGAGTTTTAATATGATACTAGCCGTTGCTGCTTTAAAGGATTTATTGAACAAGAGAGTGAAATTTGATTTGTTACTCCATTAAATAATTTGCTTAATATTAGAGCGGGTTTAAATTCTCTTAGAGCTTTTGCATTCAATGGTAAGCAGAAGTATTGTGTGGTTAATTTTGACTGCAGAGTATTTTCATTTCAATTGTGATCTGTATCCATAATACCTGTTTTAATTATGACGAAAAAAGGAGCAGTAATTTGTGATAGCAATTTGCAAGGGCAGTTTATTGCATCCGAAACATTTCAATTTTGATTTTTTCTTCATCTCAAAGAATATGACGATCACAAAAAATGGCTGTGTGGATTGAATTAGTTAGCAAATTGATGCCAGTTTAGATGAATGTGGTGCAACCTAACCAGTTAATGATCATTGGGAGAAGATCTGATGCAAGATCCAGATATGGTCATTACAATACTAACGATCAACTGATGAAAGCAAGAATTGTTTATTTTTGAAGGATATAATATTACATTTTAATAACGTCATATATATATACGTTTAGTAATCGGTCCATCAGGATCCTTCATACTACTAGCTATAATACTATATATACATGTAATCGGCAATCACTTTTGTATGTACGTTTGATAGAATAAACAATTGGACTGCTGCGTCTTTCTCTCTCTCTTGCTCTCTTCTTCTTCTTGATAACCATTCATCTCAGCTTCTCTACATGGTATTAGAGAGAGAGTCACTCCTCCCCTCAGAACAACGTCTCTTCACCTAACTGCAAGAAAGTTCCCAGCCCCTCTCAGCCTCAACAAGAACCTCCAGGTAACTCTCGACCCCTCTCTGCTTCTTCACACTCTCGGCTTTGCACTTCAAGAACCCAACCCTCCAACTATGGAACCAGCCTCGGCTTCAATTTCAGGTTCTCCACACTACTGCTGTTGCCATCTGTTCATTGCTTCCCAAGATATTACAACCCTCTAGCTCTCAGGCATGTACTCAAAAACCTCTCAATTAGACCCTCTTATCAAGATTTATATGAAGTTCTTGAAAACTAATGAATCTTCCTACCCTAGCCAAACTCACTCAATGGGCTTAACCAACATAACACCACAATCCAACAACCATTCCAACTGCCAAATAACAACTTCACCCACTAAGATGAAACCAAGAACCTCAAATTCTTGATGTCCAACATCAAGAGCTTTATCCACAATCCTCTAACTCTTGAAAACTTCCCTATATGGAGAGTGCAAGTAACCCAACTATTCAAAGCCGATAATTTATATAACCATCTTGATGACTGTGAGGACCTGGTGCCGGGTCAGCGAGAGCTAATCCAGCACCGATTGTGGGGAATAAAAAGTCCTCTAGCGCAGGATCATATTTAATGATTTAAGAGACATATATATACATCAAACATAACTGATTTATTCATTAATTCACAAGTCTTGAATACAAAGATCAAAATAAAAGAAAAGTTACAAACTCTTAAAATAATGTTAAAAAGCAGCAATCATCAGGAAGCGGTATCAGCACTGCTTGGTTCTTAACACTTTTCATCGAGGACGAACTCTTGATCTGGGCACATTTTAAAAGTGCGGACATTTGAATACGAGTTAGTTGTGAAATATTAAGCAAATGTCATTTTTACAAATGTCAAATAATAAGCAAAATAAGTAATAATTTGACAGGAAATAAAAGCTGTATAAAATTATCCCTGCAAATTTGTTTTAGTTGCACTGAAACTTAAGGAAAAACCTAATTGCAGATTGAGCGAATCGTCACTTATCCGAACTTAAAGAATAAGGTACCATATGTCTTTTCTTACTCTTGTTTAATATGTTTTTTTTGCTCAACATCGCACAAATTGATAAAAATACTTTTAAAGTCACATAAAATGATATATGAACAAGTTTGTATAAGTGAGTAGCAAGGGCTTCATGTTGATATATTTTTAGTCTGATCAGACAACTGCTAGGACGGGGTTGTCCGACATTGGAAGTCAGAAGAAGCCTATACTAATAAGGCCTTTGGGGGGCAGGTATAAAGGGAAATTGGGATATGTAACACAAAAATGAACTCCCATTTTTCTCGATTTTGTACTTGCCCAATAAAATCATATTTATCCTCAGATATTAAATCAAAATTCTATATTTATTTTTGTAACTACAATTATTTTTATGCTAAAGTTTTAGTGTAACTGAAATAGATTTGCATGGATAATTTTATACAGCTTTTATTTCCTGTCAAATTATTATTTATTTTGCTTATTATTTAACATTTGTAAAGATGATATTTATCAGTATTTAGTTTCATGACTAACTGGTATTCAAATGCTCACACTTTTGAAAGTGCCCAGATCAGGAGTTCGTCCTATAGGAAGGTGCTAAGGACCAGACAGTGCAGATACTGCTTCCTGTTGATTGCCGCTTTTTAACATTATTTTAAAAGTTCGTAACTTTTCTTTTATTTTGATCTTTGTATCCAAGATTTATGAATTAATGAATAAATGAGTTATGTTTGATATCTATATATTTATCTCTTAAATTATTCAATATGATCCTGCGGCTAGAGGACTTGTTATTCCCCACAACCGGTGCTGGATTAGCTCTCACTGACCCGGTACCAGTCATCACAGTTGGTATTAGAGCAAGATTGAGTGTAAATTTGAGAAATAATATTTAAATGTCAAATCATAATTTATTTTGAGAATACAGAATGATAACATAAACTTAAGTAACTTAAGCTTTTAACCTTTAGGCAAAAAGATGGATTTAGACGAAGGATTTTTAAGCACTCCATCGGAAACCTCAATTAAGGCACCTATATCAATGGAAGTTTTAGGAAGTACTAACGGTTGCTTCATGGAAGCCGTCCTAGAGCTCCTAGCGAACCAAAAGAAAGCAGCTTTATCAAATTTCGTTCAAACACCCCAAAAGCATCGTTTTGAGGGAACTCTCCAATCTTTCCTCAAATTAAATCCTCCAGTATTTCATGGGATTACTTGTCCTATGGAGGTAGAAGATTGGCAGAGAGATATAGAAAAGACACTAGAAAGCATGGAGTGTCCAAATGAAAAAGTAGTGCGAGTGACTCGCTACCTATTTAAAGGAGAAGCTGATTGTTGGTGGGAATTTGTCGTCAACACTGATTTCACTGGCATAGTATTGGAAAATATAAGTTGGAAAGCATTTTCAGAAGCTTTCCGGGCCAAATACGTACCTCAAGCTGTCCAAAACATCATGGAAAACTAATTCATGAAATTAGTTTAGGATTGCAACTTAGTGGCCAACTATGAGGCCGAGTTCACGAGATTGTCAAGGTTCGCTCAGAATCTATTAAGTTTAGAGAAAGCAAGGTGCAACCGTTTTCTGTCAGGGATGAAGGACACCCTTCGTTGGAGCCTGCTTCCATTTATACATATTCGTTTCTTCTAGCTTTTAGAATGCGCTTTAATCATGGAGCACGAAGAGAATAACACACTTTCTAATCACACTGGACAAGGGAAGAGGCATGATCATCCCATAGATGACCAAGGGACTTTCAAAAGACAACAATTCAACCCACTTGCTAAAATCTTTCAGCTGACTTCTAAGAATTCCGGATAAGGAATGAGAGGAGATTGTCGAAGATTTCATCCCTACGGCAAGTGCTACCATGACGGCAAAATGTGTTTTCTGTGCGGCAAGCCTGACCACCAAATTCAGGATTGTCAATCATTGAGAACGATAGATGGAGTGACATTATAAGAGGCATAAACACAACAACCGCTATAACCCTGTTTCATGCCCCAACAAGAGGAGCCGTCCTAGAACCAACCAACGCTCCAAGGCCACCAACTGCGCCGACACCCAATCAAAGGAGAGAACTCGCATCTTGTAACCCCGCTCCCGCAAGAATTTACACTCTCACTCCAGTCTTAACACCTGGAAACAACGACGTAGTATCATATATTAATCTCACCCATATTTAAGTTTTGTTTGGCGATGTCGAAGACGACATCATTTTTAAGTAGGAGAGTTTGTAACGACCCAATATCGTTACTTTGAGAATTAGGTCAAAACTCGCTTCAGACATCAGGACCCGGGGAATTTCAAATTAGGGCAAATAAAATTTTTTTTTGATAGAAATAATTTTTAGATCAAATTGTTCTAGTTTGGGAGAATTCGGATAAGGGAAACTTTTGCTTTATTTATCTGAATTATTTAAATCCAATAAATTAAATACATGTCCGAATTTGTTGATTTTCATGTCGTTATGTTAAGTATATTATTTAAAGGTTGCTCGAAAAGTTTCATCGATTTTTGAGCTTCGGTTCGGCCTTAATTAATTTTTGAAGTTTTAAACTTCAGAAATTAATTAAAAGTAAATATCTGATCGAAAAGTTTTGGCTCGAGGGTGTTTGTTACATCGTAGAACACCTCGGTGTTAAGTTTCGTTATTTTTGGACGTCAAACAGCGGAAAAACACAAAAAATTTAGCTTTAAGTAATTATTCTTATTTTTCCTTAAAAAAATCTTTTTTCTCTATCCCGCCCCGATTCCGTAAGGAACTCTTCCGCATATGGTGGAAGGTTTCGCGCCAGAAGAGCATTTCCTGTGCCATTTTGGCGCAGGAATGGTCAGCCCACCTGGCCGACCAGCCCCTCCTCCCTCTTCCCTCCTCTATTTAAACACCCCCCCACCCCCCTCCTTCCCCATTTGCCAACAGCAATAGCCCCTCCCTGCCAGCCCTCCTGCTTAGCTTCCTCTCCCTGCCAGCCCTCCTCCCCAGCTCCCTGCTGCCTTGCCTGCCCTCTAGCAGCAGCTGGCCACTCAGCAGTCAGCCCCTCCTACTGCAATCCTCCCTCAGCCGGCCAACAGCTAGCCACCCTGCCTCCCCCGGCTAGCCAGCCCCCGCTGTTCCAGCAACATCCTGCCGGCTCTCTTCAGCCACGTTCGGCCTCCCTCCATTTGTTCCAGCAACTCTAACTGAAGTAAGTGGAGAAGGAAAAGAGGAGGGAAAATGATAAGAGATTTTTCTATTTCATCGTTCTTTTATTTTTATATACTTAATAATCATTATTATAAAGATAATAATGATAAAATTATGTCATTAACATTATTATGGTTCTCATTAATCAAAAATGAAAATTGTATAAATGTTATAAATTGACTATTATTTTAATTCAAGCATTTTATTTTATTATTTCTCTTTTCTTATTATTATTACTTTTTGTAATTTATACAGTCATTTTCATTTCGTTTCTTTCTTTCGTACATTATTAGTATCATTATTAAATAATGATAATAATAACGCTATATTATATATAATTACTACCCTCAGAGACTTAAAATGCTGTTTCTATCAAGATTAAAGAATGAAAGAAAGATAGAATGAAAAAGAAGAAAGTAAAAGTTGCAAAAAGTAATAATAACAATAGTAATAACAAGTATAGTAATAGGAAATGCCTAGAAACTTTCTTCTTTCCATTCAACAATAGTAATACTAGAAATAGTAAAAATTTAAGAAATTCCTAAGGATGGGTCATCTGAAACATCTAGGCAATCCCTATACATTTCTAGGCATCGCACTCACTGCATCACTCACTGGCCCCTTGCTCTGCCAATCCACCTATGCATCTAACATCCTTAAGAATTTAGGCATGGAATAATGCAATTTTGCTATCACTCCCATTCCTGCCCAACAACGATCGAAACCCTCCACTCCATTACATAATCCCAAAATCTACAAACAACTAGCAGACTCTCTCCAATACCTCACCATAACTTGACCGGATCTCAACCTAGCAATCAACAAAGTATGCCAGCATATGTACAATCTCACTCAAGCTTATTTTGATCAAGTAAAACACATTCTACGATACCATGAAGGGCTCTCTCCACCTAGGTCACCCCATCTGCCCTAACAATATGAAACTTCGAGCACACGTAGATTCATATTGGGCATGAGATCCAGAAAATTGCAAGTCAACTGCCTGCTACTGCATCTTTTTTGGTAATACTCTAATATCATGGAGCACAAAAATACAAAATTATATTTCGCTCCACTAAAGCCGAATACCGTGCGCTAACCACAGTCGCCATAGACATCATATGGATAAGATGCCTTCTGCAGGTATTTAACATTCCATAGAGCAGTCAAACCCAACTATTCTGTGACAACCTCTCCACGATAGTGCTACCAAAAAATCATATCTTCCACGCCAGAACAAAGCACGCTGAAGTCAATTGCCACTTCATTTGTGACAACATATAGAAGCAAGAAATTGAACTACTACATATCTCCCAAAGGACCAAATAGCCGACATCTTGACCAAACCGCTCTCTACATCATGGGTAATACTCCAATATCATGGAGCACAAAAAAACAAAGCTCGGTATCCCGCTCCATCGAAGCCAAATACTGTGCATTAGCCACAACCGCCACAGACATCATTTGGATAAGATGCCTTCTGCAAAATTTCACTATTCCATACGCCTGTCAAACCCAACTATTATGTGACAACCTCTCTGCGATAGTGCTCGCAAAGAATCTCATTTTTCACGCTAGAACAAAGCATGCTGAAATCGATTGTCACTTCATTCGTGACAACATACAAAAACAAGAACTTGAACTACTACACATTTCCATAGAGGACTAAATAGTCAACATCTTGACCAAACCGCTCTCTACAACACACTTCAACTACCACTGGTCTAAACTCATCATCTCAGCTCCGAATGCCTCATTTGCGGGGGCTAATAACAACATATATATATATATATATATATATATATATATATATATATACACGTTTGGTGATCGGTCCATCAGGACCCTTCTTACTACTTGCCATAATGTTATATATATATGTAATCCACAATCACTTGTGTATGTACGTTTGATAGAATAAACAATTGGACTGCTGCGTCTTAGTCTTTCCATCTCTCTTCTGCATCTTGATAATAATTCATCTCAGTTTCTCTACACATTTGACTCTTTTGTCCCATTGATGTTAGGAAGATGTCACTATCCTCTATTTAATAAATGTAAACTCAAGTGGGTTATCGATAATGGTGCATCTGACCATTATGCTTTTGATGCGACAACAATGATAAATATCAAGCTTCTTCAACTCTTATTATTTCTTACTTTACTAAAGGCTGAAAAGGCAAACATACAATTAATTGGAAAATACTGAATCTCAACTTAAGGTCCTTGAAAGGTATGGTATATGTCAGGAATTTCAAATGCAATCTAATATACCAGCAGGATTATAACATAGAAGAATTGATTGATTAACATTCTTAAAGATTATTGCGTTGTTTGAGATTGTGTGACAAAAATGGTGGTTAGTTTGGGAGGCAAAAGGTGTGGGGGTTATATCATCTATTACAAGAATTATCAGGTGCCAACATTTTAGTATCTCTGCATGGTGCGCATCTTGATCATTTTTAGGCTTTAAGATTGACAGTAAGTTGCCGCACCTGTCATTGCACCAGTGTTAAAAGAAATTTCCAGTGGTAACAATAAGTTGTCAGATGTTTTATTAAATGTTGTGTTCCTTTTAAAAGAAATTTCTGTTGATAACAACAGTTGTCGGTTGCTGTTGACTTGGTATATGTTGACTTTTGGGCTTCTTAACATGTGAAAACCCATGACAACAAGTGCTTCTTTTTTATTATTGTGGACCAATAGTACCAGCACACCTAGCTATATGCAATGATACATATCTAAGGCACCTAATTTTCTTCAATACTTTGGCAAGGTTTTGAAGATACTGTTTGGAAAGCCAATAAAACAGATTCAATCTAACAATGTATTTGAATTCAGAAGTTTATTATTGATCAAGATATTGCTAGTTGAACGACTTGCCCATTTACTCCTCAACAAAACTGTGTGGTTGAAAGAAAGCACCATCACTTTCTTGAAGTTGTTTGAGCGTTGAATTCTATGGCTAGAATTCTTCTGCTTTATTTGGGTTTTCTGGACAAAAATAGTGAAAACAGATACATTAGGAAAATTGGGCAGCATTGAAGTCACCTTTTTCCATGTGACTGAATTTGAATCTCAACTTTTGATGTACGAGAGGTCGACAAGATAATGAAGGTGACCCAGCATGTGGAAGTGGTGAACAAATGATTATCATTGAAATGCAGATGATCCTACCATGCACTTAAAGGATCGGATACTATTACACGATTTGTTGAACCAAATGTTGTGGAAGTTACTGCCAGCAAGCCAAAGATTCCCAAGAACGTTAGGAAAATTGGGCCGCATTGAAGTCACCTTTTTCCATGTGACTGAATTTGAATCTCAACTTTTGATGTATGAGAGATCGAACAAGATAATAAAGGTGACCCAGCATGTGGAAGCGGTGAACAAATGATTATCGTTGAAATGCAGTTGATCCTACCATGCACTTGAAGGATCGGATACTATTACACGATTTGTTGAACCAAATGTTGTGGAAGTTACTGCCAGCAAGCCAAAGATTCCCAAGAACGTTAGACAGAAACACAACTACAATGTACTTGATAACTACTTGACAGAAAAAAAATGTCAGTTTTTTCTCAGAATTTTGAAAGGTTTTTAGGTATGGCATCAATTCATATTTCTCAAGATATAACCTCTATTTTGACACAGGGGCACAACCTTGAGCTTGGGAAAGTAACTTGTCATTGATAGGTCTTTTCTAGTTTCCATGGTAATTACTTTGGAGCTTGTTGGGATTTTAAGGCCAGCTAATTGGGCTATTTGATATCATCATCAGCAGCATCATCCATCTCATTTACAACCACATCTTCTCCCTGCCTTATTTTTCTATTGGAGTAAATCATCATGATATTTTATAATAATAAGTCCTCATTTAGGAGATTGACTAAATTGCCAATGAAACTCTTTTTCCTCTTAAAGAAGCTAAATATCTTTAAATGCTTTCTCTTCTTGCCTTTGTGGGGCCAAGGAAAAACTAGAGAAGATGAAGATCACTTTGGATTCCACACCATCATTCTCCTAAAGCAGAAGATTAATCTCTAGGAGTAATAAAAGATTGATCAATCTTCTAAAGCTTCATCGTGGTTGAGGGATGCGATCAAGTAAGGATTTCAATTACTTCTCTAGATCTATGGGAAACTATTGTTTTCAAATTTATTCACTGTTGTCTAATGTCAACTCCCAATTGCTTAAGGGAAACATCATTTACTACTTGACCATTTATATCCTGAGTATAATCAATGAATTTTTTCTTAAATAATTACATTTTTGGCTCCAAACTTTAAGATATTCTACATTCTTTTAGATAAGTTATTTTTTTCTAAGTATGGCCTAAATTTTTTCTTAAATAATTACATTTTTGGCTGCAAACTCTTTAGATATCCTGCATTCTTTTTTATAAGTTATTTTTCTCTAAGTATGAGTTAACTTGAGCTGAGACTAGGGGTGAGGAAGCATTAATAACTAACACTTTCTTCTCTACCTAAATAAGAGAACTGTTGGAATTCACCTGCTCAAGAATGGGAAAACTATATCTTCTTTGGGCTTTTCCATATAGGAAACAATCATCATTATTTTCTTTTTTCTTCTCTTGCAACTCAACTTCTGGCCCTTTATGAACTTTTAGAGCCACAGATAGAAGAATCAACTAAGCCACATCATGAAATAAACTAGCGTAGAATATTATTTTCTTTAATAATATTCAACAATGCTAAGCTTTTGTTTCACTGGTTGGGGTTAGCTATACGAATTCTTTATCTGCGTTGTGTAAAAACCCCTCTTCCAAAATAATATTAAAGGAGGAATTTGTATAAACCCTTAATCTCAGAATCATAATAGAAATCTTTTTGAGATCATGGAAATTTAATAGTGAAATCAAAGCTTGTAAAGCACAAAAGAAAGCACGCTAAACATCTAAAATATTTTATTTCATAAATTTTTATCAAAATATTTCACTTGTTTTTTTTTTAAAACTTGTAATGAGCATGAATGAAATTCCTTATCATATGTAAGTTTTTTTTCTTTTGGTTAAGGATTTGTCATATTTTGAAATCATTGTAACCTCACAGCCTCTTGGCTAAGGAGATTGCTTATTAAGAATCTTTAGAAAGAACTTTTTCCTCGAATCTTGCATATGTATTGTCTAAGGTGGCTCCTTCATGTGGAGTTTACCCTAAAGAGTTTTTTTATCCTTAAAACTTTACATCCCCTGTCGTGAAGGTACTTCTTATGATGCAATATCCAATGGGCTTTTGTTTGAACAATGCACTCTAGGCTATTCCAATTAGGAATTTCCTATTTTTTAGCTACTCTTATTAATTAACAATTTTTGTGTATTATGGCTATTCAATAAAAAGTCTGTGCAATGAGAAAACTTGATCTTTATGAAAGGTTTACCATATTATTGAAAATTACCAAATCTTAAAATGAAATCTTGTTGAACAATTACTTAGACTAAATCTAAAACATCTCTTCAAAATTTTTAGTTGACAGTGGAAACTAAAACATAGAAAAAATATAATTACAATTCGGTAGAAACATGATTTACTCACTTTTGATCTTTCTAATTTTTGTACAATGCATCATACCTACATGGGTTTGCCAATTCTATTTGACAAGTAGGGGTAACTTTGTAAACGAAGATAAAAAAGTTTTGGGACATTTAAAGATCTTCAAAATTATGTTATACTATTCATTTATTTCTGCACAAAATTCAATTATACTAATCAAATCGCTATACCTCTCTGTTTTTGGTTGTAGAAGGGTGAATAGTTTGCTGATTGCTTTTCACAGAAGTGCTGTTTTTGTCAAAATAAGAAATGAAAAATTTATATTATACTAGATTCACCTTGTGAGCATAAAATATGTCCAGGTTCGATGTTGGCATAAATTCTTGACTAAACCTTAGTTTGGAATTGAAACTTCTCAAATGATGAAATTACTTGATGTGTTGCAAAATAAACTGAGCAGAAGATATATTTTTGGTTCATAGATGGAGGTGGAGCGTCCAGGGACCGTGCCAATATAAACAATCTTCATTAACCCTTACATTAAATGGCAAAATGTCAAATTAAAAAAGATTTTTTTTTGCTGATTTTGTGAAAATAAAGACGCAAAATTTCAAAATCTTGCATAAGAACTATCGCCAACAGTACAAGGATTGTTTGCAGTAGAAGCTGATGTTTTAAATTTTGCCAATACTTGAAGGCAACAAGCTCTTGGCCTTTTTTTGCCTTAACTAGGAAAAGGACCTATTGTTTTTGGCTATTTGGAGGGGAAAAAATGTGTGGGAGAGGCAAGAAGAGTAGATGCAGATCAAGAGGTGAGCTCCCTTTGTAAAATTACAGCTTTTTTTATTGTTGCTGCGGCAAGTTGCGATTTTTACCATTGGGGGTGTAATGAGTCACGCTAATTCATTAGCTACTTTAGCTTGACTCGATAAAACGATCCATGTGCTGAGCTTGACAAGCTAACGAAAAGCTAACTCCGACGCTATATGCTAGCTTGTGAGGTGGTCATGTAGAATTTTTCAACATAAAAAACATATTGATTGTTTCAAAGACCAAGAAATGCTTTGTAAATGTGTTAATTAAATTTTTATTTCTATTTTGCATTTTCACTAATGTTGAATCACTCAAATTCTTATTATGTGTCATTTTGATATTGTATTTCTTAGAATTGAATTCATTTCTCTTTTAATTATAGTTAATCAGTTTGTGAGATGGCTAGTGTCGACCCTTGCTCATATTATTTAGCTAAGCTCGAAGTTGAACTCAATTAATTAATAAAGCTTAAGCTTAATCTGAGATTGACTCGAGCTCGACTTAGCTCGTTTACACCTTAGCTACAATTGTTAAGAAGTTGCTATTGTTGCAATAATTTTAGCTTTTGGGACGGAGAGAGTGAGAAGGGATTGGGAAGGTGTAAGAGGAAAGGGACATTGTCCTTTGTGTTTTTCGTGGCTAGATTGAGCTTTAGGAGTGTCAAATCAGCTCAATGTGTTGTGTTCGAGTATGACTTGAAAATGATCAAAATTGAATTAGGTCAACTTGAACTGTATAATAAGTGAGCCAAAATTCTCAATTGACTCCGACTTGACCTACATTGACACAAATACATAGATGTTATAGTAGTAGTTAAGCATTCTGACCAAAACCTAACTCGTTATTGATCTGGATTTGACTTATTTTGACTTGAGCCCAGCTTGTTTTGACTTGAATGCTCAATTAGCAGGTCAATTTGTGTTAGTTTCGTGCTTTGCAGGTCAACTTAAACCTGTACAAATTAAAAGTCCAATTCAAACCTGGCCCAAATGTTAATTAGATTAACTTGACCTTTGGGTCAAGTTCGAGCTATGTTTTTATGTGATGTTATATTTTAACACGATAGCTGAACTCTCCCATCGAGGTAGTGGCTGCACAAATGGGTCTCGGGCTTCAAACATGACTTATTAATCAGTGGTGGGGCCTATTTTAATCAATAAATTAGGGTTTTAACATACAATTAGAAAAGTAAACAAGATTTAGAAAAATATAAGAAATTAAAAAAACCTAAAACATTAAAAATTATATTACGACACCAATTCACAAACTCATTAAAATTCTTTTAGGTGTTAAACTTTCTAAAGTTATTGTAAAAAACATAAAGATTATGTGTTATCACATTTCCAAATACCTCCAGTATGCTATATATAAGATGGATGGGCGCTCTATATTAGGAAAGCATGTATTACGAGCAACAAGACATGTAATGGTGTAAATGAGTCGAGTGGCTCATGCTTGGCTCATTAACGGGCTTGCAAGTTGAGGTTATCAAACTCACGAGTCGAGCTTGAGTCGCAAGTCGAGCTCAAGTCATTATATGAGCATGAGAATGAGCTTAGGCTGACTTGATTCATTAGTTTACCGAGACTCTATATGAAATATTTTATTAAGTACAGAATATTATATGGTAAGGCTAGCTATCTAATTAAATCATTAATCTTATTTTGCTTAACTTTTGAATTTTTTTCACTTGAAACTTGATTTATTGGTACATCTAGTTGAGTCACGAGCTTATTTTTTAATTCATGCTTGTTGTTGTGCTCTTGGGCTGAGCTTGACTTGGTAAATGAGATTGTGACGAGGTTTTGTTCAAAAAACTTGAACGAGCTGAGCTTGAGCTCAATGCCACTTAATTACACCTCTGAGCACTAGGATGTTTATTATATGGATATATGCAAGATTCTGCAATAAGAAATGTTTCACATAGTTTGGAGAGGTTTTTATTTGTTGGGCTAAATTGGGGCTATGTATAATGGGTACCTTTTATATATAATAAAACTTATATTTTTATTATTAATAAAAAATTTCTTTTTGATTTTAATTGCTTGAAATTTTATTTGAGCTAAAAAATCTGGTTTTGAAGAGCATAATTCACATGCCATCATCCAAAAACATAAAACTAAGCCACATAGAATCATAATAAAATATTATGCAATGTATGCATAATATTTAAAAATACCCTGCCTAAGAGGCCGATGTGGCTTGGTCTGCATATATTTGAAACTGAGTATCGCTGGGCCCACCATATACCTATAATCTAGAACATGATTCTCTAAGAGAGCCACATACTTTAGAAAAAAAGAATATATAAAAAATTTCAAAATAACGTAGATCTCTTTTTGGTATATCCTTTGTGCACTATGGTTTTGATGTTGATGGAGTTCTTAATACTAACTCCTTGGTGTAGTGAATCTTTTGGTACAATTAGAACACCTTGTAATCATAAACATGCCTCTTTATAGGACTTAATTATTGACTTTGCTGTGCTCAATCTAAGCTCAAATCTAGTTTCTTTATATACTAAAGTTGTTATAGATTTATGCTCTTTATCTTTTTTTCCATGTTAATTTAATTGTTCTGCTAAAGGATCTTTTAATGATACTCTAGTCTTAGAATAATCTGTCAGTCCCTGGGGAAGAACTTCTAGTTTTAATTTATCCATATTCCAATTAAGTCTATCCTAAAAAATATACCATGACATACAATATTTGTGAAATCTCAATTTGCTCGTATTTTTTAGGGAAGCACAATTAATAAGTATCATCCTAGTTTTTATATAAATAATATATTATTGTTTTCTTGAAGGTAGTAACTTCATTTTTGTGCAATGCATAAGAAAATCAGGTTATCATGTAATGCACAGACATGCTTAAACCAAGAAAATATCAAGATGCGATTAGAAGGCAGCTTAAGAAAACATTTAGATGTATGCACACAATTAATAAGCATCATCTTTACCACCACAACATCGCAAAGTATTACAAAACTAACCTATTTTAAGGATGCGTAGGGGGTTTGCTAAAATAATTCTAATTGTATAGAATTATAATCCATAGGCTATTTGAATTGCCCATAGTCAAAATCTATATTATATTGAGAGCGTGTTTCAAGACAGTGCGGTCATTTAGGAAAATTATCTGCTAATTGGGGTTTTCTCTTTAGAATAGTTCATGATTTTATATCCTTCAATATATTTTTGTTCTGATAAGTTGATCTTATAAATTTTCTTGAAAATTAAATGTTAATTTATTGATCATAACTCCAACTAGACTTTAATCAAAATGATCTTAATCTAATTGAAGATCAAATTATTAGATCAACCTTCAATTTAAATAAAATTTATAAGATATTCTGTTTGGGGCTTAAACATTTATTCATATTCAATTATTATCATAAAATAAATTTGATACACGATAGATCGTTGATTGCACTTCATTATTTCCATTAGGAATATTTAAAAATGCTATATATATTTTTATGAAAATTCCCCTTTAGTGAAAGTGCTCATCATGGATGTTGACTTATATTATATTATGATTGCTTTATATTAATAAAAATATTAAAAAAAACTAATTATATGCTTAAATTTTATCAATTACAATGATTTGTTCAACCAAATCATTTGACTCTTACAACTCAATTGCAAGAATCAACATAGACATGCAACTATTGTTCTTGTATTGGTCATCTAATTAAGAAAAATTTTTCTTTGTTAATATAATTTTAAGTATGTCTCAAATTGGTCATTAAAGGTTTTTTTTAATTTCAATTAAGTCTCTTAAATTTAAAAAGTATCTCATTTTAGTCTTTTTAAAAAATTTACAAGAGTGCTCTAGTTTATGTGATTTGTAGCAGTGAGGGCATGAATGCTTCTGATGGAGCACAGCAGGTGGGTGAGCGAGATTGAGGAGGCCGAAAGCTCGGAGATGTGGAAGGAGGTGGAGCAATGGAGGAAGCAAAGCATCTACGATGTGCTGTGGTGCATGAAGGAGGTGAACTTGAAAGCATATTGGCCTCAGTTGGCTTTCTTGGGCCTTACCACGATAGCGTAGAGGAGCTTGCCAAGCACCACACACTCCACTTTTTGCGCTGTTGACCAATTTTTTCCTCGTCGTAGAGGAGGTTCTGCCTGAGCTGCATATTTGCTGTCGGGGCCTCTCTGGCCTCTGCGCAACCTAGGAGTAGTTCCTCTGGCTCTTCCTCCTCCTTCATGATCGAGATCCTCGTCTTCAATGCTATTAGGATTCCCCCCGGGGACTACCATCTCAATGATCTTGTCTTCAGTTCCCATGATGTCGTCCATATCTTTACTTTCATCAAGAGGGACATACTTTTCCTCGAGAACTAACTTCCCCTGCTTGCCTTCCTCAAGCTCCTTTTCGTCCAGAGTGCCAAGACCACAAACCTCTAGTACATACATATTGGGTTCTGGAAGAGTAGGGAGGGGAGCTTGTTGGAGGTGGGATTTCGACATAGGGTGCTGAGCCTGCAGGGCATGGTGATGGGTGATACCACCCAATACATATACGTTAACCTCATGAACTTCGAGTGGCTGCACAATCCTTCTTTCGAGTTCCACCAACGGCCTATGAGATTGTCCATGGCTGCCAATTCACTCGTTTAGGAGGAGCAAGGAGAAGCGGAGCATTGAACACTGGCAGAGGCGCTAATTAGCGGAAATACTGCTTTTTAATTAATTGAATTTTCATAGGGATTAAAATGAGATTTTTTTAATTTTAGGCTCTTGTTTGATAATAAAATCATCGAGGACCAATTTGAGACAAACTTAAAACTGTAGGAACTAGAAAACTTTCCCCTAAATAAATATAACTAATTTATAAAAGATATTCACAACACCTTCTTTGGAAATACTGTTATTTTGAATTTTTAGAAGGGATTTAGTTATATTATATATATATGAAAAGCTCTCGCCAATATTTAGGAAAACATTTCTTCTCGATTTGATAAACGGAAGCGTACAAATATATAGAGTTAGCGGTAGAGGCTCTGTTTGAGACATATACCACGAACGATGAACATAAAAAGGACGTAACAAAAATTAGTTACAAAGATAAAAAGAGCAGTATTTATTTTTTTAATACTCCTTTGCAAGGTTAGCGGTGTCGGCTGATAAACTTGGAGGGAATTTTTTGAAATGGCTTGATGGAGAGAGCTTTATTGAGAATATTCGTTAGTTGTGAGTCGGAGTAGAAGTGTTTGACAATGAGGGCTTTTTGAAAAACTAATTCGCGCACGAATGATGGTCGATCTTGACTTGCTTCATTCTTGTGTGAAGAATAGGCTTGGACGTGAGGTATACGGAGCTCAAGTTGTTGCGTAAGATTGTGGGGGCCATAGTAAGTGGAAACTTGAGTTCAACAAGGGGCGTTTGAATCATAAGGCCTCACTTGTTGCATTGGCTATGACTTTGTATTCAGCTTTTGTGCTTGAGTGAACCACCGTTGGTTGTTTCTTGGATGACCAAGCTATAGGATTAGGACCCAAGAAGATGTAATATCCTGAGGTAAATTTTCATTCCTCTTCATTGCATGTCCAATCTGCATCGTTGAAATAGTAAGCTTGAAGTCTGAAACAAGAAGTAGGGACAAATCGCAATTGAATGTGCTGGAGAGGTAAAGAAGGATGCGCTCGACGGCTTGCCAATGTTCAATGGCGGGATTATGCATGTAGAGACATACTATGTTGACACTAAATGTTATATCCGGTCGTGAGTGTTGAAGAAATTGGAGGTTTCCTACAACACTCTGTAGAAGGAAGCATCATGAAATGGTGGAGAATCTGAACTGGGGGTGCGATGAGCCACGGTTGCAGGAGTAGGGGCGGTGTTGGCATGAAGCATGTTGGTAGACCGCATGATTTCCTTGATATAATGTTGTTGGTGCAGGTGGATTGCATTTGAGGTGAAGGAGCACTTGATGTTTTGGAATGTGTCTGCGAAACCAAGATCTTTAAGAGCAAAGCAGGCAGCCATGTGATCAATAAGTTCTTGAATGAGGGTTTTATTTTTGCCGGTTAGAAGTACATCATCAATATAAAGTAGTAAAATCAAAGGGTTGGAGTGTTGACGAAAAACAAATAAGAAGGGATCATTTATTGTGTTATGAACGCCGGATGCCTTAAGAGCTTCAAACAATTTGTGGTACCATGCCTGTGGAGACTGTCGCAAGCCGTAAAGGGATTTATGTGGACAACGTACATGATCCGAATGAGAATTTGAGATGAACCCCTGTGGTTGAGACATAGATTTCTTCTTGTAAATCGCCACTGAGTAATGCATTGTCAAAGTTGAGGTGACGAATTGGCCATTTGTAAGTGAACCAAAGACAAGACAATGCAAATGGTGGTTGGTTTGACAACCGGACTGAATGTTTCATTATAATCTATAAACCTTCTTGCTATGTGAAATCCCTTGCTACCAGACAAGCTTTGTAATGGCGGTCAGAATTATGCTTGACTTTAAATAACCATTTACAATCAACAACATTAGCATGTGCTGGTCTTGGAACAAGGCTCAATGTATTGTTTTTAAAAAGAGCAAATTTTCTTATTCATAGCAGCCATCCAATGTGCACGCTTACTTGCTTGCTTGAAGTTGGTATGAATAGACTCATTTGATACAATTGGTACTTCTGAAAGGATTTTGGATTTAAGAGTACCTGTTTTGTTGTGTGTGAGCATGGGGTGTGTATTCGCTGAGTGCTGTGCATTCTGCTGAGGGTTATGATGCCGAGTATAGACCTTGAGCACAGGAGGTGGGGCTGACATCATCTGTGGAGCAGTCGGTTGGCAGTCCAACGGCTGCTGAAGTGTTGTAGAGCACTGAATCGGTGGCTGTATTATGGTGGTGGTGGCCTGTTTCTGCAGATCTTTGCTGATGGCCTGAGGTGTAGCAAATGGCAGCTGCGAGGAACTCGGAACAAGTGTAAAGATGTTTGTTGGAGTAGTAGAGCTGGGTTGCTGAGTTGACGATTGTTGCGTTTGGAAGGGGTATTAGGTTTCGTCAAACGTGACGTAGCGTGATACAAATGTCTGAGCGCTGTCAATGTGATAGCATAACTATGCTTTGTGCTGGCCACTGTAGTCGATGAACACACAAGGGAGGGAACATATTTCTTTGAATTGCGGCGGAGCCATGGGAAGCATAAGCAGCCGAAAGTTTTAAGTAGTTCAGAATTTTCTGAAATAGCACTTCAAATGGTGTTTTGTTGTTGAGCTTTTTCAATGGCATTCAGTTTATTAAATAGTTGGCTGTGTGAAACGCATTTAACCAAAACTGATGAGGAAGAAAAGCTTGAATGAGTAAGGCATGCCTCATTTCAACACGGTGCCTATGTTTTCTTTCGGCTTTCCCATTTTGAGCAGGGGTGTATGGTGCGGATAACAGATGTTGGATGCTAAGTTGTTGAAGTGTTTTAGTGAACTTTCTGTATTCGCCCCTGCCAGCTGACTGGAACTTCAAAATTTTGGTACTTAACATATTTTCAATCATAGATTTGAAAGAAATAAAAACATCATTCACATCAGATTTGTGACAGCGGATATAGCCATGTACAATTTTATGTTGGATGATGAACTCCAAAATATTGTAAACAATTAACTTGAGTAGTTTCATATATGTAGTAGTGGAGGTAGGTTAAGGAATTATATGTTGTTTTGACATTTTATATGAGCTACAAATAAAATTTGAAAAATAACGAAAATGCAAAGAACTAGAGAGATGCTTGAGTTTGTCGGCTAATGGGTAACCAAGATGGTTGTGCCTAAGGTTGGATGTGGTAAGCTGCGTATGGTATGCGACAGGGGTGGAGATAGTGGGTAAGGTGTACAAGCCATTGGAAAGCGTGCCCTTTAAGATTTTTTCATTTGTGAATGCATCCTTGATAATACAATAAGATGGGTGAAATTCAATGAAAGCATTATTGTCAATAGTAAATCGACTAACTGAAATGAGATGTTTGATTAGATGAGGAACATGTAAAATGTTTTGTAAATGTAAAGGACAGATAAATGATTTGTGCATTTGTGGTGTTGGCTATATCTAGCGTGTTACCATTTCGGATTTGCAGTTGTTCATTGCCTTATTATGGAGTGATAATTTGCATAGAGTTGGCATGAGGTGTGGCACGATGGCTTGCACATGTATCAAGTATCCATGGTTCTGTTTTCGGCGCAACTACATAATACGAGACAGGGGATGCTTGCAATGTTGGAGGTTGATGCACTGCAGGAAACTAAGCAAAATTCTGCCAGTGGTAGCAGTTTATAGCAAGTTGACCATTGCAATTGCAGAGCTAGCAAGTGATAGAGGAGCGACCTTTATCGCCTCTTCGTCTGCGCCCTCTGTAATTTCTTGTTTTTGGATGAAATGAGCTAACACCTAAGGAGATCTGAGGCTGATGGAGATGGTGGATTTCGGTGGCATTGGCGAGGGGGGTAGACATCTGAGCTGAAGAATGAAACTTTACATCAATTTGTGATTGATGAGCATTTTGGTGAACTCATCGAGAGGAATGGGGTCAATGCGTGCTGTAATTGCTGCAGCGAGTGAGGCGTATTCTTGTCCAAGGCCGGTTAGAAGTCCGATGATTAGTTGCTGATCTGAAACGGGAGATCCTGCGATGTGAGGCTGTTGAGCAAGCTTTTTGGCATGCTGAATGAATTCTTGCATCTTCATATGGCCTTTCTCCAGGCTCCTGACTTGGAACTCAAGCTGTTGCAATCAAACTTTACAAATGGATGCAAATGTAGCAGATAATGCATTCCACATTGTTGCAGCATGTTCTTTCCCAATAGCTTGAAGCAAATATGTTCTATGTTAGGGTAGAAATGAGCCAGCTAAGAATCATTTGATCTTGTTTAAACCAGAAGACATACGCTGGGTTCCGTAGGTCACTATTATGTAGAGTAGGGTTTGGCGCAACTTGCGATCCGTTCAGAAGTCGCAACAGTTAGTGCGCTCTGAAGATCGGGAGAAACTGTGACCGCCAGAGGATGTAGTTGGTGCCATCGAGTTTGATAGGAAGGAGCTGGTGGATCGCCATTAAGGTTGGAGGATCGACGATTTGAGTGGAAGAAGAAAAGGTGTTCATAGAAGAAGGATCCAGTGACTCCATGGAGAAAATAGAAGACTCGCTGAGTTACGTAGCAAGGGTCGTGTGCTCCTCTATCGCGATTGGCATTTGGACAGAAGACGCTCTTCTCGTCTCGACTTGTCTCATCTCTGATCCTATGAAAAACTCTCTCCGATTTTTAGGAAAACATTTCTTCTCGATTTATTAAAGGGAAACATACATATGTATAGAGATAGCGGTAGAGACTCAGTTTGAGCCGTACACCAGAACGACGAAAATAAAAAGGACATAACAAAAATTAGTTACAAAAATAAAAAGAGGAGTATTTATTTATTTAATAATATATATATATATATATTGAAAATAATGAATTTTTATTTAGTTTTGATAACTCAAGTTTTACGGAGGTAGGCATGTTTTTTTTTGTGAGTATGCATTTGAACTTGGCTATAAAAACTTTGCAATTTGCCAAAATAATTCATTTTGATGTGCCGATCAAACTACAATTTTTTTAAAGGTCTTCTGCAATTAATCAAGTTAGAGGTCATGGAAGTATCTTGCAGGGATTAATTGATCAAATCACATCCGCTTTTAAAAACTTGTGCAATTTGTCATAGCCGATCTTGCAACTCATTGCAATGTCAAGCAAAATGGTTCTTGCAAACAATTTTTCGTAGATAGTAAATCAATTATAATTATCCATTACCGATAAATCAAATGTTACAGAGATGAAGATGCTTAGGTGGATCAGCGGGTGCTCTTAAGAATAGAATGAGAAATCAGTTATCTGTAGCAAGGTAAGAGTGGCTCCAATAGTGGATATGATTAGAGAAATGTCGTCTATATGATTCCGACATATTAAGAGTAGACCGTGCAACGGCCTTGTGAGAGTTTATGAATTTTATCCATATTAAAAGAAGAAGAGAAGGAGCAAAAAAGATTTGAGAAGAAATTATTAGAAAAAACCTTCTCTACTTGGAACTTAGGGAAAAGCTTCTGTTTGATCGTGCATAATGGTAACAAAGAATTTATATAACTGACCCCAGTTAGTGGGATTAAGGCTTAGTGCTATTGTTGCTGCCATATGAACTTGTGCAATTAATCAGTAATGTTCAAATGAATCATATATTTAATTGTTTAAATATATATCCATATGTGTGTGTATATATATATATTATTTACCAACATTTGATTTTTTGATTTTTAAAATTATAAATAATGTATGTATTTATTTCTCTTATGGTTCTATTTGCTGTTAATGATTTTTTCGTGGCTTTAATTTTATGGGCGATAGATTATAGGTTTCTTTTTATTAAGGAATGCTGCTTAAATAATGGGCTAAAGATACATGGGTTTTAAATGCATGTAGCTACATCAGAAAGGTGTGAGTTAGTGAGAAGCTCTATATGGGTTAAGTAACTTAAAACGTCATGTGCGGTGTAGCGAGTGATCATTTGATTTAAAATTAGAAATTTATGCAATTGCCCTTGTCCTGCACATTTTTTTAGAAAGACCTAAAATACTTGACATATTGTTAATAAAAGAACACTATTGGAAAGTGTGTGTATACCAATGGCAAATCAATGAGTCTTTGATTTAGTGCACACCTCACTAGATTAAATCAGATGGTAAAGCTTTATGGTATCATTGGTTTGGTGTGAGCTTGCTGATCTTCTAGATAGCTCCAAGAAAGTGCACCTTTGGATTGAATTTTATTCCTTGGACTTTTATAAAACAACAACAATTTTAAATATACCATCTAAATGTCTAATACTCAATATAATAATTACAAAAGAAAAATGTACTAAAATAGTCCCTTGACTATTCCAAATTGGTCAATTTAGTCATAGACTATTAAAAATGCTTAAGTTAGTCTCCAGTTTTTTTATTTAACTCATTTGCTTAACTTTAATTGTATCTCAAAATGGGAATATTTTATCAAATTTCTTTGAGAATACTCTATATTAGATATTTATTGACAAAAGTCAAATTATAGATATATAGATGCCAAACAAATAACAAGAATTTAAATTTACCACCTAAATTTGTCACTTTTGTAATATAACGATTACAAAAGTGAAATTTACCAAAATAGTCCCTTGATAGTTCTAAATTGGTCAATTTAGTCACAAATCATTAAAAATGCTTAATTTAATCCCCAATTTTTATTTGAACCCAACTTAGTCTCTTGATTTGACCTCAAATTGATCTCAAAATGGGATTATTTTATCAAATTTCTTTGATTACAAAATATCACACAGTAATTTGAATTGTGTTTTATATTATTATAATTTGGATGCTTGATATGTAAATATATTTGCACTTAAATCTTAGATATCTGCATATGCATCTAGAGAATGTTAGATATATGAATATCTAATAGTTGATTCTCAAATCTAAAATATTTGTATCACACTCAAATTTTGGATATTTGCATATCTAAATAATGATATTTACAAAATTATAGATAAAACTTATATAATACCCAATATAATAAATTTAAATATACCACCCAAAATAGTTTGGGTGGTTATTTGTAATTAATATAGTTTGGATTAATGTTAACACTTAATTCTTGAAAGTTTGCACACATACATATGTATATACCCTCATTGGGAAATATTATAACGGAAGACTAATATGCTGGCCATTAGGAATTTTTCTCATGATTTGAGTTTTTGTCATGAGGCTCAAGTTGTATTGATAGATGGTCAACACGTGCTCATAAATCTTACAATGAAGTGGATTATTCAAGAATTTTTTTAGGGAGTTTTATTTTGTTGCGAACTGCCTGATGAAAATTCTTAAGTGGACAATTTCCTTTGATCCATCTTGCGATCCTCCCATCGTTCCCATTTGGATCAATTTTTCTCACTTCAAGATCCATTTAATCACTCATTCTATGCTTTTTGCCTTGGGGTCATACTTTGGAAAACCAAATAAAATTGATTTTGCAATGGAGCAACCTTAAATAGGCCATTTTTGTCTAGAGTTTTGGTGGAAATGGATTTGACAGAAAAATTTGAACATAAAATATGGATTGGTGGCGAGAACTCAAAGATATTTTCTTAATTCACATTTGAGAACCTCTCGATCTATTGTTTTTACTGTTTTATTGTAGGGCATGATGAATCAAATTGTTTCAAGCTTAATCCTCATCTTAAACCGATACCAAAGGGTGAAAAGATTTCTTTTAAAACAACAATGAAACCTAATTACAAGTACATTCAAAAAAGGCAAAACACAATGCCTACATATACAGAATATCCGATGCCGGGGATAGAATTCTCGGTGGTTACACCATTTGTAGTTGAGGTTTCAGAGATGGGAAATGAAATGGTCGTTGAAGAGGTGTGATTCCACCTTTGGCCATAATGTTGAATTATATTGCTGAAATTATAAATGGATTTCAAGCTACATTGGAGACAAAGTGGAATGAGGTAAACGCCAATCTTACGGAGAGTGGCGGTCCTCTGAGACTTAAGGCTTTTGAGAGATGCTGCTCAACCACTGGAGGGGGTGATCGAGATTGCTTTGCTGTTCAACCACTTTGCTGATGGAGGTGAGCTTACGTTGTATGCGGAGCACCTCTCACTAGAGCGCAGAACATCTTAACAGAATTACTCGAACTTTTGAGGTTGAAAGTTGCGGGGATTTTTGAAGAGATGCACATTACCTCATACGATCTTCAACTATATGTTGAAGAAATTTCGATTGTCTTGCGTAGGTGGGCATTCAATTCTTCATTCGGAAGGGGTTCTTCTCTGGCTGCTAGCTCCCTAAATCCTTATGCAACGGAGTTCCATCCGTTTGTTCTCGGATGGGACGTAGGTACATATGCACTGAAAGAAGATCCGGACTCTGAGGGCACTGAAGTGGATTCAAAACAGAACTTAAAGGATAATTTGTCAGACTTGGTATTATTTTATGATTTCCTTGTTAGGTATATAGGAAAAATGAAAAGAAAGAACTCAGAAACCAAACTATAACCTAAGAGGTAACCATTATATATATATAAATAAATATATATATATATATATTTATATATACACAAATGCCACCCTAATATTATGTTTTCAATACCACGCCTAATTAATAATATTTACAAATTTTCCACATAACTTTATAGAATACATATATGTTACATATAATATGAAGTCTATGAATTTTGCTGCCAAACCTCATCAGCTGCTAAGGGATCTATATCGCATCATTTAACGTGTTAATAAAATAACAACAAAGGAAGTCCTAATTAAAACAATTAAAAAACGATTGCATTTAAATTTTCTATAAAATAGAACTGAATAATAGAAACATGCATCTGTTGTAGGCTCTTTATGCCAGGACTTTCTACTGCTTGTTTCTGCCTCAAACTATACAAGCTACAGGTTGCTGTTTGGTTCAAAACTACTTTGATAAATAAATCTGGTATTTGAAACCTAGAAAGCGTATTCCACTAAAATAATGGTTTAAGAACTTCCTACCTAATTTATTCTTATGGATTTTAGCTATTTATTTGCTAATCATTTAACTAATTAACTATTTAAAAATCAAGGTAATTTTATAGTGTAATTGTATAAAATCATAATAAATTTTAAATTGGTAATCCAAGAAACTCACATTACTTCCTGATAAAATTTTAACCAAACAACTATTCTCTTACACTGCCATAGAGTCATAGACTTTAAATGAACTTGATTACTAAGAACTTTTTTTTGTTTGATTAAACAAGCACGCCATTGTACAAACAACACAACAATGCCATTTATAATAAGCCATAGTTATCCTATTTCTAGTTGCATTTTTTCCAAAAACTTTGATTGTATAGTTTGTACGAATCAGTGGGAATTTTTCTAAACATCTTGAAGTTTTCTAGAGTACTTTCCATTATTGTTAAAATTATGCTTATCCTACAAAAACCCACACTGAAGTTATTTCAACCATAGTGTTGCATCTTTTGATTTTTTCATATGAGCATAATATTTTATTCTTACTTGACCTTCTGTTTTTTCAATCCTTGAACTTGTGCAGGTTGAGAATTTCTTACGGGCAATGCAGAAACAAATTAATTCTGCTGGAAAGCGTGGGCTTTTCTCAAAAAAGTCTGCAGGTCTTGTGACTGGTGAAAAGTTTACATTGGAGGATATGCTTTGCTTTCAAAAGGTAGCCATTTTATCTGGCATTTTTTTTATTTATAGTTGATCATGAACTGGTCTTTTTTTTTCTTGATATTGGTTGCATGTTGCACCTAGTAATCTAATGAACTGAAGAACCATGATATCATGTTAAAATCTATCTTTTTTATTTCATTTTGAATCACTCTTAGGGATCTAAGGAGTTGATTTATTTTGTGTATTTGCAACTGTCATAGACATATTACAGTTGATTCTGTTGGTATTAAGGCTATTTGGTCTCCACATTAGTTTCAATTTAAAGAAAATGAGACATTTATTTCTTAAATATCGCTTGACTCTTTGTTCTTGATGACCTATTTCAACTTTCATATGTACAGGATCCAATTCCAACTTCCTTGCTTAAGATTAGTGGTGATCTTGTGAGTCGTTCTGTTAAGATCTTCCAATTGATTTTGAAATATATGGGAATCGATTCATCTGACAAATTTGCTTTGAGTTTGGATGAGAGAATTGAGCTTGTTGCAAAGCTTTTTAAGCAGACATTAAAGCATTCTGAACTTCGTGATGAGGTTTTTGCACAGATATCAAAGCAAACTCGCAATAACCCTGAAAGGTAGTTGTTCAGATATTGGTCAATGTTCTGATTGCTCTTCTCATTTTTCATTTATACGTCTCTTTTCTTAGGAGCTGCTTGATAAAGGCATGGGAGTTGATGTATTTTTGTGCTTCTTCCATGCCTCCGAGTAAAGATATTGGAGCATTCTTATCTGAGTATGTGCATGGTGTGGCTCATGAGGCCAACGTGGATTCAGAAGTTCAAATGCTTGCATTGAACACACTAAATGCTCTGAAACGTTCAGTGAAAGCTGGGCCGAGATTGACAATTCCTGCTCGTGAAGAGATTGAAGCTTTATTGATCAGAAAAAAGATTACCACAATAATATTTTTTCTAGATGAAACTTTTGAAGAAATAACATATGACATGACCACCACAGTTAATGATGCTGTACAGGTACTTGTTTGTTACATCTTTATCGTTTTCTTGCTGCATCATTTTTGCAACTTGGTGTGACTATAACATGCACAAGGCATTTTTTTTTTTTAAATTTGAGTCTTTTTTTTTTTTTTTTGAAATGCGGTCGTAGCCTGTGCATATATAAATAATATCAACCGTACAAAAGCTCAACTGAGATCACACTCTACGGTATTCTGTGCAAGGAGATCCAAAAGCCTCATGGGGAGCACATCTCCCATAGCTATAGGAAAATCATCCTGACGAGCATACAGAGCTCAAAAGTCCGCCACCCGATTCGCATCACGCGATCGGCGGGAAATGATAATACGAGGAAAAATAAGCCAAAGGCAAGGTGATCGGCATGCCGCTCTCCGCCTCGTTAACGGAGAATCCTCTCCCATAGATGCCTAAGTCTCTGAACCGCTCCCAGGCAGTCACCTTCGATGATGACGCCATTGAGTTATCGAGAGTTTGAGTCTTGTTAAGGCAAATATGAGTGGCTGATGGGATTTGAACTTTTGACTTATCAAGAGTTTAAGTTTTGTGCTTGAATAATTTAGCCACAACACTATTCAACATTTACAAGTTTTTTTTTTCTTGACTCAGGTTCTTGTATTTAAGGACATCATTCAGAGTATAAGATGAAAGTATTAAGATCTAGATATGACAAGCTTTCATGTATCTCTTTGGTTATTCACTGAAATTTATAGGGTACAATATATTTTTTTTCAAAAGATTTATAGATCTTTGATCATTAACTTTAAAAAGGTAAATTTTAATTGGTTGTTTGATCTTTATGGGTTGTATTATTTTGGAAATATTTTCAAGATCTTGTTGCTTCAGAATTTTATTGTATCCACTGCATTTATGATTTGCTTCCTTATGGCCTACTCCTTTCAATTTTTATAATAAATGTTAAATTTGTCTATAAGTGTTACGTTCCCAAGGCTTGGTAAGCTTACTAAGCTGTCTAGCAGTATAACGCTTGGTGGGTGTATCTGCAAGATAGCAAGATTTACTTGTCAATTATTGATGAGTTGGGGTCATGAGTGTTGGCCACAAGTTACTAAAACTTGTGCTTCTATTTGTGGCTCGTCTCTACAATGATAATCAAACGATCTTTAAAATTGCAAATAAAATTATCTAACATTAGGAACTTTAATTTTATTTAAACTTCAAGCATTTTCCTTAGAATTGAATTGAAATTTATACACACCGAGAGTTTAAGATTTTCCATTAATGATTGAACTCTAATGAGAGCTTTTTATTCTAGGTTAAATTCATCGTTTAATTACTAGCCATGTCCACTTATTCATGCCCATTTCTCTACCCAACAATGTTTTCACCATTCATTTATGCCACCTTATAGAAACTTGTTAATTAATAAGTTTGAAGCATCATAAACGCAATTTATGCCCATGGAAGCTGTCCTTTTGGGTTCCATCAACCCTTTTTAAAGAACTGCTGCTCTGGTAAGTGTTGACAACTACCCTATTTGCTATCATGGAGTTTACTCAAGTATTCCATCTAAGCGTCACTTCCATGAAAGCATTTCATGTTACAAGTGGTTGCGTATCACTCAGACATAAAGGGAATTTTGTTAGGTATGCATGGAAATATAGAAGGGAAATTAATTAGTTGCTGGTGATGGGTATAAATTTTCACATTAAATAGAATACATTAAAGCAATTATTTGAAACTTATCAAGCAAGGATTCATAGTTCATCTTAGGTGTAGGCATGTAATTTTGGTGCCGACCATTAGTTGTTACCTCCTTGAAGTTATTAATCTCTTAGTTGTAATGGTCATCGTCTGATGCCATGATTATAGGTCTCCTGTAATATGGCATATCTAAAAGATTACAAGTGATCGCTCAATGGAGTTATGTTTACTTTAAAAAAGACAAAGTCTATTTCTAATCCTTTTAGCATCCATTAAATTTACTCCCTATTTAACTTCTATTTTATTCATATGTGCTTATTTTTGTTAGTTTTAATTTATGATTAATTTATTAGAACTCAACAAAAACATGTTCTACAGTGTCATCCTGCCAATCAGGCATAGTATTCACCAAATTCTCTCTATGTTAACCTCTATTTTTATTCATATATGCTTTACTTTTGTTTGTTTTAATTTTTTATCAATTTATTAGAACTCAAAAAAAACATGTTTTACAGTGTCAAGCTGCCAATCAGGCAAAATCTCACAGCATGGGGCATCATCCTTCCGATTTAACTATTGGAAATTTCAAGTAACTTTGATATGCCCAATGATTTAATGCGACGTTATATTTAAACCATTAACTCTACTGAATTTTATGGAAACTTTGCTTTGGACAATTTGACTTGTTTACTCGATAAATATCTGTCACAATCGCATATATTCTCATTACTACAAGTATGAACAACATTCTGACCACCGCCACTATCAATATGACTACCATGTTCTCCAAAGCCAGTGTGGTTTGATCATTGTTGAATGCTTAGTGCTTTAAATCCTTGGGAAAGTGCATTTGCAAGGATGATGATGAGAGAATTGACAGTTGAAATGAATCTGTTGAAGGGATGAAACACAGCTAAATTTTGCAAAAGTGTCATGACCTGGGCTGATTATTATCAGGAAACAGAGGTCTAATGGTGAAAAATATACACTTTGTATTTTAAAATTAAATCATAGTGATTTTCAAAACACAAGAGAGCAAATAATCATTTAATAATTATTTCATGAATATAAAGCCACATAAAAAGTTGTAAGAACAAAATAAACAAGCATGCCTCTTAAGTGGATTTCAATTGTGATGGTAAGTTTCCTCAACTTGATGATCCACATTTTTCTGTTAGAGTCGGCTGCTGGATTCCAGCGTCTGCTTGTAGCATAAATCAACTGTTAGAACCGGCTGGTGGATTCCAGCACCAGATTCCAATGAGAGTTGGCCTCTGTAAACAACCGCTGAATCCAACGGTTGATTTCAGTTGCAACCGATTGATTCCGGATGTTGGAATCGGCCGCTTGCAGGAATCGGTCGCTGGATTTAATAGTTGATTATGGTTGAAAATCTCAAATTTAATGGAAGGGGATGGGGTGTGAATGGTATGGAAAAAAAAAGAAGTCAAGGAACCAAAATTTTTTTTTGCTAGAGTTAAAATTATTGAACATTACCAAGAGTCAAAGGATCATTTTGATAATATTCTCAAACTTTTGTCTTAGAAATTCATTTACTTTATGATTTGCATTTTTTGGAAACTCATTGTAGCCTCACACCCTCTTAATTAGAGGAGGCTACTCTAGCTTTCCTACTTCATAATGATTATTACCCATAATGAACTTTCATTCTTTTTCTTTATTTACACACATCATGCCTCTTTTTTTCAAGGAGGCTACTTGTGTGGGAGTTTTACCTGTAAAGAGATTTTTTGGCACCTTTCAAAGAAGGGGCTACTCCTTTTGAAGCTTTATCCAAAAGAGCTTTACATAAATCCTTGTACTCCAAAGCTACTTTTAATTATGAGCTTCTTTGGTTTCCAAATATTGCAAACCATTCATTATGCTTTGCGTATATTAATAAGGGTCCTTTTAATGATTGCTATAGTTGTATTAATATTATTGTATCCCTTTAAATGGTATATCAGCATAACCAAAATTTGATGGCAAACACGATGGGCCATCCAAATAAATCATTGTGAGAACATAGACATGAGCTGAATTCGTTGTCAAAGTCATCATAGGAATTTGAAATCAGATGCAAATCTCACTTTGATGTGAAGGTTGGTAAATCTGTAATGATGCAAATTTTTAGGTAAAAATGATTTTATTTAAGAGCTGGAATTAAGAAAAGAAAGAGGAAATAGGGTTTAGGGTTTCATTGGAGAGGCCTTAAAAGACTGTTTGGGACTGTTTGGAAAGTTATTATGAGACATCAGTTTTAGATAGCTGCATGAGGAGAGGAAAAAGAAAGGGGGGCTATTGATTTGTTGTTTTGGGGATGGAGGAGAGGAAGGACTAAGTGGCTTCCATGGACGTGGGGGTATCTAGGGTCGGCCATGGACTGTTAAGAAATTTTTAAGTCAAAATGATTTCATGAAATAAATGTAATTATGAAAAGAAAAAGGAGAAGGGTTTAGGCTTTCTTTGGAGAGGCCATTAAAAGATTGTTTGGGGCTCTGATTGAAAAGCTATTTGGGAGCAATTTGACAACTTATGGGACAACAATTTTAGATTATCGCTAAAGGAGAGAAAGGGGGGCTCTTAGGTGGTTGTTTCTAGGAAGGAGATGGGGAGAAAAGGAGAAGGGGCTAGCAAGGATGTGGGAGTAGCTAGGGTCGGCCATGGGTCGATCTTGGCTCAGGAACTGTGGCGTGGGGCAGCTGTGTGAAGAGGAGGTGAAGAAGATAGTTGTTAGCTAGAGCAGAGGCGGTGGGTGGTGGTGACGTGGTGGTGGTTGCTAGCTAGGTAAAGAGACAGCCTGTTCTTGCGTCTGTACATGACTGTGAGGAGAGAAGAGAGGGAGTAAAAAATCAAGAGATGAAAGGGAGAAGGGCAGTCAACTATGTGCATGAAAAATGAAGCTGAGGGAGAAAGACGGTAAGGGAGAGACTGAGAGAGAGTCAAGCTAAACCTGCCTTGTATGCTTTTTTTTTTTATTCTCCAATGGCTAGATGTATTCTCTCACATGAGTTCAATCACAAGCAAGTGGATGGGGCTGCCAATTTCATGTACTTCAATCGCTGTTCTTGAAAACTTGATTCAGAAAGATAGTGCTCATGTTGAAGGAGATTTGGAGAGTGGATGTAGGACAAAGTTTATTCAAACCCTTATAAATCTTGTTTGATTGCATTTTTTTCCTGCATCTTATTTACTTTTAAGCTCTCTATTTTAATTAATCATTTTAATTTCTCAAAAAGTTATAAACCAATTCACCATTATTGGGTTATACCTAGCATAACTGTTATCATTTTGTCTGTGGCTCTTATAAAGAAAAAAAGCTTACTATTGGGTGATAAAAATAAGATAGCGTGCTGTGCATCATCCTTTATTAGATCCAACTTTTGCTTAACTGGTAGTGACAAGCATGGCACCTTCTCATCTACATAGTATTTTTACTCATTTGTTGCTACACAGCACCTCACACTCTTAAACCCAGTGCTCAATGCCATTCTTGCAAATGCTTCTCTCTTTTGCATTCTTTTTATGGTTTTCCATGGAGTATTTGCAAGGGATTACCATACATTCTTTATAATGAGAAGTCTTATTGTTGTTTTATGTTTGCGTTATATGCTAATCATGGGCATTTATCTTTATCAGGAGCTTGCAAGCATAATTAAACTTTCAGCGTATTCTAGTTTTAGTTTGTTTGAATGCCGAAAGATTGTACAAGGCTCAAAATCTCTTGATGTTGGTAATGGTAAAATTTCAAATCTCTCTTAGTTTTCATGTTTAAGGTTAGGCATCTGCAAAGACAGTTCTCTTACTAATCTGTTATTATATGCAGAGGAATTCATTGGGCTAGATGATAACAAATATATCGGGGATTTATTGGCTGAATTTAAAGCAGCCAAAGACCGCAGTAAAGGAGAAATTTTGCACTGTAAACTTACTTTTAAGAAAAGATTATTTCAGGAATCAGATGAAGCTGTAGCTGATCCTATGTTTGTTCAGCTGTCTTATGTTCAAGTATGTAGAATCCGGATCTCTGTTGTGTACCTTCATATAATATACCCTCAAATATCCTGAATATTTCACTGTAATTCGTTTATAAAATGCTGTGGGCATCTGCCTTTTTGTTTCTTCAGTTGCAACATGACTATGTTTTGGGAAATTATCCAGTTGGTCGGGATGATGCGGCTCAACTCTGCGCACTCCAAATTTTAGTTGAAATTGGATTTGTTTGTAATCCTGCTACATGTGTGTGAGTACCAAGCATAATTTGCAATTTTTTAGTAGGTACCCAGCATCTCCACTTTTCCACCCATCTTTTGTTAATGCAGGACCTCTTATAAAACAATGACTATCTTTACAGTGAGTGGATTTCGCTGCTTGAAAGATTTTTACCCCGGCAAATCTCAATTACTAGGGCTAAGAAAGAGTGGGAGCTCGATATTCTTTCTCGCTATAATATGCTGGTAATACAAAGTGACATCTCAGATATTGCTAGTGTTTCTGAAGTAATATGATGCTATTATACCTCATTATGCTGACCATTCTCTTGAAGTTATCTTCTCATCGACCTGATTTAGTTATTAAATTCGTACAAGATTTGTTTTCATTCACATTTCAACAAATATCTAATGGATATTATACTTTTTTTAATATTCTAAATATATTATTCATCTTCAAATTACTCATCAAAATTTATTGATTATATCTTGTTCTGGATTATAAGAGGACGCCTGCTATAATTTTTTCTGGATGGTGCTATCATTGGAATACAATATATGTAGGGTACTTTTATTTTATGCTTTATAATTTCCTAATGATGAATACTTGACTAGTTGTTTTTTTTTTCTTTTATACTCATCTTGTATGCCAATTCAGATGTTTTTTCTTTCTATAAGCCAAAATTTTATTTTCTCTCAACATCATGATAGAATGAATACCTAAAAACAACAATCATTATACCTATTATAATTGATTAAATCACTGCATCCTTGTTCCTTCTCTTAATCCTAATCCTTCAATTCACATGTACTTGTTTACTATGCTACTTTAATGTGTGCTGCTCTTGGCACATCGGTACTCACTGACACCATGCATGTTCATTTCCATATCACTCTGTGCATTCCTCATGTGCATTGTATTCTTCGCGCTTAATGTACGTGTGATTCCTATCATGTTATTCTTGTGCATTGTACCTTTTCACCTGCATTTGTTGTTGCCAACTGCACATCTCATTTTGAATTTGTATTTCCACTCATCTGTACTAACCATCTCACCATCAACCTGCTGAGCATTCTTTCCTTGCAAGCACATAGCTTCTCACACAATGTTTGCTATCACACCTAGCCACTAAATGTGATTCATAATGACTTGATTTTTCCATTTAACTATGCCTCCCCAAATAATACACTGTCTATTGTACTCACATTGCTTACATTTTTTGCCATTAATTTTTCACTTATCTTTGCTTGACCAACTTTAAAAATTGACTCATACAACTTTTATGGATTAATTTATTTTTTTTCTTCAACAGGGTCAAGTCATTTCGTTCTTCTAATGCCCCACACATTCTAAATCAATTACTATCATTGTGGAAAATTTTGATTATTTTAAAATAAAGTTAACCATCTTGTGTAGCAGCTAATATGGTCTCCACTGGTTTATTAGGATAGCTGCGTTTTCTTCAATCATCAGTTATGAATCTGGTGTCGGAGAAGCTATTGTTGAAGCTGCACTTGTTGAAGTGACTAATTTTGAGTAGGGATCTAGCTATTAAATGTTTCTCATGAGCTAAAAATAAAAATTATCCAAATGTCTACAATCTAGCAAATAAAATTTTTATTTTTTGTTTAATAAGCCGACCGAGGGTATGCTGGATACTAAGGCATGCTGTTTTCTTTATGGAGTTTCGCTTATTAGAACCTTTACTTTAGGTTGAACTAATATTGAATTTTGTTTTATTTTTTATTTATACATTTATTTTATTATAATTATCATTGTTGTTGTTGTTGTTGTTACTGTTTTGCCTTTTGTGTCAACAAGCAAGATGCAGCAGTGCAACCTATAAAGATGAATGAAGTTTCATTGATAAATTGTGACAAACATAAGGCAATGCTTGCTGTGGAAGGTTTGACTGAGAGTGTAGACTTTATTCTAGTGTCTTAGCCATGGTGAATAATTACAACGAATGCATTCTACATAGATGAGGCTTATGATAGTGGAACATTTCAGCACCCACGAACCATTGGGATTGCGATGAGCATGGGATTATTTTGGCTAATTTGGCTCTCAAAACGGCAAGCAGCTCTTTGGGAAGTTGATGCACAAAAATGTTCACAATCTAGATTATGGCTTCTTTTGCAAGGATTTTGATAAGCAATTGGAAAAAAAGCCCAACAATTCTTCCATGCCTATTAAATTAGCAAACTAGTTTGAAAGTTATTCCACAGAGCCTTCCTCTAGGCCTTCTACACTCTTGTTATTTACAAAAGGGCGTGATAGTCTTTGTTGTGGCACGTTCTTAAGTTTGATAGGGAATCAATAACTGTCATTCTACTCCTATTATAGCTTCTGATTGTTCTCCTCCAGTTTATATTTTTTAATTTTTCTGCTAAATTTGTTCATCTTTTAACTAAACCCAAGATAATGATTGCTAATTTCACAAATTTCTATGAGCCTCTTTTATATGCATAATCTAAAATTAGAATAACCACAACCCAAATTGTTTCCAATTTATTGTCTTTTCACTGTCTCAACACAAAAAAGGATGAACAGGAACTCAGTCACCGTTGGCGGTATTTATGCTTTTCTTATTGTTACTTTGGTAACCTTTTTAGCAATTTCCTCATATTAGTGGTATTGTCATCTAGATCGTCCTCACCATCTCCAAAAATTTGCTATGTACCTTACGATCTTCCTGTTTATAAATTTGAATGTGGTATCTATGAGTTTGACAACATCGTGTTTTGTTTTTCTTGTATTGTTGTGATATTTCTTCTTTTCTTTTGGTTCACTTTTATGTATGGGTGCCAAGCCCTATTGTGACAGCTTGACTTTATATGTTTTATTTTTTTCATCAATGGCCATACAGCTGTTTGTATTTATCTGTTAAATTTTTTATTCAAGTTCTAGTAAATCAAAAGTCTTCTCCATAATAATGTTCTTGAATTTATGCAATTTTTTGTTCATTTTTAATGTGTTGAGAATTGTGTTATATATTGAAAAATGGAACATACAAGTTAAGATATCCTCTTTTTTCTGTTTACTAGTACAGTCTTTCACTTACCTCGAGATTCAAGGTAAATGCATTTACAAACAATTACACATATTTAATAAGCATTGAAATAGATGCATTTATAATATACACTGTGTCAAAAAGATTTTTTCTTAAATATGCAAATTTTATTGATATAAAATTAAGAATACAACAGGTGGTCTTGGTTGGGATTACAATCAAAACAAAGAAAACAATAATAAAAAATAGAAAAAAAAGCAAAATAAAAATAAAAACACTAAGCAAGCCCATAAAAAACTAACCCACACTCACTCTTAAGACTTATCCATTTAAAAGAAAAAAAAAATCAAAGCAACAACGTTGACAGCAGCAGGTTTGAGAACCTGAAGGAAGAATCTAAGGTTTTCAGGGAGAGCACTCCTAGGAATGAAGCAACGTTTCAAAAGAAGATTAGTCAACTTGAGTGGAGCAGCAATTAACACTTCAGTTGATCCATCGAATCCTCCAACCCGTTAGGTATCGGCTTCCATCAACCTGCGCATGTATCATCTACATCCAGCCAATCCATGCATCACCAAAGCTCCAAGCCTTCAAATTTCATGGAGCCTGCCACACAGAAGAAACAAGTAGTTCAAAAGAGAAAGAAGAAACACAGAGAGAAGATGAAGGATAAAACAAACTAATTACAAAGGCTAGTGATAGAAAGTCCCTCAGCTACCGTTGACTTGCTCCACTCACAAATGAGGGAATAAGTCCAACAACTAAGAATCTATACTAGAAATGGTAGCAAGGCTCATTCCTCCACAAACCGACAAAACTAGACACATGGAAGGATTTGAAGCTTGGCATTTGGAGCTTATTGAGCATGCAAAGCACCTTAAGTTGAGAAGGGAGATTTAGTTCATAATTAACTGTTAGTTTTCATTATTGAGACCTCATTTGCCAACCAGTTGGCAGCAGAGTTTCCCTTTCCAAAAATGAGATAAAGGAATTAAACAACTCCAATAAAAAATAAATTTTCTCCAAGAAATAGCAAACATTCTAATCTTCTTTGGCACCAGATTTAATAATACTAATTTAGCTGAGAGTTTCGCTTTCTATCCAAAGATTTGGTAAACTAATTTAGAAGAGCCTTAATCTCAGCCATAATAGAAGAATTTGCATTAACAGTTTGACAGAAAAGAAAACAAAACCGAACCATTGCTATTTTTAATTAGGCTCCCACCACAGCCCTCCTAATATTACTTTTGAAACAACCACCAATATTGAATTTAAATAAACCTTGAGGCAGATTCAACCACTTCACACCAAGGCATCTTAACTGTTTTAGTACCGCTCATAAGACTAAAAAAACTTTACAAGACCTTTAGCTCTAAAGTTCTTAGCATCAAGGAGTTTCATATAAAATAGCATTATCGCTATATAATATAATTTTTCAAATAATTCTATCAGAATTAGAGATAAAATATTCTTGCATTTGTTTAGATCTTCCCAAATGTGCCAGATAAATTGGTAAGGTGACATAAAGTCTGAACGAAAAGGGGCAGTCTGTTGTTGATAAGCTTAGATATAATCTTGTTGAAAGTGTTGCAAAGACTAATAGGCTAGAAATCCTTCCAAATAGTGCTCTGATTGCTCTTGGGAATAAGGGAAATGTGGTTGAAGTAAGAATTTAGGTAAATGGACACCATCAAAAAATCATATGTAACATTACAAGCATCTGTGTGTATAGTGTCCCAGTATTCTTGGAAAAAGAGGGCAGAGAAGCAAGCCGAACCAGGACTATTGTCCCCATCCAATGAGAAAGGAGCAGCTTTGATCTCTTCCACCGTAAGTGGTTTAACTAAGGCCGCATTATTTTTCTCAGATATAATCTTAGGAATGACATCCAAGTCAAGGCAACTGGTACAGGCTATAGATTGCTTATAAATGTTTGTGAAATAATTAACAGTTGAGTTTTGGATGCCACTTTGGTTAGTAAACCAAACATTACCATCTTGGATTTTGTGGGTTCAGTTTTTGCTTAACTTCTGTTTTACCATAACTTAAACTACTCTGGGTTTCTCTCCCCGTTCATAAATCTTTTCGAACAGGCGTTTTGATGCCAGCATGATATTTCGATGTCAGGAGAAGGTATAAGATTAGCAGAGGCATTTTTCCAAGCAGCACGGTCTTCCTCAAGACCAGATGGAACATAGCGGGTTTCTAGCTCATCAGCTTTTGTTTAAGTATTTATAACTTTAAAAAAACATTTTGTATCACATTTTTATACTTAAGTCAATTTATATTCTCTTAAGCTTCATCTAGAGAATTAGAATTTGCTGCCAGTAAAAAGAGAAATCCAACTTTGATGAATAATATCATGGAAAGTGCTGAGTTAACCAAATTTTCTGAAATTTAAAAGTTGATAAGAAATCATGATTGGAAGAAGCAATCATTAACACTAAAGGAGAATGGTTGAATCCCACACAATTGAGATGAGTGGCCTTGTTAGTGATAAGTGACTGCATCCAAGAATCTGAGAGTAAAAAACCTATCCAGCCTTTCCCAAAATTTTTCATTAGTCTAAGTGTAAGGGCAATTAATCTACCCAACATCATACAGATCACAATCGAAAATCAGTTTGCAAATTCATTCAACATATTAAGATTATGATTCTTCCCTCCCTTTTTATCATAGATGGTTAAGAATGGTGTTGAAGTCACCACCCACAAGCCAAGGTAAAGAATTATTCATTACTTTAATTTTAAGATTGTTCTAGAGCTGCCTACGTTCACTCTCGTGCAGCTCGCGCAAACTAAGTTGCAAGTAGCTGCGAAGAAATGAAATTGATTGAAAGTTTGATTTTTCTCTTGATCCTCATTAATATTGCAGTTCTAGCCCTCTTTCCAAAAGCATTAAATTTTACTATTATAATTAGCACAAGCCTCATGAAAACCAAGAAAACATTTATATTAATTCAACCTAATATTGTTGATGAAAGGTTGTTCTAAAATAACAAGAAAATAAATTTTTTATGGAAAACCAATCTATGAAGCTTATTAAGAGTTAATGTATTAGAAATACCTCTTATATCCCACAACAAGAGATTAATCAATGAGTAGAAAATGATAAACAAAGGTGCAAGTAGCTGTGAGGAAAAGGGAGCTGACTGAGAGTGTAGACTTTGCTCTTGGTCCTCAATATATTGCAGTTCCAACCTCTTTCCTAAAGCTCCAAATTTTACTTTATAATTTGCACAAGCCCCTGAATACCAAGAAAAATAATTCAATCTAGCATTGTTGATGAAAGATTCTAAATTAGAAGAAAATCAAAAATTTTTAATGGAAAATCAATCTATGGAGCCTGTTAGGAGTTGAGGTATTTGAAATACCTCTTATGTACCACAAGAGATTAGTCATTGAGAAGAAGATGAACTAGATCTAGTCATGACCCTTGTTTTCTAGTTAAAGTATTTGTTTTTTCTTGTAAGTAACTAAAGTAAAATTCTCATCAACTAATATGGTGAAATCCTCATGAGATTTCTCCTCACTAAACAATCGGATGTGGGGCTAGCTCCTTATTCGAGTTGGCAGTAATGCCAAGGTCATTTGCATTGGTATTTGTGACAGATCGACCCACATGTGAAGGTTAGACCGACAATCCAATGTTATTTAAACCATTAACATAGTAGAATAGATGTAGGAATGCTCAATGCATTAGGTTTGGATGGTTGTTCCTTAATAAGGTTGGTGTTAGCAGTAGGATCAATAGCAGAGTTAACCACATCATTAGTAATTGCATTAATAATGCTCGGTAAAATGAGGTTAGAGGACATGTTCACAAAGTGGGGGCTAGGTTCAAAAGCTGAAGTACTAACTTAATTCTGGCACCCTGTTTGATGTGGAGTTGATTGTAAATGAAACTGGTTCTCAGTACTAAAAGTTATGTTTTCCTCAGTTGGGATAGCAATCAAACTAGTGTTCCTATTGGAAGTCGTATTAGAAATAGCATTTTTCAAAATGTTATTATGATCATTATTCAGATTGCCCAAAGTTTTCCAGGGACAAATTCTCGAAGGCCCATGGCCAGAATTCACAGGAACTTGCAAATGAACAACTTCTTGATGAAAATGCTCCGAGTTGCATTTCAGATTTGGGTTTCTTTTGAAGCGTCGCTCAATTGTGTCCAATCAATCAGCAATGTGTGCAATAGGGGGAAGTATTCAAGCTCAACATGTTGTAAATAATCACATTTATCTTTACCTTTCCAAATGGATTTCTTAAAAGTTTTTGAAATGCCCATTTCAACCAGAACTCGAGCAATTGATGGTCTTAACAAATTATGCAAGTCATATCCACCTTAAAAGTTTTACCATATAAATATACCAATGAAAACATAATAGAGTAATAGGATGAACTTTTAGCAAGGTGAAGTTCTGAAAGATCCTAATGAACAATAGGTGATTCCGACTTGGGATCGAAAGTTGTAGTTTTTTTCAAAAATTTTACCTGGTGTCTCTTAACATAATGGATTCCCATAGCTAATAATCTAGTGTAATCTTCTTAGTGTGCCATTTTAATTAAGATGTCTTCCATCTAACAAACCCACATTATAACTCCCTAGGTGACCCAAATTATTAAAAAACAAATTTCTTGCATTAGGGGATTACCATTTGGATATTTTCTCACATAACATGAAACTACTAGGTTTAGCTAAAGAATCAATTTCATCAATAATAAGCCACCGAGTCGGTTTGCCTCTATGTACCGCTATAGGATTAATGCCAAACACAGGAGCAGAAATAGAATATATTCTCTCAAAGCTTCTAGAAAAGAATGAGGGTTACTGGTGAGATTGAACGGTTTCCATTAAGAGGGGGAATACTCGATCTTAGTACAATGGGTGCTTCTTCATCCATCAACTCAATATTGAACAAATCACATTTAGAAAAAGGATGACAAAAGCCTAGCAAAAAAGAGAAGGCACAATAACAAAAAAAATATTAAAGAAGAAAAAAAAGCTAGAAAACAGACGAATAACAACCAAAAATGTCAGACAATTGGATTAAAATGATCTCCCTGAAAACAAAAACCCTAAATGATCCCCAAGATGTGTCCCAAAAGTTTTCATTTATTTTACAGAATCTTACCTTAATCAGTAGGTCGAAGTGGATATTGTAGACAAGAGATGAACAAGGAAGGAAAATGCCATAAAAAGGTCAAAAACACAAAAAAAACATATTGGGGAGATGTAGAGATATGAGATCGTAAACGATCCTCACATTTATAAACTATCACCATCAATCTATAAATTGGGGTGAAAATCTCAAAAAAGAAGTGATAATTGAAGGAAATCATATGAAAAGGATGAAAAATTGAGGAAAAAGCACACTGGTAAGGTTCATAGTGCTATTGCTTTTGAAGTTGGGCACAATATGAAGTGCTGAAACACGAGAGAATAAATAGTTGAATAAAAAACTGATATGGTTTTCTTAGACACCTATTTGATATGTTTCTTGAAGAAGAAATCTTGTTCATTTTCTTTGTTACTTCTTGAAATCTCAATTTATCTTTATAGCTGTTAGCTATCCGTGTAATAGGAAGTTGTTTATGACAATCATCAATTATCTTGTTTGTTTAAAAATATATAAATGGTTATTGAACTTCAATTCCATTATTGTTTTGATGTTTTTTGCATCTTAATGTTTAACAAACATTTCCTTGCTCTAATTTTAGGGGTTTTATGTTCATATTGTATGACATTTAATATGCTACTCTATTTCCAATTTTTAATCCCGATAAATCTTTTCCCACTTAAGACCTCTTGTTTTTAGTTGTCTTGTCCGTATTTTACCCATCACCTTATCATTTTATCTTTTAGTGCCATTTGGCTTAACATTTTTTTATTGTTCTCATACAAAAAAATACTATTATGTATTGTGATTCTTACAACAACCCCAGTCCTTAATTTTATTAAGTAGGTTTAGCCATATTAATTTTTTATTTCCATATTTTATGATCAAATAAAAGCTCCTCCATAAGTTCAGAATAAATATATTTTTTGATGCTTTTTTCCATGCCTTTTTTGTTCTTCCACTTACACTTTAACTTGGACAAGTTCATGCTCAGTTTTTCAAACAGGGCATCGAGCAATATACACTTAAATATTTGTGAACTATTTAAGTGACATTTTAATCCTATTCTCTATTGGCCCAACTATAATTTGGCTACGAATGAGTTCTCATTCCATTCTTTCAAGTCCCACTCATCATCCTAGCATCTTCATTTTTGTAACACTTATTTTATTAATGTGTTTTTTCTTTGATGGCCAGTGATCAACCCCATATAAATTAGCTAGCTGTATAGTTGCTTTATAAAATATTCATTTAATTTTGAGTGATAGTTTTTGATCGTGCCGCTCCATAAGTGCTCCTCCATTTCGTCCATCCACCTTGGATATTATTAATCACACCACCCTTACTTTCACTATTATTTGTATAATATAACAAATGTATTTGAACAAATCGTTCTTCTCGATCACATGGCCCTTAATATTTATGCCCCTTATATTTTACTTTGGATTCACTAGGATGAAAATGTTTAGATTATAAAGTAGTTTTGACCAACTTGAGTTTTGTTTTAACCCTATCCATTGTCTTTACATTTAAGAAAATATCATTTGCAAATATTATGCACCATGAAATCTCTTCTTGAATGGGTTCAGTAGGAACATCTATAATCAAAGCAAGGAGACATGGACTGAGAGCAAAGTTTTCATGCAATCCAATAATAATAGGAAATTCATTAGATAAGCTTTATTGCGATCAAATACATGCTTCATCTCCGTTATACATTATTTGTAACATCAAAATAAGCCGCATAATTTTTTTTTCTTAACTTTTGAAAGAACTTCTCTTTGTACTTTATTATAAGCTTTTTCATGATTGGTTTAGATTATTGTAAGTTATTTTCTTTTTGAAAATTTCTCTATTGAATGTCTTAGTAAATGTATGAATTTTATGATAGATTTACCTAACATATATGAATTTGATTTTGTGAAATACAAGTATCCCTTAATAATTTGTATTCAATCTCTCTCTCTCTCTTGATTTTAATGCTTGCCTCAATGAGTTAATTTCCATATAATTTGCATAATTTTATGCATAGCCTTCGTTCTTATAACTAAGTACAACAATTCCGTTTATCCACTGATCTAACATCTTTTTTATCTTCAAAATCATATTAAATAACTTGGTATGCAATTAGTATATTTCTTATCCAAATATTTTCACACATCAATATGAATATCCAAATTTATAGCTTTCCACACTTTAGAGTCTTTAAAATATTTTAAACCTCAATTTTATTATCTCATTAAATGAAAGTACAATTATTATCATTTTTTAATTACTAAACTAACTCATATTATTTGCATCGGTACAACATTCATTTAAAAGTTTAATAAAATAATCATACATCTATATTGAATATCTTTACTCTTTCTAAGATATTTTTGATTGCCATCTTTGATTTAGTTTATTTAAGTCAAGTCTTTAGTTCTTTTATCTTTAATCTAACTTATTTATATATGTGTGTATCTCTCTTTAAAAGGCTGTTAATTCTTCATGTAAATCATTGAATGCAGCAATTTTAGTATCACAAACTACCAATTTTGATTCGCAACACTTTGTTTAAATTTTGTTCATTTCTCATCCATACATTAAACCATTCTTCATAAAAAAATTGTGGGAAAATATTTTTCTAATCCTTAAACTCTTGCATAGTCTCAATTTAGTGCATATATTTTTATTTGTATCAAAATGGTCCTTACAAATGAAAAAATAGATTCTGGTCCTCACGGTATTCTCCCGTAACGAATGCCATAACCTAACTGTGAGGTCCCAAATGCCGGTTCGGTAGAAACCGTTCTGGCATTGGGTAACTGCTCACCGCAGGATCATATTAAGCAATTTGAGAGAAAAGAATGCACATATAAAAGTAAATTATATTTTTCATTATCTAAAGTTCTTATTACAAGTTTCATCATCGTACAAAACAAAAAAGAAAAAAAAACAAAATAAGCATTTCAGCGCCGTTGTTGATCTTTTGAAAGTTAAGGTTCTTGTTTAACCTCTTCTAGGAGCACCTGACCTGGTATTGTACAGAAAACAATACCGGGATTTGAATTTCCAGTAATTAGAGAATACTCTAAGTACAACAGTATACAACAACAAATTAATTTACGAAAACGCGTTTAGCAGAGATAAAATGCAGGATAGGTAAGGCAACTGCGTAAAATAAACGAGTAACTTCCTGCAACAAGTATTTATCACAAAATAACGGTTACTGATGTCATTTTCCAGTAACCAACCCCGAATGTTACTGATGTCATTTTTCCAGTAACAACCCTGAATGTTATTGATGTTATTTTTCAATAACAACCCCGAATGTTGCTGATATCATTTTTCCAGCAACAACCCCGAATGTTACTGATGTCATTTTCCAGTAACAACCCTGAATGATACCGATGTCATTTTCCGGTAACAACCCCGAATGATATTACGTTGGTTCCGGACAACCAACCAAGCTTCAAAACGAAATTCGGCTCAAAGCAAATATGCGAAGCAAAGCAGTAATAGAAAAATTGCAATATGTAATGCAAGTCATATACTGGGTACTTTTAGTCTTTTAGTTCAGAAGTTCAATATCTCGTATGAGTGAGTTCGCTCAATCTGCATTTGGGTTTGGATATTTTTAAGTTAGCTTTTTAATCAAATGATTTAGGAGCTTAATTTTTTTTTTTTCATTTTGTTCTTCTTCCACTTTTGAAGTTTGATTTATTTAAGCTGTTATTAAGCAGTTAATGTGTCTTAAGATTATGATCATAATAATGTATGACGAAAAAATCAGAATAAAAATGACGGAATTGGTAATTTAGGAAATAATAATCATTTATAACAATTGAATCGTTCTCATTATTAATTAATGAGAATAATTTCATTATGAATGATTAATTATAAAATTAATAGTTATAAGAGAGTAATAAGATTTAGAGAAAACCAATGTATTCTTCAACTTCCTTCTCTTTAGGTTTTAGGATCGCCGGAAAACGAAGAGAGATTTGAATGTCTCCCACTTGTGTCCAGGCTAGTGGAGTGCTGCACTTTCTTCCATAAAGGGCTTCATAAGGGGCCATTCCAATACTTGCTTGGTGGCTATTATTATACGCGAATTCGATTAATGGTATATGCTTTTTCCAACTACCACCAAAATCAAGAATACTCAACCGCAGTAGATCTTCGAGTATTTGATTAACTCTTTCAGTTTGCCCGTCTGTCTGCGGGTGGAAGGCGGTGCTTAGAGCTAGAGTGGTTCCTAGATCGCGATGTACCGCTTGCCAAAATCGGGATGTAAATCTGCTATCTCGATCTGAGACTATGACTTTTGGAATCCCATGAAGTCTGATTATTTCTTTAATATAGAGTTTGGCTAATCTTTCAACGGTGTCAGTTTGCTTGATAGGAATAAAATGGGCTGATTTGGTCAATCGGTCTATGATTACCCAAATTGTATCTGCTCCTGAACGACTTCGGGGTAATCCCATGACAAAGTCCATCGAAATGTCTGACCATTTCCATTCCGGGATTTCTAAAGGACGCAAGAGTTCACCTGGCTTCTGATGCTCTGCTTTTACTAAGCAGCACACATGACACTTAGTAATAAACTCAGCCACACTTCTTTTAAGTCCTGGCCACCAGAACACTCTTTTTAAATCTTGATACATCTTATTATTTCCAGGATGAACTGAATATCCTGAATTGTGAGCTTCACTTAGTATCTGGCTTCGAATGGGTATGATATTAGGGACCCACACTCTTTTTCCGTGATAAATATAATTCCCTTGTTGAAGTTGTAAGTCTGATCGACGTCCCTTTTCTATGTCCTCCTTTAGCTTTGAATACATTGGGTCTTGACCTTGAGCGATAAATATTTGTTGTAGGAGCGTAGGTTCGGTGGTACTTAGCTGAAGTAGATCATTTAACTGCTTGCTGGAAGTAGGCATTATCTCAAGCTTCAGAAATTCTTCCATCAAGGGACTTTCTGTGATTAATTCATTTAGAGATACCTTCCTACTGAGGGCGTCAGCAACAACATTGGCTTTACCGGGGTGATATGAGATACTAAGATCTTAATTCAAGCCATCTTCTTTGCCTACAGTTTAGATGTTTCTGGGTAAAAATATATTTTAGGCTTTGGGGGTCGGTAAAGATTTCGCATCTTACCCCATACAAGTAGTGTCTCCATATTTTTAAGGCAAAAACAACTGATGCTAACTCTAGATCATGAACTGGGTAGTTCTTTTCATGCTTCTTTAATTGCCTTGAGGCGTAGGCAATCACTTTCCCTTCTTGCATTAGGACGCATCCTAAGCCAATGTTGGACGCATCAGTGTATACTTGAAAATCAATCCCTTCTTGAGGTAAGATCAGGACTGGTGCGGCGGTCAATAATTCTTTCAACTTCTGGAATGCCTGCTCGCAATCTTGACTCCACACAAAGGGTACCGCCTTTTGAGTTAACCTCGAAAGAGGTGAGGCTAATAGCGAAAACCCCTTAACAAATTTTCGATAATAGCCTGCGAGACCCAAAAAGCTACGAATCTTAGTCACCGAAGAGGGTTGCGGCCAGTCCTGAATGGCACTTATCTTATTCTGATCAACTTGTATCCCTTCAGCATGGATCACATGGCCAAGAAAAGCAACAGATTTAAGCCAAAATTCACAATTTGTATATTTTGCAAACAATTGATTCTTCCTTAATGTGCTTAACACAAGCCTTAAGTGATTTTCATGATCTTCTTTACTTTTCGAGAAAATAAAAAATGTCGTCGATAAATACGATCACAAATTTGTCCAGGAACGGTCTAAGAACTCGTTGCATTAGGTCCATGAAAACTGAGGGAGCATTGGTTAGTCCAAACGACATCACCAGAAACTCGAAATGCCCGTAACGAGTTCTGAATGCAGTTTTCGGAACATCTTCCTCTCGTATTCGAACTTGGTGATATCCTGATCGTAAGTCTATTTTTGAGAAGACTTCAGCCCCGGCGAGTTGATCGAATAGATCATCGATTCGAGGAAGCGGATACTTATTTTTTATGGTTATTTTGTTCAATTCCCGGTAGTCGATGCACATCCGCATTGACCCATCTTTTTTCTTTACAAAAAGAACTGGAGCTCCCCATGGTGACGTGCTGGGCTTAATAAGACCTTTTTCAATTAGGTCATGCAATTGCTCGTGAAGTTCTTGCAGTTCTTTTGGGGCTAGACGGTAAGGTGCTTTAGACAGAGGCTGCGACCCAGGTACTAATTCAATAGGAAAATCTACTTCCCTTATTGGAGGTAGACCAGGTAGTTCCTCGGGGAAAACATCAGGAAAATCTTTTAAAACATTGGTTTCTGATAAAGAGATGTTTTCACCCGGCTTATTTATCAAAGAGACTAGGTAGGCCTCGCACCCCTTGTGGATTAACTTCTCGGCCTTAAGTGCGCTGATTAGAGAAGCGTTAATACTTAATCTGCCTAAGAATACTTCTGGCTTCCTTTCTTTCTTAAAAATAATTTTCTTCTTCTGACAGTCAATGACTGCTTCATGCATACTTAACCAATCGATCCCCAAAATAATATCAAAATTTTTTATAGGAAGGACTTGAAGAGTAGCCTCATAAACTACATTATTAATAGGGATGTTGCAAATACAAAACTGTTGAGTGCTCATGGTGGCACCGGAAGGCAACCCAATATTGAGGGTGCTGGTTAGATTGCAACACGGAATATTTAGGGTCTTAACACAATTTTCTGAAATAAAGGAGTGGCTCGCTCCCGTATCGAACAAAACGCTAACAGGTTCGCTATTAATTTGTATGGTGCCTAATTAAAAAGGATATAACTATCACAAAAAGTTTAAGCAAGCGTGATGATGAAATAAAGAAAAGTGTACCTGACACCACATTACTGTCGTCGGGTGCTATGAAAGGGGTAAGAGTGTATATCCTTGCTGGAACGGTGGCTCGAGGGGCCTGACCATTCCTTTGGGTAGGTGCTGCTGTCGAAGCGACTTGCCTGGGAGCAGTTCCCCTTCGATGATTATTGGCGGGGGAGGTTATTTGTGCTGAATTCTGGCTTGGGGCAGATCTTACCCCATGGATAATATCACCATCTACCGTCCTTTTGGCGATACAAAAACGGTAACCATGGCCGGTGCGTCCACAATTAAAGCAGCAGTTCTGCCCGTGGTAGCATCTCCCACCAGGGTGAGGTCGATCACATGCTCCGCCTTCGGTGGTCTTGGGAGCTTCTGCAGATATTTGGTATGCCCTTGCTGGAGGAGGGTAGCGGGGACGTTTGAAAGTCTCCTGGTTCCCATTAGAGGTGATTGGTCTCTTCCCTTGTCGTTCCGCAATCACCTGCTCGTTGTGCTCCAGCATTGTCGCACAGTCCAACAGATCCGCAAAATTTGTATGCCTCAAAGAAATTAAGTTAGTGCGAATGTTGTCTTTTAGGCCTTCCAAAAATCTACTGCACCTTGAAGCTTCGCAGTCCATCAGCTTCGGTGCATAACGAGAGAGTTTCGTAAACTCCGTCTCGTAGGCTGCTACAGATCGATCACCCTGAGCTACCCTTATAAATTGGCTTTCTAGTATTCTTTGGGCGGAATGGGGAATATAGCGACTTCTGAAAGCGGTTGTGAACTCCGCCCACGACACGTCCTCATGACTGAAGCCTTTAAAGGTTGTCTCGAACGTGATCCTCCACCATCTCTCCGCTTCACCCTCTAGCAAGTATTTTGCTAGTCTAACTTCCTCGCTAGATGGACATTTCAAGCTGTCTAGCTTGCTCTCCACGGCTTGGATCCAGTCTTCGGCCTCCATGGGTCTGGCCGAGCCGTTAAAAGTAGGAGGGTTGAGTTTGAGGAAGGCCTGGAGGGCATTGTCCACTCGCACTCTTTGCTCGTGAGGGGCTTCTGCTGAGAGCAGGGAGGTGGAAGCTTTGCCTTGATTGGAGAGGGCTAGTAAGACAGCTTCTAGTAGACGATCTGTCCTATTGTCTGCTGTCGAGGAGGAGATCGTGGTTTTCACTGGGGTTTCGGCGGGTACTGTGAGGAAGCCTTCCTCGGAATCCATCTGTTTGGAGTGATAAAGTTGGAGTTTTAGGGGCGGTTTGAAACTTGCCGAATACACAAACAATTAATCATGATATATAAGATTTCATATTTTAGATTCAAACAAAACTTTATCTAATAATAAATTTGTACAAAAAGAGGATTGCATTAACAGTAAGATTTATTCCTTACTGAATGCAACAAAAAGATAAAAAAAAAATCTAACTTCTTATTTTAACTAACTGGAGGATTCAGGACTACATTTCCTCCTTTTTGAGGACTCCCCGAGGTCCTTGACTATCCCCTTTCCTTTAGACGTAGCGGCAATCATGTTGCCAAATTTTATGAGTTTTCTAACTTGATAAAGCTCATCCTGAAGCCGGATGATCTGACGATTTTTGATGTCATCATTTCTCTTGACCTCCCATTCAAGAGCGGTCATCCTCCCCTGTAGCGTCCCTTTCAGCTCTTGCACCTCTACCTCAAGATCCCTTATCCTGTTCCCAAACCTTGATAACCACCAGGCTAATGTTTCTTCTACATTTTCCAGCTTTTCTGTTAGAACCTCAATCTTAGATTCTTCGGCAGGAGTATTCATGTTGACGCTAACATCTGTAATTTTGGAGTCAGAGGGATTACGGCCAATCTCCCAATCCTCGTAATACTCGACCATTTCATCACGAGGATCCATCTAAAAAGATTAACACGTACATGATGCTTTAGTGTTATCATAATCAGATCGCAATGAAGCATTATATATCTTCTAATTTGCTTAATGAATATACTTTTACTTCCATATATATATTTCTTCCTCTCAGATATGCTTAATCCTGCTCTGATACCAACTGTGGGGTCCCAAATGCCGGTTCGGTAGAAACCGTTCTGGCATTGGGTAACTGCTCACCGCAGGATCATATTAAGCAATTTGAGAGAAAAGAATGCGCATATAAAAGTAAATTATATTTTTCATTTATCTAAAGTTCTTATTACAAGTTCCATCATCGTACAAAACAAAAAAGAAGAAAAAACAAAATAAGCATTTCAGCGCCGTTGTTGGTCTTTTGAAAGCTAAGGTTCTTGTTTAACCTCTTCTAGGAGCACCTGACTTGGTATTATACAGAAAATAATACCGGGATTTGAATTCCCAGTAATTAGAGAATACTCTAAGTACAGCAGTATACAACAACAAATTAATTTACGAAAATGCGTTTAGCAGAGATAAAATGCAGGATAGGTAAGGCAACTGCGTAAAATAAGCGAGTAACTTCCTGCAACAAGTATTTATCACAAAATAACGGTTACTGATGTCATTTTCCAGTAACCAACCCCGAATGTTACTGATGTCATTTTTCCAGTAACAACCCCGAATATTATTGATGTCATTTTCCAAATAACAACCCCGAATGTTGCTGATGTCATTTTTCCAGCAACAACCCTGAATGTTACTGATGTCATTTTCCAGTAACAACCCCGAATGATACCGGTGTCATTTTCCGGTAACAAAATCCCGAATGATATTACGTTGGTTCCGGACAACCAACCAAGCTTCAAAACGAAATTCGGTTCAAAGCAAATATGCGAAGCAAAACAGTAATAGAAAAATTGCAATATGTAATGCAAGTCATATACTGGGTATCTTTAATCTTTAAGTTCAGAAGTTCAACAACTCGTATGAGTGACAGTTCGCTCAATCTGCAATTGGGTTTGGATATTTTTAAGTTAGCTTTTTAATCAAATGATTTAGGAGCTTAATTTTTTTTTTTCATTTTGTTCTTCTTCCACTTTTGAAGTTCGATTTATTTAAGCTGTTATTAAGCAGTTAATGTGTCTTAAGATTATGATCATAATAATGTATGACGAAAAAGTCAGAATAAAGATGACGGAATTGGTAATTTAGGAAATAATAATCATTTATAACAATTGAATCGTTCTCATTATTAATTAATGAGAATAATTTCATTGTGAATGATTAATTATAAAATTAATAGTTATAAGAGAGTAATAAGATTTAGAGAAAACCAATGTATTCTTCAACTTCCTCCTCTTACTTTAGGTTTTAGGATCGCCGGAAAACGAATAGAGGTTGGAACGGGTTGGCCGAAGGCTGGCTGAGGTGGCAACGGCAAGAGGCCGGCTGGTAGCGGCTACTGAGTGGTTTGGCGGCTTAATAGTTGGCTGTCGGAGGCTGCCAGGAGCTGCCGGGAGCTGCCGGGAGCTGTCGGAAGCTGTTGGAGCTGCTGGAGGGAGCTTCCGGGGCTGCTGGAGCTGCTGTGGGGATTGTCGGGAGCTGCTGGAAGCGGCTGGAAAGGCTTTCGATGCTGCCGGGCTGCTGGAAGGAGGCTGTCGGGGCTGCCGGAAGGAGGAGGGTTGGCTGATTTGAGGAGGGGAGAGGGGAAGAGGCTGCTGGATGTGTGTGGAGAAGAGGAGAGGGGATGGGGGGACTTTATAGGCGCACGTAAAGGCGCCACAACGTGCGCCAATTGGCGCCATAATGGCGCCAGGTCGGCACCTTGCGCGCGCGCCAGAGGCTCTGGAGCGGAAGCTTTTCCCGCCAGAGGGCGGGAGTGGGGCCGGGAGACAGGGTCGGCCCTCTGGGCCGACAACCTGCGCCAAAATCGGCGCAGGCAGGCGCCGAACATGCGCTAGGCTTCCGCCTGGTGCGGAAGCTTCTCCCGCCTGGCGCGGGAGAAATGATCGCTCCGTGCGATCAAAAAAATAGGGGGGGGGCGTATGAAGAAAACATAGGAAAAAAATTAAAAAAAAAACTTAAATTTAAAATCTTCTCAAATTCCCGTTGTTCGTCATCCGAATACAACGAAACTTGACACCGAGGTGTGTTACAACATGACGAACACCCTCGCGCCAAAAATTTTTGATTCGGAGCAAAATTTTATTTTATTTTAATTTTAGGGGTTTAAAACTTCAAAAATTTACCACGATCAAATCGATGCTCAGAATTTGATGAAACATCTCGAGCAACTTTTAAATAATATACTTAACACGTCGACACTGAAAACGATGAATTCGGACACGTATTTCAATGTTTTTGATTTTCAGAAATTAGAAATTTCGAAGATAGAACGAGAGCTTCTGTCTTCCGGATTTCTCCTGAATTAGGGCTCTTTGATCCTTAAAGTTGTTTCTATCAATTGGTAGTTTTGTTTGCCATAAAGTGAAATTCCCCGGGATCCTGATTCCTAAGGCGAGATTCTGCCCTAATTTGCAATACAACTGTTTTGGGTCATTACACTAACTCTGCATTCCATCGTGCTCGAAGCTTCTTCTCATCCTTCACATTCAAAGCTTCTTCACTTCGGATGACGCCTTGAAGCTCCTACGACACATCGTTGACTTCCCTTCGAACGATCTCTGCATTCCATTGCTCAAAGCATCTTCTCCTCTATCGTATTCTCCTTGCTTCTCAAACTCCTGCAAACTAACCTCTAATTCTTCCTGCTTCTACTCAGTATCCAGCAATAACCTCCTATCCTTCAATCCGAGCTGCCACATCTCTTTTCAACAGATGCACCTACGACCCTTTTTACAAATCAGCTGCACCACTTTTATTCCTAACCTAAGACCATCCTCCAATTTCTTGACGGAGAGGCGATTGGAAAGTTTCTTGGCTATTAAGTGGGTATAGGTTTGTGTGTGATGCTAATTTTGGGAAGGGTATCTTGGTGGTTTGGTTTAAAGGAATTTATTTTGGGAGTTTAAGGGGTTAGTTACAGAGGATGAAGGTTTGGCTGAGGTGGTGTTGATGGGATATGATGAAGAGGCCTTAGGTTGTTGAAGAAATGGTGTGATTTGCTCGGAGAAGGGGATTATGATTTGGTTGAGAGATGAGAGGGTGTTGGATTGTGTTAGAATATGCACGTATTTGGAATGCTGCCAAACTTGGAACCAGTTGACTGCTGTAAATATTGGGATATATGAACTAGTGGTTTGATGGCCTAGAACTGTGCAATACAGTTTAAAGTACAGCCTACATTGTATGAAAGCAGGGTCACTTGAGTTCGGAGACAAACCAAACCTATATTACCTATTTTAAAATTGTTTTAGTTACTGAAATTTAAGGTAGTCTCTAGGACTTGGAAATAGTGGTTCGCGACTACAATGGTGGATTCATTACCACCAATGCAGTTTCATTGGCACTATTTCATTGATATCATTTCAGATGGGGAAGAGGAAATTGTATTTTCAAATATCAACATGAACAATTGCAATCAAAAGTTCCTTTTTTAACATTATTTCTGAATATACTTTGATCGATGAGAAATCCATGGATTATTAGCATCAAAATGCTCTACTGAAAAAACTTTATATTCAAAAAAACTTTGCTTTGATTAATTGAATTAATTAAACAACTTTTAGTAAATGTGTATGGCAATCTCTCTAGTCTGATTGGTTCCTATAACAAATTGTCCCCTTATGTTTTTATTGTTGATAATTACTGGCGTAGCATCCTTCAGCAGGCGCACGTTGTTTCCCTTCTCTGCAAGCTGCAGCTCTCAGTCCAGCATTGCCGCTCTCAGAGAGTGCCTCAGGGATTAAAATACTTAAAGGAATTAGAAATCTGTCTAATTTGTTTTCAGCCTATAAAGACGATGAAGAGAAAGATGAGATAGACATAAAAATTGGATGCCCAACTGATGTGCTGCATGTGGCCCACATAAGATTGGATGGTATCAACAATATCAGTGCTAACGGAATGGAGATGTTTTTAAAGACTTAATCTTTCTGTTATATTCTTATGTTTAACAGTTTTTTTAACATGTTATTTCTATTATCGTCAATCAAAATTAGATGTTACTTCAATTTTAACAAAGCCTTAAATAGTTTCTATTCCCATTTTCTTTTTAATCTCTTACATATTAACTCTCTAATTGGCTATAAGTCAATCAAACCGTTTCAATGTATTATGTATAACCATATTATCAATAGGTGTTTCCCTCTACAAATACGTTTCCCCCACTTAAAATTCTGCAGAGGCTTGATTAAAAAAAACAGAAAATAGTATGCAATCTTGTTGGTTGCCTGAGACCATAACATAAAACAGTGAGCATATTCCACCTACCAGCATGTTTTCAATGACTTCTGTCATCATCAGCACCAGCAAACTTAAACTTGGAAGCATTTTCACATGGGTCAAACTGGCATTAGACATATTTTTCTGGTGATTTATGCCCAAGGAATCCTTGAAGCAGAATAACAACAGTAGGAACAAATTTCTAAATAGTTTTTTTCTTAATTAAATGCTGCCCAGGTAATCAAGCTACAATATGATTTTGAAGGCATGCAGATCCTTAAGATCAAAATTATGGACAAAGAAAGAAAGAAAATAGCTTTATTAAAACTTTGAAATCAGAAATAACTTGAATAGTATTAAATTGTCAACTACTCAATCAACGTGTCCATTAAATCTCACCTCCAAATAACATCTCATTTTGTGGTATCTCTTGAACAATTTCCCAACATCATGCCAAAAAATTTTCCTTTACTTGTATACAAACCTATTTGGGAGACAAACAATTATAATATTTAATATTTAATATTCCTTTACTTGTATACATACCAAAGATATAATTCTATATTATTTTCCTTAACTTCTACTATATTATTTCTTAAATTCTTATTTAGGATGATACCATGCCATTCTTGTGATACTTCTTACCAAAGTACCAAAGTTAAAACCCAAACTATTGATTTTTGTTTTGCTCTCTCCCGCTCATTTTATTTGTTGAAGGTATAAAATGTTTCTCTTTATTATCATAAGATCTACCAACTCAAAAAAGCATGCTATTGATAGTGCTAGTATTCCGTTAATGTAATTTTAATTTAGTGTCACTGACTAGCTTATTTACTTGCATTTCATTTATAATGGGGTGCCCTCACTTTTTTGATACTACACTTGGGTGCTGATATAGCGGTTTTTTCTCACTTTTCTCTACATCAAACAATGCATCATGTCGCTTCTAGGGAGCTCTAGCACTAGCATATGATAATGATTTGATAAAGTTTTACAATGGCTGTTGACTACCTAATACAATTATTCTTCTTTTTCTTCTAGGACAGGAGCCGACAATAGCGGAGTTAGTACTATGAATCTTATATTAAAAAAACAATGTTTTTACCCATGTTATCTTTCATGAAACAGCCCCTTGCTTTCCTCTCAACTCATCCTCAATAGTTCTTGCAGTTTCTCTACAACAATTAGCCCTACTACTCTTTTATGCTACAACTAATTTTCAAACACCATTTATCCCACACTACTACTGAGCATCCAATTTAACTCTTGTATCATTTGATTTATAGCTTTCTATTGCAATCTATAAATGTACAGAGTAATTCATTATGAATTGTGATCTTTTACTTTTTTTAATCATCCTTGCTCTTTTTTTGGTTGGTTAGCCATGTATATGTCTGCTATTTCAATTTTCATGACATAACATGGTGCATTATAACCTTAATTTGCAGCACTGTGTGTAATGAGTGGCATTCTTTTTGATTGTCTAACGTTGAGTTTGTTTTATGTAAAATGAATGCTGCTTTCTTGACTGACTAATCTTGGGTTTGTTATACCTTTAATTTAGGTTAAAAATTTCTTGTTAATTGAAGTCATTGTTAAGTTATATCATTATAGTTCTGTTGCTAGTTACAAGGCACCCATTGTTATACTAAACAATAGTTTGGCAATGGTTTCCTTGATACTTTTTTACCAGTTGCTTTATTGAGCTTCTTTTGTCTTTTGGTTGCCATTAATTAATGTTTGCCGTTGTTACAAATTAATGCCAGTCATTGTTTTTATTATTTACTAATCTGTGCATACGGAGTAACCATCAGATTATATTATCTAGGAGGAGAGGAAACTGCTCAAACTTTTAAAAGCTATATCTAAATTGAAATAGAGGTTTTGTGCCTGGTTTTACAAAGTAAAGTTGTTGACATGTGAACTGCTATTCAATTTGTTTGTCTTTCTGTTTTTTGGCACCACAATTTAAGCTGTATATATTGATGACATTTTTACTATAATGATATGTTGGACGTAAAAGAAATTAGACACTATATGCGAAAGCTATTTATTACCATAGATCCCGGGCATCTAAAATATATTCTTATTTGCAAGTTTGGAAACAGCAGGGATGTTATTTTTCTTGGCCATATGAAAATTGTAATAGATTTTTTTGAAGGAAATGGTTCACTTAGGTTGACTCTTATGTGAAAGTCTCCGATCATTTGGAGATGATGAAAAATTTTGAAGAACCTGTTGTGTATGTCTTGGTGTAAACTCATCTTGTTACAAACTTATTTATCTAGCTTATGACAATACAACTTGGTTTATTTTTGCTGTCCTGTCACATGCAATCCCAAAAAAATGATAAAAAAATTTCCAAGAAAAGAATTGCTCAATCAGAAGGTTAACCATGAGATTGTCTTTTTTGATGCTATGTTGAAACTTTTGATGATAAAAATTATTTAAGGATAATGTATAATCAATTTGTTGTTGCTTGTATGATTGCTCACTGATGAAGCTGAATATCGATTCATGGTTTAATCCACTTGTTAAATCATGTATATCAACTTTTTGTAGAAAAATATGACTTTCCTATCTCGCATTCCATGATACTTAATATGATAATTAGGGTCATCTATATTACATAAAATTCCTTATTCCATGAAAGACCCAAATGTATTGGTCTAGAACATCAATTGATCATATAGATGCAATGGTGTTATATTATTACTCTTGCAAAGTAAAGACTAATGAGTTATGTTCAGCAAAGTTCAAAACCTCTTCATGTTGCCAATCTTTGTATCAAAAGCATTTCATACATACTTGTTTTTTTTAAGGAGCATTATTAAATTGTGGAAAGCACTAAATTTGGATAAATATCTATTTTATGCTTTGCTGCCTCTTAATTTTGAATATTTATCTCATTATTTTCTTTTATATTTATCTTGTAAATGACTATATTGGTACACACATTTTCTGTTATTAAGATATGCAAACCTTCTTTGATAGACATTATTTTATACCATGTTTTATGATTCATTCTCTTTTTGGCATCTGTCTGAAATAAATGGAAGCCTAACATCTTCTTTTGTTTTTTTTTTTATATTGAGCTCTTGGAAGTTTTCTAATGATGCTCATTTAATATTGCCCAATAAGGCCTTATTTAGCAATGCTTTTAACGTCATTTATTAACATTTTTATCAGAAATATTTTTATTTGTGTGAAAATATACGAGCCCAACTACTACAAATGTCTTGCACGTTCTTTATGATTTATAGCTGTGTAACACTTATTAAATTACCCGTTCTTCTATAAAAATAACGTGTATTTTTGATGTAAATAATTTGATGTAAATAAAAATAACATGATTATTTATATTGTGCAACATAATTTTCAGCTTCTTAAAGCTCTACCAATATCATTTTTGACTATTGAAATTGTTTAAATTAGTCTCCCAATTTGAATAATTTAGACCAAACAAGCCCCAACTTTGTATTGTATCTATTTTGGATGAATAGAATAATTTGAATTGTATTAATTATATGAATTCTTGTAATTGATCGTTTAAATGAAAATGCTATTAAAAATTGAATTTTTTCTTGCTTTAAAGTTTTTAATAGGAAAACAATTTTTTTCTAGCAAATTTAAATTATTAGCTAAAATATTATTAAATAATCACTAATCAAGTTTAAGTTAATAATATCATATAATTGTTCATCCAAAATTGATTTAGAATTAATCTTGAGGTTAATTTAGTCAACATATAAAGTTTAGATTAATTTGAGAAATTTCATAGTAAGAGATTATTTTTGACATTTTTGCATATTGGAAGGATCATTTTGGTAAAACACCTACTTTATAAATTAAATTGAAGCCACAAATGAAGCTTTTAGGTTGTTCTACTGTTCTTATACATGTGATTTTTTTTTTCATGTAGGAGCACATGTCTAAGCATGATGTAAAGCAACAGTTCCTTAGGATCCTTCGTAGTCTTCCTTATGGGAGCTCGGTTTTCTTCAGTGTACGCAAGTTGGAGGATCCAATCGGTCTTCTACCTGGTCGGATTAATTTAGGCATAAATAAGCGTGGGGTTAGTTACAATGCCTCTTACTTTGGATAAAGCCATAAAGACCCTAGGAAAACTATGAATAAAATATATTTAATTATATTTCAATGCAGGTTCATTTTTTCCGCCCAGTTCCAAAGGAGTATTTGCACTCTGCTGAGCTTAGGGATATTATGCAATTTGGTAGCAGCAACACAGCTGTTTTCTTTAAGATGAGGGTTGCTGGCGTGCTTCATATTTTCCAATTTGAAACTAAGCAGGTCAAATATTTATATACATACACACACACACACACATATATATATATATATATATATATATATATATGCATAGTTTTTAATCATTTTTAATTTTTATCAAAATTTGGGATTAATATATCATGGGGTATTAAACTCTGCAGGGGGAGGAAATTTGTGTTGCCCTTCAAACACATATAAATGATGTCATGCTCCGTAGGTATTCAAAAGCAAGAAGCGCGGCTGCAGAATTGTCTCAAGAGGATTCAGGCCCTGCAACTAAGCCACCGAGCCTTAGTGTTTATGAAAAACATATACAAGAGTTAACAACAGCTGTTGATGAATCTCGTAAGAATGCAGATAAGGTTAGCATAGCTAATTTGTTGCTGTAGTTTGTTGCTGTAACATTATCTTGTTGTGCGTCTTGCGACTCTTATGCACTAGTTGGACTCTATTTAGGATCGTTGAGATTCCTGGTTTTAGCACATGGGCGTGGTTTTTAGTTTTTTTTTTCTTTGTTGTGGTGGTGTAGGAGGTTTCTATGCAACAATATTATAAAAAAGTTTCATCCCTTCTCAAATTAAGTTCAAGCTTTTGTCAATAATAAGGTGAAGTATTAATAATTGGTTTTAAATCAGGTTATGGGAAATTATATAGTCTAATATTAAAACTTTTAACACGCTTGAATGTATATTTATGTTGTTTCTTTTCTTCTGAATGCAACGTCTTACACTAGATAATGATGTTCCAAAACAGCGCAAAGAATGTGATTTCTGTCTTTTAGATTTTAGATGGATTTTTTGTCGTAAGGGATTCATGCACGCCAATTTAACTTCTTGCAAATCCTGGAACTACGGCATTTTATTATCCTAAAGCATCCACATTCACATTTTGATTATTAGGTTATTTAAAAATTGCTAATTGTATTAACGTTTCTGTTAATTGTGTTGTTTTAGGAATAAAATAACTTAAACATGCCATTTTTTTGAACTTCAACTCTTAAATTGGTGCTTCAGTTATTTATGGCTCAAGTCATTTAGTTTGTTTGTTATTGTAGACAGCTAGCTGTTCATGCCGTGATCCATAGGTTAAAATTATGATTTTATTGAAGATATGATTTATTTTTTCCAGTATTGGATGTGAAACACTTAATTTAGTGCGAGAACAGAAACACTTGATAGATGACTGTATTTGTTCATGAAATACGCTCGTAGCCTATGCATATATAAATAATATCAACAATACAAAAACTCAATTGGGATCAAATTCCTCGGTATCCTGCGCAAGGAGGTCCAAAAGCCTCTTAGGGAGCTCATCTCTCATAACAAAAGAAAAATCACCATGACGGGCATACAAAGCACAAAAGTTCGCCACCCGATTCACATCGCGCGATCGGTGGGAAAAGATAACACGAGGAAAAATAAGCAAAAAGGCAAGGTGATCGGCATGCCGCTCTTCGCCTTGTGAACGGAGACTCCTCTCCCAGGGACGCTCAAGTCTCCGAGCCGCTCCCAGGCAGTCACCCTCAATGATGACGCCATCCGTGTCCACCTCTGTGGCCTCAAAGGCTTGTCGCAGTATAGTCACTGCCTGAATCTCAGCCTGGAGAGAAGACTGGGTCTGTAAGCTAGCTCCTGCGGTAATTAGTAACTGTTCGTCTGAGTCCTGAACCACAATAATCCCAAAGGCAGTAGGCTCACCGTAGCTATAGGGGGCACCATCTGTAGTGGGTGGAAGGGACCTGGTGGGCCGTGGAACCCCAGGAATCGGACCCGTCGTCCAATTTAGCACTGACCATGGCAGAGAGGATCGAGCCCGAGCAGACCCGTTGCGTAGGGTGCAAGCGACCATGAGAACGCTCAGTTCTGCTCCTCCAAGACTGGTAGAGCAAGTAGGCAACAATCTGGCTGCTGAAGTAACGACAGTGAGACGCAGAAGCAGTCGAGAACAGTGCAGTAAATTGGTGTGGCGACCCGCCGCTAGGTCAGCCTAGCTAATCCAGTGTTATGTTTTCACTTCCCAGGATCATATCAGATTTTAGTATAAAGTATATTTAGAGGCGTATAAAATACATATTTTCATATTCTTTGCAACATTCATAAATACCAGAATAATAAATAAAATATATTCATAACATAGATAATAATTGTCTTACAAAATCTATTTCACATTAAGCAAAAATTTAAAACATAAGAAAAATAAGCATCTAAGTTTGCATTAAGTTGTTCTATCCTGCATCAGCTTCTCCTCAAAGATTTGATCTAGAGATTTCTCTTGATCTGCCATATAATATATATATATATTAATACATATATATGTATATGAACCAAGAAAAAGAAAAGACAAGAAAAGAAAAGAAAAAAAAATTTAATTAGACACAGATGTCTAAGTAAGGTTTTTAGGATATCAAAATTTGCACATAATATTAAGTGACATGATTTTGCAGGAGAAATATATACAAATAAAATAATATGCAATATTTATGTAGGATATGCTTGCAAAATTGTCAGGATTATAAATGCAATATATATATTTAATATATGTGCTCATTCTGAAATAAAATACAGCAATACATAATATTTATTTTGTTGAATAAAATTACAGAATAATCGATCAGTTAGATACATCTATCTAGCTATTTGAGATGTGGGTTCCTGATTAACCATACATTTCTTCTCAAAAGCTATGTATAGTCTCCTTATTTCTCTAGATATCATCTTATTTTGGCCTAATGTATTATTTGTACAGACCTGAGATCAACATAAATGAACTCATGATATTGATTTTTGATTATTTATTTCAAGTTCCGAGCATAAAATCTTATATAAATATATTAATGCGGATCAAAGCTTAATAGCGATGCAAAAGTTGTAAATGAAATTTAAATAAAAAGAATGATATTTTTTATTTTATTTTAGTAAAAATATCAATATTAATATGCTATTATTTATTTATCTGTATATATTTAAAAATAATAATTTTTATTATTATAAGCAATAATATATATATATATATATTAAATAAAAGAAAAATAAAAGAAAAGAAAATGATTGAAATATAGATTGCATAAATTAGAAAAAATATATATATATATATATTTATGTAGAAAAAAAGAAAAATGATTGAAATGAAAGTTATTGAAATTAGAATATATATATATATATATATATATATATATATATAGAAAAGAAAATAACTGAAATGAAAGTTATAGAAATTAGAAAATATATAAATATATATAGAAAAAAAGAAAATGATTGAAATAAAATTTGTTAAAATTAGAAAACATATATATATACATATATATATATATATATATATAGAAAAAAAATGACTGAAAGAAAAGTTGTAGAAATTATGAAAAATATATATATATATATAAATTTTGCATAAATGGAAATATAATAATAGTAATAATAATAAGATTAATAATAATAGCATTATTATTATTATTAAAATAAAAAGAAATGAAAAGTATAAATTTTTTTATCTCTTTCTCATTTCTTACTGTATCTTGCTGTTGATGAGGCTTTACTGGAGGTCGACGGGGGGAATCGGCTGTGACCGAGGAAGAGAGTGTAAGAGTGGAGGTGGGGAATGAAGGGAGAGGAGAAGTGGAAATTGGGGGAGGAATGGGGGAGGGGGTATTTATAAAAAAATTGATTTTTTTTCATCTTTCTCTATCTCATACATTATGAGAAATTTGACTTCTTTCTCTTAAATGTTTTCAGTGTTCAATATGGCTTTCTCTTCTTCCTTTTTGTCCTCTCTCTTTTTTCTCTCTCCCCCAATATTTCCAAAACAATAATAAAATTTGACATGGAGGTGTAATTTGATGAGACGAACTCACTCACTCCAAAATTTTTTATTTGAAGTAATATTTTATTTTATATTAATTTATGAAGATAAAAATTTGAAAAATCAATTATGGTAAATTCGGAGCCCAAAATTCCTTGAAACTTTTTGGGTAGCCTTTTTATAGTATTCTTAATACAACGGCACTAAAATTGCTAAATTTAGACTTATATTTAATTTTCCCAATTTACTGAGTTTAAATAATTCAGAAATTAATTCATGAGTATTTATTATTCAGATTGCTCCCAAACTTGGGCATTACAATCACAAAAATATACTTTATTTAACAGTATTTTTTGTTCGCCCTAATTTTTAAGTCACTCAGGATTCTGATTTTTGAGTTGGGTTTAGTCATAATTATTCTAGTATCGACTTGGGTCGTTACAATTGGTCCTAGGAGGTAAGTGTGGTCGGAAGCAAGCACCAATGCACAAAGGTCTCCATGACGTCCCTCGTGTATTTGCAATGGATCAACAAGTGCTCTCTGTCCTCCTCTGAGTTACAGCCTTAAACACAGGCTGCAGACTGAGCGAGCCCTTTCCTGAGTAACCAACAGTATGTTGGGATAACATCTCTAAGCAGTCTCCACAGGAAACAAGCCTCCCTGGGGCCCAAGGTCATCTCCCACATGGTTGTATACTGTCAAGGCTGACCTCTTCTCTCCATACGATAAATTTGACTGGCTCAACAAAGTCTTCAACTTGCCATTGCATGCTCCCCTCCTCTAGCTGAGTGTGTCTTTGGACGACTGGCCAACTGTAACCCAATAGTCTCCAAACTGCAGAGTCAGCCCGCTGCACTGCAAAGTCTTCACCCTTACGGTGGTAGCGAAACTCCATGGCTCTCACCCAAAGGGGTCGGCTCTGCTGACAAAATTGAAAGTGTGGCAGGCAGCTAGGACAGTTCTCCAAAGCTGTAGGTCTCTGATCCCGAGTCCGCCAGACTCGAACGGTCGATAGACCACCTTGCGCAGGATACCGTAGAGTGAGGTGTTGTGTTTCTTTATATCACTCAGTAGAGTGAGGGGTTTATGTTTGTGAATGAATATTTTGTTGGTATGTTGCTAACCCCACAAGAAAATTTTTGACATCTATGCTATAAGGGTAATTTTACCTCTGAATTATGCGGTATACCATACTCTGCATATAAATTTATAATTTCAAACAACTATGAAATATCGGATTATACTGCAATCAGATTATACTGTAATTATATTATACTACAGTCAAATTATACTGTTAATTTGCATATCAGACAACCCCTTTGTGAAACAATTGTATACTATATGATATGTTACTTTGAATGAGAAATGATTTAATGAATGCATTTGTGATCCAAGTTAGTGAGTGATGTTCTTGTATTGTTTTCGAGTTTCTTTAATTGTATGTATAGACTGCCACTAGCATGGGATAAATAAGGAATCATGTTATTTGAAGAATATGTAATGAGTTATCTATTGCAGGACTTACCAATGGATTCACAAGCATAAATTGATAAATTTTAATCATTGAATTGACAATTGGAATTTATGCAAAAGATGGTTGATACTAGGACAATGTTATCACCGAAGTTGATTACTATATTTAGAATACTTGTGCTATCATTGTTCTGGTATTTATTAATGCTATTGCTATAAGTATTTGCTAACATGCATGCTTATTTAGTTTGTTTGATCGTTATTGATCTTACAACTCTACTGTTCAGTTGATTTGACATCTATTGTGTACTATTGATATGCTATTTCCTTTATATTAAAGACATATTATTGATATGCTATTTTCTATATATTAGTTGAATAAGTCCTTAAATTTTTATCTTTTAATTTAGCTAATTTATATGTGCATCTTTTCCTATTAACAATTTCTAATTTATCGTATAAATCATCGAAAGCAATAATTTTAGCATGACAGTTTCTATTTGGAGTTATGACAAACTAATTTATATTTATTTTAATTTTCTTCATTCTTATATTTAAACTATTCTATATAGTTTCTTTTCTTCAATTTTATATTGGAACATCTTATTCCACCACCACATATCTTTATTATTAGGTGTTTTTTTGATTCACTAATTATATTTTTAAATTTTGAATGCAATAGCAACCTAATTTCACATATACTTGTCTTCACCCTCAAAATATTTGTTATCTTACAATAGTAAAAGTAAATTCAGAAAGTGTTTTTAATGTTCTCCACAAAGAAAAGCTAAAGGTTCTGAAAGTGTTCACAGATTGCAGTTATCTCTGTTTCTTGCAAAAAAGTCAGATACCTTCCTTTTGGTCTCTTAGATAAATCGGATACAACTCTATATTGTAACAAGAAACAATCTTCTTTTATTTCTCGGGCGACCTATGTTTTCTTTTAGCGTCTCTTAAAAGAAGATTCAAACTCAAACACTAATTCATAGTGTCTTCAGTGCTACCGGATTATCTCTTCTGGGAGCCATAATGGATTCCAGCATCAAGTATCCATTGAACCATTGTGTTGAACTGTATGCAGCTCTTACCAATAAAGCCTTGTTAATGACCAAAGCGTTACTGGCAATTTGATTTTGTGTAATTAGTAAATAAAATTAGCACAATTATAAATTGATACAATTGAAATAAATTAAATATTGACTACATGAGATTCAGGTACCTGATTTTATGTTTAATTTTTCACCTACTTTTTCAAACTAAGTGAGATATTTGTTCTAAACAAACCCCTAGTTATCTGTCAAATGACGTATTTCACCCACTTTTACTGAATTTAGCTGTTTTTAAAATTCAAGTGCATTTATAACTTACAGTTGAGTTACCACAATCATTTGAATCCATTGCTTATGAATTAACTAACAAATGTTTCATATGTAGTTATCGAATGAGTTGCTTGCTAAGCAGAAACAAGAAGCGCAGATGCAAGAGGAAATGGAGGAGATTAGGGAGGCTTTACAATCTGTGAAGGAGAACTTGCAAGAAATCACCAATGAGCGTGATAAACTTAAAGCTTTGTATGTTGAAAAAGAGTCTGCTCTACAAGTAAAACTTTTATCTATTTGTGCAAATACTTATTAATTTACATTTTTGGTTTTCTACTGCCGCACATATTAATTTGTTTAGTGTCATGCTTGGTTTTGTACTTCGCTATTATTATGTAACACATTGCATTAACCGATAAGCAAACTCTCGAAGCCAAACTGGCTAAACCGAGCTTACTCGCGCGCCCATCCTTGAAAAATGATGTTGGAAGGGAAAGTGTTTCTGGATTTGGGAATGAAGATGGTGGGGATAATGTATCCCAAAGAAGTAGTTTGAATACTTCTCAGGTCTGTACAACTGATATGTTGTACTAATTGTGGGGTTTTTTCCATTATAGTAACCTCTTTTATTTTTTCGAATTATTTTATGATTAAGAAGCGATTTTACCCATTTTTTGTATATTTCTGCCATTATTCACAAAATCTTTTAAGCAAGCTATGTTATGTTACCAACATTTGTTCTACTGAGACAGACTGTGAGAAAACTCCAAGAGAATTTGAAGTTCCGCACCAATGAATTACAAGCTTCTAAAGATACTATGAAGGCACTGCTGAAGGAGAAATTATTGTTTGAGCAAAAATTTCATGTGCTTGAAATGGAGAAAAATGATGAGGTTCATTTTTTGATTCATATTATGTTCAAGTGAATTTGTTTTATTGCTTTAAGGTTGTTTCACCTAAGAAATATGTTCATCACTTGGCTGTCAATTTGATTCGAAACTCGAAATTTGAAAATTCGAACTCAAAATATTTTGATTCAATTTAAACTATATTTGGTTCGACTCGAAATGATTCGAACTCGAACTCGAACTCGAACTCGAACTCGAATGAGTTGGAGTTGAGTTTGAGTTGGACTCAACTCGAAAATTTTGAGTTCAAGTTTGGGTTGACTCAACTCGAACTCGACTCGAGCCAGCACTATTCACCACTATATGAGAATTGTACTGATTTTGTTTTTCACTTGTAACATAAAGATTAATATGATGAAGAGGATTTCTGAAGATGAGCGTCGAAATCTGAACATATGTGTTACAGAATTAGAGCAAAAATTGGAAAGTGCTGTAGAAGCCTTAAGTGTGACTAAGTCTACTCTTGCCGCTAAAGACCTAGAGCTTGATAAGTTACATGCCAACTTAATAGAGCTTGGAGAGTTACGGGAAATGAAAGTGGTAAGACTTTTTAAATTTAATAAATATACCCAAGTGCAACTGAGAGTCTAAACACCTGAAAGTGTCATGCTTTTGGTCTTCAGCCTTTTGCTGCCATGATGATATGCATGCCTTCTGAATATTGTTGGGTACTATTATTTGGGGATTTAACTGTTAAATGGCTACTTGTATATCAAAGTACTTTGAAATCATTTTCCTTCTATGCTCCTGGGGAAAGCAGCATAGTTATAGGATCTTGGATAGTTTTTTGTTGTTGCTATTCTGAAAAGCAAAAAAGCACTTTTAATCTTGGGTTTTTCTTCATTATAGTAGCTTGTTTTATTTTTTCCAATTGTTTTATGTTTAAGAAGTGATTTCACCTTTTGTATTTTTTCTGCCGTGATTCATAAAATATTTTAACTAAACTATCATGTTGCCACCATTTGTTCTACTGATATAGACTGTGAGAAAACTCCAAGAGGATTTGAAGTTCTGCACCAATGAATTACAAGCTTCTAAAGATACTATGAAGGCAATGCTGAAGGACAAATTTCTGTTTGAGCAAAAAATTCATGTGCTTGAAATGGAGAAAAATGATGAGGTTAATATTTTGGTTCATATTAGGTTCAATTGAAGTTTGTTATATTGCTTAAGTGCTGTTTTATCTGAGAAACATCTTCACTACAAATATGAAATTTGTACTGATTTTTTCATTTGTAACATACAGATTAGTTTGATGAAGAAGAATTCTGAAGATGAGCGTCGCAATTTGAACATATGTGTTACAGAATTAGAGCAAAAATTGGGAAGTGCCGTAGAAGCCTTAAGTGTGGCCGAGTTTACTCTCGCCGCTAAAGACCTGGAGCTTGATAAGTTACATGTCAACTTAAAAGAGCTTGGAGAATTGCGGGAAATGAAAACGGTAAGAAAATGTGGCATTTTCTTCTTAAATTTAATAAATATACCTAGGTGCAAAGTGCTACCTGCATGGAGGACAATCTGAGAGCCCAAACACATGAAAGGGTCATGTTTTTGGGCTTCAGTCTTTTGCTGCCATGATGATATGCATGCTTTCAGAAATATTGTTGGGTACTATTATTTGGTGATTTAGCCGTTAAATGGCTACTCGTATATCAAAGTACTTTGAAATCCTTGCCCTTCTATATTGGATCTAGGATTGCTATTCAGAAATGCCAAAAAGCACTTTTAAACTTGGGTTTTTCTCTATTATAGTAGCCTGCTTTATTTTCTCCAATTATTTGATGTTTAAGAAGTGATTTTACACATTTTTTACTTTTTTCTTCCATCATTTATAAAATTTTTTAACTAAGCTATGAAGTTGTTACCATTTGTTCTACTGAGACAGACTGTTCGAAACCTCCAAGAGGATTTGAAGTTCCGCACTGACGAATTACAAACTTCTGAAGATACTATGAAGGCATTGCTGAAGGAGAAATTATTGTATGAGCAAAAAATTAATGTGCTTGAAATGAAGAAAAATGATGAGGTTCTTTTTTTGGTTCATATTAGGCTCAAGTGAAAATTTGTTTTTTTGCTCAAGAGCTGTTCTATCTGAGAATATGCTCGCTACAGATGCGAGGTTTGTACTGATTTTTACATTTGTAACATACAGATTAGTATGATGAAGAGGAATTCTGAAGATGAGTGTCGAAATTTGAACAAAAGTGTTACAGAATTAGAGCAAAAATTGGAAAGTGCTGTAGAAGCCTTGAGAGTGGCTGAGTCTACTCTCGCCGCTAAAGACCTGGAGCTTGATAAGTTATATGTCAACTTAAAAGAGCTTGGAGAGTTACGGGAAATGAAAGCGGTAAGAAAAGTTTGCATTTTCTTTTTTAATTTAATAAATTTACTTAGGTGCAAACTGTTACCCGCATGGAGGACAAACGGAGAGTACGAACACATTATAGGGTCATGCTTTTGGGCTTCAGCCTTTTTTCTGCCATGATGATATGCATGCCTTCAGAAATATTGTTCGGTACTATTATTTGGGGGTTTAACCGTTAAATGGCTACTCGTATATCAAAGTACACGCTGAAATCCTTGCCCTTCTGCGAAGCCGAGGGAAAGCAGCATAGTTATAGGATTATGGATTGCTATTCAGACAAGCCAAAAAGCACTTTTAATCTTGAATTTTTCTCTATTATAGTAGCCTGTTTTATTTTTTCCAATTATTTTATGTTTAAGAAGTGATTTTACCCATTTTTATTTTTTTCTACCATGATTTATAAAACATTTTAACTAAGCTATGAAGTTGCCACCGTTTGTTCTACTGAGACAGACTGTGAGAAAACTCCAAGAGGATTTGAAGTTCCGTACTAATGAATTACAAACTTCTGAAGATACTATGAAGGCATTGCTGAAGGAGAAACTATTGTTTGAGCAAAAAGTTACTGTGCTTGAAATGAAGAAAAATGATGAGGTTCATTTTAGGCTGAAGTGAAGTTTGTTTTATTGCTCAAGAGCTGTTTTATCTGAGAAATATGCTCGCTTCAAATATGAGGTTTGAACTGATTTTTACATTTGTAACATACAGATTAGTATGATGAAGAGGAATTCTGAAGATGAGCATCGAAATTTGAGCATAAGAGTTACAGAATTAGAGCAAAAATTGGGAATTGCTGTAGAAGCCTTGAGTGTAGCTGAGTCTACTCTTGCCGCTAAAGACTTAGAGCTTGACAAGTTAAATGTCAACTTAAAGGAGCTTGGAGAGATATGGGAAATGAAAGTGGTAAGCAATTTGGATTTTATTTTCTTAATTTAATAAATATACCCAGGTGCAAGCTGCTGCCCGCATGGAGGATAGTCTGAGAGTTAAAACACATGAAAGGGTCATCTTTTTGGGCTTCAGCCTTTTTCTGCCATGATAATATGCATGCCTTCGGAAATATTTTTGGGTACTGTAATTCGGGGATTCAATCGTTAAATGGCTATTCATATATCAAAGTACTTTGAAATAAATTATACTTAAGATTGTGATGGATGTGGATTAGTTTATTGCAGTAAAATATTTACATTTACAATTGTGAAAATCAAATTTGTGCCAACAAAGAATACTCCTAACTTCCACTTGACCTACTTTGATGTTATGAAATTGTTTAGCAAGTACAGACGCTTGACAAATTTTACTACCGTTCCATTATTGCACTCAAATTAAAGGTATTTCCAATCCATAAAGTTGAAATATTAGCTGACCCTTGGACTAACTGTTAGCAACTCTCTAAAAATTAAAATAACACACAATCATGCTGTTCATGGAAAAATAAATAAAGGCATCAAGCAAAAAGTAAATCAAGCATCTAAATGCAAATTAACAAATTAAGAGATCATTACACCCGTAAGTTTTTTTTTAGCATGCAGTTTCAAAAATCATAATAATGAAAAATTATTTTGAAAAGTCAAAATTATAATATTTAATTTAGAAGTTCTTAATTAACAATAACAAAAAAAATTTTAACGACAATAAATTCAGAAATAATCTTAATGTTACTCCACAAAGAAAGTTGAAGGCTCTGAGGTTCCTTTTTAGAATGCAGCTATCTCTGTTTATAGCAAAAATTTAAATACCCTTCTTTTGGCCTCTTAGAGAAATCTGATGCAACTTTATATTGTAGAAAGAAACGGACTCTTTTATTTAGTAGAACAGCCTACGGTTTCATTTTACGGATTTTAAAGGAAGAGTTCAACTCCCAAGCATTCTTTCATTTTTTTCAGCGGTTGCTAGACTATTTTCTTCTTGGAACCAAAAGGGCATTTATTAGTTTTTCTCTTGAGAGGAATAGTCTAAAGATTTTATAACTGTCAAATTCTACTTAAAACTCTTTAAATCCATAGTAAGTATCTCAAACCATACGGTGCTGAACCAATAGTCTTGTTTAAGACCAAACCATTGCTAGTAGTTTGACTTTGCATAATAAAGTAAAAAAAATATTATACAATTATAAAATGAATTAATTTCAATAAATTAAATATTGACCACATTAAATTCAGGTGCCGGATTTAATGTTACTTTTCATTTGCTTTTTAAAAACGAAGTCATAAATTGTCCTAAACACATTTTTAATTGTTTGTACAAAGAAATTATTTAGTTCATGTTCACTGGATTACCAATTACTTTTAAAGTTTGAACGCTTTTAAACCTTTACTTTGATTAGCCACAATCATATAATACCTTTGCTAATGAATTAACTATCAGATAATTTATTTGTAGTTGTCGGATGAACTGCTTTTTAAGCAAAAGCAAGAAGCGCATATGCAAGAGGTGAAGGGACTTAGGGAGTCTTTACAATCCATGGAGGAAAACTTGCATGAAATCATCAATGAGCGTGATAAACTTAAAGCTTTGTATGATGAAAAAGAGTCTGCGCTGCAAGTATATCGTTCATCTTTATTTCTATTAATTTGCATTTTTTCATTTACTAGGGCTGCCTACATTCATTGTTTTGTCGAATGGTTTTTCTCCGTTGGAGTAACCTTTTTTTTTTTTTTTTTTTTTTCCGTTTTTTTATGTTTAAAAAGTAGTTTTACCCTTTTTAATTTCTGCCACTTTTAATAAAATATTTTAACCAACCTATCATGTTGCCACTGACTGTTCTATTGAGACAGACAATAAGAAAACTTCAAGAGGATTTGATGTTACACACTAATGAATTACAAGCGTCTAAAGATGCTATGAAGGCACTGCTCAAGGAGAAATTACTGCTTGAGCAAAAGATTGAAGTGCTTGAAATTAAGAAAAATGATAAGGTTCTGTTTTTTATTTCATTTTCTGCTCAAGTTAGTGAGATTGATTACTTAAGAGTTTTGTTTGAGAAATATAAAGTAAGTTTACAAAAATATGAGATTTATGCTAATGTTTTTCGTCTGGAACACAGATTAGTATGATGAAGAAGAATTTTGAAGATGAGCGTCGAAATTTGAACTCATGTGTTACAGAATTAGGCCAGAAATTGGGAAGTGCCGTAGAAGCCTTAAGTGCGGCTGAGTCAACTTTTGCTGCCAAAAATGTCGAGCTTGATAAGTTACATGACAACTTAAAAGTGCTTGGAGAATTACGGGAAATGAAGGCGGTAGGAATATATGTCAATGTATTCTTAAATTTAATAAGTGTACTTAGCTGTAAATTAGATCACAATCTAGGATCCTGAACACACGAAAGGGCCATGTTTTTGGGATTTAGCCTTGTGCTGTCATGATTTTAGATTGGCATTCCTTTTGAAATATTGTTGGGTATTGTTATTTGGGGATTCAACTGTTGAACAGTTACTCATTAATCCAAATAAGTACTTCAAAAACTTTGCCCTAACACACAAAGGGCCATGTTTTTGGGGTCTAGCCTTGTGCTGTTATGATGATAGGCATGCCTTCACAAATATTGTTGGGTGTTGTTATTTGGTGATTCAATTGTCAATTGGCTACTCCTAAATCAAAATAAATTCTTTGAAATCCTTGCTCTTCTATAAAGATCGGTGCAAGCAACAGTAGTAATAAGATATGTACAGTAGTGCAATAAGCACTTTATAATTGGAAGCATTTCTTTCTTTAGATGGAGATTAGATTTTAATTTTTAAAAGTTGCTTCCTAAACATTTAAAAAAATATTTTTTGACTAATGACTAGCACATGCAAGTACATGCTGCAAAAATTATAAAATGTTTGGAATTTTATTTTCAGAATGAATTGTTGATTTTAATTTCTAATTATGCATTTTATAATTTTGATTTTATTCAAACTTACAAATTAATAACTAAACTTGAAAATTTTTTAAAATTATAAAATGTAATAGCTAAAGGTAAAACAAAATATATGATATTTAGGATTGTGAGGGATGTTAGATTAGTCTATTGCAATACATAAATATACAATTGTAAACATTTCAAATTAGTGCCAACAAAGAATAGTCCTACCTTTCAATTGTTTTTTTCTTGTGCACTTGAAAAGTTATCAGCAAATCTTTAAATCTGTTGATGCAAAACATTTTTTAGCAAGTGTTAACACTTGTCAATTGCTGCTACCATCCCATGAATTGCACTTATATTAAAGGTTTTTCTCAATCTATAAAATATAAGCATTAAATTTATGGTTAAGTGAGACTAACTCTCTCAAAATTAAAATAATAATTTAACCATTGGCAAAATAATTAAAAGCATTATGCAAAATTGTAAATTAACAAAGTGTTAAGCATGATATTTTACACAATATACTTCACCCATACACTTGGAATTTATCCCATAATAGTGTAGCAAAAATTGTTTTGAAACCTCAGAAATTAAAAAACCTAAAATTGCAATTATTAGCTTACAATAACTAAAGATAATTATAATTTACAATAACAAAATCAAATTTGGTAATATTTTTTTTTGTTCTCCACAATGAAAGTCGAAGGTTCTGAGGTTCCACCAGACTTTGGTTTATTTTAGTGGCTCTTAAAGGAAGAGTCATACTCCTCAAACATAATTTCTAACGTTGTTTTCTGCCGTTATTGAACAGTCTTCTTTTGAAAAGCAGTTGAGAGCGTCTGTAAGTATAAAATTCTTCTCAGATCTCTTTATATATCCATATCGTCTCAAATCTTACTGTGTTAAACTGTACGTGGCTCTGAGCCAATAAAGCCTTGTTTAAGTTCCATCCATTGCTAATAAGTTGATCTTGCATAATAAAATAAAAATATTTCTAAAATACTTATATTAAAATGATTAAATATTGATCACATATTAGATTCAGGTGTTCGATTTAATGTTTAATTTTCACTTGCTTTTTAAAATCAATTCATAAAATTCTCCCAAAAACATCCCTAATTGTTTGTTCAAATGACTTCTTTCACTCATGTTCGCTGGATTATCAGCTGCTTTTCAAACTCAAGCGTTATGTTTGGCTGATGAATTAACTGTTTGGTAATTCATTTGTAGTTGTCGGATGAGCTGCTTGCTAAGCAGAAACGAGAAGTGCAGATGCAAGAAGAAGTGGAGGGGCTTAGGGAGTCCTTACAATCTGTGAAGGAAAACTTGCAAGAAATCATCAATGAGCGTGATAAACTTAAAGCTTTGTATGATGAAAAAGAGTCAGCTTTGCAAGTATATATTTATCTTATTTGTGCAAATAATTGTTAATTTAAATAATTGTTAATTTTCAATAAGCTTTGTATTGTTTTTTTTAGAGTATGCTTGCTAAGCAAAAACAAGAAGCGCAGATGCAAGAGGAAATGGAGGGACTTAGGGAGTCTTTACAATCTGTGAAGGAAAACTTGCACGAAATCATCAATGAGCATGATAAGCTTAAAGATTTGTATGGTGAAAAAGAGTCTGCTTTGCAAGTAAATCTTTATCTTATTTGTACAATTAATTGTTAATTTACATAATTGCTATTTTTTAATGAGCGTTGTATTTTTTTTCTAGAGTCTGCATGCTAAGCAGAAACGAGAAGCACAATTGCAAGCTGAAGTGGAGGGGCTTAGGGAGTCTTTACAATCTTTGAAGGAAAACTTGCAAGCAATCATCAATGAGCGTGATAAACTTAAGGCTTTGTATGGTGAAAAAGAGTCTGCTTTGCAAGTATATATTTGTCTTATTTGTGCAAATAAGTATTAATTTACATAATTGTTAATTTTTAATAAGCTTTGCCTGTTTTTTTCTAGGGTCTGCTTGCTAAGCAGAAACGAGAAGCACAGATGCAAGAGGAAATGGAGGGGCTTAGGGAGTCTTTACAATCTGTGCTTGAGAACTTACAAGAAATTATCAATGAGCGCGATAAACTTAAAGCTTTGTATGGCGAGAAAGAGTCTGCTTTGCAAGTATATCTTTATTTTATTTGTGCAAATAACTGCTAATTTACATAATTGTTAATTTTCAATGAGCTTTGTTTGTTTTTTTAGAGTCTGCTTGCTAAGCAGAAACGAGAAGCACAGATGCAAGTGGAAGGGCTTAGGGAGTCTTTACAATCTTTGAAGGAAAACTTACAAGAAAGTATCAGTGAGCGTGATAAACTTAAAGCTCTGTATGGTGAAAAAGAGTCTGCTTTGCAAGTATATCTTTATCTTATTTGTGCAAATAATTGTTAAATTACATAATTGTTGATTTTCAATAAGCTTTGCATGTTTTTTTCTAGAGTCTGCTTGCTAAGCAGAAACGAGAAGCGCTGATGCAAGAGGAAGTGGAGGGGCTTAGAGAGTCTTTACAATATGCGCTGGAAAGCTTGCAAGAAATTATCAATGAGCGTGATAAACTTAATGCTTTTAATGGCAAAAAAGAGTCCGCTTTGCAAGTATATCTTTATCTTATTTGGCAAACTCTTTTGTTTTATGTGATGTTAAGCTTTGTACTTTAAACTAATATTATTTAACAGATTGCATTAACCGATAAGCAAACCCTTGAAACCAAACTGGCTAAGCCAAGCTTTTTAGGACGCTTATCCTTTGGAAATAATACTGGAAGGGAAAGCATGCGCGGACTTGGAAATGGAGATGGAGATGGAGAGGATAATGTTTCTCAAAGAAATGGTTTGAATAATTTCCAGGTGTGGTAAATTAATTTGTTACTGTACAATTATTTTTGGGTTTTTCATCTTTGTAATCCTTTTTTTTATTATCTCATGTTTAAAAAGTTGTTTTACCCATTTTTAATTTTTTGGCCACGATTCATAAAATCTCTTAACTAACTTATATCATATTGCCACTTTGTTTTTTGGAGACAGACAATAAGCAAACTTCAAAAGGATTTGAAGCTACGCATCAATGAATTACAAGCATCTAATGATATTATCAAGACCCTGCTGAAGGAAAAATTGTTGCTTGAGCAAAAGATTCATATGCTTGAAATTAAGAAAAATGATGAGGTTCTATCTTTTTGTTTCATATTGGGCTCAAGTAAAACTTGTTTTATTTCTCAAGAATTGTCTAAAAAATATGAAATAAGCTCACTACAGATATGAGATTAGTGCTAATTGTTTCATCTGCAACATACAGATTAGCATGGTGAAGAAGAATTCTGAAGATGAGCGCCAAAATCTGAACTTATGTGTTACTGAATTAGGGCAGAGATTGGGAAGTGCTGTAGAAGCCTTAAGTGTGTCTGAGTCTGCTCTTGCTGCCAAAAACCTAGAGCTTAATGAGTTACGTGACAGCTTAAAAGAGCTCGGAGAGTTACGGAAAATGAAAGTGGTAAGGTTATTTGGCATTTTCTTCTTTAATTTAATAAGTGTACTCAGGTGCAAATGGAAACACATATTGAGCACAGTGTGGAAGCTTAGATACTTGAAAAAGTCATGTTGTTAGGTTTTACCCTTGTGCTTCCTTGATGGTAGCTATGCCTTCTGAAATTTTGCTGGGTACTGTTATATGGGGATTCAACAGTCATGGCTACTCTAAATTAACATAAGCAGTTTAAAATCCTTGCCCTTCTATGATGATGGGGGTATTTTGTTATAGGATCCTTAATGGTATTTTGTTATTTGATATTTACAAAGTACAAATTACACTCTTTAAAATGAAATCAGTTTCTTAAATGTAGATTAGATTCTCTTTTTAAAAATGTTGCTCCCTAAATATAAAATAGTATGTGGTTAAGTGACTAGCATATAAAAGTATACATGATGCTAAAAATATTAAAAAAAACGTGAGCAGAATTCTTTGATGATTTGTTGATTTTAATTTGCTAATTATTCATTTTGATTTTTTTTTTTTATTTAAACTTACAATTTTAAAACTAAATGTGCAAAATCTTAAAATACTAAAATGTAATCGCATAAAATGAAACAAAATTATTGTTACTTAGGATTGTGATGGATTTTAGATTAGTCTTTTGTAAGAAACTTTATAAATTTACATTTGTAAAGCCTCGAAGTAGTGCTAACAAAGAACACTCCTACATTTCACTTGTCTTTTTTTATTTTCTTACTGACTTGTTAAGTTACGAGCAAATCTTTGAAGCTTTGATGCTAAGAAATTGTTTAGCAAATACTAAAACTCATCAATTGCTACTACTATTTCACAAGTAGCACTTCAATTAAAGTCATTTCTTAATCCATAAATTAAGTCTTATGTTGTCCTGGGGCTATACATGTTTAACTATTGTCAAAATAATTAAAAGCATTTAGCACAATATTAAAAATTCTTTAATTAATTATTTGAAAATTAATTAAAAGCATCAAGCATAAAGTGAACCAAACATCTAATTGCAAAGAAATCAAGAGTTCGTTACAATAGTCTGCCCAATACACCGCACCCATAAGTTTGGAATTTATTCTATAATAGTGAGGCAAATAGTTTTAATATTTATTTTAAACATTCAGAAATTAAAAATGTTTAGTTAGATTTTTTAACTTACCATCACAATATATAAACTTAATTTACAATAACAAAGTTAAATTTAAAAATATTTTTTATTGTTCCCCACAAAGAAATGTTTAAGGTTCAGAGGTTCCTTCTAAGCATGCTGTTATTTCTGTTCTAGCAAAAAGCCAATTACCCTCCTTTAGGTTTCTTAGAGAAATCAGCTGTATGTTGTAGGAAGAAACAAACTCCTTTTGTTAGTTGAACAGCCTACTCTTTCTTTTAGAGACACTTATTGAAAGATTCAAACTTCTCTAAAATAATTTCATACTGTCTGAACTATCTTGTTCTGGGAAATAAAAGGGCCTCCAGCAGAGATTTCCTCTAGAGAGATAGTCGCTAGTCTATAACGATCAAGTTATTCTCAAAATCTTCCAAGTATCCAAAGCACGTATCTCTCAAACCATACTAGTACCCAACTCTGAACCACTAAAGCCTTGGTTTGGACTAATAAACAATTTCCAGCTAAATACTATCTGATAAATTAAATAAAATTAATACAATTAATACAATTTTAAAATGCATTAAAATGAATAAATTAACTGTTGATCACAGAATGGATTCAGATGCCTGATTTGATGTTTTAATTTTTTGCTAGGTATTTAAAAGCCAAGTCATATAGTTGTTCCAAACAAGCATCTAATGTTTTGTACAAATGATTTATTTCACTCACACTCACTGGATTATCAACTACTTTTAAAATTATATTCTCTTAAAACCTTACTTTTGATTGATCACAATAATTAAAAACTTTGCTAATGAATTAAATATCATATAATTTTTTTGCAGTTGTTGGATGAGTTGCTTGCTAAGCAGAAGCAAGAGGTGCAGTTGCAAGAGGAAGTGGAGGGGCTTATGGAGTCTTTAAAATCTGTGAAGGAAAACTTGCTAGAAATTGTCAATGAGCGTGATAAAATTAAAGCTTTGTATGATGAAAAAGAGTCTGCTCTGCAAGTATATATTTTATTTTTCTGTGCAAATAATTGTTTAATTTACGTATTTGGTTTTCAGGGCCGCACACATTCAATTATTTTATGACATTTTTAGTTTTATATTTAACTATTATTATTTAACAGATTGCATTAATTGATAAGCAAAACCTTGAAGCAAAACTGGCTAAGCTCAGCTTAATCGAACTCCAATCCTTGGAAAATAATGCTGAAAGGGAAAGCATGCATGGATTTGAGAATGGAGATGGTGGGGATGATGTTTCTCAAAGAATTGCTTTAGATACTTTTCAGGTGTTTTATTTGTTATTATGCTGTTTGTAGAGTATTTTCCTTGTAGTAGCTTATTTTATTTTATTTTTGTCAATTATCTTATGTTTAAAAAGTAGTTTTACTCTTTTTTTTTCTGCCATGATTCATAAATATTTTAACCAACTTATTAGGTTACCACTGCTTGTTTTATTGAGACAGACAATAAAGAAACTTCAAGAGGAATTGAAGCTACGCACTAGTAAATTGCAAGCATCTAAAGATAATATGAAGACACTGCTGAAGGAGAAATTGTTGCTTGAGCAAAAGATTCATATGCTTGAAATTAAGAAAAATGATGAGGTTCTTTCTTTTTGTTTCATATCGGGCTCAAGTAAAACTAGTTTTAGTGCTCAAGAGTTTTGTCTGAGAAACTTGAAATAATATTTCTAGAGATATGACTAGCGCTGATATTTTCATTTGCAACTTACAGATTAGTATGATGATGAAAAATTCTGAAGATGAGCGCCAAAATTTGAACTTATGTATTACTGAATTAGGGCAGAGATTGGGAAGTGCTGTAGAATCCTTGAGTGTGGCTGAGTCTACCCTTGCTGCCAAAAATCTAGAGCTTGATGAGTTACATGACAACTTAAAAGAGCTTGGAGAGTTACGGGAAATGAAAGCGGTAAGAAAATTCGGAATTTTCTTCTTTTTTAGTAAATATACTCAGGTGCAAACCTCTTCCCATAGGTACCACAATCTAGGAGTTTAAAAACATGAAAGAGCCATGTTTTAGGGCTTCAACCTTGTGCTGCCATGATGATAGGCTTGCCTTCTGAAATATTGATTGGCTCATTTATCCCTACAAACATGTTTAGACTTCATGATATTTTTTAAAGTATCTATGCAGTTTTCTTTGGCTTGTTGTAGATGATTAATGTATTTTTTTAACAGGATATTGATAGTAAAAATGTACAAACAGCTGCTATTTTGAAAAGACAAGGAGAACAGCTTGCGGAGCTGGAAGCACTCTACAAAGAAGAACAAATTTTACGGAAACAATATTATAATATTATTGAAGGTCTTTTCCAGTGATATTTCTTTATCATTTTTTGTTCTATTAATATACATCCTTGGTTGTTCAATTGTATGTTGCTTACCAATTTCAATATTTTTTTTGAACAGATATGAAAGGCAAGATAAGGGTTTTTTGTCGTTTACGCCCCTTGAATGAAAAGGAAATTGCTGAAAAGGAGAAGAACATAGTATTTTCTGTAGATGAGTTTACAGTTGAACATCCTTGGAAAGATGAAAAATCGAAGCAACATATGTATGATCATGTTTTTGATCAATATGATTCTCAAGAGAATGTTTTTGCAGATACTAAGGTAAATAATCCTGCGATTTTTTAAATTTATTTGAGAACTTCTATCTATAAAGTCTACTTATTTGGGCTGTTTTCTTAATCTTTTTTAGTGTATGTCTCTCAGTGGACTTATTTTTAAATAACTATAATATTGATGCTTGTTTTAATTGATGGGCAGTATCTAGTACAGTCTGCTGTTGATGGATACAATGTCTGCATATTTGCATATGGGCAAACTGGTTCTGGTAAAACTTTCACAATCTATGGCACAGAAAGCCATCCTGGGCTTACCCCAAGGGCTACAGCTGAACTATTCAGAATAGTGGACCGCGATAGCAGCAAATTCTCTTTTTCGCTGAAGGTGTTGATCAAGTTTAATTTATTTTGTTAAATTTCAAGTAGAAAATTGAAATAGTTTATATATTGGAACTTGATTTTTTTATCTAAGAACAAGCACTTGCTTTGAATTTATTGTGTTTTTTGATGATATTTGAAGTTTATTTTTGAGGAATATCTACCCCTAGTATCTTTAGCTGCAAACTTTTTCGTTGGCTTCCATTTTCTTGGAGCTTAGGCTTATACATTCAGCTATACTTGTTATCTTCATGCACATCTTAAGCTAAGCCTGTGTAATTTAGTTTTAGTAAACCCATGCAATTTTTTCTAAAGCCAACATGTAAAGTAATTACAAACATGTATTTAATCTAAAATCAAATAACCTCTTTTATTTGTTAAGGCAAAACTAGAATTTTCATTCAAATGGTTAAGATTGTATTACTAATATGCTATGTTATACCTTGTGTAAGTATGGAATGCTTATTGAATGACTTCATTGCTAAAATAATTATGATGGCTAAAGATTTTTTAATTAATTAGTTAGTTATCCATATTAATTATACTTTATTTATGGTTAATAATATATTTAGTTGAGACAATTTTATAGTACTTCAAAGAAGTGCTGTAATTTTAACCTTATTGATATTTTATATGAAATTTCTTAATTTAATTTGTTCCTAATTTTGAATAATAATAGTATATGCTAAAAATGCTTAATTCAAAATGCAATTAGATAATTCTTTTTTTATCTAGCTTAGAGAAACTTATTTTTTAAGTCTTAATGCGACATTTACTGTCAATAAGCAACAATTCTATGTTGATTATTTTAAATAAAATTCAATAAATGATGCTAAAAATGCTTAATTCAAAATGCAATTAGATAATTCTTTTTTTATCTAGCTTAGATAAACTTATTTTTCAAGGCTTAATGCGACATTTACTGTCAATAAGCAACAATTCTATGTTGATTATTTTAAATAAAATGCAATAAACAAAGTAATATTAACTCAAATATGCACACTTAGTGTTGTCAGTTTGCAATGATGACCATTATTTTCTTTTTTTTCTCTTCTGTTTGCAACTTAAGAATATGTTTATCATAGGTCAGCTACATTATAACTCAGTTGTATTCCAATTCTAAGTTATGACTATCAGAATATATCAGAAGCAATAAATGCTAGACATTAATTATAATTAGAAGCTGCTGCAAGTTACTGAGATTAGAATGTAATCATCGGCTACTATTGAATATTTGACATTGATTAGAAATAGTAATTGACTTATGTTATGGTTACTAATCACTATATATATGTTGTAACAACATATGAAACATATACAAGTTCTTTTGATTTCAATTTACTGTGAATTCTCTTATCTCTTCCTTTCAACTTCAATCATTTCAACAACGACATTACGAAGAAATAAATTCCATGTCATTGCAAGTCTTAATAAAAAATAAAATGGATTGACATTTTTCTTATAATATGTTTAGTAAGACATTTATATATGTCAACAATGATGATAGTAACATTCTCCTTGCTTTTAACTTCTATGTATATTAATAGTTGCACCTTTTTCTGTAACATGAATAATGTCTTCAAATCTCTTCAGCCTTGCTTGTCATAACAAGCTACACCTATAAAATAACCTTGTTAATACATTAATCATAGGAATGTTCTATCAAATATTTTTTCATTTCTTTTCTCATTGCCTTTTCCATCAGTACAATGTTTTCATCAATGTCTACATTTGATAGCTTCATAGATCATCACATATGCACATATATATTTAGGTTACAATAATTTCAGTGCAGTTAATTTTTTCTCAATTTATAAAACATTGTAAATATATGCACTATGAATAAAAATAAAAATTACATATTATACTTGACACCTTACACTTCAAATTTATTCTGAGATTGTTCTCATATATTGCTTCTTATATTTAACATTTGTTTTGATATTTTTATCTAAATTTTATTTTCCTTCATTACCTAAGGTATAATAGATGCTTTACCATATATATATATATATATATTTATATATATATATATATATGTGTGTGTGTGTGTGTGTGTGTGTGTGTGTATGTTTGCTAATGTAAAATTCATTTTTTTGTTGAATATAAAAACACTTGCATTTACACATAACATACATTTAATGCATCATTTTAAGATCATCTCTAAGACTTTATGAACTTTTTGTTCCTTGCTTCTTAATTGCATGCCATTCCTTAATGTGAACTTATTAACCATTCATTGCTAATTTTCTAATCACTTAATGTGAACTTATTTATGGTTTTCATCTCTACTTTTTCACACAAGCAATACACCTCTTTAAGATGATTCTTTGCTTAGTATAACATTATTTCATATTTTTTCTTGCTGGAGAAGAAAGATTTTGGACAGTCCCACTTCTATTAAGTTCAAGAAAATATCCCACAATTTAATGCATTTCTAACAAATCTTATCAAAATAGAACAAGGGCAATGAGATTGTACCTTAGGGTGATCTCAAGGTCTTAAGGAGTGCACATGATTACTTTCATCATTAGAAACCTTGTTGGTAATTCTTGTCAACAAACTCGCATTGGAGAATAATAGCGGTTAGCTAAAGAGGAAGTTTAAGTGGCACAAGGGAAGAGACAAGCAAGAGACACAATTGGGTATATGTGTTGAAGGAAAAGCGTAAGAGGAGTTCAAGGAGCTTGAATTCCAAGGGTTTTTGAAGCTCTCTATGGCTCTAAAGCTCTACTTTTTGGGAGTTGGGAGTAGACCAAGTGGAACATAAAGGGGCGTAGGGGTTGGCTGTAACTATATAGGAATGTTTATATATATTTTTGTAATAATAATAATAATAGTAATATGAATAGTGATAATATAAAATAAACGTGTAGTTAATATTAATTATAACACGCATTAAAAGACCATGATTTCATATTTGAGGCCTAATTTAAATCTTAACTTTATTTACTTAAGAGTAATGTATCAAAATAACCGACCATCTATTTCAGTTTGGCCAATCTAGTCCCTCAACAATTTAATTTGTCCAATTATTCTCTCGATTAATCAATTTGAGCCTATTTTAATTCAAATTGAGACTAATTTAGTCTCATGAAATGGAAAATTAGGGAATAATTGGTATTAAAATAGTTAGTCTGAGACTTAAATTGAGCATTATTAAATAGTTAGAGGACTAAATTGATCAAATAAAATAGTTTGGAGCTAAATTGGTTAAACTGAAATAGTCAATCGACTATTTTCTCAAATTATTGATTTATTAATTAAATTTATCACATTTATTATTTAAAATAACATTAATTTTAAAAAGGGATGCTGCAACAAATAATAAAATTATGGGTGAATTTATATGGGAACATAGGTGTGATAACAAGTTGAGTTGATCATATTTTTTTGAATTTGAACTTGATTTAGGTTCTTAATGTTATTCGTTACATTTTGACTTAGCTATTGAGGGTGAGGGAATTCAATCAATCACTTTTGTGCAAAAAGCTTATTTAAAAGTTTTGACCTTTAAACTAATCTTTTTAAAAGATTTCAAATGAACATTATTATCTTTTTAGAAGGATTAAGAGGATTTTTGTTTAATATCTCTCATGATTTATCAGGACCCTTCCATGGATCAAATTTAAAAGTACTAACAAAATAAAATGCCAATCAAAATTCTTTTTAGTTGCTATCTCTTGATGAATGGTGAGATATGTACTAGGAGAAACATCATTATTTTTCTATTTGATTATTTTAGATATATATATTTATATATATATATATGTATAAAATGCCAATCAAAATGCAGTGGGTTTTGATTGAGTCTCACTGTATTGGATCATCTTATGAATCGGGCTGAGGTAGACCCAAATATAATCATTGATCCTCTTTAATTTAGGATATTCAAGTTTACTCATGCAAGTGCCCGATTCCTTGCGGGAATCGGTCGATGGAAGCTGTTGAGTCCTCCGATTCCCGCTGCTGATTCCAACGGGAATCACTGTTGAAAATTGCCACTAAATTTAGCGGTCGACTCCCGCTGCAAGCGGATTATTCCGGCTGCTAAAATCGATCACTTGTAGCTGGAATTTCTCGCTAGATTCGGCACCGATTGGCGTTGGAATCGGCCGCTGAAATTAGCGACTAATTCCAATGGCAGTTTAACGGAAGTGACCACTGAGTTAATGGGAGGAACCAACAAATGCTTAAACAATGACAAAAAAGAATGTTTACAAGAGTTAATGATTATTTTGAATATTTTGTAAGAGTCAACTGATCATTTTGATTAATTTCTCTTTCTGTATATAAGATTTTGTTTTAAATATGCTGGGTTAGTCCAAACACCCGAATTTGACCCATTTTAAAATATAGGGAATGGGACACTAAAGTTGGTTGATTGAGTCAAAAAAGCATACAATTTATTTCAAATAGATTAACTAAGTTGTGTCAAATCATGATTCACCTATTTACAAGCTTATATATATGTATATATATATAGATAGAAATATGTGCATGCATGAAATTATTTTGAACTCATAGACTCAAAGTCATAAAAGTAAATACTTTGGTTGGTTAGATTGGCTCGAACTCTACTCAAGCTGACTTGAATCAATTTTGAGTATGGTTTAATTTGTCGAGCCTAATTTTTTGTTTTTTCATCATCCTAGCTACATTAGTGGGTTCATTTTAAAGTGGATGCCTCTAGTGTTCTATACATTGAAAATATAATTTATTATTTATTTTTTTAGTTTTTTGTTATTTGCTTTGATAATATTTATTTTTGATTTTGTCTATGCTGTCCTTTTTTGCCAAGTTTAAGACGTTCAACTTCTACTTGTGGACGCCCTGTTGCTGGCATAATCCTAAGGATGATGAAGTAGTTTTTTCCTACGCCATAAGTTGTATATTTGCGAATGACATGGGTGATTTTGTAGGTTTACATGGTTGAATTATATCAAGACACTCTTGTTGATCTCTTGCTGTCAAAAAATGCCAGGCGCTTGAAATTAGAAGTAAAAAAAGATTCAAAGGTAAGTTTAATTCAATTTTTATATATGCTGTTTAATTTTTTCTTATATTTTTTGTGAAAAAGAGAAGGTTTTAATAGTTGTATGAACATGATATTATGCTACTTTTTATTTTGTTCTATGAGGATCAACGTGCAATCCCTTAAAGTTGTGATTGTATTTTCAGCTATTATCTATCTAATAATCAGTAACAATGATGCATGTCTTCCATTGCTCAGTTCAAATTCTTTATTTCTATGATTTGTTAGCTGTTTACGTGTCAATGTTGATCTCCGTGCCTGTTCTGCCAAATTCAATTGATTATGTTGAAAAATAGGATACAAAGCACATGTATTAACATAGCAACTTTTGCATATAATACGCACTAAACACCATCTCAGTCATTGCATACAAAGCATATGAATCACCATCTAAACTATTGGAATATAACATAGGATCATCATCTTGTCTGAGTTGTTGGATACAATGCACACGATTATTGTTTATAAAATATTATATTTTTTCTATGAGATCGCCTATATCATTTTTCCCTCTACAAAATTTCTCTATATTTAATTTTGAATGTGAATATTGTGAGCATAAAAACACATTTGTGCCTCTATTTCAATTTCTAAGAATACAAGCCGGTTCAAATATATGGGTACTGGTCCTATGTTAATCCATTTTGGTTCTGATGTTTTTTTTTGATGGCTGCACTGAAATCAGTTGGATATATTTGTTAAAGGGGCTGTTTGAAATTTTCTTATTTCAGGCATTCTCATTAGGAAATAAATTTTAACAGTTAAACAACTTTGTTTTGGTGATATATTGGAATATATGCAAGTTTTTTTTTCATTCTTATATTGGAATCATCCACCAATCACCATGCTCAAATACATTTAAAAAAAATGGGGTTACCAAACTAAAACAGTCACTTTCTTGACGTTATTGAACTTAGTGTTGTTTCATATGGAATATTTTGTGACACTTTTGAGATGACACGACATTAACTAGTCATTATTTAATCAATTATATGCCTATCAATACACTTGAAGGTGATGCATCATTTTTCACTTTTAAGACTACAAAATTCTCTTTAATCCTTTGTATTTGTGTTGCGTTTTGTCCAAAATATTCACCTCAATCATGATAAACTATGACCTCATTTCATTAAGTGTATATTCTTGGATTACACCCAAATGCAAAAAGGGTGTCTTTCTAATAATTCACTCAACAATCATTTTTTAATCTTAATGGATGCCAACTTTCATGAAACACCTAATCAGTATCCTTCTTTGTTGCTTTCGTCTTGTATTCCACTTCCACTCTTGCTCTTGGTTTTACTTGGACACAGCAAGCTTGCACTCATTGCCTTTTTGCTTGTTATTTTACCTTAGAACCCTAAAGGATTTCATTGAGGATTTAACATCAGAAATGCCAAATTATTTTCTGATCGTTTCTTGGGAACCATAAACTTTCGTTAATATGGTACTATTGTTTGCTAAAAAGATCAAATAGTGGTAAAAGGTTATATTTATGCTTATGCCTTAGATACTTTCTTGTTGTTGGAATGAATTTGGTGTCCCTTATCTTTGTTGCAATAAAGAATGGTCAGTACATCATACAGATGTTTGTGTTGTTCTATTTTATGATTATCTAACCAAAGTCGTATATATTGAGCTACCTTTTGAGCATGCTGCTTAGGGCGATTATAAGGTCTGTAATTTTTGAAGAGCTACCTGCTGTGTAAAACAGATTCTATATGCTTTATTTAACAAACATTATGAAGTTCTTATTGCGGTGTTTTATGGGGTAGTGCATTCTTCATCTGCCTTCTTTCGTGGGATAATCTTAAAAACCTGTATGTATGAAAGACATACTTCATACGAGTGATAGTCTAGGAATTGAAGAAATTAAACAATTTCTGCAAGAAGTGTTTCTCACAAAAAATGTAAGGTGACCAAATGTTTTATCGATCCGAAATTGAATGCGATGATGGCATATCTTTATCAGTTGGAAAGTTTGAGTACTTGTTGCGTTATTTTTATGTTTCATGTTGGATGTTTTAAAAACTCTAATCTAAATACGTCCTGCTTAAAATTGAAAATTTCTTAATAGTGCTTTATTCATTTCATTATTTTGTTCTACTCCAATTTTCTGTAAATTTCTTTCTTACTTTGTCTCTTGCAATTGCCTTTATTTATTTTCCTTTAGAATCTCTTGGCTCTTTCATTGAAATTATATTAATTGTTTATTATCCAAATTGTAAGAATGCTTCCTTTTTCTTAAATTTCCATTGTTCTTTACTTTTGTTATGGATAAAAGGTGAATCCGTTGGGTTTTTTTTTCAATTTAATCATCTTTTAATTATCAAGTTTTTGGTGATCATAGATGCCTGCTGATATTGTTAATTGATTTTTTTTCACTTTATTAATATAGGGTATGGTTTTTGTTGAAAATGTGACAACTCTACAAGTGTTTAGTTTCGAAGAATTGATAACCGTTATTCAAAGGGGGTTTGAACAACGACATGTGGCTGGGACTCTAATGAATGATGAAAGTTCAAGATCACATTTGATATTATCTATCATAATTGAAAGTACCAATATTCAAACACAAACACTTACAAGAGGAAAGGTATGTCTGCGATTACTAAAAAATAAGCTTCTATTTCTTGTATATTTTAATTTTTTTTAATGTTAATAGTCTGAACATTATTAATCATTCATTGAAGATATTTAATCTTGTTATTGTTTTGATTTCATGTACGCATAATATCTTTTATTTAAAAGTAAGGTTTGAAATTTGTGTTTTGGTTTCACTCCCATAGCGAAAAAGTCTTAATTTCAATGTATTTGATTGTTTTGTTTTTTAGTTTTGGATTGTTTAGTTTTTATTTCCAAGGTTTCAAGCAAAATAATTTGTGTTGTTTCGATTTAATTAGAAAGATATTTAAAAATATAAAAGGGAGGAATTATGAATTTTCAAATGTCATATAAATTAATTTTGTATATTTATATATTTTAATTGATACCAATTTAAATATGTAATTACTTTTATTTGAATCCTATTTATTTATTTTTCATGTATACCTTTGTCATTGTTGTTTTTTGAACTTAGAATACTTAATCTTATTGTTGGAAAATCGCACGCAATGTGCCAAGAGGAGAGTAGCAGAAAAATGATTTCTTGTTCAATAAAGGAAGAGCTGAGAGATATATAGACTCGACTGTGGGTACAGTCCGTTACACACAAAAACAAACATAGAATAATAACAACTATTAAGGGTAGAATTGTCATTGCACAGGGTGTTATTACTCCACCGCAAGCTCAACATCGGGGAGGCGATGAACTTGTTGATAATTTGGTGAGGCGGTCGGAAGAGGCTTCGTTAGGGTGCTTGGTGATCTTTTGCTGGAATATGCTAGACGATGATTTTCTTAGATTTGACTAAATCACGGACATAATGATAATCCACCTCAATGTGCTTCATGCGAGTTTGGAGAATAGGCTTGGTTGCAAGGAAAGTGGAGCTCAAGTTGTCGCATAAGATTGTTGGCGGAGAGGCCAATGTGATTCCTAGTATTTTTGCTTGCTGTATTTGCAATGTCCTTGTACTCGGCTTCCGTGCTAGAGAGAGCCACTGTTTGCTGCTTTTTAGATGACCAAGAGATGAGGCTGGAGCCAAAGAAGATGTAGTAACTAGAGGTGAACTTGCAATCACTCGGGTCGTCGGCCCAGTCAGTATCACAATATGCCGAAAAGGAGAGCTGGGACAACGGTTGTAGATGAATACCGGTGTGATTTGTGTGAACTTGCAATTAATCGGGTCGGCGACCCAATCAGTATGACAATATGTAGAAAAGGAGAGCTGGGACAGCGGTTGTAGATGAATACCGATGTGATTAGTTTGACAAAGGTATTGAAAAATACTCTTGACAGCTTGCCAATCGAAGATAGTTGGTTGGTGCATGAATTGACAAATTTTATTCACGGTGAAAGTGATATCCGGCCTTGTGTGCTAGAGGTACTGAAAGGCACCGATGATGCTGCAGACGGGAGTGGGATCTGGAAAAGCTTCAACAGGGAGTCCGCTTTGTTTGGCTTGCACAACCATTGGAATAGGTGCAGGATTTGAGTGCTGGAGGCCAGAACTATGAATATTATCGTGTACATAACGCTCTTGCGACAGGATGAGATGATCAGGTTCTTTCGTGAAGTTGATATTGAGGAAGGTATGCACATGTCCCATTTATTTAAGAGAAAATGAGTTGCAAGTAATGCTATGAGCTGCTGGATGAGAGAGTCACTGCTTCCTGTGAGTAAGATGTCATCAACGTATGCAAGAAATATCTAGAGATCACTATCACGGTGATATATAAACATAGAAGTCGAGCTTGCTGGACCTTGTATTCCATTTCCACTCTTGCTCTTGGTTTTACTTTGCCACAGCAAGTTTGCACTCATTGCCTTGTTTGCTTGTTATTTTGCCTTTTGAACCCTAAAGGATATCATTGAGGATTTAGCATCAGGTATTCCAAATTATCTTCTGATTATTTCTTGGGAACCATAAAAATTTATTAATATGGCACTATTGTTTGCTAAAAAGATCAAATAGTGATAAAAGGTTATATTTATGTTTATGCCTTAGATATCATCATAGTTCTTTTGAGCTGCTGAAATTAAATTGGAGGTTGTTCCATGTAGTTGTCATCATGAAGATCACTATTTAAAAAGCATTATCAAAGTTAAGTTTTTAGATTTTTCACTTGAAGGAGAGAGCAAGAGTAAGAATAATTAGAATCATAATCAGCTTGACAACCGGGCTAAAGGTTTTGCCAATTATGATCTTTAAGGAGCAGGGTGTTTTTGTTCTGGTGAGGGATATTGGGGAGAATTGTTTGACTATATAGGAAATTTTCTCTAGGTTCTCCCATTCATTATTTATTGGATGGAGTGGTAGTGCTTGACATATGCTCTTGGGAAGTTTGGCTTCCCACCGTCTTGGTCTCAATGGGTCTTCTAGTATGTGTGGGCCCAGGTTTTAGCCTTCTTGTCATTGGAGAAAGATTTTTGGGATCCAAGTGCATCACAAATTTCTACACTGCAGCTCTTGCTTTACCTAATCATTCCTTGCTCAGAGTTGCTCTCAATGACCACCTCCAATCACATGTATAGATTGAGAGTCCAATCGGTATTCCTATGGTAATGACTATCTTTTCCCCCCGGATGCTATGGAAAGTGGTTGGGAGATCCTTTGGCTTCTTGAGGATTATGGAGAGTGGACTGGTAAGATTGTTAATGTGAGCAAATCTCAAAATGTCTTCAGCAAAGCACGCCTCTTTTCAAACATAGGAGTATTGTCATTATGATGGGATTCAAGAGTCATGATCTACAATAATTGAGGATCACCATTTTGAGATTGTTCCCCACAAGGAGGAGCATTGCTGGTTGATTGGAAAGATCAGGTCATAAGTTGGTTCTCGGGGTCTCGGAGCTCTCTTGTTTGTGAGTCATTTCTATCTTCAACTTGATTTGGTTTTTTGGGGAAAATATCACGACACATTTGGAGTCTCAGCATTAGCCTGAAGATGTGTTTTCTTTGGAGAGTTCTCAAAGATGCAATTTCAATTGGTTACTGGCTTCACACTTGCAGTCTAGCCCCCTTGAATCTTTGTGTGTTGAGATGTGAGAAGGTTGAAGATAGTTTACTTTGCCTTAAGATGCACTACACTCCATCAGCCAGGCCTTTTTTATATGGCACATCAATGTTCGAGCCATTACTCAGCAGGATCAGTTGATGGAACTCTTCTTGGACAGCATTGCACGCTCTCGGAAGTGCTCTACAAGTCAGATATATGCATACATGTTCTACCAATCATGGAGGAGTCAATTGGCCCAGAAGCAAGGAAGTGCCTTTCTGACTCTAGCAATTTGCACTAGTATCATTCTTATGGCTATTATCTTTGTTGACATGCCCACTTGTGCGGGTCCTTGGGGCACCACGACCACTTCTGGCCACTTTACTTCAATCTCGTTTCGGTTTCTTGACCTCTATGTGGCTCAAAGCCAACATTGATGCATCCTTTTTTTTACGAGGATTTGGCAGCATTTGACAGTTTTGTTCCTCAGGATGAGAGGTGATCTTGTGGTGGTTTGTGACTTTAGGGATCAAACCCATATGCCATTAGAGGTTTAGATCCAGGCAATCACTTGTTAAAAATGGATGGGAGAATTTGATGAGGTTATTATTGAAAGTGACATCCTCTTTAGCATTGGCAAAATAAAAGTTCATGAGAGAAGTTAATGAGGAAAATTGGTGCTGTTGTTCAGTAGGGTAACCCTTCATTTCTCTTTTGGTTTAGATATATTTTATTTTCCTGTAGAGGTCATGATTGTAATCATGTTGCAAACTTTTGTGCCTCTTTTACCCATGTTAGAGATTTTATTTTTTGAAAGGGGATTATATTCCTGATGACTTTTTGGGTATACTTTGAAAGGATATTGAGGCAGCTTGTATTTAAAGTTGTTCTTTATTTTGCTTTATGATATGATATGATTGGATAATACCTGCTTTTTCAAATTAAAAGTATATGTGCATTAATGTTGATAAAGAAAGATATTTATAAAATTATGATTCTGAAACTCCTTTAAAGTTCTTTGAAATTTAAACTTAAGCAATATAATTTTATAATTTTAAATAAAGTTCAAGATATTGAAATGATCTAGAAATCTCTCGATGTAAGGTTAAAGTACTCAAACAATTATCAATATGTAGTGTTTGCTAATAATGTTATAAGTCCAATAATAAATCAACAGCTAAGAAATTAAGTAAAATGGAAGAATAAAAGTTCTAAAGTCAATTATAATCAACAACTAATAAAATATATGAAATTAAAGAATGAAAGAATGAAAGATTCTATCAAAGTAACACATATTCAAGCCTTAATCTAAAACAAGAGCTAATCCTTTGAAATTTTTTTTGTTCTTCACACTCAAGAATTTATATATAGAGCTACAAACCATTAAATGAAAAGTATCCAACCACATTCGTAGAGAATATAATTATTATATAATAAAGAAAGAATTTAAATTTTCTGTTCAAAGTGTTTGCTAACTCCCAAGCTGCTGAATGGGTAGTAAAGGATGTTGATGGGATGTTTACAGATAGATGTTGATCACAATAATAGGATAGCTGAGGGTTGGGTATCAACAAGCAGCTTAATGGAGGGACATAGGCATGAGATCCCTTGCATCAGTCACTCTAAAATTTTTATGTTTGCAATCTTCTCTAATGCTTCTACATACACCTATAACTTATGACTTGAAACGTTGAAAGGTCTGTGTTGGCATGGCTTCAGATGGACCGGAGAAAACTTAACATGCTTAATCATGTGAGTCGGTTAACAACTAGATAACTATCAAACATTTAGTTATTGCTTTAACCAAAAGTTTCAAAATTATAGAATTAGAACCCAACCCAAGCCTATTATATATTCTTTCCAAATAAATTAAAATATATATTAAATTAAAGAGATTCATATTCTATTCCATCCTAATTACAAGTTGTAAAATTTATGATGACACTTGCATTGGGTGTACATGAAATTTCCTTCAGTGTTTTGATTTGTAATTTAGTGTCATCATTTTTAGCAACTTACATTTGACCATGTTATAGATTTAAGTATTTCGATTAGTTTTATATAAAAAATAATTGTTAGGGAGGATGAACTAATGAGGTATTTAAAATTTCATATTGGATACATCACTAGCCAAACCAATTTCAACTCAAATGTTAAATTTGATAAGATGATGAACATCTTCTTAACCATCCTTCTAAAACAACGTGCTGCATTGTGAAACTCAATTTTCTATTTAAACATAGTTTTTATTTTAATATTATTTTAATTATAATTCATTTTAATTTATTAATTTTATTAATTTTAATTTAATATCTTTTCTTATTATTATTGTTATTAGAATAGTTATATAATTATGGTTAATTGTCAAAATTATCTTACTAATAGAAAGGGATCCAATCTAAGGTTCGTAGAAAAGCAAGGTCAATTGGGCCTATAGTGTGCACCCATGCCTTATGTTCTTATTAATGTTGTTTTTGAACTTGAACCTGTGACCGTGTGATGCACCCATGCCTTATGTAAAATTAGTATAAAACAACTTAATTAATTAGTTACTCTATATTAAAATTATATTTCAAATTTATTATATAACCTTAATTTGCTTAATTTATCATGGAGTCAATATACTCGAACATTGCTTAAAGAAAAGTTTTATAGAAGTACTTTAAGACCGATTATACAATATGGAGCTGAATGTTGGCTGTCCAAGCATAAGCATATTGGTAAAATAAGTGTTGCATAGGTGAGGAAGTTCTTGTAAATGATAGGATATAACGAAAGAGTACGATGAGAAATGAGATTATTTGTTGTAAGGTTGTAGTAACTTCAATTGATGAAATGTATAGAGACAATTATCGTAAGATTGTTTGAGCATATTATGCATAGAATGTTAGATTATGGTGAAAGTTAAATTTATAAAATTTGTCCATGCTAAAAAAGTTTGAAGAAGACCAAAAAACTAATATTCTTGTTGATTGCATAATTATTTTGTGTTTTAGGGTTGACATTGTTCGTGGATAAAGTTGTGTAGAGCATTTGATTGTTTGAACAAGTACAATAAAGAGTAGATACCGTACCATATAAAATTCAATTAGAATTATGGTAAATGAACAAATGGCAGATTAAAAGGTACTAGATATCTGTGTAAAAATTGTATTAAATAAATTTACTATTGCATTCCACACAAAGCATGAGTTAATTGATACAACTTTATTTGGATGCTTAAAATTAATAATTTGCTAATTCTTTTTTGAGAGATTTTCTTACATACATGTGCAGCTAAAGTTTTTATGTAAATGCCAAATTCTTATTTTCATTATTTTTTGAATTTAATTAACTCTAATTAAACTTGAATGTTTTTTACATTCAATGGACCTTGCTGAACTTATTGAAGAAATGTCTAGATGCAATCATCTTTAAGTTTTCCTCTCAGAGGATCTAAATCGGAACATGGAGTGCATTAATTTAATTGAAGTTATCATAGTAAGGATATGGCAATTGAAGATTTTGTTATTAAGAAAAGTGAGCTATTTGGATATTTTGATTCTATTATACAAAAGAATGATAGAATGTAGGATGATGTGATTCATAAAATCCAGGTAGGGTGGAAGAAGTTGAGTAGCACTTTTGCGGTGTTGTGCAATCGAAAAATCTCACCAATTTTTAAATGCAAGTTTTATCAAAACATTTATAGGACCGTAATGCTATATGGGGTAGGTTATTGGCATGCAAAGCATAAGTATACCGTAATTTTGCGTAGTCCAGGATTCTAAGGTGGTGAGTCGATTGATGAAATGAATTTGATAAAAAATAGTACATTTGTGATAGTGTAGGAATAACTCCACTTGAGGTTAAGCTAAGAGAAAACTGTCTTTGATGGATCGAGCCAATGCAGTGAAGGATGTTTAAAAGTTTTCATGTTAAAAGCAAGGTGAAAGATCAAGAAAAAATGTTGAAAGAATTTACTGGAATTGGTGGCGGTGGTGTTATGTACATTTAAGGTGTTGCGCAGCATGATAGCTTCATTGCAATAAATAACTTGTAAAAATTACTTGTTTTTTCTTTCCATTTATGGCATTTTGATGTAAAATTGCAGCTTAGTTTTGTTGATCTTGCTGGTTCAGAAAGAATAAAGAAATCCGGATCTTCAGGAAATCAACTGAAAGAAGCCCAAAGCATTAATAAATCACTATCTGCTCTTGCGGATGTGGTTAGTGCTTTATGTTCTGAGAGTCAGCACATACCTTACAGGAATCACAAGCTGACAATGCTCATGAGTGATTCTCTCGGAGGAAATGCAAAAACACTCATGTTTGTCAACGCATCTCCCTCAGATTCTAATTTGGATGAAACTTACAACTCTCTCATGTAAGTTCATCTCCTTTTTTATGAATGTGATTGATTAAAAATCATTAATTAATAAATGCAACACATATTTACCAAACTTTAAAATCATATATGGAGTGGAATGATCTATCCTTTTAAGTGAATGGGACTGGCTTTAAGATTAGAACTTTAACATTAAACTTTTTATAACATTACATTCAAACTTGCTTCATATATAATGATACTTGCATTGCATTGTAACATTGCAGGTATGCATCCAGGGTACGATGCGTTGTAAACGATTCGAGCAAGAACGTCTCTTCAAAAGAAATTGTGAGGTTGAAGAAGCTGATTACATATTGGAAGGAACAGGCCGAGAAACGGGGAGACGATTGTGAACTAGTAGAGATACAAGAAGAAAGGCTTGCAGGGGATTATAGAAAAGATTTAACGGAGGCAAGGCATGCAAGGGAGGGAAGTGATCGTCGCAGTTCTACTTAAATATTCATTTTATACTAAAACAGCTTAATATTTTGAAAAAAAAAGTTAACATTTTTTGACATTCATGTAGAAAAGATAGTATTAAATCTTTTGTATATTGCTCATCATCAACAAATATGTGTACACAAACCTACTAAAAATGTGGAATGGTTACACGAATTAGAGTTTAGAATGGAAATGTCTAATTCTTTATTAGAAAATTCTAGCCTTGTTTTTATTAAAGTGTATTCAGATATGCTTAGCATTGTGTTTTTTAACAAATATTAGAATGTATTTTGTATGTATTTTATCTTTTCGCAAATGTTAATGTTTGCTATGTAAGTATATATTTTTATTAAATTGTTGCACTTTATTTATATGGAATGAAATGATGAGTTGGTGACTTCAAAAAGATAATAATAAAAAATAAAACAAAAAGTTAAAAAGGAAAGAAAAAAGAAAATAATCATCATCACTAAGATAAGATCCCAACAATTGAAATATGACGCAATGCAAGAACATCCAATCTGGCTGTACATTTATCTTTAATTATGGCTATATTTTTTTCCTTTTGATTATAGAGCACTTTTTTTTTTTTTTGCTTCTTTTTATTTCAATGAGGATATCAATTTCCGAATCATCTTTAGGAGTCCGGCTCAGCGTTTCCATTATATCCACTTCATCGTATGTGCAAATGTGTTGAGGTTTTACATGCTTGGTTGGGTGAAGCTCAGCAATAGGATTGAGGTTTTGTTGAATCTCACCATATGGAGCCACTAGTAAAGGATTCCATTTTTTAGGAAAAAGCCCCCTTCTCTAATCTTTGGGAACATACATTTGTTTAAACTTCTTAGCTTTTGATCCCGCTTTAGGCATTGTAAAAGAATCTATTTTTCTGCTGATGTAGCTCGTAGCACGTTGCATTTTCATGATCAAAATTTTCTCTCTTTAGTTATATTTTCGAATATCACCTCTTGAAAATAATATTTATCTTCACTCCATAATCATATGATCGAATCAAAGGATTTGATGGGATCGAGCTTGACCAAAACTTGGGCCGCAGATGGTCAGAAAAGGTTTTCTGAAGTATGACCCCAAAGAGAAGATAATGGATAGGGTAATCAAATTCACTTTTTACTAAAGAATATTACTCCAAACCCTAATGATAGGAGATTCTAATTTTGGATCAAACTCGGTTGTCCATTTTGAAAGTTTTTTATGATAGTTTTCAATGACACTCTTGCAAATAGCCTTGAGTAGTCCAAATCATTGACGAGTTTAATCTATATGTGGTGAGCGCCAATAAGATTTTCAAAATGAGATCTGATCAATCCCAAATTTCTTAGAAAACTTCCAATGGTTGCCAATGGAGATTTTTTATTGGCAAACTTCCCAACCAAGGAATATTCAAAGAATATAGCAATGTGTCAATTTCATTTTGAGAAAGAATAAGGGCAGCTTACCTCTTAAAGTAACGATTGGTTTGATACAAACAACTCCACGGACGAAGAGGCATTGGTGAGGGCTTGATGAAGGATTTTGGAGTTGAGGGTATCATAATCGACTTGATGTGCAAGTTCGGGATGAAGCCGAGCTCCTCCATTCCCTTCCGGCCACAACAGCAACGGGGAACCATAGAAGGTCTGGCAAGGGCAACCCCGACGAAACGTCAACTCCCACAAAATGAACAGCCCCTACAGAGCCAGCACAGAGCGGTATTATCGCATGTTGTGTTGTTGCTCAGTCGCTTTAGGGGTTTCGCCATCATCGTCGCTCTCTCACTGTAGATATATATATAGATATATATATATTCATATAGGAGAGAGACAAATATTAAGTAAACGAGGAGCTTTATTTTTACAATAACAGCTTCTCATTCGAAAGACACTTCCTTTCTCTAAAGCTTTTCTCTTGCTCAGGCCCTAAAACGTAAGAAGTAGGTGCCGATATTCCGATCCTTCTCCTCCGACTCTCCCTTCGCCGAAAGAGATCCAAGAAGCAGGCACTGATCTTTCGATCCTCCCGATCCTTCTCCTCCGACTCTCCCTTTGCCGAAATTGATCGTCGATTTAGCGTTCCTCTTCATTTTCCGAGCCTGCCAGATCAACACCTACACTTTTGCCCTAAAGTTTGACGATCTTCTACCCTAAAGCTGACGTTTTATCTCATTTCCTCTTAAAGCCACATTTTTCTTCCCTCTATCGGACAGCCATAAAAGCAGTGAAAAGGTGTGAAGTGAAGGTTATGCATCATAATTGCTTCTTTTATTTCTGTGTGAAGGCTTAAGCATTTGAAACAAAGTTAATTTATATTAGTTCCATTCTTGAATTGTAAATGTATTAAATTTCGTAAAACTTTTCAGTAGTTTTGAAGCAAAATATAGCTATATATACAGGAGGTACTGATATTGAGCGGAAAAAGAAACTTATTAATTAAATGCTAATTGAAACAAAGTTAATTAATATTAGTTCCATTATTGAATTGTGAATATATTAAATTTAATGAAAGGTTGTCTTGATGGTAATGGAAATGTGGGTGATGTCACCTTCCCAATAGGATGGCCATCTAAACTAAGTGGTGGCAGCAAATCAATTCAATTCATTCTCTGAGGACCACTATCAGGCTGTACACAAGTGGGCTAGATGAGAAGTTTCCTGTAAGCCAAGGTGATGTAATTTATTTTGATAATATGTAATTTTGCTGTTGTTGAAGTATGTGTATACTTCATTAGAAGCTCAATGAATTGTTTTATTTTATCCCTGTTGTTCATGTATATTTTATTGGATTAAGTACTTAATTTACTTTTTAAATATGTTTAGCTTTTGCTCTTAAAACATTAGGAGTAATTTCTTTGCACTTTATGTTTATTTTGTATAGGCATTTATTTGCTTTGTTAGATTTTTGGGACATTACAAAGGTTGGAAATTAAAATCAGCACAATTACTTCCAATTTTGTAACAACCCTCTATCAAATCTTAAAAGTATATTTGTTGAATTATTGTCACTACTAAAATTTTCCAATGACTCAAAGAATAGCTGGAATACATATATAGCAATTAATATATATCTCAATTAGTGAAGTTTTAGGACAAAAACCTATGGTGATAGAAAGAAGAAGGGTCAAGAGTGTGTAATGTAAGGGAGCTTGTGAGGAATACATCTACGTGCCAAGACCAAGCAGCAGCGCACCCATCAATGTCGAAGTCGCCGGCATTTTTCACCACTTGTGCCTCTCCTTTCTGCTTCTCCCTCAAGCTGTGAACCGGCTTCAACTAAACATGAAGATTGCAAACCCAATGCGTATATTCAAGACTGGGATTCTTACGCGAGTTTGATCGGGTCTATAAAGAAGAAGAAATAACTTTTCTCACTCCTCACAAAATCGAAGAATTTGCAAATGAAGGCTCAATTCACTCATCATTTTCATTCATGGCTTTTAGAAGTGTCATAGCTTTTCTTTGCCTATCTCCAAGTGTCATATATTCTCTTCGCCGAAACAGGTTTATTTCACATTCTTGGTACTTCAAGCAACCCAAATGAATCGAGCTTTGCGGGATCAATACCTCTTTGGGTAGATGTTTTGAATTTATTTTATTGTTCTATTTACTTGCCATTAATTTTTTTTTCACACTTGCTTAAAATTGCAATTTATAATAATCATATTACTTATATAGTTTAAAGCAATTATTGTTCTTATAATTTTTTATTGTTAAACCATTATGAATGGCTTACCTAAGTAATCCTTCAATCCTTCTACTTACATTGTTCTTTTGTCTTCTTTCGCTCCTTTTTATTTAAATTTGAAGCAAATGAAGGCACAGAATTCACTATCATTTTCTCTTTCTCATGTGCATATCTATATTATATATTTATACTATATATATTATATATATATTGATATTGGAAAGAGAATAAATGAGAGAATTAGCCAAAAATCATTATTTGCAAAAGCAGCCCTATAAAAATTGGTTTTTTTATTTAAAAATTTTGAAATAATTTGCTTTTTCTCTTAAAATTAAGTGCTTAAACAAATAATTTATTTTATTAATAATAATTAATCACAAAATTTTATTTCTTAAAATATTTATCAACATAATACTTCTTAAGTTGAAATATTGGGGCTATACTTTTTTCTTTTTATCTCTAAATATTTATTATCTTTGAGCCTAAGTCTAAGTGGAACTTTTAATAGTTAATTTGTTAATTGGATTTTTTTTAAATACAAAAATATTTTCATAAATTATTTTAATAAATACTTTAATTTAAAAAGGATTACTTTAAATAATTTAAAATATTTAAATTTTAAAACTAAATATAATAAATAACAATAATTAATTAATAATTCTACAAATTGGATGGATTATAACACTTATTTAATTATTTATTTATCTGTAAATATATTTCTTACTAAATTTATTGCTTTTTATCTTTATTTTAAGAACTTTTAAAATACTTTTAATAATTTTTACATATCCTCACACTCTCAATCTTTAATAATCTTTAATGAAATATTCAAAATCTTTATGATATCCTCACACTCTCAATCTTTAATTATCTTTAATGAAATATTCAAAATCTTTATGATATCCTCATACTCTCAAATTTTAATTATCTTTAATGAAATATTCAAAATCTTTATGAATTAATAAAAATAGAAATAATATTTCGATTAATTTTAATTATTATCAAATTATTTTATATTATTATACAAAAATTTGAGAAAATTTTATTTATATTTTCTAAATTTCTGCACATTCTTTCAATCTTTCTCTCCCATATGCATATAGATATTTATATAGATTATATAGATGTATGTATAAATTGTGTCCATTTACTTTTGAGAGATGTTTGCAATATTTACATAGAAGAGATGTTTGCAATTTTTGAAAAAATTTCCCGTACATTATAGGGATTTCATGCTTGTATATATATACATATATAAGCAAACAAAAAATAAATATTTGCGTTCATGTTGCATTCACGTTACAGCAGGCACACTACATTTACATTGCATGCAAGTTGCATCCATTCTGCATTCAGCATGCAGGGTGGATGCATCATGCATGGAGCGTGCATGCAATATGGAAATGAAATTGGTTGATTCATCATGAATGAAATTTTATATTTTAATTTTATCTTAGATGAATCTACAATAACATCAAGATAAATTTTTTAGCTCTATCAAGCATGTTATAAGTGATGGTTTGAACAGCTTAGTTTGAGAGAATAAACTGTAAAAGGGTGTCGTCCCCTTATCTTTGTGTGCATTGATAAGTGCAGTTAAACAAACTAAGTGTTTTAAATTACCTTTCTTATGACACTTTAAGTTATGTTATAAGTAGGGGATTGATCAACATAGTTTGATAGATGAAACTGTAAAAGAATTATGTCCATTATCTTTGTGCACATCGATAAGTACAGTTAAAGAAACTAAGTATTTCAAATTACCTTTCTTATGACACTTTAAGTTATATTTTTAATTAGAGAATTGAATAGTTTAGTTGAGAGAATAAAATGTAAAAGGATTATGTCCCTTATTTTTGTGCGCATCGATAAGTGCAATTAAACAAATTAAGTGTTATCATTCTTAGAAATATATTATTTAATGTACTCCCAACGTGTGATAACTTAAGAAAAGTATAAGATTAAGTTATTTTAAAAGCATTTTTGTATACACTGCATAAGTATAAGCATAAGTATCAATAATCATTATGAATTACGGGATGTAGCATACATCAAGAGAGAAATTATGGGATGCAGTAGGCATCAGGATATTAGAATTTCTAATGGGATATATGTGGGCATCAAACTGTATATTCATGACAATTTAGTGATATTTCAGATGCATTTACATTGACATATAGCATGGTTATATTATAGTATTGGTACTCAATTTTCAATCCTTACGTTAGGTTATTTCAGTATTTCCTTTCGGTAATTGTTTTACTTTATTTCTTAGCTTTTAATTATTTTAGTATTTTCTGCAACAGTTTCCTAATTTATTTAAATGTCAAATTCTTTAGTCTATATAAAGGCATGTTATAGCATTTTGGTTGTGTTAGACTTATTGTCTAATACGGTGTACTTTTCTTTTCTTTCATCCGAGAAACTAGAATTTTGAGATTCGACAATATGTCAGATTTTGAGCAGTTTGGTGAGCCAGCATTTGAGACTATTTAGGAGATTAAGGAGAATCCGGTGGAGCAGTAGAAGACTCAGTTCCTACTTTTTTAGCTATTTTTAGTTGTAAGGTTGAGGGACCTTTATTCTTGCTCTTTTTGTTTTAAAATAATAGTTTGTAATAATTATATGGATGTATGTTCTTTTATTTTCTTTCTAAGATGAATACTTCTAGTTGGTTCTGTGATAAATGTTTGGATGAATGCTTTTAGACTATTTCTACTTATACTTAGTATTGTGATGTAAATAGTAGTAAATGCTCATATAAAGTACTCATATATGTTGGAAATATCCTCTTGCCTTATCAAGTTCAATGTAAATAAGTATTTCAACTAATACTAAAGATAATGATACTACTTGTATTAATGATTACCTCTAGTTTTACCTTGAGTAGACTCACAATCTTCACGTATGGGAACGTTTAGAAATCCTTCCCAAGTAACGCATCGTTCTGCTGCCAATTTTTTAAGGTATCCACTCCTTAAACCTCTCGGTTGCGTGCGGCGACTGGACGGAGTGCTACACCTTCCATTAAGCTTAGAAGATTTCATATGTGGGGACTTGATGCCATGTTAGCAGTAGTTAAGCCAACATCAAAATTTTTCCATTTACCATAAGATTATATTGGGTAATTTGAAATAAATAATATATAATTGCCAAAGTTAGCTCATTCATTAATAGAATAAAAATAACACTAAAAATAGGGTATTGATCAAAAGATCCTTAAAATATTACAAACTTAAGAAAATAAAAGAAAAAGCATGAAAACAACAAGTAGATGCAATAGTATTTCTTGGGTCTACATCCTTCATTCCAGGATTCCAACGAGCTCTTGATCTGGGTACATTTCAAAAGTGCAGGAATTCGAATACCGATTAGTTGTGAGACTAAGTATCGCATATTATAAGGATTTATAGTTGTTTAATAGACAAGAGAAAAAATAATTTTGATAGAAAAATAAAGAGACTTATAATTAATTTCTAAAAAACTTGTTTCAATTGGAATGAAACTTAAACATAAGAGAATTTGCTATCATAAAAAAAAAGAATTTTTATGTTTGATATATAGCACTAAGGATATGACTTTGTTGAGAAAGTACAAAATTGAAGAAAATGAAGGTTTATAATTGGTGTTACAAAATAATTCCATCTTCCCTCTATCAGGCCACCTTAAATGCTTAATAGTATAGGCTCCTCCATATGCCTCCTAATATCGAACAACCCCGTACTAACAGTTGTCTGATCAGACTATAATATAGATCAATAGTGAACTCGGGCTATTAAATTATCCAAACTTCTTCAAATACAACTTTTATTGACATAAAATAGTTTTTATCAAAATTATATAAAGCTGGGCCTAAGAGTATATAAAACAATAGTAAAGAAAAATATCTTGTACCATAGCAGTTAACATTTCAAAAACTTGTATTGGTGCTAATTAATTATTTTTTGCATAATATAATTATTTTCATATTAAAATATAGTATTTTGATTTTAGAATGTCTAAGTGATCAAAATGGCTTAGATCCTAGCTTAAATCAAACTGATTTAGCTTTAAAGAGCCAAAATTCATAATGTGGATTTTAAGGGTCCTGAAATGTTATAATGATTAAAAAAGTGATTGTTTGTGATTTTGAAGTGACTTTGCCACTTGCAAAATTGAGCCTATATTAGGATAGCTTGGGCTAGCCCAATTGGGCCAACTTTTTATTTCATGATTTTAAGTGAACGTTTTAATTGGTAAGAACATGATAATACTTATTTAAGAGTGTTGCTTAGATCAAAATCAAATTTTGAGGTCCACTGGCCACTTTGAGCTAGAGGTGGCTAAGGCTTGCTCGTGGTTAACCTAATTGGCCAAGTGATCCTTTATTGGATCAAATCTTAATTTTATGATTTCTTTGAGTGGATATTATCGTATTATGACTTATAGGATTAATTTAGATACTTTGGATAAGTTCTTGATGCAACCCTAATTTGGATTAGGTTGTACTATCTTGAGGCAGCCCAAATGGTCTTAAATGAATTTGATGAATTCTAAGCCCAAAAATTAAGCTTAGATTTCTTATTAAAAGTATTTGAAAGTGGTTTGTGCCCTTGGATTGACATATGACTCAATCAAAAAAAATTTGGCTATTTAAAGTTAGGGGTTTAGTCTTGGGCTAGCCTCAGCTAGCCCAGCGTGACCTTTTTGGGTTCTGGGGTTTTAAAGGGGGTTAATTAACCATTTTATCGCTTAATAGACACATTGTGAGAATACATGCCTAAACCATCCCCATAAGAGGATATCTATGCTAGTTTTGGCTTGGGCCCACTTGGGCTAGCTCATGTATGTCCAAAATGGACCCTTGGGATTTTAAGAACCCAAGATGATGTTTGGCACTCACAATGATCATTTAATCCTCTTTGATCTTATCTTGACCTAACTGGCCCATATACGATGTATTGGGCTAGCCAGGTTAGGATCTAACTTGGGTTAGCCCGAGCTAGCCCAATTGGCTCAACTTGCAAAATAAGGGGGGTTTGGGCCATTAGGGACACTTTTTGGCCTTATATAGGCATAATAAGGGTGTGTTGACCCTTAGGGATGAATTGGGTCAACTTGACCCAATTTGGGCTTAGGCTAGCTCGAGTCAAACTTGGTTGACCAAGTCATATAGGTGCTATCGAACCTTGGTTGACCAAGTCAACCTAGCTAGGACTCGTGCCACCTTAGGCTAGCTTGTATGGCCAAAACCCTAATTGGGTGGATTGAAGTCTGGGGTTTTGGACATAACATCCATTTTAATAAGCATTAATATATAAGGTGTTAATGCAAACAATATTAATTTATGAATTTTGAAAAATGAGATATGAGTAAATATTTAAAATAACATCAGATACATGTGAATTTTATTGGATGAAAGAATGGAAGCTAAGAGACAAAAATATATAAAGAATAACTCATACCATTTGTTGAATCACAACCATTACATAAGACATAGTAATAGATAAATCGGTACACTTTAGCTTATAGACATTGCTTTATTGTCGATACAAATTTATTTTAAGCAATAATGATTAATTCCCTAGTTTAACCATTGAATCATCTATGCCCCACGAATCCCAATAATCATCATTTGGCGTGGGACTGGGAATCAAGCTATCCGGGGAATCGTCAAGCCCCGGAATTGTCGAAACGAATGCTGGACCCCAAGCCAACAACGGCGCCGGGGACGGGGTTGGAGATTCCTCTGGAGTGCCGGGGACGATTACGTCGAAGAGAGGTCGTGCAGCTGTGTACGAAACACACATAAAAAGGAGGACGACGAAGACGGTGCTCGATGACTTGGCCATAGCCAAATAATAAAGCCTAGTAGTGAAAATGTATTGTGTTTGCTAGTTTGTGCTGTAGATATGTATATATATAGTGAAGTATGGGATTAGCTACGAAATCAAGTGCACTAAATGATCTTAGCCAACGCATTTGAAACCGTCTGAATGAATGCATTAGAAGGCAGTTTCATCTAATATATGCAAATAGTTAATATTGGGCAACATTTCTTATAGGCGTTTATGTTTGGACAGTTGACATCTTAATGCAATCAAACTCTAAACGCTTATAAATGGTTTGAAAATTACAAATGTAACATCAAAATTTAATCAAAAACGTTTTAATTGAAGATTTCAATATTATATCATCAATATGAAGTAATTAAGAAACTAATTAACACATAAATTAATTTAATCATACTTTTGTTATATATATATATATATATATATATTAATATGTTGTATTATTATAAATATCAATTTTTTTATGATGACATGAAATATCGATTTTAGAAACTGACAAAACAAATTCAAAATCATCCCAGCATGTTTAGTAACAGACTCCAAGGAAGTAGGAGATTGTAGAGCAAATGAAACTGTTTCAAGCTCCGCCTTCTATAACTTTTTAATATTTTCTATAGGATGCTCTACCTACTTTGAGCTCCTAATCCTCATAAGAAACTCCTCCACAAAGGTCACTGTAACAGCCTTAGATTGTTACCAAGCTTAATTCAAGCTTAATCATACTTCAAAATTTAAATAGGAAAAATTGCATAAAAAGGTTTAAAACAATTTATAATTACAAAAGTAACCTCCAATTGTCGGTCTTGGGTACGTTGTGCGGTCTGCGGGGGATCTGTTGTGAAGCCCAGGGTCACGCGACAACCGAGCTCGTGCATCCGACCATCGGGCCTTCTTAATCTAATGGTCTGAATTAGATCCGAGTCACGAGCATTCTTGGACGTCGGATCGCGCCCAATCGATCAGAATAGTTCAACGGTTCTAATCGATCAATCAGATGGCCAGCACTCCTCCTGCAACCGTGGATCTTCGTCCCAAAAATGCCCCGTGCCTGACAGGAGGGATCTTCATACTCACGACCACAGAGCATGTCCCCCACTCCTCCTCCACCTCAACAATGTTGTTAGGATCCTTTCTGAATAAGTTGGATGCCCCACAAAGCCCGGATGTCCCCGACTTGGAAATTTTAGAGCCCGACCTCGACTCGAGCTCTCGAGTTGAGCCAACCCATCAGCCGCACTCCAACACTCCCCTTGCGCTATAAATAGACTCTTGAATTGCCCAGTGAACTGTTTGCTCACTGTGAGATCATAATTAACCATCCCTCCAAATTCTCATTCCCGGCTATTCGCAAACTCTCCCGGTGATTCCCAGCTTCACTCCGTGTAATTTGAGGGTGCGACATGGTGTTCAGGTCCCCTAGCTAGCTACTGTGGTGCTGTCAAGCTCCATTCCCTTTTTAATCGCTCGAACACTGATCCTCCCGTCTAACCGGGTACCTCCCTCTCTGTGCTAAGTCGAGTTGGCTCAGCATTACTTCAATTTAACTCGTAATTGCACGCTTAGGCTAATCGAACTCAATGCTAGTATTCCTGCGATCTGGGTTAGCTCCGATTGATTGATACGATCGATCGGGCTGCGATCCTTCCAGAGTCTGGGTTCGAGTAAGGACCCAGAGTCTGGGCGTGCCTCATGCCTCATGGCCATAGGAGTCCAATTCGTCTCACCTCCTTGAAAGTATAGGGATCGAGATCGTGCAATTTAATGGGCTCTGTGGAGAGTATTCGATCCCCACAGTAAACTCTAAAGGAGGGTCTTTGGTGAGTAAGGTCCGGACGTCTCCGGCCTCCAACATAGAGCTTCTTGGTGAGTTCGACGCGCCTCTGCCTTCTGATCGAGCAGTGATCGAGTTATGGCTGTGGCATGGTCGGGGCACCCGGCATCTTGGGTCGGAGTCCTACCATAATTCCCTGTCATCAGGGGAAGGCGGGGAGGAAGATGAATCAACTGTGCGAGTCGAGCAGTGTGACACCCCAGCCCCACCGTGGTCCTGTTAACTATTATGTTAACATGATTACGGTGAAGTGATCACCAAATGATAAGTTCCTCACTTATAATTAGATTAGACATTCATTAAATGATAATTGCCATTTATAAGAGAACTTTACTAAATAATAAATACAAAAAATTAGAGTTCGGAAGTAAAACATAACATCTATTCTATCACAATATAGTAAAAAGAAATATACAATTCAGAATAAGTGCAGTAAAAAGAAAAAATAAAGTAAATATGTATTATTACAATATATTAAAAGATAAAAACTGAAATGAATAAACACTCGTCCTCACAAATAACAGAAGAAATAGAAGTAAAAGAACTAAGGGTCTTCAATAGCTCGACCCTCCTCCTGAATCTGAACTTCAAAAGGCTCCATAACTTAAAATAGCTCAGAATCTATTATTATCAGTTTCATAATGATAGGGTCCCAGTCAATAAGAGAAAAAAAATCTTAATTAGACAAAATATTTAAGTACATTTTATGATGCAATTTTATTAATTTATTTAGATATCACCATTAAACTCAACATACAAGCAAGTATAAGAGCAGAATACATATGAAAAGAAAAGATAGTTATAAATAATAAGTGTATAACTTAAACAAAAGAAGAAGTAATCACATACCTCCAATTATAACTGCAATAAGGTTATGCATAAAATAAAAAATAAATACTAATAACTGAAAGAATAACTCATTCTAATCATGCTTATGATCAATATAAACTTATGATAATTAACATAGAGTAAAAGAATAAAATGATTCATTTAAATAACTAAAAATAAGGCTAGCATCATATGTGTGTGTGTGTGTGTGTATATATATATATATATATGTATATAATAACAAGTAAGACTAGCATTTTATAAGTAAGTAAAGCTAGTAAATGCAGTAAGATAGTAAAGAATAAAAAAGTACTAAAATACTGAAAAATAAACTAGAAACAGTAAGTACAAAATTGAAAATTAATATCACTCAACTATAAATACACCATAGCACCACTTAGCCAGTTGAGCTAAGGCAGAAGCTCTAAACTGAAAAAAGTATGAACACACTTAACCTGCTAGGCTAAGACAGAAATACTGAGTAGAAGTGCACTTAATACTAGTAATGCCATATAGATCCTGACTGATAAAGTTAGTGGGCAAGAGTCTATTACGCACCATCCTAGGCTGCCGTATATGGTTAGGCACGGTATAGACTACCAGAACTAGCAACTAGGTCTAGGCCGATCCCAATCAAACGAACTAAGGAGGCAAACTACTTAAGCTACACTCTACTGAACTGAGAGTCAGAAAAACTAAAAACACCAATAAAATATAAATATTATTTATGCAATTTCAAAGTTGACATGAGATACTCATCAAATATTTGCCCTTGTGAGTCTTAATTGAGCTCATAAGGCTTATTAATTATTTAAATTTGGTGTACTTACTGTCTATCTTCATGTTAGACAGTAAGTCATCAATTGCTATTAAAAATTTCCAATTTAAAGCTAAATTATAAAGTAGATTTTTAGACCCTTTAATAGGGGAAAAATGATCATTTTGCCAATATATATTATGGATCATTTTTCCCCTATTAAATGGTCTAAAAATCAACTTTATGATTTAGCTTTAAATTGGAAAATTTTAATGACAATTGATGACTTACTGTCTAACATGAAGATAGACAGTAAGTACACCAAATTTGAATAATTAATAAGTCTTATGAGCTCAATTTAAGAGTCATAAGGGTAAAATAGTAATTTCCCCTAATAAAATATAAATTTTCTATTAGTTTATTAAAGCTTACTATCTAAGAGTTCTATAGAATCTAAAATTACTGAATTCTGATATGTATTGGCTAAGTTATAGAGAAAATAAGTTTAGGATTCTAAAATATATTTTAATGTTTTTTAAGAGGGGTCAAAAATCTAACTTTAAGAGATCTAGTCTAAAGCTTTCCTATAACCAACAAAGTACTTTAACTAGGAGTATACCTATATTGAACTTTATTTTGTTAAGTTATGGCATAATTAGGGTTAAATGATTAAGAAGTGATTAGTAAAATTAATCATAAAATCACAAAACCAACTACTCTACTAAGTTCTAATATACTCTATGAGTTATCAAAAACTTAAATCACTCAATTTAGATTACTAATTGTGCTAATAATCACTAATTAAGTTTTGAAGTAATTAGAGTTAATTAAGAGATTTAGTCATCAAAACTAAATATTTTTGCAATTTACTGATTATTAGGTCTTCCTGATTAAAATGATATATTAGAAGACCTAATTTGGAGCTTAATTAACAAAATTATGGTGAATTGAAGTTCTATGATTAATTAAGGCAATTAGGGTTAGGTCCTAAAAGTGATTAAGAAAACCCTAATCCAAATAGAGAAATTGACACTATCAAATTAATCTAGATGTTCTCCTAATTATTTTAAGACCCATATTGGCTATGTTTTAATAAGTGTGTGTAAGATTATGAGCCTTTGAATATTTGAGATATTTAGGACAATTTATAGGGGTCCTAAATATCACTATATGATAAATACCTTCAAATAGAGAATTGACATTACTAAAATATTCCTCTCATTTTTCTGATTAAAATGAGATATAACTTTAATATATTTGGATTATTGATTTGCAATTTATGAGGGTTTAAACATTTAGAATTAATTATATTAATTAACTTACTTTTGTTTTAAATTATACTATAATATAACTAATGTAATTTAAATGCAGGTACAGTGGGACCCACATATTGAGGCAGACAACAGCTTGAGCGGGGCCCACAGGCACTGATGCAACAGATTCACAGAGGAGGCAACACGCTGTGGGTCTTACAGGACACGTGTCCGTGAGCCGAGACGCCAGCTCAACGAGGCAGGACCCACGTGACTGATGACAGAGGCCCAAAGCATTGCCGCAGGTCGGGCCTGACCCGGCCTGAAATGGGCCCGAGCCAGTCGGCGAGAACCGACTACCCACGGCTAGGGCAGCCAAATTTAAGGTCATTCTGGCTTCTTCAGAGGTCGGCTCGCATACCATTGGGAAGAGCATGATGGGGGCTAGCCAACCCCGGTTGAATCACGACCAGAGGTGACCCATGGCACCAGAGAATCCTAACCCTAGCCACTAAGTTACGGAGCAAAGAAAATATTAAGGATCACTGTGGACAGCTGTGGATCAATCTTGAAATTGATTTGATCGGTTCAAATAGCATTCAATTAGATACCATCATATTGCAATCCATATATTAAAATAGGTATACAAATAAGCATCTTGCAAATCAGTTGAATAGAAGTAGGAAATGGAGCATACCTAAATTGAACGGTCCAAAATTTGGGATTCATCAGATGATACTTTGATCACTTGCAGTGTTTGGATTAAAGCAAAACTCGGTCTCGAGAATGCTTTGAGAACTTAAACCGAGTCCTAAGCTATCAGAGATGACGCTTATAGCGGCAGCGTGCACCGCGTGCGTGCAGGCAGACACGCGGAGGGTTTCCGCGGTCTTGATGAGGGAGACAGTCTTCGGACCGTCCGATCATTCGATCGGACGGAACAGATGATCCGTCCTATTAAACGGTAGACACGAGTTTTAGGGAACGCTGTTAGACATTAATTAACTACTATCGTTAAGTATATATATTATTTAATTATTATTTAATTATTTTCATACTGATTTTATTAATTAAATTTAATTGATTAAATGCATTCCAAGAATTTTCGTTTTGACGAGTATTTAATTATTCGAAATTTCAGGTATTTAAAATATATTAAAATATTTGTCAAAAATCCAATGATATTCAAATACATCCAAAATATCACCCCTAGCTAATTTGGGAGTGATGAGCGCAATGGCGAAGTCGAATTTTTAATTTGAAGTCAATTTAAATAGGTCAAATTTTAGGGTTTTTAGAAATTCCCAAAATCAGGATTTGATCCATTTGACTCCTAATTTGGACTAGGTCTTTGTGGTGAGTTCCTAATGACTTAGTTAGTGTACTGGAACCATAATTAAGACTTGGATTAATCCTAATTGATCTAAGTATCAACCTGGGTTGTTACAAACTCCCCCACTTAAGAAAGATGTCGTCCTCGACATCACTCAAGTGAAAATAATTAAGCAGAAACTATAATGACGGATTGAAAGAGAAGGAGCTAAGGAAGTACCTTGGTTAAAGAGGTTTGGGTATTTTTGGCGCATGTCCACTTCTTTTTCCCATGTACCTTCATTTCATGATCAAATTTTCTATTGAATCTTAACCATATTGATATAATGACTTCTTAGTTGTTTTTGATCTTGAGCCAAGATTTTGATTGGTTCTTCAACAAAGGATAAATCATGCTGAATTTGGACTTCTGGAAATAGAATTAAATGAGAGGGATCTATGAGGCATTTCTTAAATAATGATATGTGGAACACGTTATGAACTGCCACAAAATTATAGGGTAAATTTAGTTTATAGGCAGAAGATCCTATCTTCTCAATTATCTTAAATGGCCCGACATAGCGGGGACTGAGTTTCCCAGCTATATCGAATTTGCAGATTCCCTTCATTGAACTGACCTTTAGATATGCAAAATCTCCATTACTGAATTCTATGGGTTTGTGACGAATATCATAATATTTAGTTTGACGATCTTGAGTAGTATAGATTCTTTGTTGAATAAGCTGAATCTTCTTATTGGTTTTTTTAACTAATTCAGATCCATACAACTACACACTTCTTAATTTAGACCAGGAGAACAGAGTGTTGTACTTTCTACCATATAAGGCTTCATATGGAGCCATTTTGATACTGTCCTGAAATCTATTATTATATGCAAACTCTACTAGTGGGAGGTAATATTCCCAATAAATAGCAAAGTCGAGAATACATAGTCTAAGCAAATCTTCTATGACTTAATTTACACACTTAGTTTGACCATTTATTTACGAATGAAAGGTTGTACTCATTACTAAGGTTGTCCCTAGATCTTGATGTACTGCTTGCCAGAACTTGGATGTAAATCTGCTATCCCTATCGAACACTACTGATTTAGGCATCCCATGCAATTTGATAATCTCCTTGATATAAAGTTTAGCAAACTTTTTTATTGAATCTGTTTGATGAATAGGGATAAAATGTGCATATTTGGTTAAATGATCCGCTATCACCCATATTGCATAAACTCCTGATCTTGTACGAGGCAACCCCATTACAAAATCTATAAATATATCTAGCCACTTTCATTCAGAAATCTCAAGAGGATGGAGCAAACCACCAGGTCTTTGATGCTCAGCCTTAACTAGGCTGCAATCATGGCATTTAAATATAAAATCTGTTATACTTCTTTTCATTTCTGGCCACCAGAAAGATTGTCTTAAGTTTTGATACATTTTATCACATCCAGAATGAATCGCATTTCCTGAGCTATGGCCCTCTCATAGCACTTCACGATGTATAGACATAGGAATCCATAAGCGCTTCTTTTGATAAATAGCACCATTCTAAAAACAAAGATTAGTATGACGACCACTCTCGATCGCTTGCTTAAAATTCAAATACTCTTCATCTTTAGTTTGGGAAATGGATACATCTCTATGAAAAGTGTGTTCCACTGTAACAACTTAAGTTATTACCTTAGTCAATTAGGACTAATTCAAGTTCTAATTTTGATCTTAATGCACTAATTAAGTCATTCGTAGTTCACCACCAGGATCTAGTTCAAATCAGAGGTCAAATGGATCAAACCCTGATTTTGGAAAATTCAGAAACCCTGGAAATTGACCTAATTATTTTAATCAAAGATAAAAAATCGGACTTCGCCATTACGTTCATTATCCAAAATTAGCTAGATGTGATATTTTGGTGGTAATCAGAAGTCATCAAAATTTTGTTGAATATTTTAATAATATTTAATTAATGGAAAATTGAGATAATTAGTTTGACCTCAAAATCAAAATCTGACTTCGTCATTACGATCTTCACCCCCAAATTAGATTGGGGTGATATTTTGGATGTGTTTGGAAGTCATCGAATTTTATTAAATATTTTAATGTAATTAAATACCCTGAAAAATAGGAAAATTAAATACTCGTCGGAATCAAATTTTGAATTCACCGTTGAATTCCTTACCCTCAAATTAATTAAGGGTGAATTTTAGAATTTTTCGGAGCTCGTTTATAAAATCTGATTTTTTTTTAATAAATTAAGTTATAATTAATAAAATCCATTTTATTAATAAATTTCCTTCCTTCTTCTCTCTGCACTTGAGACCCACCTCCATTCTGCATTCGGTGCCCCCTCTTCTCCATTCTAGTGCATGCAAAGGGAGCCCTTGCCTCCCTCTCCTATTTATTGCTGCCAAGTCTTTTTCCCATACTTGTGATGGGATGACTCAAGATCATCCCATCCAAGAGCCATCCTTCTCCTTCTCCTATAAGATAGAGCTCAGCCCCTCTCCTTCCTCCATTTGGTCAGCTGAACTCTTCTCCTCTTCCCAAGCTCTCTTCTTCCTCCTCAAGTATTCAAGCTCCCAAGTTCCTGCAAAAAATAGAGCTCTCCTCCTCCATCTTCTTCTATTTGCGAGTACAAGGTACATCCATTTCCCCCATTGAATGATTTCAATGGCAAATTCATTTCGCTCTTATGCTTATTTTCATTCTTAAAAATCTGTGATTGAGTATGGAAGCCATTAAAGTTCATTAAGGTATTAAAATTTATTGTAAATAATATGCTAAGATTTTCCTCCTTTCTGCATACCTGAACCCTTAACTCCATTGTTTGCTTAGTTAAAATAATCTTTTTGTGCCGATTTTGGTATCGATGGAAAGGTCTCAGAAATACATTTTCATCGGTATATGGCACCGCACGTGAAGTGCTCAAGTTGAGAAAATTTGAGCCCGAAAGATGACCCGTTACGATTTTGGCACAATCGAAATCACCGTCGGATGCCACAGCGCGCCGTAGCGCCCGAGTTTTGAAATTGAATCCACCGCAGCGACATATAAATTTGTTGAAATTAAATCAAAAGTGCCGCAACATTGAAATCTACTGCAGCGCGTCGTAGCGCGCTCTAGTGCACCATAGCGCCTAACTCTCGGCTAGGGAGCGCTACGACGCGCCGTAGCATCCAGCTCTCGGACCTCTGGCGCCGTAGCGCACCGCAGCACTGGCGCCTAAAATTGTTGCAGCTCTCAAATTTCAAATTGTCTGGAACTTCCCAGAACTATTCGGAATGGTCGAAACTTCATATTTTTCGCATTTTAATGACCCTATGACCCTAATGGGGTTGAAATATATCAAATTGTATGTGATTTTTTGTAGCGCCCCGCCCCATCGCCGCGCGCATAAGAGAAAGTTACAAATAATTTTGGCGGCATAGTGGCGCGCCACTCGAGGAGGAATATCCCGTCTTCCCGAATAGCTGTAAAACCAAATCCCTCTGAAGGGCTGCTGACTCAATCTCAAGGAGGGTTGAGAGCTAATACTTAAGATAATAGTAGTATCATTATCTTAATTATTAGACAAATATATATATTAGATTTAGAATATAATAGAAATCCAACATATATATATATATATATAAGATATCAGCATTTCTAGTATACTGATCACATCACAATATTAAGTATAAGTAGTATATAAATAGAGTGCGGAGTCTAAAAGCAAACATCCAGAATCATTCATCACAGAAGCTATATGAAAACATTCGTCTCAAAAATGAAAAGAAAATACATCCAAAATTATTACAAACACTTACTGAATAACAGACATAGAGCTAAGTACTGAACTGAAATAAACTAAGCAGAAAGATAGTAAAACTGGAGGAGAGTCCACTAGTGCTCCACGGGCTCCTCCTAAATATCCTGAGTGTCCTTCTGACCTGGCTCAATATAATGCTCAAGATCTAGCAAATTGCCAAATCCCAAAAGTACCCCGTGTTAGACAATCTAATACATCAAAACTAATATAAACAATTCTAGTTATTCATTTAACATTTACATAATATAATTAAATTTGCAGTAATACTGTAAAGATAATTGAAAGCGTAAAACTGTATAAAACTATATAAAATTGAAGTAAAGTAAAGTGAAGCTGAACTATACTGAATACTGAAAACAAACTAAAACTATAATGAATCTGAAACTGAGTAATCATATGTAAAACTATATTGTATGTCACTAAAACTATGCATCTGAATATGACACAACACTGTATGCTACTAATATGTAACTAAAATACCACTAAACTGCTATGCGTATTACGGTCCAATGTATATATACACTCAGTTGGGAATACCATTTACTGATGATGTCGATGCATTCTAAAATTCCTCAGTCAATATATGTAATATTTTGTAACTCATAAATTAACACTGATACTTGTACATCATTCTGATACTCACACATTATGCTTATGCTCATGCTCATGCTTCTAAACTATATGAGATAAATCTAGAAAATATTTTAAAATCTAATAATGAATCCAAAGTCTCCAATGTGTAGAATCCTGCTAAAAGAATTTTGACTCCTAAATTATAATCTTGATAATTTGTTAAAGTTGAGAGTTTACTTAAAAATTATTAGCTGGGGAGATTATATACACATATGTAGCATGTTTGCAAGAAAGATGGATTTAACCCTTAGCTTGTTTAAACTGCACTTATCAAAGTACACTACGATAGGAGGCAGAACCCGGTCATAGTTTACATCTCAAGTTAAGCCGTTAAATATCCTAATTATAAACATACTTAGTGTTCTACGTAAAGTGACTTGAGATACTTAGTTTGCATAAACTGCACTTATCGAAGCACACTTTGATAGAAGGCAGAACCCGGTCGCAATTTATACCTTAAACTAAGGATCTTGTTTACTAATTGTAGCACTCTTAGTCTTGAAAGATTTACTCTAATGGGACTGTATTCGTTTAATCCCATAGGATAGCACCTGGTCATAAGTCCACATTAGAGTGAATCAACTAATTCTGAATATTACTAAAATAATCCAGTACTATGGGTATACCCTACTATACCCAACCAATAATCTGGGTTCAAAAGATTCTATTTAAATCCATAAGGATTTATCAAAGCAATTAATCCTTATTCTAAATAGGTGTGTCCTGCACAAGGCTCCAAGGATGTGATCAAAAGATCACTCAATATTGAATTCTACCCCAAGGGAGAACTTCCATTCTAACTGCTTTAGGTGATTCCTACCATAAGGTATCAAGTTCAACTTCTAAAGTTATGAAGGATCATCTAAGTTTCTACATCAATAAGTTACAAAAGCTCCTCCTATCTCAAAGTATCAATAATTAAGGTCCTTAAATATTTCAAGAATGATCCTAAAGCAAGACCCTTAAGATCTCACTTTTCTACTCCTTAAGGTTTACTTATTAGACTTAGGTTAAAGTGATCAGATCAGATGATTAAAATTTATCTGATTCTTTTCTATTCTACAATCATGGGATAAAATCAAAGATCTTATTAGAGTTAGATCATTTCATAAATCATTATAATTTTATTATCCATTTTATGCTAATAGTCTTATATAAGAGAAAATCAAAGATCTAAAGTTTAGATTCAGATAGTTCAATCACACAAATTTGATATTAGCCTTAGCACTTCTAATTTAATAATTTAATATCAATACTAAATCAGATGCATTATTGGAATAATGTCAATTGAATTTTATTTCAATTAAGTTAATTAATTAAGTGATTAAAGTTTAGATCTTAATCAAGATAAGTTAGGGTTTAACTCCTAACCCTTCTACCATTAAGACCAAAGGTTACTTTTAAAAGTCAATGATAAATCAATGTGTTATTAATGTATTATTAATGACAATTTTAAGTTTGGATTAAGTATCACCTACTTAATCAAGTTATCATGATTATTATATTCAATTATCATTTAATGTCAATTTAAGCACATTTAGGTGTCCAAATAATGTTAAAGTTCTATAACATATATTCTAAAATCATAAAAGCATAAAAATGTAAATTCAACATAAAATGGAAAGTAATTAAGGCTAACTAATTCCAAATCAACCAAAAAAGTTAGCACTTGATTATAAATCTAAAGGACTTAGGTTTCATGCCATTTAGTTGTTAAGATTATACATATTTAATACAAGCTTCTAAGGATTCTACTATCTAGCAATTGGCATAATACATTTAAAATTCATGATAGGTTTTGAGCACTTGATAAAGATGATAAAGTTTCAAACTTAATTTTAACATAAAATTTTATGCAATGTTCAATTTTAACTAAATTTGATATAATTCAGTCCCACTAGGATCCTAGGGACCTTAAAATGCAAAAAACGGAAAAGTTCTGGCCATTTCAGCCAATTCTAAGCAAGTTCTGAAAATTCTGGGCAGTATTGCAATTTCGGGCGCTGGAGTGCGCTGTGGCGCGCTGCAGCGCTTCTGGCACTACGGCCCGCTGTGGCGTGCTAGAGCGCGCTGCAGCGGTCCAACTTGCGAAAATATTGTTCAATTAATTATTTTCCTGATTTTTTTCTTATAATTTTCTTAAAATGCCGCTACAGCCCTCTGCAGTGTGCCACTGCGATTTACTGTTTAATTAGGTAATTAACAGATTTTATATGATTTTTCTGAAATACCGTTGCAGCCCACTACAGCGTGCTATGGCGTTCGTACTGCAGTGGTTCATTTTGCAACTTTGGGCGTTGCAGTGCGCTGCAGCACCAGCAGTAATTTTTGCCCAAATGAATCCCATAAGGCCTACTTTCAAGCTTAAATACTCCCAATCTAGAGCATTCCATGAGCGGTGCCATATATCAATGGAAAGGTCTTTCCGATACCTTTCTATTGACACCAAAATCGGCACAAAAAAGCATCCTAATTATATGAAAAATGATAATGAATACAAGGGTGTGCATAACAAGAAAAATAGGGCATCACATTTAATATCTTGAAGAGCTATAATGGCTAACATGCTTAAACATGGACGTCTAAAGATGCAATAAGCATAATAGCAAGATGTAGTGAACACAGAAGAAGAACAAATGAGTACAAGGAGAGTAAACAAAAGGGTACCTTAGACCTTGCAAGAAGAGGAGGAAGAAAACTCTATTTTCTTCAAGATCTTGAAGAGGGGCTTCTTCTTTCAGCATAAGGGAGGAGGAAGAGAGAGCTGCAGCTTTTGCCAAATGAGGATGAAGAAGGAGCTTGAGCTCCTTCTTAAAGGAGAGGAGAGGAGAGGGTAGAGCATGGGCATGGCTAAGAGTTGAGGGGGTTGAGGGAGGTCCTCTGCTTGCTTGCGCCAGAAATTAAGGAGAGGGGTGCCGAAATGGAGGTATGGGCAGCCATGTAAGATAATAGGAAAAAGGAGAAAATTTAGAAAAATAGGATATAAATATTTATTTCTTTTTTTTTCTAATTTTCAATTTATTAAAAATTTAGATTTAGCAAACGTACTCCAAAAAATATCAAAATTTTACCTCTAGCTACTTTAGGGGTGAGGAATTCAACGGCGAAGTCGAATTTCAATTCTGACGATTATTTAATTATGCTAATTTTTGGGGTATTTAATTATATTTAAATGTTCGTGAAAATCCGACGACTTTCAAACGCGTCAAAAATATCGCCCCTAGCTAATTTGTGGGTGATGATCGCAACGGCGAAGTCGGATTTCAATTTCGAGGTCAAAATAAATACCTCAATTTTCTAATTAATTAAATATTAAAATATTACAAAATAATCGATTGAGCTCCGAATTGCTCCAAACCTTCAGGGTTTGGTTCTAATGGCTAGATGAACTTAGTGTAATAATAATTACAATATGATTAGGCTAAAATTAAGCTGGGTAATAACCTTTGGTTGTTACATTTTTTAATATGGAAAAATTAAGTTTTGACTCCCCTTCAAAAAAATAGAATCATAACATTGAAATGACCATAACTCATTTGGACTCCAAATTAAGAAATTCAAGATGCTAACTAGGTTAAAAATTCAGTGTCAACAGTAAACAGAAATAAAATTTGAGTTTTGACTACTAGGAAACATAGGTTGACCAAAATATCCTTAATTTTAATTAGGTCATAACTTGGCCAAATGAGATACAATTTGGGTCTACTCCCAGTTAAAGTACTCAGTGTGATCTATGGAATTTATAGCCTCTAAGTTTGCTGAATTTGGATCTCAAATGGAAAACTTAAGTTTTTTTGCCCCTCTTAACCCTAGAAATGACACATTTACCATTAAACTTAAAACACTCATAACTAATCCAACATACCTCAAAATTTAGTGTTCTTGGACTCTATAGAATCCTTAAATAACAAGTAATAATAAACTGCACAAAATTTTTAGATTTCATCAGGAGAAAAATACTAAATTATCCCTTGGGTCAAATATCTTAGTTTGAACCTATACGACCTATTTCTTATTTAAATTTGGTGTACTTATTGTCTATCTTCATATTAAATAGTAAAGAATTATTTGGCAGTAAGAAAATCTAACTTGGAGCTCTAAATCAAAAATAAAAAACTCTAAGTAAGGATAATATGCCTTACTTAGCTAAATTTTGTTCTTAACTTCCCTAAATAAGCAAAAACAGCAAATAAAGCTAACTTATGGCACCTTTATTAATTCTTAAAAATTTTCCTAAGTTATTTATCTAAATCATTTCATTAAGGAGCTCTTTAGGGATCTGCACTTCACTTTAGGACCTATGTTAGATTTTATTCATTTGATAAAGTGGGTTATTTAATGAATGAAACCTTAGATTTATTAGTTTCTATATTTTATAACTTAATTATGATTATTTTGTCTTCTAACCTTAGGATAAGAATAAGATAATCATCCTATTAAATATGACTTTGCTTAAATAGGATTTGCCTTAATTATTAGTTCACCTTTTGATTGAAACATAAATCTTAAGCTTTACCTTTGGATTATGTGATTAAACCTAAGTTCGTAGTGTTTAGTTCATAATCCTTAGCTAGTAAGATCTTGATCAGATCTTAACTTAGAACATCTAAATTCATCAATTAGGACATCGTGATTTATTACTTAATCTATAGTCTTGCCTGATTGAATTAGATTAGAGCCCAATCAGTTCTAATCCTTTTTTACTTATAAGGTCGTGCTTCTAAGTTGTATAACTTGGAATAGGTAGAATGTTAATTAGATAATAAATGATATCACCATATTTAGTAGAGTCTTCTACTCACTATTGAATTTTATTATTTACACATTTCTTGTATTTTGTGCCTTATTCCTTAAATATATTATACAAGAATATTATTGCATGAAATGAAAATATAGAATATTTAGGATAACCTTACATTGGGTTCAGTTATTGGTTGACTTTTACGCATATTACCCCAATGGGCAGGAGGAATGTGAGATAAGGATTACTTAACTTCACTCATTGAGGAGTGTATTGTTAAGTTGAAATCTGAATAATCTTGCAGATGTGCTTGACTCCTCAAATACTTCAAAATTTTTCCATAGAAGTAAAGTAAGAAACTAAAACACGAATTGCATGTGTTAATGCTGCCTCTCAGTTCAGTTATATATATTTAGCCTAGTCTCCTTGTTGACGCTGGGAAATTTTGTTGCCTTAGCCTCCTTATTGACTCTAAGAATTTTTTTGATTTTAGCAGGCTAGATTTAACCATCATCTGTATGGAAGTCATGATACACTATTTTTACTTTTATTTTTGATTTCAGTTATGCTCTTCAGTTATACTTTTATTTCAATGAGCTACTTTACTTACTTGCTTATATATATATAAAATGCTAGATGTTTTGCTACTTACGATACATACCACTGTTGGATTGGCTATTTTAAATTTGCATAGTTCATATGATCATCAGCATGTTTATGTTAGATTTTCTTTCAGTATTTTCACTATGTCTACATATGTATTGCCTAGCCTTATTTTTAGTTTACATTTGAGGTATGTCTTTTGCCTCACTATTGTTTAAGTTATAAATGATGTTATTTATAGCTTTTCTCTTTTTATTATATGCTTACTACTCCTACTTTATCTTTATTTGCTTAAAGTTTAGGAAAATATTGATATTAATAAATGTATACAATTTTATCAGCCTAAAATGTACTTAGACAAATTATCTAATAAGATTTTTTTTTTATTAGCTGGGCCCTGACATTGTGAAATCAACAATATCAGAATCTGAGCAGTTTGGAGATTTAGTACCTGAGGAGGAGCCCTATCTAGAGAAGGCACGGTAGGGTGAAGCTAAAAATATTTAGTTTTGTTGATATTATTGTGAGGATGAGTGATGCTTTTTCTTTATTTCAAACTTTAAGCAAATGATATAATAATACAGGTACCTTTGTGATTGTATTTTCTTTCTGCACTAATATTTCTGAGTATTTTTATTTGATCTCTCATTTAAATTATGGTAAAATAGATGTATTATGTACTTATATTTTATTTATTTCTGCGCTCTGTACTTGTATTGATTTAGTGACTGATTTTATGTATGCATTCTATGCACATTCTTCCCTTATTATGTGGATTGTGGTTCCACCTAATCTAATGATAAGTGAAGGATTTGCCAGAGTGGTACACATCCCCTTAAGTTCAATCTTGTGGATTAGGGGGCGGGGTGCCACATATGGTTCAGCTGAACTGCGCACTATTCTTCTTATCTCATCAGAGCCCGAGAGAGTGGGAGCTAGGGTTAGACCTATCTCTCTGGTCTGGCAGTCCCTCATAGCATGAAACTTACTGATCAAAATCCTGCGCTGAGCTCTAGCTGTAGGGTTTAAAATCTTCAAGCCACAAGCATCGCACTGGCCATATTTGATAAAGAGGGGCAAAGAGGGCCGACTGGGGTTAGGGTTTACTGTGGGGTCGCTTAGCGATCCCCACAGTAAACCTCAGGCATTGCAATCAGGCTCGAAACACTCCCAATGCAGCTACCATCATATTGCGATAAGGAAGGGCGGCATAGGATAATATTTATTTCATATGATGCAATTGTTAGCTCATGTATTTTCTTTGATGCAAATTTTCCTTTTAACAATATTGTTACTAATTTCACATATTTTATAGGATGATAGCAAGTAACACTTACTAATTACTCTGTATGCTCCTACATAATTATAAATATTGTAATATTTCAAATTTTGAGAACAAGCTAGGAGAAGATCAGGTTGGGAATTAAAGAGCTAGAGATAAAAAAAGTTAGATGGATATATATTTACTTTTATTTAGTTTTTGATGTATTAAATAATTAATTAATGTGAATGGCTATGTGTTTGATGGATAATTTCATGTTAATTGAGTTTATTTCATATTATTAATTATAAATATTTATTATTGATTATTAATTAGAAATTCTCAACCTTGATCCCCATATTGCCACAATTAAGGAGTCACTTTTGTTTATCAAAGAACATCACCGAAGGGCAAGAGGAGAGAAAGAAAATGGAAAGAGTTTCATACACCTCAACATCATATGCTTAATTTACACTATGATCTATACACATCTGAATATCACCCATATAGTGGGAATGGTGAGTAGATTCATGAATGGTCTAAGGAAGCAAGGAAGTTTCCAAATAGATCTTTTAATATTTGAGAGGGATGATGAATAAAGCATTATGTTTTGGAGGACTTAAATTTGAGCTACTATGATATATATTGTCAGATTTAGTAGAAGAGTTGGACTATCAGCACAACACTGCATAATATATATTTAGTGTTGGAAGCACTTCTATGAGATGAATATTCAAGATATAAGAAATATAGTACTCTACCATAAAAGTAGAGTAGATTGCAACTATAGAGGCAAGCAAGGAAATGAACTAGTGACAAAGCTTTACGAAGGAATTGGGCAATGAGCAAAAGAATAGTATGTTGCAAACTAATAATTATAATACAATAAGATTAGCTAAGAACGTTGTATTCCAAGCTAGAACAAAGTTATTTCAACTTTAGTACCACTTCATTCGAACTCTTCTAAAAGAAGGATGCTTTATGCTTTAAAATATTCACACCTCTTAGAATCTATCATACATATTTACAAAGATGGTTATGCTGGATAAACTAAGGCTATGTTTGGCTTTATTTACCCTTGGAAATTGAAGATAAGGCCGTCGTTGAGCCACCCCACATGATTAACGAAAGACAATACTAGAAAAAAGAGAAATGAGTGTGATTCACACTCAGCCTCCAAGTGGGTGGTTATTGTGTAATAGAGTTTTGAGTATGTTGGAGCAAATACATGAAGGATGGAGATCGATTGAAGATCATTTGAATGAAAATGGGCATGAAGGATGTAAGAGGACCCACTCTAGGAGCTTTAGCACATCAAAACATCAAGCAATCCATTTACAACAGAAAGTATGGTACCTAGATGCACCCAAGTGTTGAGAAAAACTCATCAGAAGCCAAAGGCTTGGGTGTCAGGAAACGCCCATGCGTTGAACATCATTCATACATAGGCTAGAAAATAAAAACTTGGAAACTTGGATGCCTAAGTGTTGAACCTGAAACAAAATAGACTTTAAGCTTGGCATTTAGATGCCCATAGTTTTTGAAATATATAATAAATCTAGTGCCTAACTGCGCCTTAGCATAAGGGCTCAATTTGCTTTCTAGCTATAGACAGCAAGTGTAACAACCTTAGTGTTATTACCCATTAATTAGTGACCTATTTGACTCTAATTCTTTTCCATTAGTCTTATAATAGTATTAGGAGTCTCTATTTCAATTTTTATGCAATTTGGAGATCGTTTGGTAATTTTCAACATTTCTTGGTTTTCTGATAATTCTGAGAATGCCTAATTTATTTAAACATCAGAATTGAAAACATAGTCCACCATTCGACTCACCACACCCAAATTAGCTAGGGGGGTATTTTGGAAGTATTTGAAAATTATCAAATTTTCCCTGAATATTTTAATAATATTTTAAATACCCAAAAAATTAAGATAATTAAATTGACCTCTTATCAAAAATCCAATTATATTTTTGAGTTCCCCACACCTCAATTAAGTAGTAGTGAATTTTTGGAATTTTTTAGAGTACGCTTGATTATTTAAATTTAATTATTAAATATTGTATAATAATTTAATTAAATAAAGTAATTAAACTAATATATATATATATATTATATTTAAAATATATTCCATCGATATTAATTATGAATCACGGGGATTTGATGCGAGATGCAAAGCACGGGACATCGATCCCGTGCAATTCGAGTCGTTGCATTTTTCTGATGTAAATCCAACAGCACCAATTCGATCAAGCTAATCCAATCGTCGGATCTGCACCGGGATTCAATGGCCTAGATGGGTTTCCTATACGTCTCCCACTCTTCTCTGTTGTCGTGCACTACCGATGAATTGGTGGGAGTACGACTCCTCCAGCCGTCGATTAGAGTCGACTACTCTCCCTTCTCTTTGGCATTTTGGCACTTTTCCTTTCTCGTGAAGCTACGTTGCTGAAGCCGGGAGCTGTGTGAGAACATGCTGAAGCTCTTCTAAGTTCGACGGACAGTGAGCTTCGAAATTCATCAGGTGCTTCTCCTCTCTATTCCTTAGCTTCCAGTTAGCAAATTAGTGATCTATTGAGTATCTGGCATGTTTTGATTGAGTCAATTAAGTCCTGATAAGCTCGGATCAGCCCCTCGACATTTTAGGGTTTTAATTTTTAAGAAATCAAAACCTAAATCATTAATCCGAAATTAAGGCATCATTTTTGTCGGCGTTGGAATCGACGAATAGTGATGCTCTTGCATCTGATGTGTCATTGTTGAGAATACCTTCGTGATGATACGTAGATATGCTCGTGGGAGGACAGGGATGAGATGAAATCTCAAACCCTAATTCTCCTTTTTTCCTTCTCAGTGTCGGGGAAGAAGACGACGGATTGAACCGAATTCAACCAAATTTTTTTTTTGGTACTGAAATGGTTCATTGGACCGTCGTTTCCTTCTTGGTGGATGACGCGTGTCGTCTTATTTCGAACGACGCATAATTAATGCGTCATTCAATTTTCCATGCTACCCGATCCGTGTGCTAACCACCGTCCTACTCCGAGTTCAGCGCCTTCTTATTTTCAGTATCGGCTGCTATTTCGATTTAATAATTCTGTTAATAATTATTAAGTGATTGATTAACAATGATTATTTCAATCTTTATTTCAATCATAATTTTAAATATACTCATCCAAATAATACAATATTATATATCATTTTGATCTCAAAAATGAGTAGATTAACAATATACAATTTAATTTCTATTCTAATAAATATTTTAATTAATCAATATTTAAGATTTATTAATTAATTACAAATTAATTTCATCATTTCATGTGACTTAATTTGATCATTTAATGTCCAAATTAAATGATCAAATAGTCTATTTCACTCACAAAAATATGAGGATTATTAATATGAAATCAAATTTAATATTTGAACCATAACTTTCATAATCGCTTTTTAACCCTAATTAGGAGTCACAAAAATCCTAATTTTTCCAATGTTTTCCAAATTTTACATACATAGTGTCATTTTTCTCCTTATGTTATAAGGATTTCAATTATATGCATATTAATTTTATTGGACAATAATTAATAATTTTAGATTGTTGACTCTTAATTAAGTATTATTATGATAATTTTAATCTCTTAGATTTTATGTTTTAGGTATTATAAAACCCTATGATAGCTAACATATCACATTTATTATTCCCCATATCAAATTATATTACTTATATTTGAGCTTAGTTCTCATTATTATAATTATATAAATTAATTGCAAATTACTTGATTCACTTTTTCAACCATAAGGTAGAAATCCTATGATTAATTTATAACATGAATTGTAGTTGATCCTTAGGTATATTAGTTACATCTATTAAGAGTAGTTAGCCTTAATACCTTTATAATTGTAGATTATTGAATCAACTAGGACTAGTCTTTAGTGATTCGACTAAAGCTTTGTTTATTTATCCTAACCCTTAAAGTCTTCATTTGATTTCTTCAAGAGCTAGTAATAGGAATCCTAATTCATTTAGGGTAGTTTAGGAATCTTATTGATTTCCTTAACCTTTAACTATATTAATACTTAGAACTTGTAGTTCTTAAGTCTCGTCTTTTATTTACTTTAATATTTCATTTTACTATAACCTATCAAGATTAGTATTTGATTTGGATAGAACATTTAAGTTACAACCTAGTTAGTGAACTTCAGTAGATTAAATTTTAACTTCTAATTCCTTAAATTTGATAATTTCTTAATCTCAATTCTTCCTATTAGTCACCTAAGCCTTGATTTAATTATCATGATTGAATCTTATAGATGAGAATTAGTTTAAAACTAATTTTTATTTGTATTGATTATACTTATAAATTATTTTATCATAATATAATAAATAAAATGAAACTACTATTTTCAAAAACTCCAATTATTACTATTAATTACAATTAACTTGAGATCAATAGCTCAAGGTTAATTGGGAGCTCAATTAGTTCTAATCATTAAGTAGATCATTAAAATTAGATAACTTTGGATATCACTTGGTTGTAATTATTGAATTTTTCTTGAATGTTTGCTTAGCTTTGAGCCTTATTCATTTGAATCATTCATATAAGACATTGTGCATGAATAAAACTTTCATATTAAAAATAATAGGGCTTATATTGATGGAACAGCCAAGGGCAGGCTAATAAGGAGTAATAAGGAGACCTCACATTCTTAGAGGGTGAATGTGAGTGCTATTTGTTTTGACCCTCTTTCCTTTACTTGTTAAACAAATGTGTTTAACTCCTCATCTCATTCTGTATTTGCCCACAGAATGAGTACCTTCTAAAATAGCTTTAATCAATTAACATATGAGATCTTCTTCAATCTTATAGATTGTTAAAACTCATCATAGCTCTTAGTTATACTAATTTTCATAGTTCTAGACTATGTGAATCTTAGATTAATAGTCTAAGATTGTTATTCAATTTTTATACTATGTATTTTTTATGTTTTAGTGTTGTACTTTACTTATTTACAGTTTACTTGAATTATAGTGAATATTGTTAAAATTACATTTAAATGCTTTACTGTCTCTTTTCCTTACCTAGCATAAGTTCTTTTGTACATATACATACTTTACTTCATTCACTTTTATATGCACTTTAGTTTCTTTCTAGCCTATTTAGAATATTTTTACCCTTATTTTAATTGCAAGCTAGGATATATATTTATGAGTATTCTAACTCACTTTGTCTTTTTCTTACTTAATTTTTCCACACTTTTATGCTTATTTTTTTGCACTCATGCTTATGCATATGTTGTAACTAGTAGTGATATCCAATTAAATAATAATATGCTTAGCCCAATCTTAAAATATACTTAGACTGTTTAGTCTAACTATATTTTTTATTTCTTGGCTTTGCCCTATCACATTTAAATGCTAAAATGTGATAAATTAAGTGTATTTGGAGGCTAGTAGAGCTGGACCAAGTGCAAAAAGCTAGCTGCTTCTGCTTAAAATTATCATAAATATATAGCTTATAAATTTTTTGTAAGTGAGCTTTTAATTTCTTACTTTCATTTAAATTTACTGTTGGTTTGTAATAACTATGTTATTTACTTTACTTTTCCTATGCTTGTGTTGGAGCTTAGCTTTATACTTAAATGCTTGTAAATGGATGGATGTAAATGGATGTATAAAATAAAATATTAACTAAATTATTAGTTGCATATTTACTTTGTATGTTAATTGGAATTAGTAATATACTAGATTTTATATAGAATAAGAAAATAATTACATATCTAAGTTGAGAATTTTTCATTGTCCATCTTGTATGTATTAAGTGATAATTGAATTATGCATACTCTAGGATAGATAATTATTACATATGTGTTTTCTCACTTCAAACTATTAGAATTATAAATAAGTAATCCCATGTAATTGATTGATTTTACTTTAGAATTAGAAATAAGTAATCACATATAACAGATTGATTTTATATTAGAATTGTAAATGAGCAAATCCTATGTAATGGATTGGCTCTATATTAGAACTGGAACTAAATAATCCTATGTAATTGATTAATTTCATGTTAATTTTAGGTTATTTTTTTTTCAATTATATCTTCCATTGAAATGGAAGACTTGTATGTATGTCTAAATTGCAGGTATTTCTTTAGCCATATACAACAGAAATTCTGCCGAATTTCTTAAGAATTTAATGACTTAGAATAATTAGAAAATTGTAGACTCATATTTCATATGTTAAATATTTAAAATTTTCATATCTAGAATTGTAAGCATTCATATCAATTGCTTTTAAATTTCATTCTCACATATCCTAATATGTATCATATTTTAATATGTACTTCATATAACACATTTTCATAAAAATTCTCTTCCATCTTAACTTAAGACCCTCTTCTAAATTCTTGGCCAAACACAGTATCTAATGATTTGAATTAGTTTCCTTCTAATCTAGTATTAGATATTGTGGTGACGTATCAATGTTTAGTTTAGTGATTCTCATTATTGGGGTCATCACAGTAAGTCCAGTGCCTAGGCGTGTTGGAATGCCAGAACCCAGTTTGCATTTCAGCCAAAGATAGTGAGCACAGCACTTGGGCACACTTAGGCGCAAAACAGGGCATAAGTTATGCATGCATAATATCCATGCGAGAAATTGAGGGCTATCTGGTCATTATGGATGGATGATGGCTTCTCATAAGAGTTTTGTGTGTGAAACATTCATTGTTCAAGGGTTCCGGTTGCCTACATTCAAGAAGAGAAGCTCTTCCTCTTCATAGAGCCTGTAAGCTTTGTTTTGAGGTGTTGTAAATCTATAACATTCTCTCTTTTATTATATTATTATTTATAGTGTTCTCTATGATTATTTTTCATCTTAAAATTTTTCACATAAACTGATGTCTTCTTTGAATTTGGTTTCTTTTGATATGCTTGATTTTGATTTGTATATGTTGTGATGCTTGTGATATTGCCCAAAATCCTCATTGGAGTGCTCCAAAAGGAGAACTTTAGTGATATTTTTCAAAGTATTTAGCAAAATTGTGATACTTTTAATATTTAAAACTTATAGTAAATATAAAAGTAAAGAAGAAGGTAATTTTAAATATATGGAAATGCTCATAAATAATATAATAAAAAATATTTAAGTTGTATTTAACAAAATTTAAATTTTAAGTGATTTTAATAGCATAATATCACAATCTTTGTTACTTATCTATTGAACACCTAAAATTTGAAATTTACTCATATTTTAAAATTAATCAAATATACAGTGTAAATTTAAATCAATCCAAATCAATTATGATATCAAATTTGAGCTGCCTCCAAACCTCAGAAACCGTGTAGTCGCACCATGTCTTTTACTGTCATAAATGTGCCTTATAATACAAAGTGTAGTATGTGAGATTTGAATCATTGATCTGTCAAGAGTTCAAATTTATGAGCTCAATTTTTTAAAATTTTAAATCATAGGTGCTTGATTTACAAAAATTGTATTGTAAAGTAGATGGGGGGGTTAAAATTTTTATTTTGTGCATTCCAAATAATTCCTAAACTTAAGATTTAATTGTTCCCTTTCTTATGTTTCCTAAGGGTTTTAATAGACAAATTATAAAGATTTTGGTGTTGTATTCGTAAAATCCCAAAATTTAAAAATGTAAAGCTGAGAACTTTTTCTCAGCCTCCTTCGCGACTTCTCCAGTCGCTCTTCCCATTTTTTCTCAATATTCTTTTGGGATTTTTAGATTATTCTTCTGCTGAGAGCGGCAGCACCCCGATTCTGGTACGATGTGATTTTTTCCTTAAAATTAATGCTTCCGTGCTCGATTCGCAGGGCCGATGAATCCGGTGCTTGCGCTTTTGATGATTTTGGCAGCGCCGTTTTCAGGGATTGGTATCAGTCGATCGGCGGCTGAAGTTTCAAGGAGCTGCGGCGCTGATTTCGTCGGGTATCTGATCAGATCGCGGAATGGTTTTCTGCTCTTTGTTAACGGGGAGCAGATCGATGATCAAGTTTTAATGTGCGAGGCGCTGTCTTTCTATATTGCGAATAGGTGCTTGGAATCTGATTCTCAGATCGCGGAGTGGGGAGAAATCGGTGAAAAGTATTGTGGTCGAGGGCTTGAATATACTGCTGGCTTGAATCGTGATGCTCTTTCTGGTAATTACGCTTATGCTCTATCTCTATACCGCGTGCCCTCTTTTCTATGTTACAAGGATTTTTGAGCATGGCTTATTGTCGTTTCTAATACTGCTTGGGATTCTGGTTCTTTCACTCTGTATTCAGAAACAAATGTAGCACAGTTTTTCTTAATTTTGAAAATTTTCCCGTTTCAACCTAATTGTTTGGTTGAGGGGATGAGTATATATTTCGAGTAGATGATTCATTGGATTGTTGATTTTCCGTGTCAGAAAGGGTTTAGTATAATGCATGATATTTATATGTACGCAAATATGTCAGGGTTGTTTAAAATTTGAATGCAAGAATATGTTTCAATGAATTAAAACTTAAAATGCTGAGTTATTTATAATGAACTTTTAGATTATATGTTAATTAAAGTTCTAGGGCTTTATAATGAACTTTTATTGAAATGTCCATCTTTTCATTAAATATGAAGTCAATGCTTGAGGTGTTTTTTTTTTCTCATTTTTTATTATCCTCATGATAAACCTAATTTCGGTGGAATCTTTTATTATGGCAGGAAGAAAGCTTTTATTGCAGCCTCAGGTTGATTCATCTAGCATGGATAATATCAGCAAGTCGGAACTAAATCCAGAGCAATTTAAAGGCCATGATATTAGCATTCTGCCTACGAGCACGGCATTAGCTGTTCCAGGAATGTTCCTAGTATGTTGTGTGGTAATTTGTCCTTGCTTTCGCGCTAGGAAGAAAGAACCAATTGAACAAAAGGCTCTTGCCAAAGAACCAAATCTATGTGAGTTGCACAGAAAATGTGTAAATTTTATAGCTTTATAAAATATTTATTATTGCATAGTTTTCACCTCTGTCAACACAACAAAAATGAATATATAATATAGATTCATAGAACTTGCATCATATGGTTGGGATGGCGTCATTTGTATAGTAGTGATGATGGTGACTAGCTTTTTCACCAAAATGTGCTTGTAGTATAAGGCTATCTTTGTATACATACGTATATATAAATTTTTTTTTTAATGTTTAAATGCTATATATTTACTTGGCAGTTTTGATTGAATAATAAAGCTAGGAGTATTGTACGACTGAAAAATCCCTTGCAAAATTAAAGAAAATTTTATTAGATTAGCTATATTACCATTATGTGGCTGAGTTTTGGCCAACAAAGAAGGAACTTTCGAATAAAATAAATGTTAGTGATGAGGATGCTTAGGTGGATGAGCGGGCATATTCAAAAAGATAGAATGAAATATGAGTTCATTTGTAGTAAGGTTAGAGTGGCTCCAATAATAGATAGGATTAGAGAATATCATTTCAAATGTTCCAACATAATAAGCGTAAACTGTTTGATGACCCTATTAGAAAAATTTAGAATATGCATTTTGCCAGTGCTGAAAGAAGAAGAGGACTAAAAAGACATTGTAGTAAACCATTTTAGCAGCTTCTTCTTTGAAAAATGTATAGTAGCTTAGTTTAGATGGTACATTTGTTTTAAATTAGTGACTGTTATTTAAATTCCAAATGCATCCTTTGTATTTTACTAGATTGTTTTGGTTGATTAATTAGATTAACAAGTACTTAAAAAGCAAGACGTGATATTTAAAGAGATTTCTATAATATATATTCTTAAGAAACTTTGGTTAATTTAAAAGTTTAATCCATTTTCTTAATTAAAAAATAAAGTTTATCTTAAGATATTTATGATACATTACCAAGACAACTTGATACCTTTATTTTTATCAAGTAGATATGTTAAATTATTTGTAGTACTTTAAGTGCAATTTGTTTGTGCTCCTACATATGTTTTATGGTGAGTCCCCCCTTTTATTAAATGACGTTCTGAGCAAATAATTTTCTTATTGCAGCTGAATTGGTTACCATGGGAGGTTCTGCTTCGTCGGTTAGAAACCTGACTATTCAAAAAGTAGCACCAAGCTCACGTTTTTCCCTATCTCCGCAACCAAGTAGAATTGATTCATTAGAACTAACTTTAAGTCAGATCGCCAAAGCCACTCAAAACTTTTCACCTTCAATGAAGTTAGGTGAAGGAGGATTTGGAACTGTATACAAGGGCGTTTTAAATGATGGTCAATTTGTGTCTATAAAACGAGCAAAGAAGGTAATAACCTTTTAGCATTTTGAAAATTAGGTATTATTGCTTGAATACTACTATTGAACAGTATCTGCCCCTTTGTTACCAATTCTACTTTATTGTTTTGTTATGTATAGGAATTGACTCTATTTATTATATAGCAAAAGTTTAAAAAATAATTTCATTCATATGAAAGTATATACATTTTCAGTAATTTTTTTTTTATTGCCAACAATATTGTTCAACAATGACATTTTTTTTTGTTTTTGTTGGGATCTTAGGGTTCGATCAATGCAGAACAAACTATGTATATGTTGAGAAAATAACAAAATAAAACAAAGATAAACCACATGCAAGCACAACCACAACATAAGACAAGAAATTTATGTGGTTCGGTGCGAACACCTATGTCCACAAGGAGGAAAGCAGAAAAGATTTTTCTATGGGAGATGAGATTACAAAGTTTTAGGATTTAGAAACCTTTACCCAAGCCTTTGGAACTTTAGTCTCATTTTGGAATAGCCATCGTACACACCCTATAGAAAAACATAGAGATTTACCCTAAAAAGGGATTAAGAAAGTACTTATACCCCATCAGAAAATGGGTATGCTGAACCGCAGGTGCCACGACGTGCCATGGCGCTTACCTTACAAGCGTCTATCGAGCACTAGGCGCTATAGCCCCATGATGCTTTCGTGTCGAATGCCTTTGCACTGCAGCGCGCCGTGGCGCTTTTCTGTCGAACGTCTCGACGTTGTGGCTCGTCGCGGCGCGCCTTGGCGCCAATCTCTCGAGCGCCTATCAAGCGTCAGGCGCTACAGCGCATCTTGGCGCCTTGCGAGCGAGCTCTCCATGCGCTTTTGCTTGCAAGGCGCTGTGGCGCGCTGTAACACTTACCCATAAAGAACTCCCTTTAATCAACAAGCTCCACCTCAAAATCTCATGTGCGCCACATGAGGGCTGAATCAAATATACTTTCCAACATTGCAGTTGCACAAACTTGATTGTTTACGTATCCCCCTTCTAAAAGAATCAAGCTGCCCATAGTTCCAACAAATGAGAAACTTATGCACACATTTTCAAATTCACCAAAGTTTTACAATGGGTGAATTTCTGATTCGTGAGCACTTTTGTAAACATGTCCGCTATGTTGTCTTTAGTGTCGATCTTCTTCAGTAATATCTCACCCTTTTCAATGATATCCCAAATAAAATGATGTCGCACACCTATGTGCTTTGTGCGAGCATGACAGACTGGGTTAGTAGCTAAGAATATAACGCTTTGGCTAGCACAATGAACTATTATCTCTTGTTGCTTCATACCCAAATCTTCTAGCAAGCCTTTCATCCAGATAGCTTCCTTGAATACTTCAGTAACTGTCATATATTCAGATTCTATTATAGACAACAACTGTAGGCTGTATAGTGGATCTCAACCCAACTGAACCTCTGTTAACGTGAACACATATCCAGTCGTTGATCATTTTCGATCCACTCCTGCATAATCGGGATCCACATATCCAACACACAAATCAGGTATTGATGACTGCTTCTGAAATAATAAACCAATACCAAATGTACTTTTCAAGTTCCAAAATATTCTCATCACTGCTTCTAGTGATCATTCCCCAGATTGTGCATATACCAACTCACGACTCTAGCTGCTTAGGTCAAATCTGGTCTAGTGCAAACCATGATGTGCATCAAGCTTCCAACCATGACATGTATAAGGCATTGAATGCATTTCTTCCTTTTTAAAATTTATTTTTGGACATAACTCTGTAGATAAATAAAAATGAGGTACTAGAGGTATACTCACAAACTTTGTAGAGTTATTAATTCTAAGCCTCTTCAACACCTTTTTCAAATACCCCTTTTGGATAAGCCAAATATTTCCTGCCTTTGTATCCTTACAGATCTCCATTCTCAATATCTTCTTTGCCTCTCCCAAGTTTTTCATTTTAAAATTCTTTGACAACTGCTCTTTCATGTGATCCATCTTAGACTGATCTGAAATTGCCACCAACATATTGTTGACATATAAGAGTAGGTAAATGAAGTTACCTTGGGGTAACCTTTTAAAATACACACAGTGATCAAACTAGCTCTTCTTGTACTCTTCTTTCTGTATAAACTGATCAAATTTCTTGTACCATTATCTTGATGATTGTTTTAAGTTATAAAGAGACTTGTTCAGTTTGTATATTAAGTTGTACTTTTCTAGTACAATGTACCCTAGGGGTTGTGCCATAAAGATCTCTTCTAGTTCTCCGTGCAAGAATACTATTTTTACATCAAGCTGCTCAAGTAACAGATCAAATTTTGCCACCAAAGCTAAAAGCATGTTGATCGATGAGTGTTTAACAATTGGGGATAACACTTTATCATAGTCGATCCCTTCTGAGCAAAGCCTTTGTCCACTAATCTAGCTTTGTAGCACACATCAGCTTCTAAAGATCCCTCTTTCCTCGCATACATCTACTTATAACCAATAGCCTTCTACCTAGAGGGAGTTTCTCCAATCTTCATACCTCATTTTTATAAATAGACTCAATTTCTTCATCCATCATCTGTTTTCATAAATTTCTTTCTGAGCCCGTCACTGCTTCTTTATAATGGGATGAAACCTCATCTTCTAATACTGCAATGCATATGCAACAGTCTCTGAGCCAGGTGGGCTGTTGTGTTGCATTCATTATGGGTTTGTCTCTTGCAATCGACTCCTAAATTAGAGTCTCACTAACAATGTCAGTTTGTTCTTCCACGTCACCAATGTGATCTTCATATGTAGGAGTGTCTTCGATGTAATGTGAAGACTTCTGTGGAATAAAAGGAGTGGCATCAAATCCCACTTTCTACCTGCTTACAGGAGTCTCTGTATTCTCCTCCACCCGATGCGAACTCCTGAGTCTCAAAAAAAACTCTTCATCAAACGTGACATCTCTTCTCACCACGATCTTCCTGTCAACTAGATCAAATAACTTGTAGCCCTTCACTCTGCATCGAAAGCCCATAAAAATTGCCTTCTTAGCCCATGTTTTTAGCTTATCTTTTTTGACATGATAATAAGTTGGGCTCCCAAAAATCTTCAGCTGGTCATACTCTATAGCAGGATGTCCATATCACAATTTTATTGAAGTTTTCTTGTTAAGTGTTGTAGATGACAGACAGTTCACCAGGTAGCATGCATAGTTTAGGGCCTCTGCTCATTAAACTCTATCCAACCCAGCATTAGACAACATACATCGAACCTTTTTCACCAAGTACAATTTATTTGTTTTGTTACCTCGTTCTGCTGCGGTATTTCTCTCACTGTGAAGTGGTGTTTTATCCCTGAAGTTTGTCATTTCTTTAAAAAAGAATGAAAAGTATATTCTCCGCCATTGTTCAATTGGATATTTTTGATTCTTTTACCAGTTTGATTTTTCACCAACTTTCACTTTATGAAAACCTCCAGCACATTTGCTTTGCTCTTCATTGTGTACACCCATATATATATGGAGTAATCATCTATAAAAGAAACAAAATATCTACAACCACCGAAAGATGCCGCTTCATCGGTCCCCAAACATCTATTTGTATATACTCAAGTATATTTTTGGTGTTGTGAAGGCTAACACCAAAGGATTTGTGTATTTTTCTTGCAAAATATACAATGCTCACCAAAAGGTAATTTACAAGAATTTATACTTTCAATGAGTCTGTCCTTCTACAATGCTCTCAGCGAAGGCTCTCCCGCATGTGTCAGCTGCATGTACCACAATGTCATGGCATCATTTGAGTCAGCTGCAACTGCCACTGAACCTATCATTATACTTTCCTGAAGATAGTGGAGGTTCTGTTGTCTAACTCCTCTCAAGTAAGTCATTGCACTCTTCCTTATCTTCAGAACCCCTGCCTCAACCACTACTTTAAAGCCTTTGTCTTCTAAGGCCTCAATAGATAGAAGATTCTTCTTGATCTCTAGTACATATCTGACTTGAACTGTCTTTCAGTTCTTGAACTGTTCCAGTATGTATCCTAATTAACACACTTCCAACTCCTGCAATCCGACACGTAACATCATTCCCTATTGTGACTGGACCACAGTCTGTTTCTCAATACGAGCAAAACTAATCCTTATGGGAGCACATGTGATACATTGCACCCGTATCCATAATCCAATTGGAGCTGTTAGCTATTAAACTAATAGAAATAATAACAAGAGATACATCTGAGTTTGAACCCTCCATCACATTCTGAATCACATTAGCCTTTGCCTCGAAAGATCCATTTGTTCGCTGCTTTTCTTTCAATTTTAGAAAATCTTTCTTCCAGTGTCCAGTCTCCAAACAAAATACGCAATGGTTGCGCCCATGCTACAGCCTCTGAACTTTCCTCTCTTCTAGGAATCAATATTCTTCTTTGGCCATTGCTTCTTCATTTTTGATCTTTCTCTCTGAAGCGTAAGAGCCTCTGTCATATCTAATTTGGTAGACTCTTTATCCCTTCTTTGGAACTCGTAGTTCACAAGGGCTGCAGTCACCTCCTCATATCTCAAGGCATCCTTCCGATGAATCAATGTCATGGTAAAATTCTCAAACTCATCTACAATGAATTCAACAAGAGCAGAGCTTTATCTTCATCCTCCACAGTTTCATCTAGATTTAGCAAATCTGCCAATAACTTTGTGAACTCGTTAAGGTGCTCATCTATGGAAATTCTCATTCTCATTTGAAACCAATAAAACCGCCTTTTCATGTATAATTGATTTCCACACTCTTCGTCAAGTACTTGCTCTTTAGAAATTTTCATAGCTTCCATGTCGAAGTCTCCATCATCACTGCATACTTGATATCCTGGGTTAAACAGTTTCGAATCAAATTGCATGCACTACGGTTCATTTTGATCCAATCCATCTCCGAAATTTCTTCAGGTTTTCTTCGCCATCAAGAACATCTTCCAAATTTAGTGCACATAGTGTATCCGTCACCTCGCACTTCCACATACTGAAATTGTTCTTTTCATCAAACTTGACCACATCAATCTTTGTTGGATGTGTCATAACTTAATGGAGAGATCTCTCCACCACCGATGATGTCAAAGTACCAACCACTTCTACTCCTATCTCCCAAATTTCCCTTTGCTTTATAAAACTCAACCACAAAGAATACACAGCTTGTAACAAACCCTAACAATCAGGTACAACCAACCTATCTCTGACACCACTTGTTGGGATCTTAGAGTTCGATCAATGCAGAACAAACAACGTATATGTTGAGCAAATAACAAAATAAAGCAAAGACAAACCACATGTAAGCACAACCACAACACAACACAAGACATCTATGTGGTTCGGTGCGAACACCTATATCTATAGGGAGAAAAACAGAGAAGATTTTACTATTGGAGATGAGATTATAAAGTTTTAGGATTTATAAACCCTTACCTAAGCCTTTTGGAGCTTTAATTTTGTTTTGGAACAACCACCGTACACACCCCAAAGAAAAATGTAGAGACACCCTAAAAATGGCTTAAGAAAGTACTTGTACCCTTCACAAAACGGACTTGTTGAACCGCGGGTGCCACAGCACTACGACGCGTTATTGGGCGCCAGGCAAGCGCCTAGTAAGCATCAGGCGCTATGGCGCGCCTTGGCGCTTTCATGTCGAACTCCCCGGCACATGTAAGCACAACCACAACACAACACAAGACATCTACGTGGTTCGGTGCGAACACCTATATCTATAGGGAGAAAAACAGAGAAGATTTCACTATTGGAGATGAGATTATAAAGTTTTAGGATTTATAAACCCTTACCTAAGCCTTTTGGAGCTTTAATTTTGTTTTGGAACAACCACCGTACACACCCCAAAGAAAAATGTAGAGACACCCTAAAAATGGCTTAAGAAAGTACTTGTACCCCTTCACAAAACGGACTTGCTGAACCGCGGGTGCCACAGCACTACGACGCGTTATTGGGCGCCAGGCAAGCGCCTAGTAAGCATCAGGCGCTATGGCGCGCCTTGGCGCTTTCATGTCGAACTCCCCGGCGCTGGTCTCTTGAGCACCAATCAAGCGTCAGGCTCTACGGCGCGCCCTGGCTCCTTACGAGCGAGCTCCAGGCGCTGTGGCGCCTGCTCATAAAGAACTCCCTCAACAACTTTAGCTTACGGCCTTATTAGTGATTACTCTTAAAGAAAATGGAGGAATATATCATCATTTATAAAAATGTGACTTCTAAAACTCAAATTAGTTATTCTCTTAAAGAAAATGGATCATTTTTATTGTTAGGATTATGAAATCATTCTAAGCGATTGTTTGACAGCTCAATAACATTTATTGGCTTTGGATTTGAAAATAAAATGCCATAAAGGTAATATTAAATTTAAAATACATCCTAAAATTAGATGGTGGAAGTTTAGTAAAGGTAATAAAGATAATTTTAAAAGTGAAAACTTAGTGGAATTTTGAGGATGAAACCAACCATATGTGAAATCTAGTTATTAGTTGTATTCAAATATAGCAAAAAGTTTTAGAAATCATTGAAGGAGAGATATATATTTATAAGCTAGTCAAATTAAAATATTAAAAATAAAAAAATTTGATTATGTAAAATATATCAATGATGATGATCGAAAAAAAATATTGTGATGAACATATTCAGCATAAATAAATTATTTTACTAAGTTTTTTAATGAAGTTTGTACCAAATACAATTAATATAAGTGAGTGTAATGGCTATAAACATTATATTAACTACACTTTCATTCAATGTGTTAGTAAAGATGAGCTTTGTAATACTTTAAATAGGATAAAGAACGCTAAAGCGGTAAGATCAGATAACATCCCTATACATGTATAGAAATATTTGGGTGATGGAAGAATTTCTTAGCTTATCAAGTTATTTAATATTATTTTGAAGAATAAAAAGTTGCAAGATGAGTGGAAAAATAGTTTTGTTACGTATTTACAAGAATAATGATGATGCTCAAGATTTTGTAAATTATAGATAAATTAAATTAATGTCATACATTAAAATTTTAGAATAGAATAATTGAATGCAAATTATGAAGGGATACTTGCATTTCTCTATATCAGTTTAATTTTATGCTAGATAGATCTACTATGGAAGCCATGCATATTTTAAGAGATTTGATAAAGAAATTTAAAGAAAGAAAAAAAATCTTCATTTATTATTTATAGATCTTGAAAAGGCTTGTGATAGAGTACTAAGAGAATTTTTTTGAAGAACTTTGGAGAAAAAATGGATTTGTATTGCATATATTGATGTTATTAGTAACAGTATCAAGATATACCAAACAACACTCTGGGAGCCCAGGCGCAAGCCCAGCCAATCCAGATAGAGGATGAGCGCCCAGGCGCAAGCCTTACCAGTGCCAGGCAAAGGCTGGACGCCTAGGCGTCTGTGAGCTTGATAATATAAGATGAACCAGATTCTATTGTATTTATATATATATATATACCTATGTAAAGTTACATTCTAATCAATAAGAAATATGTCTACCATTTTCTACATGGCATTCAAGCACTCTTGCTCACACTCCCTCAACCTCCTCTCCCCTAACCTTCTTAAAGAAACTTCGAACTTCAAGAACAACCACCTCTGCCTTCCTTCTACACCTCATCAAGAACCCCACCATCTTCTTCTCTAGCATTTCAATCACACAGCTGAAACCTACCATCTTCCAAGAAGCCCATCCCTCAACCAAGAACCACCAAGATCAATCAACCATGGAATCTGCGAACAACAACACGAGCTCTCACAGCTATCCCAACACTATTATTGATTCAAAAGACCTTAAATTCTTCTTCAACATCAAGAATTTTATACACTTTCTTCTCACAAATACTCCAACTATTCAGAGCCAACAACCTACACGGACACATTGACAAGTTCAACTCTCAACCACAAACCAACAACCCCAATTATTTTTCTTGGACATCAGCCAACAGAAATCTGACTGCTACCCCCTACTCCACCATATCTTGGAGTGTGACATATTCTTGAAAAGAGACTCCAATCCACCAACAACTCTAGAGTCATCAACTCAAGAATGAACTCCACAACAAATCTCTAAAAAAAGATCAGTATACGAATATTTATCAAAAATCAATGCCATAGTGGACAAGATAGCAATGGCCGGCTCCAAGACTGATAACAAAGTCATACTTTACACTAAACTGTTCCCACCAACCAATCAAAGCATTCAAAACAGTAATACGAGCAAACCTCAACCCAATCAGCCTAGATGATCTCTACTTCCTTCTATGCAGTTTATAGATCAACATCCAACAAGATTTTCACAAGGAACTTCAGCTACACAATCAACTTTCCATCAACCAAAACTCCATGCCACTCTATAGCAATACAAACAACAACTATGGAAGAGGCCTCACAACAACATCTAGAGGCAGAGACCGATCCCCGCATCTTTCAACACAGAAATTCAAGATCCTCGTTCATAGAATGTCAAATCTGCAATAAACTAGGTCACTCGGCCAAGAACTGCTGGCATCGAATCGACCACAACTACAACAACATTCTAAATCAGATCTCCGATCATCCCATCACTCTTCTTACCGACTGCTTAGGTGACCACAATTGGCATATATGCTTCAGAGCCTCAAGCCACATAACTAATGACATCAAAAATCTCTCCATAGATACGTACCAAGGCTTTGACTAAGTCACCGTAGGAAACGGTTGAACACTCCAAATCTCCAACACATGCAATGGTTCTACTCACACATTATCGTAAGTTCCTACTAAACAATATTCTTCATGTCTCTCAATGCCAATACAGTCTTCTTTCCATAAACAAACTAACAACCGATAATTCCTCCTCCATCACCTTTGATCCAACCGGATTGATCTACCTTGAAAGCCATACTTTTGCTAAGAGGTTTGATTGGGACATTGAAAGAAAGAAAAGATCTTCATCTAATCTTTATTGATCTTGGAAAGGCTTATAATGAAGTGCCAAGAGAAGCTCTTTGGAGTCTTTGAGAGAATTTATATGGCATATATTGATGTTAGTAAAGATATGCATAAAGGGTTGTAGCATGTGTTCGATCGCAAGGTGGTTTGTCTAATAATTTTCTAGTTAGCATTGGAGGCTCCTTGGTGTATGCTATTTGCATATGACATTATGTTAATTAATAATACTGAGGATGGAGTGATGGCAAAGCTTTTGTTGTAGGGAACTACTTTAGAATTTAAATGGTTTCAAAAAAGATATGTAGTAGTAGTTTAATAGAATAGAAGTTATAATCTTAAAGACAACTATTGATGATCATGTGATCAAGAAGAGCGAGAAGTTCAAATACATTATTTCAATTATTCAAATAATGGTGAAATAAAGAGCAAAGATCCAAGCTGGTTTGATGAAATGGAGAAAGAAGCATGTTTGGAATGTTGTGGGATTGGAAAATCCTAGTCAAAGCTAAATTTTTTTTTTAAGAGTAACTATACAATCAACTTTGTTATATGGGGTTGGCCAACAAAGAAAATACTCACCAATAAAATAAATGTTGCAGGCATGAGGTTGCTAAGGTGGATGAGCGGGTATAATCGAAAGGATAGTTTGAGAAATGAGCTTGTTAGTAGCAAGGTTGGAGTGGCTCCAATAGTGATTAAGATTAGAGAATATCATCTAAGATAGTTCAGGCATATTAAGTGTAGATTGTTTGATGCCATGTTAGAAATTTTGAGTATTTGATCTTTGTTTATGTTTCAAGAGGAAGAGGTAGACCAATAAAGAAAGAAAAAACTATTAGAAAGGATCTTTTTTATTTGAAACTTAATGAGAGTTTCTATTTGATCATGCACAATAAAACAAAGGATTTTTGTTGCCAACCCTAGCTAGTAGGGCTAGGCTTGTGTTGTGGGTGCTGCTACTTAAAACTTCCTTCCTCAAGTATTATGCATATTATTAATTTAACATTTACTTAGTTTTTTTAACTTAATTAGTTTATAAATTGTAATTGTTTAATATAACTAATAATTATTATTAATATAACTAGCAATTTTTTTTAATTAGTTTCATTTATTAAATTAATATTTATTATTTTAGTAGTTAATTATTAATTATACCATGTATTTTTACTTGGATTAATAATATATTTATTATTTGCAATTATTATTATTATTATTATTATTATTATTTATGTTATTGTTATTGTTATTTATTATTTATTAATTGTGCTATCCTTATAATTTTATATTATTTTTTCGTTGTGCTAGGATTTTCTTAAAGAAGGTTGCAAAGATCTTTTTTTCCCGTTGTGCGGACACCAGTTTTTGTTAGCTTTGAAGGCTGGCTTCCTTCGCTGTAATCTAAATTCTTAAATCTGGTAAATTCTGGGAAGATGATTTGTGAAATCTAGGATAATCCCAATTTAAGCATCTGAGGCTATTAACAGAATTTATTTGTCTAGGTTAAATTGGCCTTATCATATATCTGTGCTTTGAAGATTAAAAGGATTTTGAGGGTATTTTTTTTTAATTCTTTTTACTAAACAGAACCTTAAACTTCCGACTACCTTTTGAGGTCATTAAAAAGTAGGAAGTGAGACCAATGACTGAGAACGCATGTTTCACCTTTTCTTATTGAAGCCAATTAAGAAATGTTCCTTCTGGATTCAAAGAGGTTGTTGAGATGTAGTTCAATGGAGGTTACCTATTTGTGAACAGACTGAGTAGATTAACTACCATATTCTGTTTAAAGATTTTGGCTGTAATTGTCTGAAGAGATCAATGGCATATCTAGAGTAATTGTACTCAGGTTTAAAAATGAACTCAGATGTAGAGATTGGGAGGGGAAAATATGGTTAGATTATAGTGAAAAATATTGTCTTTGCTAATGTTTGTATGGTATATTAGTTTATGGATTAGTGTAAATTTATTTCTTTGATTTTTTTGATCCCATCAAACCATTTAATCTCTCGTATTCTTGTTCTAGTTTTGTTCTTTGCATATTAATTTTCTATTATTTGTGGTAATCATCATCATTGACAACATTTTCTGCATATATCCTTAAGAGCACGCTTTGACAATGTCTTGGACTAGAAAGTGTTAATTTGTTGATAATTTGGGATTTCTAAATTGTTTTAATAGATGTCTTTGTATTGACAGGATACAATTGATGTATATCTTGGAATAAATGAGTGGTGTGTTGGCTATTCATGTGTCTCTCTAATCAATGACTGAGGCAGTGAATCACATAACTTGTATTCAGTGGTTCTTATTCTCCTATACCAACTTCATATTCATGATTGTTAGAGATTTATAATTTTCCAGCTGAAGTTTGTTGAGGTGCAAGAGCTTTCTTTTTTGAGAAGAAACGCTGCTGATCTATTAAAGAGATTTGTAGTGTGAGTTTGACGGAGTAGTTTTCTGAAGGAGATGATGTGAAAATTTTATTTTATTAATGCTTCAAAAGCATGTTACAAAAGAAGTTGGAAGAAAACTCCATAACAACCGAGGTCAATATAGCAATGTTTGGTCATATGAAAACACTATCGATCACACTCTTTTTTCATCAACCTTTCTTTTACTCAAATGCTATGTTTATCTGACTTTTTTTATGTCAACTCCAAGACAATGAATAGATAATGTCTTAGAATTATCTGAATTAGAACACGGTTCTTTTAAGAGATTGCTTTGACAATGTCTTGTTTTTGTTTAAGTATCTTCTTTTTATTTATTAATTATTGATTTTAGATTTGAAAATAAAGAGTAAAAATTGATATTAAATCTAAGATGTCTTAAATTAGATTGTAGAATCTTAAGAAAATAGTGTAAATATTTTTAGGAATCGAGTTTTAAAACCAGGATAGTGGTATTTTGACGGTGAAGTTAACTTTATGTGAAATTTGGTTATTAGTTGTGTTCATAAGGTAGCTAAAATATACTTTGTGAATTAAATTGAGAGCACTTAATAATAAAAATTCTTGGTGATGAAAACAAGACATTCATGTAAACATTAATGAAAAATGATATGTTATATAAAATAATTAAATGTAAGAATAATCAAAATTGAAACTAATATAAATCAGCTTATTATTACTTATGATTTCAAAATAATAGTTTGTGATGCTAAAATTGCATCATTTGAAGATTTATATGATAAATAAACAATTATTGATGGAGAGAGATAAGTATATAAGCTTAAGAATTAAAAGAACAAAAATTTTACTTAAGTAAAATATATCAAACTAAATGATCAAAAAATTAGATAAAAATATTAAATATAAATAGATGAATTATTTTACAAATTTCTTAATGAAGATTGTATAAATACATTTATTGTGAGTGTGATTATTGAATAGTAATAAAATCAATTGCATTTTTATTTGGCGAGTTTGTAATGTTGTGGTTTAAAATATTTTAAAAAGAATAAATATTGGAAAAGCTATACAATTGGGTGACATCTCATTGATTGGTGAAAATATTTATGTGTGGGATGAATTTTTTGGTTTATCAAATTATTTATCATATATTAAAGATAAAAGATGTCGGGTGAGTGGAGGAGAATTATTGTATTTATTTATAAAATAAAAATGATATCCATGATTATACAAATTTAGAGGAAGTTAATGAGATATATGTTGAAACTTTAGGAGTGAACAATTGAAATGAAGGAATATTCATAATTCATAAAATTGATTTGACTTTATGCTAGATGCATTTACCATAGGAGGCATTTAAGAAAGAAAAAAGTTCATTTGAACTTTAAAGATATATATAATGGGGAGAAAAGACTCCTGATAAAGTATCAAGAGAAGTTCATCATTTGGAGAGAAAAGAATTTGTTTGGTATATATTGATGTTTTTAAAGATATATATAATGGGTTTATAATATGTGTTTGATCTCAAGGTGGCTTGTCTAATAATTTTCATATTCTTATTAGATTACATCAAGGATTTGATTGCAATCATCATCCTTTAGTCTTAATTAGGGATGTTCTTGCTGAACATATTCAAGAGGAGGCTCCTTGTTGCATGCTATTTGTAGATGATATTATTTTAATTGATACGATTAGGAATATCTCTAGTGAATATATTTTTATAGGAGAAGAATTAAATGGACATGTTGGAAGGATAAATAAAAAAATTATTAGTATTCTTGGTTGCTTTGATTTTGGAGAAATTAATGAATGATTACTTTGGAGTTTTCTTTAGTTTATGATCTTATGATTGCGAACACTTTAAAAAAAGTGAGGAACATAATATTACTTAATAAAATGGAGATTTTAGAGCTTAGATTGATTATTTTCTCTTTAAAAAAATGAATCATTAATTAATTTGAATTTGAAAGCAAAGGGTAATAATTGTAATATTAAATCTAAAATATCTTAAAACTATATTGTAGAATCTTAAGAAGAGTGATATAGATTTTTTAAGAGTGAAATTTTAAAACATGAACAATTGAATTTTGATGGTGAAACCAATCTTATGTGGAATTCGGTGGTTAGTTGTACTTGCAATATAGCAAAGAGTTTGCTTGGTGTATCAAAAGGGAGAGTGCCCCATAATAAAGATGCATGGCGGTGAAAATGAGATGTTATGTTAAGGTTAAAAATAAAAAAGAGTGATATAAAGAATGATTTAAATATAACACTAAAGAATTAGAAGAAAGATAAATAGCTTGTCATATATCCAAATAGTAGTCCGTGATGCTAAGAATGCAGTATTTGAGGATTTATATAATAAATTAGAAACTATCGAGGAAGAGAAACACATTTATAAGCTATCTAAATTAAGTGAGAAAAAAATCAAAGTGGTGTGGTGAAATTCAAATTCATTTTTTTAAAATTTTGAGAGAGGTTTTGGAGGGGAAGAAGTCGGGACATAGCATAAACATGATGGTGGGGAACGATAACGAATACAAAGATCAAACAATAATCGATTGGCGGAAGAAAACTTTCAAGTGGAGGAGAATGTGAAAAAACGGAGAACGATGAGAAAAAAAAAACACAAACACAAATACTTATCAGGATTATATGCATCTCTGTTTCTTCTCGCTATGTGTGTGCACAAGAATTAGAGGTGGCTATGCACACCACCTCTCAAACACTCTCGCAAGAGCACTCTTACCTCTAGAGGAGGAAAACAAGCTTTAATTAATTCTATGTTATCTCAAATGAACATACAAAGATATCTATAATAGTACACATGGATAACTACTGTCATATTCTCTGAAATTACAAAGTAATAAATGCCAAATATAATACCACACAAACACCAACATTAACAGTAAGTACAGTACGGTATAACATAAATACCAAATGCAACAACACATTACACTACAAATATAGACAAAAACAACATAACCCAAAAATACAACACAATATGATGCATCTCCTGCTCAATCTCCAGTTATGCCATGTTAAAGCCTGAGTTATGGGCATTCTCCTCTTTGAGCTTCTTATTCTGCATCACAAAGATTTAACTCATATTAAATATATCAAAGATGATAATCAAATAATTTTCTTAAAAAATGAAATATTCAACTTAGATGGATGAATTATTTTATAAAATTTTTTAATAAAAGTTGTACTAATACAATCAATATAAGTGAGCTTAGTAATTGTAAAATTAATCTTAATTACAATTTCATTCATCATTTTAGTAAAGCTGAGATTGGGAAGCTTTAAAGAGAGTGAAGAGCAAAAATTGTAGCATCGGATGACACTCCTATTGATGTAGGGAAATGCTTGGGTGAGGAAAGATTTTTTTGGCTTACTGAGCTATTTAATGTTATTTTGAAGAATAAAAAAGTACAAGATGATTGAATAAATAATATTGTTATACCTATTTACCAAAATAAAGACGTTGCTTAAGACTGCATTTATAGAGAAATTGAATGCAGATTACGAATAGATACTTTTATGCCATGTAGGTCTACCATGGAAGCCATACATATATTAGAGGTTTTATGAAAAAATTTAGAGAGAAAAGATCTTTATTTAATTTTTGTTAATCATATAAAGGTTTATAATAGAGTACCAAGAGAATTTTCTTAGAGAGCTATAGAGAAAAAGGGATTTGTGTTATAAATATTGATGATATTATAGATACATATAAATATAATGGGATTAACATGTGTTTGATCACAAGGTGTCTTGTCTAATAATTTTCTAGTTACTTTTGGATACATCAAGGCTCAGCTATCAGATTATATCTTTTTGCTTTAATTATAAATGCTCTTACTAAGCACATCCAAGAGGAGGTTTCTTGGTGCATAACTATTGAGGTCCATGTGATAAGAAGAGTGAGTGATTCAAATACTTTGGTTTAATTATTCAAAAATAATGGTGAAATAGAAAGCAATGTGAGTATAGGATTCAAGCTAGTCAGTGGAAACGGAGGTGCGCTTTTGGAGTGTTGTGCGATTGAAAAATCTCACTCAAAATTTAAGAAAAACTAGTAATGTTATATGGGACTGAATGTTGGCCAACAAAGATGAAATTTACCGATAAATGAAGTGTTACATAGATGGGGATGCTTAGGTGGATGAGCCGGTATACTCGCAAGGATAGAATGAAAAATGAGTTTATCCATAGTAAGGTTATAGTGGCTCCAATGGTTGATAAAATTAGAGATTGTTGACTTAGATGGTTCGGGCATATTAAGCATAGACTGTGTAATGCTCTTGTCAACGAAATTGAGTTTATGAATTTCACCCATGTTAAAAAAAACAGGATCAAAAGAGTCATGGGAAGAAACATTAGAAATGATCTTCTCTATTTGGAACTTAGAGAGGGGCTTATATTTGATGGTGCACATTGGAAACAATGGATTTATGTTGTTGACCCCATCTAGTGGAATTAAGACTTGGTGTTGTTATTGTATACAATTAGGGTTGGAGTTAAAGTAAAAAATTGAATTATGGGGAATTACTTTAGAATCTAATTGGTTTCATTTTAGTAAAAGTAAAATAGAATATGTGGTGTGTAATTTTATATGTCATAGAAGTTATAATCTAAGGACATAATTATTGAATATATGTGATCAAAAAGAGCGATAGGCTTAAATACATTGGTTCAATTATTCAAAATAATGATGAAATAGAGAATGAAGTGTTTAATAGAATCTAAGATGGTTACATGAAATGGTGGAGGGCTTCGAGAGTATTGTGCAATTAGAAAATTCTAGTTATAATTAAAGAAAATTTTATAGCGTAACTATATGACCAACTATGTCATATGGAATTGAATGTTAGCCAACAAGAAGAAACTTGTCAATAAAACAAATGTTATAGAGATAAGAATGCTAATGTGGATGGGTGGGTGGGTATATTTAAAAGGATTGAATGAGAAATGAGTTAATTGGTAGCAAAGTTGGAGTGGCTCCAATAGTGGATAATATTAGAATATATCTCTTTTAGATTGTTTGGGCATGTTAAGTATAGATCGTTCAATGCTTTTGTTAGAAAAAAAAAGTATATGAATTTTGTCCATGTTAAATGAGCAAAGACTAAAAAATGAATGGGAAAAAATTGTTAGCATGATTTCTCTATTTGGAACTTAGTATGGAACTTAGTATGGGAGCTTATTTTTGACCGTTCACAATTTTTGTCCTTGTGTTGTAGTATTTTCTTAAAGATAATTACTTACATGTCACTCAAATCTTCAGTATTTATCTATCTAATAAAAAATACTTTAGTATAATTGAGCTAACTTATACTCAATTATTCTAACAAATGCATGAAATCAAATTCCTTTCTATACTTGGCAATGCTTGCTCACTTTTGCAATAGTTCTCTTGAAGGAGAATATGGGGTAATGTAACAGTTCTCTCAGATATTAATTTTACAAAAGAATATAGCATTATATCCCATGCATATAATTTCTTTTGCAAGCTTGCAATGATTGGCAGAAGCTAGTGGCGGTGATAGTTTAGGTGCAATAATAGGGTTGAGTGGTAGTTCTTTAAAAAAATTAAATGTGAAAATTCTCTTGATTCCATATTTTGTGCATAGACTATGAAATGAACACATTTCTTGATAACATTTTTCTTTTTGGTGCGGCAGGAACATTTTGGTACCCTTCGAGATGAGTTCAGCAGCGAAGTGGAACTCCTCGCCAAAATAGAACACCGAAGTCTGGTGAGGCTGCTTGGTTACACTGAGAAAGGGGATGAAAGAATTATTGTCACCGAATACGTGCCCAACGGCACCCTCAGAGAACATCTTGATGGTAATGTGCCGCATGATTTTATCGTGTCCTCAGTTTTGGAACTCCAATCAGTAACTTTTGTTTTTATTATAGGTCTGCAAGGTCACATTCTCGATTTTAATCAGCGGCTAGAAATAGCTATTGATGTTGCTCACGCATTGACGTATCTTCATCTATATGCAGGTATTTGATTCATCCCAGTGCAGCAATTCTTACTTCATGTTAGGCCATTGAGTAAGCTAGATATCTATCAAAAAGATATCTATGCAACTGATATACCTATTTTTATATGTACACAGTAAAGACAACTCTAAGCCTTAGCCACAAAATAAGGTTGGCCACGACCAAATAAAAGCCCCACCCTAAGATCTAAATAGAGAAAAGATCCTTTCTATTGGTTTCTTCATTTTTTTTTTATCTTTCTCTTTCACTTTTAACATAAGCTAACTTATACTCAATTATATTCTAACATGAGCATTGAATATCTGCATTCTTAATTTGCTCAAATCATCTAAAACAGCAATCTCTGATCGTATCCATTATTAAAGCCACTGCAACCTCTTGGTGGTTGAATTCATTCCTCATTCTACACATTCAAGTATACCCACTCATCAATATTTAATATTATCATCTCTGTATCACTTAATTTATCAGCAAGTTCTTTATTTGTTGGTCAACATTCAGGCCATATAATATATTCAATCGTTTAGTTGCTCTAAATATTTTTTAATTTTGAGCAAGATTTTCTGATCACACAATACTTTAAAAGTATTCCTCCATTTCATCTACAACTAGTTTGGATCTACCCTGTTGCACTATTATTTTGAATAACTGAACCAAGGTATTTGAATCTCCTGCTCTTCGTGTGAACGTTCATGCTCACATGATCCTCAATATCCTCAACATTATGACTTATATTATGATTAAACTTGCACTTCATATAGTCTTCTAAATCCACTAATATGAAAATCTTTTGAATCTAAAGCAATCTTTCATAACTCTAATTTTGTTTTAATTTCATCTCTAATCTTATTAAATATTAAAATGTCATCCACAAATAACATGCATCAAATAACCTCATCTTGAACAATAATCCACAGAGACGTGAAAGATATATAGATCGAGCCTTTTGACGTAATTCATTAGTAACAGGAAAAAGGGTCTAAAATACAAAGTCATTTTGTCCTGAGGTTTCTACTTCAACGGTTCTATTTATGTGCATGGCATTATAAATCAGAGAAGCCAATAATCCACAGAGATGTGAAAGCATCAAACATCCTGCTGACCGAAAGCTTCAGAGCCAAGGTGTCTGATTTCGGGTTCGCGAGGACCGGGCCCATGGAAGTAGGGCAGACTCATATATCCACGAAAGTGAAGGGAACCGCCGGCTATCTCGACCCCGAATACCTGAGGACCTACCAACTAACGCCCAAGAGCGACGTCTTCTCGTTTGGAATATTGCTCGTCGAAATTCTCTCCGCCCGCCGTCCCGTCGAGATGAAGAGATCCTGCGAGGAGAGGATAACCGTCCGATGGGTAATCCCTTCCCCCGGCACCACTAAAAGTTCCTTATTTTCATAAACTAATATATATATAAAATGTTAAACCTTTTAAAAAATAAATAATAATTAAAAATATCCAGCAATTGTTTTTTTGATATATATGTACAGATGGAGATAATTGTCAATTAAAAAAGTTATTTTGCTCCTATTTACTCTGAAAAAATATTAATGATTAGTATTTAGATTAAAAATATATATTTTAGGGTCCACATAAAAATAGATTTAATTCTTATTTTCTGTGAGTAATTTTTTTTTTTAAAATTATTTGAGAGTTGTTTGAGAGGTATGAACCCTTTACAAAATAGATCATTTGACTCTTTTAATTTATATATTTTAATCTTTGACTCTTTTTTAAATATAAGAACTCTAATAATTAATGACTAAAATAAATAAATTATAAAAGTCTAGATTATTTTGATAATTAAATATATGTGTATACGTATGTATGTATTGTATGTCTGAATGAATGTGTGTATGTTGGATTGTTTCAGGCATTCAGGGCATTTAATGATGGGAATGTGGGGGAGGTGCTGGACCCGAGGCTGCAGGAAGATGTAAACCTGGAAGTGGTCATGAAGATGCTCAGCTTAGCGTTCCACTGTGCAGCCCCCACGCGCGCCAACCGTCCGCTAATGAAGGAGGTCGGCGAACGGCTGTGGGAAATACGAAGAGACTTTGGGAATTCTCTCAGGGGTTGAGTCGGTCGGACTTCCGGCAGCAGCTCAATTCGGTTCTCTCTCATTTTGCATACTTAACAGCTAAATCTTAAATATTACAAAACTACCATCATGCAAATTTCTCTTATTGCGCCTAATCATTTAGAAACGGAGAGAAGAGTGTGCTTAGCGTTGTATATACCGAGGTTCAGTCGTTAGATATGTAAATACACTGGTTTTAAGTGTCGTGCATGTAATTGTCATAATTTACATATTTACCGCCCAAGCTTTCCTTTATGAAAATAAGTCTTAGTTGCGGAAAATTTTTGGGTGCTATGTATGTAAAATTATCAAGATTTAAGTTCTTTGCTGCAACTTGTTACCTTGTTTGGATGCTGCAACATGTTTTATAAGAACATATTAATGGAAAATTATGTACATACTGAATTCTTTCATATTTATGCATCGACATTCACAAATCCCAAAAATATGAACTGTTATATTGTGAGCATATTTTATTAGGTAAGTATATGTAAAACACTCTATTTTGGCAATTATTGGATTTGGTTAAGTAGGTAGATCTGAAGTAATTATAGTTATTTGGGTCATATTTTAGTAATATTTATATTTTACAATATTAAATATGCATATAGGAATGATGGAAGTTTTTTGTTCCTTTGAAAATGTTGTATATGTATAGATTGCAGTCATGCAAATTTCTATATTAAACATGTTTACCAAGGGGATTTTTCTAAATGGATGCTGCTAGAATGCTTAATCGGTTCCTGTCTGCGATGTGCTTTGTGGTGGGATGAAATAAATCCAATGATATGGTACGGAAGTCTACACGAGAGCGTATAGTAACAAGGCATATTCAAGAAGCTTGAGGAAGGCTTTCGGGTCATGATAAGATGCTTTTGTGGATTTGTCATATTTATATATTTTGTTTACTTGTGTTTGTTTTTATGTTATTTTAACATTTATGTTTTTATGATTCTTTATTTTTATGTGTTATGATTGTGAAAGATCTTTCGGGAAAATGTAATGGTATTGTATTATCATTATTATCACCGTTTGGTAGAATTAAGAGACGGTTGCTATATATTCATCATGTAAATCTTAATTTTGGGGAGTTGAATGAAAATACAGAATTTTGATTTGAGATCTTGTTTGGTGTGGATAACCAAGGGAAATCCTCATCGGTGTGCATAGCTCTCATGAATCTAAGGTGTGGTTAATCTTGGAGTTATCTTTTTTTTTTTTCTATTTTTGATTTAGATTCATAGTATTCTCTGTTAGCTTTCATTTTCATTTTGTTTCGTGAACCATTGGCCTGCTTTTCCAAGTCCGCGGACCTGATCGTTCGTGAACCATCGACCCGTTACTCCCGGCCCAGTTGAACCGGTAGGCCCAGCTAAATCGGACCCGGCCCTCATCCAGCTAGCCACCTACGCGTGCTTGCATACAACCAGCCGCCTGCGCTCCCGCATCAAGCCAGCTGCCCGTAAGAGCCTGCTAGCACGCACACGCCAACCTGCGGAGCAACGTTCTTTCAACACGCCTACTTGCGATGCTTCATTCTCCGCCATCCGAGCTCCGTTGGCGCCGTTGGAAAGTTGTGATTCTAAACTACACTTCAGTGGCATTTCCAAAGAATTATAGCACTTTAAAAAAATTAAAGGATACTGAGAATATTTGACACGTGAAGGGATCTGTCCGCCTTCATAAAAGGTACACATTTTATTTCCTTGCAATATTTTGATTAATTTGTTTCTCGAATTTGCGTTGATATTTATATATTGGATAATTTCTATATAATTGGCTAGTTGTGCTCATATTATATTTTGTGCTTGATTTAGTGTACCTCCACCTAAAAGTAGCCAACCACTTATCTCTAAACCCTACCCGAACTTTGAGCGACCATTTGTGAGGGTATGTTCTATTCAAATAGCCTACCTTACTGTAATTGAGCTATATTTGATCCACATTTATTGTTTTCTATGGTGCTTTAGTCTTTTGTTTTTATTCGCCCTAAACTCTACATTACATTTTGTTTAGAATTTTTTGTATTTAAAGGGCAGCATGGATGACAACTAAAAACATAATGGGAATGGCTTATATCAGAGAGTTGATGGCTTAGAAACTTTATGGCTATGATAGAAGCTCAATTTAGGCAAGTCTTAGAAGCACTAAACATAAGGAATGATCAACACCCTCCACCACCACTTGAATATCCTGCACATCAAAATAGAACCAGAGATAATCCTACTTATGAGATTAGACACAATCCAAACTATAGAAGAGGTAGATTACCTAGGGAAAATGATTTTGAGGATAACTTGGATGATATGTATCTTAGAGGACTAGATCATTAGAGAGATGATATTTGTTGGAGGCCTAAGATTGATCATTAACTAAGACTTGGTACACATGAAAGTGATCCCCATGAAAAATATATTTTGAGAAAGAATTAAATAGAAGCCCCCACATACGATGGCACCCATGACCATAATCATTTTATAGATTGGATGACCCAAATTAAGGAGTTCTTTGAGTGATGTGACTTAGATGTTTACCAGCGAGTCACATTTGTAGGATGAAAGCTAATTAGTCAAGCCAAAACATTTTGGAACAATTATATCCAAAAGGAAATGAGTGGTCGTAGGAGCATATCTTGGGTTGAGATGAAAAAAAATTTGAGAGACAAATATTTCCAGCATTATCATCATAAGCGACTTCATACAAGATTCATTGCACTTAGGCAAGCAACCATTTTTGTTATTGAGTATTTGAATGTGTTTGAGGACTTAGTTGCAAAGACTGATTGTTAAGACTCAGATTGGCAATTGATCAATAAATTTGTTATGGGCTTGATGGTAGACATTAGATATCAAATTGAAATGAATGATCCCCAAACTATAGAGGATGCACTACATGATGCCCTTCTCATTGAGTCTCAATCAAAGGCATCATCTTCTAGGCCTAAACCCTTGACTAACACTTTCAAGTCTATTTAAGAACCTACACCTTTGCCTTGTGTGTCCACCAAGACACCTGCTACTCAAATGAGCAGAATTCTGTGTGATGTTATTTGTTATATGTGCAAGTAGAGTGGGCACCTTAAACATGAGTGCAAAAAAATATTATCCACAGTAATTGTTGAAGAAGAAGAAGAAGAAGTGGAAGACGATGAATTCGAATCTATTCATGGTGATGAGAATGTTGAAGTTATTGAGGAAGAAGTTGAGGCGTATCTAGGAGTAGTGAGGTGCCTTAGTTTCTCATTAGAAGAGCAATAATGGGGACAAAGGAATATTTTTAGTGTGCCAATGACATGCAATAGTATTGCATGTAAGATGTTGATTAACGGTGATAGTGCAATGAATATAGTATCTACACATACCTTGGTGAGGGCAAAAATTCAAGCTAAACCACATCCGAACCCAGTCAATGTTAGTTGTGTGAACCATACCTAACTCCTTGTTACCCAATGATGTTTGGTCCCAATCAAGATTGGAAGTTATGTAGATAGATATGGTGTGATGTATTGCCCATGGATATAATGCACATCCTTTTGAGCCGACCTTGGCTTTTTGATATGGATGTCATACAGTATGGTCATGAAAATGCATATGTATTCATATTTAACAATATGACCATAAAACTTTATCCTTCCAAGACTAATCCAAAAGCCACTGTACTTATTTCAAGGTCCCTCCCTTCAACATCCATTTCATCCTCTAGTTTGATGCCCTCTGCATCTTCTATAACTAAGGCTCGTGTTAATGCAAAATCTGCACAATCACAACCCAAACGAGTGGCCAAACTTCAACTTATCACCATTTCCATTCCTTTGATTATGCCCAATACACAATTTGTGATCTTACTTAAAGGTCTGAATTTTACATCCCTGAGCCAACTATGGGTATGGTAGGATATCACGATCTTAGTAGAGAGTTTAGTAGTTTAGACGGGGACCAATTTTTGCATGTGAAAGAAGTGACCCAACCTCTAATGATGTCATCATTCATTCTTCTGTAGAGAATCTTCTGAAAGATTTTACAAAAACCTCACTTAAGAATCTTACTGATTCCTTATCTTCCCTTAAGGACATCTAGCATGCTATTAATTTAGTCCCTGGATCATAATTGTCCAACCTACCCCATTATCGATTAAATCTAGTTGAGCATGAGCTCCAAAGACAAGTTGATGAATTATGAAGAAAATGATTTTTGAGGGAAAGTTTGAGTCCTTATGTTGTTCTAGCTTTACTTACACACAAGAAGGATAACACTTAGAGAATGTGTGTTTTGATAGTCATACTATCAATATTATAACAAAAAAATATAGGTTTCTCATCCCACGATTAGACGATATGCTAGACCTTATAGACAATTCTTGATTATTTTCAAAGATTGATCTTAAAAGTGGTTATCATCATATTCGTATGCGACCTGACGATAATTGAAAGACTGCATTCAAACCATCTGAAGGCCTTTATGAATGGATGGTGATGCCTTTCGATCTTTATAAGGCTCCCAACACATTTATGAACTTAATGGACATAGTCCTTCGACCTTTTCTAGGAAAATTCCTTGATGTCTACTTTGATGACACCTTGATCTTTAGCATTGACGCAAAACACCACTTTGAACATCTTTGGCCTGTTCTTGAAAAACTTCGGGAGGAAAAACTTTGCATCAACAAGAAGAAATGTTTGTTTATGTAGTATGAGGTAACTTTCCTAGGATTCATTATATCATTTTTAAGGATAAAGCTAGACCCTTTTCAAAGTTCAATGACTTTTAAATTGGTCGACCCCTAAAAACTTTCATGATGTGAGGAGTTTTCATTGTTTAGCGACCTTCTATAAAAGATTTGTGAGAAACTTTAGCACAATTATGAGTCCTATCATTAATATTTTAAAACAAGATAAGTTCTATTGGATTGCTAGTACTAAGAAAGATTTTAAAAACATTATAAAAGTCATGACTACATCTCATATTCTTAGGTTATCCAATTTTAATAAGGTATTTGAAGTAGCTTGAAATGCCTTTGGGATTGGCATTGAAGTTGTAATGACCCTAATCTTGAATCAGAAACCCAATCCAATATTAAAGCATTATCATAGCACTTAACACTGAATTAGTAGAAAACTAACCCATTACTAAGTGCTATGCGGCCAAAAATCTTTTTGAGGTAAATTAGTTATAGATAAAAATAAATAAGTAAGAAATGTGAAGTAGGAGCATCTATATCCACCATCCAAACCAGGAAAGTATACAAAATGAAAGTACATTCATCACAGAAATAAAGTAAAAATAACATAATAAGTTATTACAAATTGATTTTAAATTATTTAAAATAAATTCATTCATTCTCACACAAATGTAGTAAAATGGAAGCAGATCTTCAAGCTATTGATGGCCAGTATTAGTCCCAGCTCCAAGGTCTAGATGAAGCTCCTGATCTACCATATTTAGTTTTTAATACGGTAAGGCATAACCAATGCAGTAAAAATAATTGATTATACTTAAAAGGTCTAAGTACATTTTAAGGTTACACTAAATTTAATTAATTTTAAGCAGATGTCACATTAGCCATTTATAATTTTAAATGAGTAAGTAGAGCACTAAGTATCAAAGTAAGGTATAAAAGTGTGCAAAGATAGTAAGTAAAGTAAAGAGTAAGAACTCACTAGTAGGTTTGCTATAGCCTGCAATAACAAGTAAGTGAAAATATACATCTTATAAAAGCTAGAAACTACTAAAGTGCAAATGTAAGCATAAAAAGATACATGAATATGTCCAATAAAATTATGCTAAATACTAAATAACTAAAAATGGCAAAGCATAAAATGTAAGTAAAGCAATATACACTGCAAGTAAAGACTGTAATGTGAACTAAATAATAATAAGTAAAATTATATAGTAACGTAAAGTAAAGTGAGCTTAGTAACATGGACTAAGTAAACATAGTAGTAAAATTATATAGTAAAATAAAGTAAAGTGAGCTTAGTAACATGGACTAAGTAAACATAGTAAAAAGTTATGATAAGTAAGCATAGCCAAAAGGCTGTGAAAAGTAACTCACAATTTATAAGTTTATAATAAAAATAATATTAAATTGTTTAAGTTATATAAGATATTGTTATGCATGCATAAATTATAGAACAATTAAGGAGTTAAGTACGTCTGCCTAACTAAGTAAGAAAAACGAGGTCTCCCACAACACACACACTCCTCCTCTAAGGTGTGAGGTCTCCTCATTACTCTGTAGCCTGTCTTGGCTTGTATCCCACCACATGAAACCACTATGTTTAATGTTTTAATGAATTATTTATGCACAATATTTTTATGAATGCTCAAGATTATAGTTTCAAAGTAAAGCAGCATTCAAGTAATTCAAGTTAATTATAATATATGTGATATCCATTATGATCTAAGTTTATTTATCTAACTTAATGATTGAAACTGATTAAGCTCCTAAATACCTTAGACATAACAATCTCTAAATCAATTGAAAGGTAATACTATAAGTAATTAACATTTGGAAAATAGTACTTTGATTTAGATTTATATGTATATACATGCAACATTACTCTAACACTATTATATTCTTAAGCCACATAATCTCCATTGGTTATCAGACTTAAGGCTAAGGTTCTATAATTAGAAGATGTAGGTTGTAGGTTCACTACCATGAAACTCACTAAGGCAACTTAAGATTGAATTGGTTCTAGCTCAATAGTTCTCTAAACTAGCTAAATACTCATTTGGAAGGTACTAGTTGTAAGTTTAAGGGAAAGATTATAATCTAGCAGTGCTAGGTTTACTGACAATAAGGGTGCTAAGGCTTAATAGGAACTAGATCACTCTTAGGGAGCTAAAGAATGTTATATTAGAGACCTGTGGGATTTAAGGTGAGGTTTGTAATTGAAAGAAAGGGTTTATTAAGTCTAAATTCAAGTTCTAGCTAATAGATCTAATAGAGTTCTATCCTACTAGCAAAGGCAAACTCTTAGTTAATCACACCTAAAGTATAGGTATGCTACAAATAAATAGGCAATGAATCAAGTCTAAGGTTTTTCCAATAATCACTATCTCTCCAAATGTTGAAGGTTTCAATTCATGTTTTCAAAGCATCTAACTATAATAATCAATGATTAAGCTCATATCCTAAAGTGACAAAAGTCCAAATATGAAACTAAGCTTGTTGTCTATGACAAAAAGCATAAAATATGCAAGCAATAAAGTTATGAAAAATCACATTAATGAATAATTAAACTGCCAAAAATTTGTTTTTCCCAATTATTCTCCAATTAAAACAAATTAGCAAATATGGAATCCTCATATAATAATGAGAAGAATGACACTAAGTAGATCAAATTTAGACAACGTTGAGAAATTATGATTTTTAAGACTTCTAATTGCAATTAAAAAATGATTAGCAAAATTAAGTATTTAATCCTAAATTTGATTTCATATTATTGTTCATCTCATTTTTCTGATCAAAATGATTTATATAATTTTGCATGATTTAGATTAAATATTTTAAAAATTATTGATTAAATCAAATTTGAAAGAAATCATTTAATAATTAAATTTTTTTGTATTTTTAGGTTACTGTTAAACACCCAACGGCTCACGCAAGAAGCTTGCGGGCCGCATGCAGTTAGACCCACGTATGCGGCCCATAATGCCTTAACACGGAAATGCGAGGACCAAAACAAGTGCTCGGTTCGGCCTTGACCCGAGCCAACCCGACCCGCCTCTTCGTCCCTGTCAGGGATCGCAAATAGGCGAACTAGGGCTACTCTCTCAGGGTGATTCCAAGCTCCCCACGGCCCAGCCCGTACGTCGGCATGAAGCCAACATCATGATCGACATGTATAGCTCATAACCGTGACTGCGAGTGACCTAGGCTACCACAAAAGGAAGCCCTAATTTCTCCATTGCCTTGTTAGGGATGACACTATGCGGCACTATTTGAGGCATACAGGATGGGGTCGAATCGAGCTCGATAAAGCTCAATCGACCCCCGATAATCAATCCTTAGGTGGTGAGATAGTAAAACGAAATGCAAACGATCGAATATGTAGAAATTACAGGGTAAAATTGCGTACCTAATCACTGTGAAGAGCCTCCTTCCGTCGAATTCGAGCTCTGCGTACGATCCCTTAGCTCCTCAAGGTGCTCAAATGCTTAGCAAGAGGGAGAGGGAGGTAGCTGCGTGATTAAGAAGTCCAATGGAGGTCATGGCATCCTCGCAAGGACGGTCGTAGTCCTTCGTCTGGCGCAGGAGGTCATGCTCATGATGACATATAGAACCCTGATCTTGACAATCGAATCAGAGCGTTGATCCGACGATCAGATCAAACGGATCAATATTTCGCCATCGGATCTATCATAATTAATGTGCAATGGCTCGAACCGGCTTAAAATGCTGTCCCATGCTCGGCTTCCCATAGGGAATCCTCACCTTTACGAAATAACGAGTAATGGTCAAAATTTTATATCAACTGTATATTATTTAATTACTTTAATTTTTTAATTTATTACAACTTTTTTATTTAATCAAAATTAAATAATCAAATGAGCTTCAAAAAATTCTAAAAATTCTTCCCTAAATATATGAGGGGTGAGGAACTCAAAAATAAAATTGGATTTTAAATCGGAGATCAATTTAACTATCTTAATTTTACGAGATTTAAATATATTAAAATATTCATGAAAAATTTGGCGACTTTCAAAAATTCCCAAAGTACCATCCATAGCTAATTTGGGAGTGAGGAGTTTAATGGGGAACTCCAATTTTGACTATGATGTCAACAAAAATTTAGTATTTCATCTTGATTTAAATATTCAAAAAAATTTATTGATCTCAAACGATCTCCAAATCAAACCAAACTTCAGGTGTATCCTCATAATGCTTTTATAAGTGCACTGGTAGTGAAATAGAACAAATTGGGCTACCCAATAATGGGTAACAATACTAAAGTTCTTGCAGGAGTCCTTTCACATGATAATCACCTAATTGTGTTCTTTAGTGAAAAGCTTAATGAGAAGAAGCAATTATATTCAACATATGATTGTGAATTTTATGTAATAATTCAGTAACTAAAGCATTAGAGGTATTATCTTTTGCACCGAGAGTTTACCCTCAACACAGACCACCAAGCATTAAAATTTGTTAATCAACATAAAAAGTTAAATCATTGGCATGCCAAGTGGGTAGAATATTTACAAAATCATACTTTTATTATCAAACGTAAGCATGATGCTGAGAATAAATTTGCAGATGCACTATCTAAAATGGATTTAGTGATTTCATTATTGCCTAGCAAGATACTAGGTTTGTTCACCTAAGGGATGGCTATGCTATTTGCCCTGACTTCTATTTGATATATTATGAGTCTCATGAGTATATGTTATCTTACCACTCATCATATCTAATTGTAGAATGTTATTGTAATAACTTAAGTTGTTACCTTAATCAATTAAGACTAATCTTAGCCTTAATCTTAAATCTTAAGTCTTTATTTGTCAACCTCTAAGACCCAGTCAAAATCAGGAGTCAAATGGATTGAATCCTGATTTCTAAGAAATTCAGAAACCCTAAAATTTGACATGTCTAAATAGATCTCAGATCAAAAAACGGATTTCACCATTGTGCTTATTTCCCCAAAATTAGCTAGGGGTGATGTTTTCGTGTCAATCGGAAGTCGTCGAAATTTAGACGAATATTTTAATAATATTTAAATACCCTAAATTTTGGAAAATTAAAATACTCATCAAATCAAAAATCCGACCTCGTCGTTGTGTTCCTCACCCCTCAATTAGCTAGGGTGAGTATTTGAGAATTTTTGAGAGTTGATTAATTAAATTAAATTAAATATTTAAATAAACATATTATATATTTTTTAAATTAATTAATATTTAATTTTTATTCCGCGCGCCGTTAAGAAGTTACGTCGTCAGGATCTTAGGGTGCACCGTTTCGATCCCCCGTCCGGATCAGACGATGGATCTGAGACGTCTGATCTGAGATCAGACGGCTCCTGTTCATCGTTCTCTTCGAAGTCTCCGCCGCGACACGCGTCGCTCAGCCGCCTCGCCCGGCCTATCGGCGCACCTCCCCGCCTCGCTTCGTCTGCCTGCAAGCCATCAAGGCCCATTGCCATGCCTATTGAGGCCGATGTTGTGCAATCGAGTCAAGTGAACCTGCAACCGAGCCGAGCTTCCGCAGCCGTTCGAAATCAGGTACACTCCAACCCTTCGATCCTTCAATCAATTATTGATTCGTTACTATGCATGCCTATACCGTAAACCTAATTGAGTATCGAGCGACCCCGATTGAACCTAAACCCTCCCGATCGAGCAAATTGGCTCGATCGTCCTCAGTTCTTTTCGTTAGAACCCACGCTAGCCGAACCCTAGGAGCTAGGGCTAGCCCTAGCTCGCGGCCCCGACACCCCTCGCAGTGAAACTGCCGGCCACGTGTAGCCCGCGTCACAGCTTACACATCGGTATGCGGGTCGGCACCTAGCTCCACCGGGAAGGCGGCGATTTTTCGCACCCTAGTAGCTCGCGTCGCGAGATGCCGCGGAAGGGGGGATCTAGGTCGACCCGAGCCCGACACGTAATTGGTGGGTCGCATCCGTCTGCCTGCTGCGTCTACAGCGGGCCCCGTAGGCATTGGGCCTGCTACTCGTGGGTCCCACTCGAGCGCCTACACCCAGCCTGTTGATGCCACGCATCTTCAGTGGAGCCCACCGCTAGCAGCACCGAACCTTCAGTGGGGCCCGCCGTGGCTCTGCATCCTCTGTCCGGCTGCCATGTGGCAAGGAGGTCCCACCACGCATCAAATCCTGCAGAAAACGTTAGAATATATTAATTATATATAAATTATATATATATACACATATATATATATACCTATATATGTATCTATACTTATTATAGCTATTAAAACAAATTTTACAGTACCATTAAGTTGCTAATAATTACAGTTAATAGATAATTAATTAGAATAATTAGTACAAATAATAAATCAGTAGGGAACTTAATTAGAAATAATTAAGTAATTAACACAAGATTAATTTAGGATAGCTATTAATAATTTAATTAAAATAGATATTGCAAATTAATTTACTGGTTAACTGTAATGAGATAAATAATTAAAACACAGAAATTAATTAATATGATAAATATTATTAAATTGATTTAACATAAATTAATCATCAGTCAATTAATATTGAATTAAAAATAGTAAGCGTACTTACATGATTTTTTTAATGATTAATTCAAATAGGATAAATGAATAGTAAAATAAATTAAATTAATTTAATTTAATTAAAAGCTTGAAGTATAATAACTTTTTATACAATGATCCAAACATAGCAAATATAAGTCTCATTTTACTCAGAAAAATAAAAGAGATCAAATGACATAATTCAAAAAATAGTTTCGGGGTATTATAACGTAGTTATATTTTAGGACATAAATAAACCCTCACAACTTTCAACCTAGTTGTCCAAACATAGGCAATATGGGTCTTAAAATACTCAAAAAAATAGCCCCAATACTATAAGAGTATTAGCTTCCCTATTTGGAGCTTAGTTTAAAAAGTAATATTTATGACCATATCCTAAAAATGACCAAAATGCTTTTGGAATTCAATTAACCATAACTTGGTCAATTCAACTCCAAATTCAGAAATTTAAAGTGCTAACTAGCTTTAGATTTCAGTGTCATCAATAAACTGAAATAATATTTAGGATCTGAAATCTAAAAATTATAAATGACCAAAATACCCATAATCTTAGATAGGCCATAGCTTGACCATTTGAAGTTCAAATTAGGTTTACTCCCTGTCAACAAACTCAATATATTATAGGGAAACTATAGAAACTGAGTTTGTTGAAATTGGACATCAAACAGAAAAGTTCAGTTTTGTCCCCATTGACCGACAAAATTACCAAATTGCCCTTATAAATTGAAATAGTCATAACTTAGCCATTTGACCTCAGAATGCAGCGTTCTTGAACTCTATGGAATCCTTAAATAGTAACCAACATTAAACCGCATAATATTTTAGATTCCAATATGAGTAAATTACTAAAATGCCCTTTAGGTCAAAAACCTTAATTTTGACCTATAGGATCCGTTTCTTGTCCAAAATGGAGGTACTTACTATCCATCTTCATGTTGGATAGTAAGAAATTATTTGATGATAATAAATTCCAATTTGGAGTCCTAAATCAAAAAGTCATTTTTTGGACCCTTAAGTAGGGGCAAAATGGTAAATTTTCCCAAAATTTAGGTTAGCATCTTTACACCTTAGATTACTTTCTAAGTTAGTAAAACTAACATTAGAACTGAAATAGAATCATTCTAAGTGTTAAAATTAGTTATTAGGTCAAAATGGTAAATTTCCTAAATTATCTTTGAGTCTTTTCTAGGACATTACACCTCACATTAGGACTACTCCTAAGACTAGGACTAGCTCATAAGTTAAACTTCATTCATTGGATAAGTGGGTTATTCAACAAGTGAATACTTAGTTTTATTAGTTTTTAGATTTTACAAATTATTTTGATTATTTTATCTTTTAACCATAGATTCAGGATAGGAGATTCATTCTATTAAGTTCGATTTGCTTAATAGGATTTGCCTTAATCAATAAATCACTTTTAGAATAAAACCTAAATCTTATATCTTATCCTTTTGGATTATGTGATTAAGCCCAATCTCGTGGTATTTAATCCATAATCTATAATTTAGTAGATCTTGATCAGATCTTAGATAGAACGTCTAAATTCATCAAATTAGGATGTTATGATTCATTGATTTAGCCTGTAGTTGTACTTGACTGAATTAAATTAGAACTTAATCAGTTCTAATCCTTTTAACTTATAAGGTCGTACTTCTAAGTTACACTTGATAGTAAGAATTGGAGATCCTGAACTTGTGTAACTTAGAATAGTTAGAATGGTTTAAATTAGATAACAACATTGTCACCATGTATAGAAGCGTCCCTTGCTTACTTGATTTATTTTGTTGCTACGCATTCCTTGTATTTTGTGCTTAATTTTTTGGACATATCATATAAGAAAACTTTGTGTATGAAATGAAAACTTAGAATATTTAGGATAACAATTGCCTTTGGGTTCAATTTTTGGGTGAATTTTGGTGCATATTTACCCTAATGGACAGGGGTAAGGAGTAATAAGGATGCTTAACATTACTCATTGGGGAGGGTGTGTTAAGCTTGGAACCTATATAGTCTTGCAGACATGCTTGATTTTTCAGCTGTTTCTGGATGTGTCCACAAAAACAAGAGTGAAATAACTAAAAAATTCTACATTTGTATTTACTACCTTCTCAATTCTACTACTGGTTCTATCTACCCTAGCCTATAAAGACTATGGGAATTTATGTTTGCTCTAGCCCAAAAAGGCTTTTGGAATTTCACTAGGCCCGATTAGCCAATTTCTGATATGACAATTGTGCATACTTGTTTAGTTTCAGCTTACTATGTACTATATTTGTGATGTTGGTTTCAGTAAGATGTGTTTCTTTACTTACCTGCTTATTTGTACATATTTATAGGATGCTAGACTTTACTGCTTAATATATGTACCATTTTCAGATTTCTATCTTTAATTAGCATATGTCATATGATCATTAACATGTTTAGGATTAGACTTTACTTTTAGTACTTTTACTTACTGCACTATATATATGTATACGCACATTCCTTGCTTAGTTGTTGAGATGTGCTTTTGCCTCACTTGTTATTTAGTTATAAATGTTGTATTTATAACTTACCATGTTCTTTGTATGCTTACTGCTCCTACTACTTTTAGTTTACTTTTTGTTGTACTTAAGTTAAAGTGGTGACATTAATAACCCATGAAAAACATTCAGCCTAAAATGTACTTAGATAATTGTCTAACAAGATTTTTCTTTTTTTTTTGCTAGGGCCATGGCATTATGAAACTGAAAATGTCAGATTTAGATAGATTTGAAGAGCTGGGTGCTGAAGGAGAGGAGCCCTATTTAGAGGAGGAGCACCAACCAGGAGAGACAGACGTTGTCTAGCTCCTTCTTAGCCTTTTTGTGAGGATGAGTGATTTTATTCAGTCTTTTAAACTATTCATTTAAATGTTGTAATAATACAAGTATTGTGACTGTGATTACTTTTCTGCACTTTATTATTTGTTGAGCTATGTGTTGTTTCTCACTTGATGTATGGTGGATGGATGTAATGTTTATATTATTTTGTTTCCGCACTCTGTATGTATGCCTTATTTAGTGATTGATCTTCTTAGTTATTCTGTGCATATCCTTCCCTTATGAGTGGATTGTGGATATTATCTAATCCAATGATAAGTGAGGGATTTTCCAGAGTGACACTCCACTTCTTAGTCTAATATTTGTGAACTTAAGGAGCGGGGCGCCACAGTTACCTTTTTCGAGGCCCTCTATTGTGCATTTCAACTACCTCCCTATGATTTTTTCTAATTAATGAGTTATATTCTGGTAGCATAACAGAATATTTGGGGAGGCACAAAACTATGCATTTAGTCGACACTACATTTTTTTGCCCATCACTAAAAAGAGATGTGACTAAGTATGTTTCTCAATGTTTAATTTGCAAAAAAGGCTAAGTCTCAAAAGTAGAGGCAGGAAAATATATTGATTTACATGTGCCATATTGACCTTGGGAAGATATATCCAAAGATTTTGTGCTAGGAGTTCATAAGACTATATATCACCATAATAGTATTTATGTAGTGGTCGACAGGTTTTCCAAAATGGCTCACTTTATAGGATGTTCAAAGATAAATTATGCCCCCCACATAGCTAGACTATTCTTTAGGGAAATAGCTAAGCGTCATGGGCTGCCAAATATTATGTTTAACAGGGATGTAAAATTTATTTCTTATTTTTGGAAAATCTTATGGCATCTCTTGGGTACTTCTCTAAAATTCTCTCATCATTCCACCCACAAACAGATAGGCAAATCGAGGTGGTTAATAGAATTTTAGGGAATTTATTGAGAAGCATTGTGGGTGATAACTTGGGTACTTAGGATCTTCACTTGCCAATGGTTGAATTTGCCTATAATAGCATTGCCTCTAAGACAACCAAGGAGGTACCATTTGAGTTTGTTTATGGATTTAATCATAGAAAGTCAGTAGATCTTGTTAGCTTACCAAGCCATGCATATTCAGATGCTACCTTTACATTTGAAGAAGATTTTTATAAAATGTATCGTGAAATAAAGAGTCAAATCAAAAAATCAAATGAAAAATATGCAACTATGGCTAATGCTACCAAATCAAGTAGAACATTTAATGTAGGTGATTTTGTGCCCATTCGCATGTCTCGGAGCATTATTCCACCGCAAACATAAGAAACTGAATGCCATAGCGATAGGGCCATTTAAGGTCCTTAGGAAGATCATGTCGAATGCATATTTGATTGATTTGTCATTTGATATGTTAATTAATCATGTATTTAATATTGATGATTTAATTTCATTTACTAAGGAACTTATACAAGAAAGTGAAGGTTCAACTTCTGAGGAACTTAAGAATAAACATTTTCATGAATATCCTAAGCCCTCTTTTTTTAATATTGATATTATAATTTCTGATGAGATGATCACATGTGAAAATGAAGAGCATGGGTATTTGGTGAGATGGAAATATAAGCCACCTTTAGAATATAATTGGCTAACTTATGAGGAGCTGCAGAAGCTTGATCATAATCTTTTGGATGACTAATTTGACTTTAACTCTGCAAAGCAGAGTTCTCGTGGAGAGGGAGAATTTGATGCAGTACAGAAGCCTACACGAGAGCATGAGGTGACAAGGGCATACTCAAGGAGCTTGATGGAGGTTATCGGGTCATAACGAGATGCTTTTGTGGATTCACATACTTATGATTTACTTATGCTTTATTTTATGTTATTTTAACATTTATGCTTTTATGATGCTTTATTTATTGTATTGGAAATGTAAAAGGTTTTTCGGGAAAATGTAATGGGACCTTATTATCACCGTTTGGTAGAATTAAGGGATGGTTGCTATATATACATCATGTAAATCCTAATTTTGGGAAGTTGAATGAAACTACATAATTTTGGCTTAAGATTTTGCTTAGTGCGGATAACCAAAGGAAACCCTCTTTAGTGTGCATAATCAAAGGCCTTGAAGGTGTGCATAGCCTTCAAGAATTTAATGTGTGAATAATTTTGGAGTTATTTTTCTTCTTCTTTTTTATTTTCTATTTGGATTCATAGTATTCCTTGTTAGCTTTCATATCGTTTAAATCAGTCCCCTTTTTGGCCTTCAAGCGCTTCATACGAAACCTACGCATAATTCGGCATCATCTCACTTCGTCGTGCATAAGTTTGTCAAACAGCACAAGTCATACAAAACAAAATCATACAAATTTTTAACATCCACCACAATATTCTATTAAAATTTTATGCCATCCAAGATCTTTTAGTTCACCAAATGCTTTTCCAAAATTATCAAAAATTACATCTACAATCATACCCCCGCATCATCCAAAGGTTGAAGCATTATTCCTAAATCTTATATATAGTACATATATAATATTTATTTTTTAATAGATTTATTTAAATTATGTATTATATAACATGAGGAATTTTTTTTTTGAAATACTATTCTTAGAAATATTATTTATGCTGAGATATTTATGTAGTTTGAAAGTGTTGGTATTTGGGTGTTATTATGTAAAGTGATGAGGCTTAATTTTCTTTTTGTTAATTATTTGAGCTCGAACTCAATATGATGAATTGGCTTGTGAGCTGACTTGGTAAGTTGGAAATAGAGATTTATGTTAGGTATAGTTAGATTACGAATGCAATGAACTAGCATTATTATAAACTATTAGTTACTTATTATGGTCTTTAAATTGGTAGGGCTTTAGCCAAACCATGAGAAAGCTCCTTAAAATGGTTTAAAAATTAGGTGGTTATTTACAATAGTCAAAACAAAATAAATAATAGGATAGTATGAATAAATTGTGAAAATAAAACTATTTAGACACGGCTAACATAGCATCCAATAAAATTTAAACATTATTTTATTATTATTTATTTATTTATATTAAATAATATAAATATTATTTTTAAAATTTATATTAAAATAATATTCAAATCTCATTAAATAAATTTTTTTTAATATCATATCAACCAATCTAAATAACATTTCTCATTGAAAAAATATTATTCTTACACAATAACATATATCAAAAAATATTCAGTACTAATAAATTTTTTTTTTAAATTTTGCATATAAAAATATATATTATTAAATTTTTAGATAACTGTATTTTTTTAAATAAAAATATTGACAACAAAATTTCCCAAAAAAAAAATATTGATACCAGCAAAATTTTTTGCTTATTTTTAGGTTTTGGAATTAAACTCAATAAATTAATAATTCGCAACATATTTATTTTATTGAAATCAAATATGATGTAGATGAAATTTGAGGTTAAGAAACGCATATATATATGTGCTGGGCTATGATTTTTTTTTCTTAGCATATCAAATAACCCCTAAATAGAATATACTTTGAAAAAAAAAATTTGTCAAACTTATATTAACAATCTATAAAATATAAAAAAAAAATTAGATAATTAAATATTTTTAATATAATCATAATCATAATTTTAATTTTAATATTAATCAGTAACATAAATTAAGATACATTAATTGTATTAGGATACCAAAAACTCAATTCTCTCAAAATAAAAAAATCAACCTTTTGACAATTGGGATAATTGAATCATTCTAAGAATTTTTTAATAAAATTCGAAGCAATGTAGTTATGATTAACATAACACAGGCAAGTGTAGTAATAATAACCAGGAATAATTCTTCTAAAAAAAAAGTACCTGGCAGTAATTTCGGTTCTTATATAACAATTTCATATTCTCTTTCTTTTTTTTTGGATTTTCTGCTCCCAACCAATGGGCGAATGCCACCTGTAAAATCAACACAAACTACAGAAATACCACCGATAAAATTTAGCAATAGAAGGAAAGCTCTCAAAAAATAAAAAATTAAATGCACTTGAGTGTATTATGGTCTACTAAAAAATAAATTTTAAATCTAACTCCTAAGCATTTATCTTCTTTATAACTATTTTAGAGCCAAATAATCTTTTCTAAATAAAAGTGCTACCGCTCAAGCAGAGCTGCCCTCAATTTGGAGGATAATCACTTCCGAGTTTAAGAAAAGGATTAGTAACACTAAACTCTAAACCCTAATCTTTGGGACCGTAAAAGATGTGGTTTCTGTTTTTCTTTTATATATATATATATATATATATTTGCTATTATTACATATGAAAATATTCCATTCCGAATGAAATGCCTCAAAAAAAAAAGCTCGGCACTCCGTTCCTACTAAAATATCATAAGAAAAATAAATATGCATCTTTTTTTTTTTGTCTCGTGCTGCCGCTCCTCTGCTGGAAAACACTCAGCCTTTGTATGTAAAGCCATGACTTGTGCGCAGCCAGTCTCCACCTGCCTGCAAAATTACCATTTGGCTTATTAGCATAATCTAGTACTTTAAATTAAGAAAAGATTAGGTGCTATTTTTGCAAATATCCAAATAGTTTAGTGTGATTTAGTAGAGCCTAATTGGATCAGCTCGTGATGTATTGTCCTATCGTTAGTTTTAGCCGATCAAGCCTTTATTTTGGATGGGGTATTTTTGTCATGTTGTTATATCTGTGCTTGTGCCATAACATCTGTTTATATATTCATGTTAAAGCTAGAGTTGCATAAATTCTGTGGTTGCCAAATTCTTCCAAGTGAGGAAAAAAGATGTGTAAATTTATATTTTCTTCACACGGGCTGTTGAGTTTGAGAAAATTGAGATTATCAGTGTTTAGCATGAAGTAAAACGAGTGAAAAACTTATACACTATAATTCAATTTTGCATTAATATATAAAATATAGGAGTAAACATATTACACTCGAATTGGGTGTATCCACATTAAGTAGTCTTGCAACTAAGCGAGCGAACGAGAGGGATTTTGTTCGATCGTTCGAACGAACAAACGATTTCGTTCATTCCGTTTGTCCATCTTCTCAGACGAACAATTCTGACGAATCCTTCATTTGTTCAAACAAACGATTCGAATGATTCATTCAAAATTTGTTTGTTCATTTGTTTTGTACGAACGAAACCCAAATAAATTTTCAAAACACTTTAAAGGACTCTTTCAAATGAAAGATTCATTTGTTTGTTTTGTTTGAACGAAACCTTCAAAAAATCAAAAAATAAAAATTAAGTAATTTTAGCCCCCTAATTTACTCAAAGCACAACCCTCATAGACTACTTCATTTCAAATAAAAAATATTAAATTTCTATAAAATTACCGAATAACAGTAGAATAACATAATTACAATATAATTAGATTTAATTGTAACCAGATTAATTTACACTCAATTTTCTCATGCCAAACACAGTAATTTTATTTAGTGTGGTGTGACTACATGATTTTCTCAATTTTAGATTTTTGACATGAATCTGACGTATCTTTTGCTACGATAATTATTTTCTATTGTATTTTTGTTCAATAATTTTCGCTGTATTTAACACAATTATAGATCACCATCTTTTTCAATTCTCAGTAATCTGAACACATTCTAAGATTCATCCTTTTTCATCACAGATAAGATTAAATCCTCACTCTTCAAAAAGACCAACAATGAAAATGGCTTCCAATAAACGCCCACCAATTCCATTTCTCCTTGGTCAGTTGATTTGGCAATCATCCCATCCCCAATCATCAAAATGAAATAGAAATCTTAGGCATAGTGGCAAAAGCTTTCATTCTAGCTTGATCAACCAAATTTTTGGCAATAAAAGAATGAGAAGCCCTCCCATAGTGATAAACTGTCCAGGAAAAAAGAACAACTAACACATCAGCCCAATGAACCACTAAGACCTCCATGATACAATAATTGAAGATGAGAATTTGAAGACTGCACTAGATCTCTCTGCCATGATGTCCCTGGCTGATCTCGAACCAAACAATCTTTAGTACGATGAAGACAATCAGGCAATAATCTATAAAATGGTTGACTTGGGATTTTAATCTCCCTCCCTACACTGATCATACAAGTAGTCCCTTAAAGTTTGGAAGGTCCTGGAGAGGGCATTCTCTTAAGAAAAAACTTCTTGTGAGACTCGATCGTGGGTACACTTCCAACTCAACTCAAATGAACATCTTGATAATATCAGATGAATTCCACCTCGTACCCATACAATCTTTTGTCCCTTAGTGAGTTTTAGGAAGGCATCATGCATCAGCTTCTGTGTTGATGTTGGCACAAACTGCTCTCAAAACTATGAAGAAACTCATTCAGCTTAACGGAATCAGCAAACAAAAATGAGAGCTGATGTACCAACTGGGTAGATCACCAGTTTTCTGCTTCTCCATCAAATACTATATAGCCTTTAAGAAAAATTTCCTATCAATAGGGCACTTTAGATTATTTAGAATCAGTCAGTCTTCCTCAACCACTCTTCATCCTCTTAAAGAGCTGATATAGATGAAAATGTTAGTACCTTTTGAGCTCAAGGAATTGTTGAAGATATCAATCTAGTCCTAATCGTGTCACAACCTTAATTTCCGGGTTATAAAATAAACGCCAATCAGAGCTGCCATGGATACTGAGACATTCTAACATCAACAAGTACACCCTGAACAGCTGCACCACCTAGAACTCCCATTCATGTTTCACTAAACTTTAGTCGTTTATTTTGTTAATTCCTTGACGATCCCTCAAATGATTAAGAACATAAAGGTTTAAATATCAAATGTTAACATGTGAATGGTGTTGTGGCTCAATGGTTTAGCTCTTGGATTTGAACTCTGGATAGATCAATGGATACAATCACACCGGCCACATATTTGTCTTATAAGGCTCAACTTTTTCAATAAAAAAAAGTAAACTTGTCTTATTACGATTTCAATGTTTACGTAGGTTTAAGAGCTCTCTTGTGATTAATGGTTCAACTTCCCTAAGCATAACTCGGATATCAATAGTGGGTGCCCAAGGTTCTATCCAAAGAATTAAGCCATTCACATCACCAAGGCTTACAAAATCTTGTGTTCAAACAACTCGTGCTCATCTTATTAAAAAGTCTGTGTTCAAGAGTTGAGCTTCAACACCTAGTTGAACACACAGTGCTACATTTGATTATGCTTGACTCGATAATAACTCAATCATAATTTATAAATAAAATATTTTTATTAATTAAATATGCAAAAAAAAATTATTATATAGAGATCATAGCATAAAATTGTAAAATAATACACATCTAGCATAAGCTCTAATATTTATAAATAAAGCACTATCATTTAATCAATCTTAAAATTCTTCTAATTAAAAACATTAGAAATGTGAAGAAAGTGTCTATACTGTAAATAGTACAAACAATTAAATATATCATTTACCAACTTTAAACACATTTTTCCAAATACATCTTATTTGCAGTGCCAGATAATGTGATGTTACTATTATTTAACTAGTATAAATTTGCATCATTTTTAAGAGTTGAAAGACTAAATTGGGATTTACAGAATTCAATCAATTATTTTGGACAACTTTAAAAAGTCAACAAACTATTTTAGCAAATAACTCATATTGTAAATATTAAACTTTGAGTGATAAATATACATTAACTAAAGTTTTGAGTGCTATGTTTGAAAATTTTCATATTTAAAAATCTAACACTTTTTTATATAAAATTAAATATAAATAGTAAAGTACAAGCTTGAGTTTGGCACAAAAACAGTTTAAGAATTCAAGACGTTATCAAGCCAAACTTGAATTCTTATTTTTCAAATTTAATGAGCTTAAGTTGAGCTTGAACACATCTTAAGACAAACAAGTCTAGCATGAACATAAGCTAAGCTTTCTCAAGCTTGCCTCATTTATAGCCCTTCATATCATAGAATAGCATAAATTTTATAATCTCCATCTCAAAGCTAATACAGATTACATAAAAATGGAAATAAAGTTTTAGAGAATATTCATCATGATCCACTAATATGAGCACACAAAGGTTGTCTTCAATGTCTCCTTTCTAATGAAGACACCCCTCTGATGATCAGCCAGTCTCGAATTATGATGAGTTGTCTAGCAGTCAATCCTTCCAAGTCTAAGAATAAGAATCATAGGAGCTTGCTCCAAAAAAAAAAAAAAAAATCATAGGATGTCTTCCAAATATATGAACTTTGCAAAAAGTGGTGTTTTAGTGATCAACAGCAGTAGTCTAATGCTTTCACTTGTGCATGTACTTAGGATAGTCTATGTAATAATCCGAGGTCGTTATTTTGCAAACTAGGTCAAATCCCACCTTAGAAATCAGGATCCCGGAGAATTTTGAATTAGGGCAAATAAAAACACCTCTAAATAGAAATAAATTTTTAGATCAAAGTGTCATAATTTGAGAAAACTCCGGATAACAAAAACTCCTGCGTAATTTTTTCGAACTTATAAAATTTAGTAAAAACTCAAGAACATTGAAATACGTGTCCGAATTCATCGATTTATGTGTCGTCATGTAAAGAATATTATCTAAAAAGCTGTTCCTGAAGTTTCATCAATTTTGGATCGTTGGTTTAACCTAAATTAATTTTTGAAGTTTAAAACTTCAGAAATTAATATTAAATAAAATATTTGTCCGAATTGAAATTTTTTGGCACCAGGGTGTTTGTGACATCATAGCGTGCCTCGGTGTCAAGTTTCATTGTATTTGGACGTCAAACGAAAAAAAAAATACGAAAATTTAACTTTAAGTAAATTTTAAATAATTTCTTAAGACCTCTACTTTAACTTTAAGTAACACCCCCCCTTCCCCTCAAGCTAACTCTCCTCCTTAGCCCCCTAACCCTGTTGCCAGCTCCCTCACTCTGCTGCCAGGCCCCTCCCAGCCAGCCTCCAGTTCCGGCAGCAAGCCACCAGCCTCGACAACCACCCCGGCAGCTATCCCGGGTACCCTTTTGGACCCTCCAAACCCAACCAGCCCCTTCCTGGCTATGATGACCCATGTTAGGTTGGTAACAACCAATCTAACATCGGATGCATCTTTCCGCAGGATCATATTGGCAGTTAGGTAAAATAGCAGTTAAACACATCCAGAGCCATTCAAGTGTAAGAAATAACATTCATTCAATTTAAAGCAAAACAATATCCAGAACTTATTACATAGCTTTCATTATACAAAAATAGTTATCCCTTGAAGGGGCAGTTAGATTCTGTTAATTTGCCGTGTCATGTCTTTAAACTCTATCAGCTTCCTCCAGCTGTATCTGATCTGGCATTATAAAAATAATGCCTTAGTGCACAATCTAAATACAAAGGATATTAAAAATATACTTAAATCAAAGCGGAAGGCAAAAATAATGATCAATTGCAAGGAAAATATAGCTTATTGCAAATAAAAGATAATCATGTCTCCTGCAACATAAATGTCCTTTTGTCACATGCCAAATTTTCAAACGGAAAGCAATAATCGCATAAAAGTTCATGTTTATATTTATGACTTGATATTGTGAAGCAATGTTAACAGATGGGCAAAGCCAGAACCATGAGGCTGAGTTCATAAAATGCAGTTAAGCATGATCTTCACCTAGGCCCCCTTAAAGGCTTCAGATGACACCTTCATCTGGGCCTCTCTCAAGGCTCCAGATGGCAACCTTCACCTGGGCCCCTTTAAAGGCTCCAGATGGCATCATATATGCAGTTAAGTACGACCTTCACCTAGGCCCCCTCAAAAGCTCCAGATGGCACCCTTATAACTCCTGTTGGATTAGTCCCGTCCCTAACTTAATTCAACCTCCGTTTCAGAACCCTTTGCAACATTCACAAGATATATAAACATCATTTTATCTCTCTTACATGATTAGCAGTAATAGTAAAGCATTAAATAACAATATAAAACAGGTTCAAAGCGATGCATAAGCAGCAAAAAGGTAGAAAGCATAAAAGTAATATCCAGTGTACCTTTTGTGTTTTGACTTAAGAAGATGAATCACTCACAAAGTTTGTGTCTGCAAAAGTTGTATTTATAATCTTCATTAGACTAATGAATAATTAATCTCTCATACAAATACATGCACAACTATGCCTATAATTTAATCTTATGTCCTTATAATTTATTTAATACATTAGTGAATAGGATAACGACTAACGAATCAAAATGTGACTATAATGATTTCATAGTTCCTCATTCGATATGCGTCAGAATCCTAAGTAACTTAACGTGCACCTAATTCATTATGTAGGGATTCCAATTTGCTAGTAGAAGATAATTTGCCAATATATTTTATTATATATGACGATTTCATCTCTCTTATATTCCATCCTTAATTGAAATCTAGCAGTAGATTGAAGCAGAAATTTTGTAGCTTAATTAAGGAATAGAAACACAGAAGGTTGATGTTATCAATCAAGATGGTAGTTGACTAATAATAGCACCAGCACATTGCTTTCACCATAGTTTTACTATAACCTTAGCACATTTTTACTATCCTCTATTTCACACGATCAACCATTATATGAAATTGACATATTATCTAAATTGAGATTACATCAACCTAGTACAACAAGATTCTAACAAAATTTTATTACAAGTTTTGATGTCAGAATTTAAAATGAATAACACATCTTTATCTAAAACAGTAATTGAAATGAATAAAATAAAGGAGATCTCAATTATGCTGGACTGCTCCCTATCTTGACGTCAATTTCTAAATAAAATCAATAATTATGGACACATATATTCATGACGGGATTTTGACCAAATAGTTAACTAAGTAATTTAACAAAGATTTCAATATTTCCAAGTTTCTCACAAATTACTTATTATTATTTTTTGTATATATTGATTTGAAGTATTACTAACTTATCCTTAAGATTCTATTCTATGACGTAAAGAAGGATTCGCACCTTATAACTCTCGGTCGAACGCACAGAAGGGGATCGGTGTCGAGACGAAAGGATCGAGCGGTCAAGCAAAGAAAGATCGGCGCATGTAGAGACGATCAGGCGCAGGGAGAGATCGGCTACCAGGTACGTTACGTCGGGCGGGAGGACGAGTCGAGCAAAAGGAGCGAACCTGCAACCGTCTTTGCCTTGAGTTTCGATGTCGAATGGGTCTGGAACCGTCAGCGGGTTGGGTCGAGAAGCTCGGTTACAAAAATCGAGTTGTCATCGTATGCTCGCCTACTACAAGGAGTGCTCCCATCGACTGCTGTGCAGTCGTCCTCCGTGCGGGAGGAGTCGAGCAGGAGGGTTCGACTGACTGAGAGGAAGGGAGGGCTCGTTCGAGTGGTGAGAGTCGTTCGGCTCCTTCTGGTTAAATAGGACGTGCGTATGTAACGCACGTTCGTTTCATTCAGGCTGAATAGCCGATGAGTTATGAGTAATTACCTTTATTACTCTCTACATACCTTCCTTATACAGCTGAGATTTAATTACTTAACAGTTTCTAAAAGGGGCAGCTGATTCTTGCCTTGAATATGGGTCTTAATGAGGCAATTTATGCTTTACTAATTTAAGTATGCGTTAATGACGGGTCTTAATTTCTATTTTCAGCTTTAAACAAATTTGAAAACTTTCTAAATTAAGGATTGAAACAGAAAATCAAATTTAACAAGAGTTTTAATGGGAAACTGAAATTTGATTATGGTTTTAATGACAAATATAAATTCCTATTGCAGCATTGAGTTTGAAAAACTTCATTAATCAATATTTGTAACCGAAGAGTTATTTTAGCGGGAGATGATTTTAATGACAAATATAAATTCCTATTTCAGCATTGAGTTTGAAAAACTTCCTCAATCAATATTTGTAACCGAAGAGTTATTTTAGCGGGAGATTATTTTAATGACAAATATAAATTCCCTCACGACTTCTTCTTTTCTGCTCGATCATTCCGCGCTCCAATTGCTGAGATACGATCTTCTTGGAAGTCGATAGTAAGCTTATACACTTAGTTCATATTTTTCTATTTTTATACACCATAAGATAGGTAATGAAATATGGAAATAAATTGAGCAGGCTACATATGGCAAATTTAACAACTTAAAATCATGAATCATTATTAGTTAAATTGCAAATCAAATCTGGTATGGATCAAATAAGACCAGATCTGATACAAAGATTATTTTATGACAGTGTTTAGATTTGAAATATAGATATAAACAAGGCCGTTGGGATCAGATGGATTGGGTTAATCCATCTAAATAGAGAGACTAAGAATCTATTTGTAATTCAGAGCAAGGGTAAGATTAACCCAATGTCTTTCATGAACATTAGTAGAGATGCGATGAGAGATGTAAAATTCATATACAATTTAGGGTCAAATTGGAAGTCAACATGGGTGATTATAAGTTGGTGGAACAATAACAGAGACTATGATAAAATCCATGATTGCTAAATGTATGAAATTTCAATAACAAAGAGTACTTTGATGAATAGAAGAAGTTAGATTGGTTCAACATCTTACTATTCAAATCTTCATCTAATCTAGAACCCTATTCAAGTGTGATTAGCAGTATGAATCAATACACTTAGCATCTTAGTTGTCAACGATCATGCATGAACCACACTTCATTTACATATGCCTAGAAAGTCATGCACTAATAGTTGGTACTAGATGAGTTTACAAGGGACCTAAAAAATTAACTAATAAAAGCAAAATGTCATAGAATGCAATGGATCTTTATGTCTAGATTTGATCAAACTAAATGCTTTAATAATGAAGCCTCATCATCCTAGTAAAAATACATAAGTTTATTAATTAACAAACTAATCAAGATCAACTTAGAAAGGAGAATATATACTTAAATAATAAAGACGAACATTTTCAAAGGCTGATAAAACTACAAAACATAATTTTTGCAGATACATCAAATCTCTCAATATTGCATCAGAATTGTGTGCGAGTAACTTATTAAGTCTGCACAAAGGTACATTGGATATTAATTTATATACTCTTATTACTTTCATTGCTTCTTACGCATCGCTTTGAGCATGTTTTATATTGCTACTTAATGCGTTACTCTTACTACTAATGATATAAAATAAACAAAATGATGTTTATGTATCTTGTGAATGTTGCAAAGGATTCCAAAACGGTGGTTGAATATGTTAGGAAAAGAGCTAGTCCTCGGGAGACATAAGGGTGCCATCTGGAACCTTTGAGGGGGGCCAAGTAAAGGATGTGCTTTTATGCTTTTTATTGAACTCAGCTTCAAGGTTCTCGCTTTACCCATTATAACTATTATCGTCACTTCATTATATCAAAGACAAACATAAACATAAATTCTTATGCGATTATTGTTTGAAATTTGACATGTGACAAACAAATGTTTATTTGCAAGAATAATGATTATCTTTTATCTGCATTAAACCATATTTTTCGGCAACTATTATTATATCAATTTTTGCCTTCCGCTTTTGCTTAAAAGTATATTATTTAATATACTTTGTACTTATAATATGCACTAAAACATTACTTTTATAATGTCAGACCAAATCCTGCTAGATGAGGCTGATATAGTTTAAAGACGTAAAAAAAATAATAGTGCGGGATATAATTTTAGTTTTTATTTCTCTACGAGACAAATATTTATATTCTGTGTGTTGTCAATTATGTAATAATATGGATGATATTTATTTTAAACTGAATGAATGATATTTTTTTATTCTTCTACGACTCTGGATGCTATTTAACACCTATTTTACTTAATCGTCAATATGATCCTGCGAAAAGATGCACATGATGCTAGAATGGTTGTTACCAACATAACATGGGACATCACACAAACAAAGATACAAGATTGAGAAGTTCAGTGAAAGATGCGAATTGAGGAATTGTTGAACCAGAAGTTGTACTTGCCACTGTGAGGAGCTGATAAGAAACCTGCAACTATGACAAATAAAGAATGAAAAATCCTTGACAGAACAACACTGGGATTGATTTGTCTTTCTTTATCTTCGTCCGTGGCATTCAGCATTTGAATGAAAAAATAACAGTCAATCTCATTGCGTCCCTAACAAAGATGTATGAAAAGCCACGACAGTTCACTGACCAAACAACTGAATGAGTTCAACACTGTAACAAGCAAGTTAAGCTCTATGGACATTTGAAGATGAGGTGCGAGCTTTGTTGCTTCTATCTTCACTACCAGATGTTGGGATGGATTAGTTACTGCGATCAATAAATCATCAAAAAATGCGAGTTTGAAACTCAATGATATTGTGGGACTTGTGTTGAATGAAGAAATTCGAAAGAAGGCTTGCAGTGAAACTTCAAATTCAACCTTAAGTGTCAAAAGCATAAGAAGAGGAAAACCAAAACTAGAAAAAGGAAAAATTGAGCGCTAAAACTGTGAAAAAAGAGGGCACTTGAAGAAGAATTGTCTCTCCCTGAGAATCAAGTGAAGGAAATCAAGATGTGCCATTCTGCAAATGTTATGGCAAATGATGTCGAAGATTACTATTGTTCAGATGCTTAATATAACAAGCATATGTGATGTCATACATTATTTCATTCACTGCGGAGACTGCAGAATCCAGGGTTGTGGATTCTGGTGCATCCTTTCATGTAACTCTTAGAAAAGAGATATTCAGAAATTACACTCGAGGTGATATGGGAAAGGTCAGTTTGGGAGGTGATAAGGCATGCAAGATTGTTGCAAAGGGTAATGTCAACATCAGATTACTGAAAGGAGTAGTATGGAGACTAAGGGATGTCAGATATGTTCCAAATTTAAAGAGAAATGTGATCTCTGTCAATCAGATAGCTCATGCAGGCTACGTTACAGCATTCACTAGAGACCCATGGAAAGTAACATAGGTGCTTTAGTCACAGCTCAAGGCAATATGAAAGAGACACTTTATGTGAGTAATAAAGCATTTGATTTTATTGTGAGAGGCAGAAACTAAGCCTAATCTTTGACACCAAATACATGGTTATATGAATAATGCAAGGGTGAAGTCACATAAATTGAAGTTCTGTAGCTTCAGTTGGCCTTGGTACATGATCAAAGGCGAGGTTAGCCACACCACGTCCTTTGCAAGAATTTAAGCCAAGGAGAAGAAATTTCAGAGTTGAAGATAAGTCGATCATAATTAATCTCCAAGTAAGAGATTATTAAGGTATAGAGACCAATTGGATCACCAAATGAGGTATCGACAGAGTTCCGAGGGGTTCTAAGGCAAGGTTACACTAGCAAACCAAGCACCCAGGCAAGCCCCGGGCGCCCTACAAGCCCAAGGAGGGAGCGCCCTAGGCGCCCTTGGAACAAAGGAATGGGCACTCGGGCAAACCCAAGGCATCCGCGACAAGTTAGACGAGAAAATAGGCATCACGTGGGCAATTGTGGGCGGTTTCGAGCAATTTCTGGTTTATTTTAAAGCTTGTTGGAAGGCCTATTAAAAATGGGTGTGTAGGTGTGAGTATCTCTTGAGATTAACATGGAACCCTTGAGAGAAGACTTGTCAAAGATTTTGAGAGGGTGTTGAAGAGAGATAGTTCTTGGTGTGTTCTTAAACAATATTTGCCATCTTCTTGTTCCTCCAAAGATTCAAGTTTTGGTTTATACTATGTAATCTTATATTCTTCATATAGTGGATTTCTTGTAGTTATGTGTCCCAGCAGTTTTTTCCTAGTTTTGAGTTTTCCACGTAATACCTTGAGTTTGGATGTTTATGGCTTGTGCATGCGAAGCATGTGCTCTTGTGTGAATTTCTGAGTATTTCTTTAGTAATTTCAACTCAAATCCACCATATAATTTTAGCAATTATCACTGTAGGGATTAAGGTTTAAAGCCTCCACAAGCTCTCACGGAAAATGGCACACTATAACGAACCTTGGTCGTTACTAGGAAAGGCATTAACATCCCCGCACAATCCGATTGCTCAATAAATACCTACTATAATTTGTTTTGCATTATTACCCGTGAATTCTGTTTTTCTATTGATTTTCCCGCCAAATTTGTATTATGATAACATTTTTCCCTAATCTTGTTTCACACTATAATCCATTTTATTCATTAACCTCAGTTTAAAAGTATAAACATATATAAATACCTATATACATGTATATATATATGTATAAATATATATATATATATATACACACACGTGTGTGTGTATAATGGAAAGTGTATGAAAATTTTAAAACGGTAACATAAAGAAAGGAGAAAGCTGAAAGAAACCAATTCATTTTCCTGCCGCCGTATCGAAGGAGGGACGTCTCCATTGGATGTGACGCCTCCCGCGGAAGAGGTGCGGTGCTTCAGCAAAGCCGGATGGAGAATAATTAGGAAATCGAACTTTACGGCACCTGAGCTACATCCGATCGTAACCTCTCGCACTCTGCGGCACGCCTGTCATTCCCATGAACTTCATTCCTAACCAACGAAGCTAGTCGCAGCCCTCGGAAGTCCACGACAGACGAGTTTGAACCCTTATGATGCTCTTCAATCCTTCGAAGACTCTTCCGTCATCACAGATCTCGAGCGAGAGAAACCTCATTCCCTCGACTTACCTTTGCTCTCAACAATGTGTGAGTATCATCCCGAACCATTCCCTGCTCACTAGAGACAAAACAATTATTGGAAGAAATCCTTAATGCCTTCGATCTTCCTTCCGTCTAATCCTTGTTTTGTCGACAAGGTCTATTTCATCAGCAAGCAGATCTGCTTCGTCAGTAAGACGGTTCGTCTCAACCCTTCGACTGATCCATGTTTCCTCCGAGAGAAGCTTTGATTCGATCCCATTTGTTTGAAATCCCACTCGTCGTATCCAAGCTACATGTTACTTGTTCTTCCGCTTACTGGAGATTAACCCAATCGCAAGGTATGAGACCGTCCCCTTAAACTTTTGATTTGATAAAAGGAGTTGTTTAAGAATATATAATGCAGTAAAAAAAATGTTGTCTGAATAAAATGGGAAGTCTTCCTTCTGCAAAGTATTTTAAAATTTTCAAATTAAGCTTAGTAAAACATAATTGTCTTTATTAAGGAGCATTAGGACCAGCTTAGTTGTAGAATCAATAAGAATGCAGGTAAAGGTCTTTAATTGATAATAACAATGCAAAAGTGTCAATTTAACAAGTATTAGATATAGCAGTTGATTCTAAGTTTAAGGGATCCTCTGTTTTGAAAGTTGAGCTCCGATCGAAGAGTAAAAAATAATAGTTGAGAATTGTCAGAAGTTTTAGAATAAGATAAAAATAGTTAACACTACTTAGGATTAGAAATAGAGTAGAACTAGAGTCAATGCACCTAAGGTGGTAATCTTGGGAAATCAAATAGGATGTCCAGAGAGTAATTCAGGGTTTAACTAAGAATGTTTTGGACTAAGGACTGTTTTCTACTGCCAAGACAAAAATCAATTTTTGTTTTTTTTCTTGTCTTGTGGTTTGGAACTGGGTGGCAAACAATCAATTTTTGAAATTGAAAACATCCTATGTTTAGAGCTACAATGAGGATAATGTTGTTAATTTTCTAGTGCTTTCGGATTAACAGAAGAATTGCAAGGATTGAAGGAGGTTTAGAGCTATCTGGGCTGTCTTTTGTAACTGTTATGTGCTGCATTGTAGGCTATGTTAGGAAGAATGCAAAGATTAATTTAGTGGCTGCTATACAAGCCGGCTATCATCTAAGTCGTTGATTGGGGGCTGCACCGGGCGGCCATTTGGAGTAGACATAAAATAGGAACTGAACCTGAGTTTTGTTCTTGGATTTGTCTTTAAGTCTTTAACATGGAAGAACAACAATGTATTGACAAGTATATACTTTAGTATCACAAAAGATCGATTGAAGGTTGATTTAGAACTTGATTTTTCTAGAGATGGAATTAATCACATAAATCAATTATAAGAGGTAACCACTAATTTTAATCAAGCTATTAATATAAGATTCAAGAGTATGAGTGTAGTTTTCCTTATCATTTGTAAGTAGTGTATGTATTAGAGAATTATATTGGTAGGTAATAATATTCAAGTTTAGAGAATGATAGAAATATTTTATAATGCAAACATCACTTCCAAAGACTAATAAAAATTTCAAATATGAATTTTTGCATACATATCAGCCTTGTGAGTACTTCTCAATCACTGTCGAAACAAATGTACACATATATTAGTTTTTTGCACTTAATTTGTGTTATTGTCGCTTATGCTTCGCTTTGAGTTTTATTCTTGTCAATATTGAATGAAAAGACAAATTTTTGCCAAAATAATGTCATATAACAGAAAAGTATATATTATATTTTGTGAATGTTTACAAATGTTCCAAAATGGTGGTTTATTTAGGTTATGGACGGGGTTAGTCCATCGGGAGGTATAAGGGTGTCATTTGGAGTCTTTGAGGGGGCTCAAATGATGAACATATTTTATTGAACTCAGCCTTGAGGTTCTGAATTTGCCTAACATAACTGCTAATGTTGCCTCATGAAATCAAGACATATATATATATATATGTTGATGAGATGGCAGTGACATAATTATGGAAAGAGAAACATTTATTTGCAGAAATTTTCAAATTTATGTTTGCTTTAAACCCTTAATTTCTTGTAATATCATATGTTTTCAATTTCAGCTTTTGCTAAGTGTAACATTTAGTATCTCTTGAACTTATGATGTGCACTACGGCATTATTCTTATAATGCCAGATCAGGTAAGTTGGAAGAGGTTGACATAGCCTAAAGTCGTCAAAGAAACTGTGGTGCAGAATTGACGCATTAAGCTTTAGCTTTTATATGGAGCCCGGAATGCAAAGAATCCTTTCAGAAATTAAAGAATGTTCTCACGACTGCTCCTGTTCTAACATTACCACAAGAATGGATGGATTACCAAGTCTATACCGATGCGTCCAAGGTAGAACTTGGGTGTGTTTTAATACAAAATATGAGGGTAATCGTTTGAGTCTCTCGCCAGCTGAAGATGCATGAAATGAACTATCCAGTGCATAACTTAGAGTTAGCAGCAGTAATATTCGCTCTCAAAATATGGAATCATTATTTGCATATGGTAAAATGTGAAATTTTTACAGATCATCAAAATCTCAAATATATATCTACTCAAAGAGAGTTAAACTATCAGCAAAGGCGATAACTATAACTCATTAATGACTACGACTTGGATATTCAATATCACCCAGGCAAGGCCAATATCGTAGCTAACAGATTGAGAAGAAGATCAGTTGGCACACTCAGCACAATGATCGTCAACGAATATCTGGTTAAGGAACTGAATAAGCTTGGAATAGATTTGGTAACTACGAAAAAGCTGAACGTCATTCTGGCTACAAGAGCTACATTATCAACAACGTTAGAAAGGCGCATAAGATTGTCCCAAGAGAAGGATACGGAGTATCTAATAATGAAGCAACTTATTACAAAGGGAAAAAATAAAGATCTTCAAGAAAAGGACAGTTACATTTATTACGGAACTCGATTATGAGTGCCCAAGAACAAGGAATTGCAAACAGCGATATTTCATGAAGCGCACTGTTCAAGTTACACTATTCATCCAAGGAGTTCCAAAATGTACCACAATTTAAAGAACATTTATTGGTGGTCAGAACTAAAGAAAAATATAGGAGAGTTTGTGATGCGTTGTAATGCATACAATTTAATTAAAGCAGAACCTCAAAAACCAGAAGAACTCTTACAATCTTTACCAATTCTGAAATGGAAATGGATTGATATTGCTATAAATTTCATAGTGGGTTTGCCCCGAAGCAAATCAGAAGCAGATACCATCTAAGTTGTCATTGACAGACTCACAAAATCTGCACATTTTCTCCCAATAAAACAGAGTGATCCTGTAGAAAAACTCGCCAGAATATATATCAGGAAAATCGTTCGAATGCACGGAGTCCCAAAGACGATTACATTGGACGGAGACAATAGATTCACTTCCCGCTTATGTAAGCTTGTGCACGACGATTTGGGTACTACCCTTGCCATGAGCACTGTATTTCACCCCCAAACAGACGAGCAGACAGAAAGAGTAAATCAAGTTTTAGATGACCTTTTAAGATTGTGTATACTCGACTTCAGTGGGAGCTGAGAAAAATATTTACCGTTAGTTGAGTTTGCTTATTATAAAAATCATCAGGCTAGTATTGTCATTGCCCCCTACGAAGCCTGACACGGAAGGAAATGTTTTACAGCCCTATCATAGTTTGAAGTTAGAGATGTTCAAATTTATGGGTTCGATAAGGTGGAAGAAACTAACAGAAAGATTCAACTGATAATCAGCAAAATAGTTGCCCAGGATCGTCAAAAGAAATACCACGACTACAGACACCGAATGCGGGAATTCTAAGTCGGAGACTTTGTATACCTAAAAGTAAGTTCTATGAAATGATTGTTTAGATTTGGAGTGGTCGAAAAATTAAGTCCACGATATGTTGAACCCTTCGAAGTGATAGCTAAAATTGGAGTTGATGCTTACAAAATAAAATTACCTGAGAATCTTACGACAATTCACAATGTGTTTCATATTTCATCTCTTCGAAGATGCCTACAGAAATCATCCCAACAGATAGTAGCACCCAGTATCACAATCCAACCAAATTTGACTTATGTTGAAAAACCCAACAAAATCATAGAACAAAACAATCGTCAATTAAGGAAAAGAACGATTCCTATCATCAAGGTACAATGGAAGAATTGTAGTGCTAAGGAAGCAACCTGGGAGCCCGAGGAGGATGAGAAAAGAGTACCCCATGCTATTTCAAAGTTCAGGTAATCATAAATAATAAAAGTTTTAGTATAAAAATACTTTGTATTTGACATGATGTCGAGGACGACATCATTCTAAATGGGGAGTCTGTAACAACCCTTGGTTGTTACTAGGAAAGACATTAACATCCCCGCCCAATCCGATTGTTCGTCGAATACCCGCTATAGTTTGTTTTGCGTTATTACCCATGAAGTTCTATTTTTCTGTTGATTTTCCGGCCGAATTTGTTTTATGATAACATTTTTCCCCAATCTTGTTTCACACCATAATCCATTTTATTCATTAACCTCAGTTTAAGAGTATATATATATATACATATATACATGTATATATACGTGTATAATGGAAAGTCTATGAAAATTTTAAAACGGTAACATAAATAAAGGAGAAAGCCGAGAGAAAATAATTCATTTTCCTGCCGCAGTATCGAAAAAGGGACATCTACATTTGGTGCAACGCATCCTGCGGAAGAAGTGTGGTGCTTCAGCAAAGCCGAATGGTGAGTATTTAGGCAATCGAACCTTACGGAACCTGAGCTACAGTCGATCGTAACCTCTCGCACTCTGCGGCACTCCAGCCATTCCCGTGAACTTCCTTCCTAACCAACGAAGCTAGTCACGGCCCTCGGAAGTCCACGAAAAGGTGAAGACGAGCCTGGACCCTTCCAACGCCCTTCGATCCTTCGTCGACTCTTCTGTCATCACAGCTCTCGAACAACAAAAACCACGTTCCCTCGCCTTACCTTTGCTCTTGGCAATGTGCGAGAATCTCATCCCAAACTGTTCCCTTCTCTCCAGAGACGAAACGGTTATTGGAAGAAATCCTTAATGACTTCGATCTTCCTCCCATTCGATCATTGTTTCGTCGACGAGGTCTATTTCGTCAGCAAGCAGGTCCGCTTCGTCAACAAGCATGTCTGCTTTGTCAGCAAGCAGATCTGCTTCGTCAACAAGTAGGTCTGCTTCGTCAGTACGAAGGTTCATCTCAACCCCTTCAACTGATCCATGTTTCCTCTGAGAGAAGCTTCAACCCGATCCCATTCATTTGAGAACAGTAGAGATGTTTTATAAAACAAACATCACTTCTAAAGACTAATAAAGATTTCAAATATGAATTTTTGCAGACACATCAGCCTTGTGAGTACTTCTTAATCATTGTTGAAACAAAGGTATACAGATACAACTTTTTTGCACTTAATTTGTTGTTATTGTCGCTTCGTTTTGAGCTTTATTCTTGTCAATATTGAATGAAATGCCAAATTTTTGCCAAAATAATGTCACAGCAAGGAAATGTATTTATTATGTCTTGTGAATGTTTGCAATGATTCCGAAATAGTGGTTGATTTAGGTTAGGGACGGGGCTAGTCCATCGGGAAGTATAAGGGTGCCATCTGAAGTCTATGAGGGGCCCAAGTGATAAACATATTTTAATTGAGCCCAGCCTCGATGTTCTAAATCTACCCAACATAGCTACTAATGTTGCTTCATGAAATTAAGATATATATATATATATATACATATATATATATATATATTGATGAGATGGCAGGGTAACATAATTATGGCAAGAGAAACATTTATTTGCAAGAAAATTTCAAATTTATTTTTGCTCTAAACCCTTGACTTCCTGTAACATTATCTGTTTTCGCTTTCAGCTTTTGCTAAGTGCAATATTTTGTATCTCTTGTACTTAGAATGTGCACTAAGGCTCAGATACAGTTGGAAGAGATTGACATAGCCTAAAGGCATCTAAGGAACCGTGGTGCAAAATTGATGCACTAAGCTTTAGCTTTTACTCCTTTAAGAAACAAACTATTCTTTTGTATATTATTATCTTGTAATAATCTGAATAATGTATTCTTTAAATTAAATGAATGGCCTTGTATATTGTATGGTTCTAAAAATTTTTGAATATTGTCTGAATGCTATTTTTCTTAACCGCCAATATGATCCTACAGAGATGAACCCAATGGTAGTTTGGTTGTTATAAAACCTGACATTAGACCATCACACACACACCCTAATCCAACATGTTAATATTTATATGGAACCCAAACCAGCTGATATTTCTGAAGGCACCTGGGCGCCTGCCTTGCAAATTTTGGGATGCCTAGGCGCCAGGATGTGATATATTGTGTGCTTAAGCACTAGGCTTGTGTTTTCCTGGGCGCACCTAAGCGCCAATCTTGTTGTTGGCCGCTATGAATTCGTCTCGTAATCCACTGAAACACTGCTTGCTCTTCCCTTGATATTCCAATTGATCTCTACACCATAACAATAAAGATTTTTCTTAGTATGTTTAAAACAAAATATATGGAGTGTTGTTTAATTGTAATAGAATCCCTTATATAAAGAGCATAACTATTGAGGACTATGTGCTCAAGAAAAACAAGTGGTTCAAATACTTTGGTTCAATTATTCAAAATAATGGTGAAATAAAGTGTGATGGCCCGACGCCGGTTCAGCGAAAACCGTTCCGACTTAGAGTACTCGCATACCGTAGGATCATATTGAGCAATTTGATAAATAAAGGAAATACATATAAAAATCATAAGGCATTTCCCATTTAATAATATTTCAAAATTTACAATATAGCCAACAAGCTTCTGACAAAGTTCACCTGCTAGAACACGAGATGAACTTTGAAAAAGTAAAATAAAATAAAAGTAAAAATTGCGTCGTAGATTTTTTCGCCAGTATAAATTTTCAAAGTTCTTGGTTAAGCTCTCCCAGAAGTACCTGACTTGGTATTGTACATAAAATAATATTGGGATTGAAATTCCCAATAATTAGATAATACTCTTAAGTATCACAGTAAACAAAATATATTATATTTTTATAAACGCAAATATGCGATTAGCAGATATAAGGATAAAAATGCAAGAAAAGCAAGATAATAGCGCAAAATGAATAAAAGTCTCCTGCAACAAGTATTATCACAAAATGTAGATTACTGATGTCATTTTTCCAGTAACCCACCACGAATATCACTGATGTCATTTTTCCAGTAACTCGCGAATGTTGTTGATGTTATTTTTCCAGCAACCCACGAATGATAAGGATGTTGATTTTTAACAATCAACTAAGCATTAATATTACTGATGTCATTTTCCAGTAACTCACGAATGAAATGGATGTTGGTTTCTAACAACCAACCAAGCATTAATGTTACTGATGTCATTTTTCAGTAACCCACGAATGTTGCCACGTTGGTTCCGAACAATCAACCAAGCTTCAAAAAAAATTTGGCTCAAAGCAAATAAGTGAAGCTAAACAGCAATAAATTTTAAAAGAAATAATACATGTCATATATTAAGTACCTTTGTTCTTTAAGATCCAAGTTTGACTGTTCGACTTTTGGATCTGTATTTTGATTTGGACATTTTTTAATTAGCTTTTAGCTAATATTCTTAGGAGCAATATTTATTTTCATTTCGATTATGTTTTTCTTTCGCTTTCTCATTATGATTGAAGTCCGATTTTTAAGATATTGCGATAGCAGTAATATTCATTGTAGTGTTATTAAGTTACAGAGAATAGCAATTATATTAATATATAATATTATTATTATCATTATTTTAATGATAATAATAATACAAGAATGAAAAAAGAACATAACAGAAATGACTGTCAAAATGAAAACGCTTGAATTGAAATAATAGTCAGTATATGTACTGTTTATCATTATTGATTAATGACAACAATGATAATGTGATGACATAATTTTAATTTCATAAAGATAATAAAGTATATATAATAATAAAATAGCAAAATAATTTCTCCTCTTTTCTCCTCTCTTTTTCTTTCTCTTATACTTCTCTTCCTACCATTAGGATTAGGATTTCCGAAAAACAGAGGGAGACCGGAGCGGGGTGGCTGGCCGGAGGTTGGCAAATAGCTGGCAGGCTGAAGGAGGACTGGCTGGGCTGCTGCTGGCCGGCCAGATGAGACATGGAGGGGTTGGTTGGCTGCTGCTAGCTGGCCGGCGGGGCTGAGAAGGAGAGCTGCTGGATGGAGGCTTGGTTGGGAGGGGAGGAGAGGCTAGCAATAGGCAGGGAGATGAGGGGGAGGGAAGGGGGTGGGTTTAAATAGAAGAGGGAAGGGAGGGGTGGTCGGCCAAGAGGGCCGACCAACCTGCGCCAAAAATGGCGCAAGTATCAGGCGGAACCTTCCACCTGCAGAGCCTGCGATTGCAGGATCTGCGATCAGGGATGGGGGGAAATCGGGCGAGGGGGGAGAAGGAAAATGTGAAGGAATTTTCAGAAATTACTTAAAACTAAATTTTTCGCATTTTTTCGCCGTCTGGCGTCCAAAAATAACGAAACTTGACAACGATGTATGTTATGATATAACGAACACCCTCGCGTCAAAAATTTTTGGTTGAGTAATATTTTATTTTATATTAATTTTTAAGGTTTTTAACCTCAAAAATTAACCACGATCAAACCGGCACTCAGAATTTGATGAAACTTCTCGAGCAGCCTTTCAATAATATACTTAACACAACGATATTGAAAACAATAAATTTAGACGCTCATTCCAATGTTCTCGATTTATAGAATTTAATTAATTCAGAAAATAAAGCAATAGCTTCCGTTATTCGAATTTCTCCCAAATTATGGCACTTTGATCTTTAAAATTATTCTTATCTATGGTATTTTTGTTTGCCCTGATTTGAAATTTTTCCGGGGTCCTAATTTCTGAGGCGGGATTTGACCTAAATCGTAAAGTAACGACTTTGGGTCGTTACATAAGTATTGTGCTTAATAGGATCCAAGCATCCTAATAAAGGTGCACTTTTGGATTGGTGTTTATTTAAAAAGTACCACACAAAAATAAAAGAAAATTTTATAAAGTAGATGCAAGACAAGATGTTATATTGGTGTTGAATGTTAGCATAGAAGAAATTTGTCAATAAATTAAGTGTTACAAAGATGAGAATGTTAATGTGGATGAGTAGTTATACTCAAAAGATTAGAATGAGTAATGAGTTCATTCATAGTAGCATTGGAGTGGCTCTAATAATAAAAAAAAAGAGAATATCACATTTTAGATGGTTAGTGATGTAAGTATCAGCTATTAAATGCCCTTGTTAGAAAAAAAAATGATTATATGAATTTTGCCCATGCCAAAAGAGAACAAGAAAGAAGAAGACCAAAAAAGATAAGGAAAAAAATTATTAAAAATGAACTTCTCAAATTGCAACTTGAAGTGTAAATGATAATGCACAATGGAAACAAGGAATTCATGTAACCAATCCCACCTAGTGAGAGGTGGGATTAAGGCTTGGTATTATTATTATATTGTAACAAGACTAAACTCACTATAATATAAAGACATTCACTAATGTTTGTATCTTCTACATCATTTACACTTTCTATCAATGTTTTATTAAGGGTTTTATCACATTAATGTCACCCATCAATTAGAGATTTAAATAGGATTCAATATTTCACTAGTGAAATAAGCTAATTCAATTACATATTAAGTGAGCAACCATATGCCGCTGCATCAATAAATATGTGATTGAAGAGCTATTAAACAGTTATGAAACTCTATTCCAATGCAATCTTCATATCGTGAGTTGGCAATAAAATAAAATTGATCAAAAATGATGTAAGATGAAATAAAAGTAAATTTTGCAAATTGAACATGTGTTATCCTCCTAAAAGTGTAAAACATGTATGTTGGTGTGCACACTATACATTGAAAGCTTCACTACTATAGCGTAAGATTGCTCCTCTAGTGATAGCTGATGTGATGCCACCTTCACTCCTACCCAATTCAGAAATATCACCTTGAAATAAATCAATTATTTAACCTATGCACTAGTAACTTCAAGCCTATTGTTCTTCTCATCGAAATCCTTTCCCCAGTACAAGCTTCAAGCATGTGAACTCGTATCACCTGCCCACTCAAAGAGTAGCCAATTTTGGAAGTAGCTTGTATAGCTTTAGTTTATGGTGGGTTGCACCTTCGGCCACTACTCCCACCCTAGTGTCAAGTTTAGTCGCATGTATTCTTTTCTTGAGAATAATCTTGTTGGTATAAAATCTATTCCTGGCATGACGTCTATTTCAAAAACTATGAGTAACGAGTTCCCTCCTCTTTATGAATCATTCATTCATTATGGGGTTATTAGGATCTTCTAGCATTGAGGTTTTGGATATGGGAGAATATTTTCCTTGACGCATAACAATAGTTTCTCTCAAACAATGTTCTTCATTAAGTATACTACGACAGCAACAACACCAAGCATAAATTTCACTAGGTGGGGTCAAATACATGAATCTTTTGTTTTCATTGTGCACAATTAAATAGAAGTCCCTAAGTTCCAATAGAAAAGATCCTCTCTAATGGTTTATTCTCATATCATATTTTGTATTCCTTTTTTAACATGATTAAAATTCATATACAAACAGGGGCATTAAATAGTCTAACCCAAACTAAAAATAAAATGATCATAAATAGTTATAAATGTTAAATCAACAAAGAAAAATAGAGAAAACAAAGAAGAAAATCAGCATCATCTTAGATAACCATGTTACAATGGCATAAGTTGCAACAAAATTATCTCACATCTTGTGGGATGGTGATGCTTAAGATAATCCAAATACTCAAGTGGTAAAAGTAATGCTTAACAGAAGGTTTGAAATAAGAATTTAGGGTGTATGATGCAGTGCATGACATTATTACTGTTAAAAAGACGAGAAAAATCAGCTAATATGAAATAAGATTTTAGGGATAATTCAAGTACGCGAACGCGACGAAACCATCGTCGAACTCACGTGAACACGACGAAGCCCTCGGGGCATCTGCTTCATGCCGCTGTCTGGAGCAGGTCCAACCCTCTCTTTGCCAGAAGAGGCGATGTTTCCCGATCTATATTCCCGACGTGTGACGAACTACTCAGCTCCCAAATCCTTCCATCATGTCTTAACAAACGCCTCCTCCTCGAAAAATAATTGGTATCAAGCCTATCATTATTCTACAAAGTAAACCTGCCCTACGTCTCTTTGAAGCAAAATGCAAACCTTAGCCAAACCTTTGAGTATACTCTTGTGGGAAAATTTTCAAATGGCAAACCGCCCATGGTTTCCATTAGAAAAATTATCAATAATTTAGACTTATCAAGAGATTCTCAAACAAAATTAATTGATACGCATCATGTACTTATAAAGCTCTCTATGAAGCAAATTATTCTGAAATTTTTGATAGAGGATTCTACTTCATTGAATATTGTTCAACGAAAGTTCTAAAATGGACAACGCCTTCACTCCATGATACGAACCTCCTATTGTTCTAATATGGATTAACTTCTCACTCCAAAAGATTCACTTGATTACACACTATACCTTTTTCACTGGGATCGTACTTTGGTAAACTATTAACAGTTGATTGCGCCAACAACTCATTTACTCCGACCTCCTATGGCTCGGGTGTTATTTGAAAATAATTTAACTGAACAGTTTGAATATAAAATATGCATTGGAGACGAAGAAAATAGATATTTTCAAGAATATATATTTGAGAATCTTCTAATTTATTGGTCTCATTATTTTAATATTGGACATGATGAGACGCATTGTTTCAAACTTCAGCCCCAGCTTAGAAACAAAATTTTGCAAACAATGGACAATGTTCCTAAAGTAGTAAAGAAAAAACAAGTGTATGCTCCAAAAAAAAAAAAAAAAGCAATCATTTTTGGTGGAAGATTTGATTGTGAATAGATCAGGCACTTCCAACCAATTGTTTGGGGATTGTGTGGATGCTCCACAAATTTTGGTGGTGATTGGCACATGCTTGAAACCTCTAGTCACTACAGATGAAATATCAAATTGTTCGACATTAGCAAATGATACAAATACGAACTTAGAGTGGATGATCTTCCTAGTTCTGTGGCTAGAGTAGGAGCAGAAGAAGTGGTTGATGTACATGTAACAATGTTGTCGGGCATCATTGATATCGATACAAAAACAAACTTATCAAGTTACGAGGTATTTTATTAGAGAAACAAGCCCAATTGGATGGGATTATCGCGGATGTTCCACCTATTCTAGCGGTGGTTGGCACGAGTTTGAATCCTCTAGTCACTGTAGATGGAACATCGGATGGCCCGACATTGGCAATAATACAGATGGAAGCTTAGCAGTGACTGATCTTTTTACTCCTGTGGCCGGTGTTTAGCCCATCAGAGTGGTTGGTGCACATGTAATGCTTTCGGACAATATCAAAACATAGACGAACTTATCTGAATATGTGGCGTTTCATCAGATAGACTTCAGGGTGCACTCTCGGCAACTTGCAAAGTTTTGAGGCTTCATGAGAGGTTTATCCTAAGGATCTTTCTCATAACATCAGGGTGTTGATGGCTTTCATTACGAATTTGCTCCAGAAATACCTATATGAAATTCCACTAGTTCTAGGAAAGTAAGGTATGTTAGAGAATTCCCCTATCTCGTCGCCTTCTTTGGCTGACAACGATGACTCAAGAAAAAATTCTAACTTGGCTAGTATGATTGAGAAAGTCTATGATGATCTCGAAAACTTCTCAAGGAAAGGGTAAAAAAAGAAAAAGAAAAAAAAAAGAAATGAACTAACCCAAAGAGGTCATGTTACAATTTAGAAAAAGAGGCGCTCGTTGCCTTCATCGATGGAGATCACAAGCTTTGAGACTCTCCTATTAGTGTTTTTTGTTTATTGAGACTTCTTTTTGTGAGGTTTTCCCATGAGAGTTTTGGTGAAAAAATACAAATATATATACACAACTGTAGTATCATAAATGTCCAGTAATCAAGGGCACTTCAAACTAGCTCCAAACAGTTGATTCCACCATAACACAATGGGTCAAAGTCAGCTAACCAGTGTTTTACTAAAAAGTGTTTTACTAAAGGGTTGTTTGGCATGAAAAAATGTGAGAAATCTAGTGTAAAGTAATTTGTTTGCACGAAGTAAACTGAGAATGTAGTATTTCGAGTATTAAATTATTCCCCAAATAAAAATTTAACTTTTTTAAGGTTTGTGTCGTTGATCTGAACGAAATTGATTTCGTTCAGATCAACGATGAACGGCGAAGCCATGGACGGAGAAGATGGATTCGCGAAGACGAAGCCATGGACAAACGGCGAAGGTGTTGCTTTCCTTCGTGTCGCACTCAGTTCTGTTCGCTGCGAAGCAGCGAAGGCTTCGCGTGAGTGAGCTCCAGGTGAGTCGATTTGGCCAAAATCTTGTTACAGTCTTCCCATTGATACCGATATAAGTAATTTACACCGGTATATTACTTTAAACTAAAATTATTGCACGCCAAACAGTGAAAATTTCACATTACCTGAATTTTTTTTGCTTTCTTGCCCTTTTATTGCATGTCAAACAGCCTCTAAGAGAAAACATGTGAAGAGACCGAAACAGTTCACAAGGATAAATCAAGCACCCAAAAATTTCATAAACCATTATTAAAAAGAACAAATAGAGCATTGTAATTTTGATATGAATAAATATTTTCGAAAAGAAATTATACCTGCGCTTTTGTTACAAAGAGTTTCTCGTTCTGAATGGAACACCTTAAGAAACTTGGACTTCCTTAGCTCGTGGATTCAGAGTTGCACCTACTCCTTAATGTATGTAATCAATATCAGCGATTTAATAATGCATCATTAGCCATCAAGTAGTGACTCATTAGTAATGATATCCAATTGAAGTAAAATAACTGCACAGATTCCAATATGTAACAATCCAAAAAATTATCCCTCTATGCCACAATGTCAGGTAAATAACATGGAAAGAGAATGTATGGCATTTTCACACAAATACCCCACCTCCCGGGATTCCATAACCAAATCAAAAGGGAATCACATTTTTAGTTTGGCCTTAAGTGAAGAATCTTCTGGACATAGAATAGCATATAAGCCTGTGATGCCCGAACAGTATTCTCACTCACAAGAGTGATCCATGAATCATCACACTTGTACCATTGATTATTTTGCCGCAAGTATGTTGTGTAGTGCCCAGATTCCAATTTACCACTGTGGGTGATTACTGCAAATATTTCAAATTCTGAAGCTAACTCCATATCTGCATCTGAATCTCCATCATTAATACTAAAAATACGGTTTCCAAAACGACTCCTTAGAATGGAAGAGGAAAGAAAGGGCGTCATATCTAGGTAGAATGGAAACTGCACATAGCGATCAATTTTCTTTGCCATGTTTCTCTGCTGGGAATGCTCAAATCTTTTAATGTGAAAACCAGCAACCAAAGGAAGTTTTCTGATAGACAACTGTTTTAAAGACTCCTGCTTCACTTGACAATGTTGGCAAAATAATTTTTGATCAGAACCCAATTTCTCTGGTCTTGTAAAGTGCTCTAAACAACCCAAAAGAGTAGATGTTCCACACTTCTGGGTTAGGGAAAAATCATTCTCTCCTTTGCAGGTGTGAGAGATTGAGTTAGAACAGTTTAGAGAGTCATTGCTGTTAATCAAGTCCAATGAGATATCCATGCATGGGTCATATGTCGTTGATGTGTAACCACAGATGGTACAAGTAACATCTGACCTCAAGGTGCCTGAGAAAATCTTGTGTACAATGCAACAGTCCCCACTGCCTGTTATCATAGTAAAGCATATACTTATAAACACAATTAACACTTGAAACTTCGAATGTTACGTATTTATCAAGGTTTATATGTGCACTTAACACCTACATGATATGATGAGAACAAGCAGCTAATAGCGCAATATTAAATTCACATGCCATTCTGTCTACAAAACCAGATATTCACAATTATACGATCGTCAATCAATATGGAAAGGTGGATTGTCCCGGAAAAGTACAACCGTGTCCCTCAAAGTCTACATGAAGAGAGGAAACTTAGGAGTCGTTTTCCTTTAAAAATAGCAGACAATTTTTAAGCAGATATCCCCAAATATTTAATAAAGCGTTTTTTAAATTATTTTGGATCAAACTTTCGTGTACAATTTTTAAGCAGATATCCCCAAATATTTAATATAGCGTTTTTAAATAATTTTGGATCAAAACTTTCATGTAGACACATGTTCCCAAGATGAGTTGCATTTATACAGGTAAAAGAGCACTCCCGTTCAAAGTTAACGCATAGATTCAATTTTTAGGTTTGAGTTTGAGAATTAATTTGAAACCAGTTGAGTATACTAGAGATCCAATTTATCAACATCAGAAGATTTTGAATCATGTTATATGTGAGTTATATCCTTTGATAAAAATTGTCCACATGTCCATAGTGATCACCCCTCATATGCATTGATAATTTGTTCATATTATCAACCCCTGCCTATGCTTCAATTTACTCAATCTGCTACAGGACTCAGCATCCAAGTCAATCAATACTCTCGCCCAATGGTTTTTACCAAAGCTTACTTGACACCGAGCGATTCTATCCCAAGTCATGTCTCCCAAACTTTAAGAAATCTTTGTCATCACCTCCGCATCATTGTACATTCTACCTCCAGAAGTGTTAGAAACCATTATATATGAGCCAATTAGTTGCTCTAGCATATTTCTCATGACCAACCAACTAATACAAATATTTCTCCTCCAACCTATAAATAACCCTTTTTCCTACCAGTTAGAGAGGGCTGGACTCACGTTGCACTAGCCAAGATCCTGTCGAGCCATGTTCTCAGACGTTTGCCTTCTCAATATGGAGCACCGTTCACGTTGGAACAAGTTACGCAACATCAAAAGATTAAAGAAAAAAGCTTCCAATCCCTTATGTTCCCATTTTATCTTTTCTTCCTTCTCTTATTCGTTATCGTTACTGTGGAAGTCTTATATGATGAGCTCATTCTAATCAAAAAATACTCAACTAATACTTTGCAAAGACATGCATATATGTAGTGCAACTTAGAGGTAAAACCCCCTCAAGTGGGCATAGGTTGTACTCGGTCGAACCATTATAAATCCATGCGTTTTTTTTTTCTCTTGTTTTTTTCTTCGTCCTTCAATTCATAGAAGAAAAGCTTTCTTATTTTAATTGAGCTAACATCCAAATCCCTTTTAAATAACTCAGCTCGAGCCCAAACCAGTCGTTATAGCCTAACTAAGACATTGGATTTAAGCACAAGACGTTCACAAAAATTTGGCTAGTAATAATAGGTTATCTCATCTCAATTATCTAAAGTATAATTAAGCAGAAATATACGATAGGTGTACCATTTTTAATAATAGTAAGATTATATCTTTTAATAAGCCTTAATTTATATGGGAAAAACACTACTTCTTTTGAAATATCAATCTTGACATTAATGAAAGACTAATAATGATCTTGTAGTCTTACCCTACAAGTAAAATGGCACTATTAGTTAGTCGATGGGCTGGTTAACGTTAATAATGTACATTAAGATGAAGTGATGCTTATATTCATTTGTATGTCCAATTTTAGATAAAATGGAAACCCCTATTATTTAATTTTTTTAATTGTTAAAAAAATACATTCAATATAAGAAAAATTTTAAATAGGATACAACTTTTATCCACAGGAAGGCCCATAATAGAACTTCTATCTAATAAATGTGTGAAGCCCCATCTATGGATCTTATGATATTACCCTTTTAGTAAGATGCACCAAATAGTTGTATAAGGATTGTTAGATATTTATGGTTATGGAATGGTGTAAGATGGTCTATCCTAGTTTGACTTGTCAAAGAAAGAACTACAACACCAAAGTGAACATGTGTGTGATTATGTTTAACAATATGTTTATACCCCCATAAAGCATTATCAATCTTATAGTTGTTCTATAATTTTTTTAAGTGTTCTATAAAATTTATAAGCTTGAGTAGAATTTTTTATCGCACAACATCCAAAAAGAGGCCCCACCATTTCATCCAACCAGCCATGGTACCTATTAAGCATGTGCTTAATAACGTAACATTCAATTGGCATATACTAAACATTACAACATCAATTAAAAATCACCTTACATTCGCTATATTTCATTTGGATCTAGTTAAAACAAAAGCCTTACATTATTAGTTATCCAAGCTTGATTTTGGCCTCAGCCCCATCTCTAGATAAATAAATAAGAATATTATCTACAAATATGTACCAAGGCACCATCACACTCTTTTTCGCCATCATTTTGTATGACTAAGCTAAAATATTCTAATCAATTAACACTTTTTAGTTACATGATCAAATTATTGTGTTATATTTAGATTCCATTTTGTATTTTACAAGCAATGTTAGATCTATACAATGACTAGCACGTTGCTTATAAGGATTTTAACTTTAATTTACGCTTCACTTGGTTCTGGAATGCTAATTATTCCTGGAAAGTAATTTTCCACATTTTGAGCCCATTTGTAGATATCAAGCCCTGTTGATACAGGAGGCTAGTCGAATGAAGGAGCCCTTTGAAAACATAGTTCAACAAACCTCATTGAACGAAGATCAAAGCCTCATAAAATCAAGAACTCTGGGGAATTTCATTTAACAATGCTCATCAAACAAAAGCACAACAACCCTAAACCTCCCTTAAGTAGTAATTTTTATTATGTTTCTGATAGCATTTCTATAGTTTATATTAATTCTGAGGATTGCAAGAAATATAAGGGGCTTCTATTCTGCCTATTTCATTAAACAAAGACCAAGTCAGACAAAGTTAGTCGAATGAACTAACTTGTCCAACGAATTTGACAAGACTTGTGTAGAACAGTCATACTAGAGCTTATGAACATGTGTGATTATGGCCTTTAAATCTTAAATTGAGTAAAAACAACAGGTTAGGATTTTGATATCAATGATATGTATTTTCATATAACACAACCTATGTTTTGCAATGCATAATTGGGTATTTGACAAAAAAATCACAATTAATAATGTTTTCCAATTTGAATAAACATAGCATACTTCTTGCACTATACTCATTCAGAATGAAACTTCAAGTGGACACAAAGTAACTACTTAGTTCTGTTTTGGGATTCTTCAAATCCAATGACTTGACAAGAGGGTATGACAATCCCTGAGTTGAAAGTGACTTGACCCAAACCACATTTGTCTGAAGACTATGTACTTCTGCAGTGGATGACCTCCACGAATAGCACTATGGTGCTCAGTTGTAACATCGTTGAGTTACCCATATTATGAAAAATTCTGTTATGCAATACATTTTTCTGAACTTGATCTACACACTCATCATAATATGAGAATCTAGATTGCTAATATATATTACACACACACACACAGCATAATAAAACATTCTATTCAATTCATCCATTCAGTCTTGTACCATTTTTAATTATTTTCTTTTCAATTTTGTGTGTTTTGCCTTTCTTCAATTTTGTTCTATTCTATGTTGTGTGATTCTACTACTATGACTAATACTTAATTTATTAGTACTAGTACTTGCTTAGTTTTACCTTTGTACTCTGTTTCACAAATTTGTTATGCTCTATGTCTAAATTGCTTCTGCATGTATAACATATTGGTTCATTACTTTGGATCAGGATACTAGTGGGTGTTAACATCTACTGGAATTTGTTCACGGCATTGTGGAAATGTTGTGGTACAAGTACAGGTGATAGATATGGAAAGGGAATGGATCCAATTGGCAGGTATTAGATTGACGAGTTTCCTTTCGTTTCTATGCGATGAGTTATTTTGTTGTAACGCTCCAGATGCTAGTTTCTTTTCTTTTGAGAGATTTTTGTAGCTACGTCTCTAATGTACTTGATTGTAAGATTTTGTATTACATGAATATATATATATATATATATATATATATTATATATATATATAACTTTCTGTACTCTTTTCTTGTGACTAACCCATTTAGTTTAGACAAACTAAAAGTTTGTACAAACACACTAAATGACCAATCTATATTGCCCAGGAAATGAGAAAGAAGAAAACAAAGATAATATCAAGCAAGCCTTATTAAGAACTGCCCAAAGTTCACTCATATTACAAATACCTCTAATCTCATACGCCCAGCATAGCTCAATTAAACAGTCCTAATTACAAACACCTCTAGCCCACAATATCTAGTCACTTATCTTCCTTCTCTATAATACTCATGATTTTCTACTTCATACCTAACACTCCTCTCTCCCTTATCCACGAGACAGCAGTTTGCCTTGAGTTTTCAGAACTATCATTTCCTTGACATAACCCCACAAGCAGGCAAACTTCTTCTCCCCAATAGCACCTACTAAAATCTCCGTATCATTCCAATCCCTTACCATCATCATTCAAAATCCTACATGAAGTGCATCTCTGAGAAGACTACACACCAATTCGATAAAGTTATATTTTACAGTTTTTCAATAAACTAGTTATGAATGTACAATATTAAATTTTTCTACTTCTGAATGTCAAGTCATTAATTGTAGCAATAAGAAGTTTTCAATTAGCTACAAGTGCCAAACCAATGATGAAAAACATTGTCATTCTATTAAACAATAATTTAATTATCCATTTGAAAAACCTTGTGTCTATACTATCCTTCTTTAGGGCAAAAGGCTACAATTAAATCCTTGCCTTTAAAATTCTATTCTCCAATGATCAATTAAAATTCTTATCTCCAAAGTCTTTAAAATTAAATCCTTGCCGCTAGATCTGAAGTTTACAAAAGTTTCAACTGTATTCAGACAGCAAAGACTACCAATAAAATGATTATACGTCCTTAAAATGGTTTCTAAATTTTATTTCTATAAATTGATATTCCCGATTGCCTCACGTACCATTAAATTAAAAGACTTAATTTGTTACTGGAAATCTATAAGTGGAATACCTAACTTTAAACGAATTTGTTTCATTGTAAAAGCAGCTGTGATTTTATGTCAGCATCTACCCCATTAAACTTAAAAGAGGGTCGTCATTCAACATTGTAAGAGTTGCTTTTATCTTGTCATTTAATGCTTAGCAGAATAAAATGTATGGTTTCCAAAAATAATCTCAAAAGGCAATTGCTTGGCTAATATTCAGTATAAATGTGCTGAAATTCACAAATTAAATCAAGGAAACAATGCATGCAAATAATTTATCACCTAAACCACAATGGAGAACTGAAAGAAAAATCTCATTAAAGTTAACAAACAAGTATAAGGAAGCTGAAGAAAATTAACAATCTTGAAAAAGGAAGCTGAATATAGTAATGTTACCATCATTGTGTGGATTGCGCTGCTCATGCTCTTTTCCATGTATTCCATCAAGCATGGAAATGAAAAAATCATGAGCATCCTGCTGTTCATAACTTGCCAAATGTGATGCATGTTGCCACCAACTGCAACCAAGAAAAGATGGTCCATTTTCATAAGCAAAATGCTTCATTCTTTATTAAAGATTTGGAAATACTCTTAACAATATTGCTTATGTGCTTGTAAAAACAAAGTTGCAGTATCAGTAATTGATAAGCATGCAAATAAATTAACAGTAAAATTCAGAATTGGATTTAAGTGTCAGCATTGTTTATCCATTGTGCGTTGGTTAAAGAAATTCACATGAAAATCAGCACACTTTGCAATTAATCATAATCAAACTTTAGCAATATATAGTTCAAGGAAAGGTGTTAATTTCACTTGCTGAATATTGAGCATACACAAAATTATCTATAGAATAAACTGCTATTCAAAGTATCAAACATAGGTAAATGTGTGGATAATGCATTACCTAAAACAAGCAGTGGTTGAAGATACACGTCTACAGGTGCCTAAAATAATAATCCAATTTTATGATAAGAAAAAATTTGTTACAGTGAATAATGATATCTAACAGAAAGAAAAAAAAGCAATTTGTATTATAACAGATACCATGGCATAACAGCATTGCTTCTGACCAAAATAAAAAATGGATATCAGGTGACAAATTCCAATAAGTATAAGCTTATTTTGTAAGTAAATCTGCTATGCGCACCCAAAACATTTGACAAGGTAATACTGCCTTGGTCTAAAATTTACTTCTGCATGGGGTCCACCAAAAAATTTATCTTTTTTACCCTTCTCATTGTCTTTCTCTACCACCACCACGTCTAACTTTTTTGGGGGCTACAACTGGGGATATTTAGTATTTTCCTTTGCAAAACATGATCTGAATCAGCTTTGAACTGCACCCAGAAACTAGAATTCATAGTAGAACCGTACAAATAGCAAAAGCACAAAGGCAGCACAATGTAATTCATATGCTTTGTAAGAAGTACTACATATTTTAAACACAAAAGATAGAATACGCTGATAACATTCATCTGGCATTGGTAGATGCAAAAAAATATTTTTATTCAATCCAAATACTGCAGAGATACTCATCAAGTGTCCCTAACAAGTATAATTTATTTATAAGGCCATTATAAAAACTAAAAACTTATCTCCAAATGTTACAAGATTTTGACTTCTCGAAGTAGCTTCAAATGCAAGAACAGTAACATTACAACTTTAAGCAAATTCAAAGCATGTAAACGTCTTATATGTCAGTTTTGACAAAAAAATTGACATTAACATGTCTCAAACCTGTCATAAGCCACGTAGCACCTAATATAATAGAAAATGAAATGCACACGCTCCTCAGCAGCATTTATGGGACTACTACTGATGCACAAATTTTGGTTTACAATGCAAAAATAAAACAAAATAAAATAAAATCCAACCTTGCACCCAAATAAAACGACCAATATTATAGTGGTGCACGTAAGATCATTCTCCTAGCAACAAATTGAATAAATAAGCTCGCTTTACTTTCTTTACAAATAAATTTAATAGATTAGTATTAAAAAAAGTTAAATGTTTTTAAAACAATTTTAGAATAGATTATCACATAAATTTTTATATAAGCACGAAATCCTAATCAAAACGGTTTATACTTTATAACGACCTAACGGCAAACTAATAAAAAAATTATTTCACATTAAATATCAGGAAAATCGGTAACCCGCATTCCGTCCAATTATGTCAAGGTGATGAGAAAGGAAGGACAAAGTTAAGTAGTACCTATATAGAAACTTAGCAGGGCTGAAAGGCCTGCGGTCACCTGAGAACACGGCGGAGTACATGGCGTCTAAATCACAAGAAAGGCACAATGCAGCAGTCATCTGCTCTCCAGCATTTCCACCATTCTTCCACCTGCTTCTCTGCTGACAAACGAAGCGGTTGTGCCGATCGCTCAAGAAATAGTTTCTTAGAAACGGAATATGAAGCAGCGCTTGAAGAACAGAGTTCAAGAAGCAAGTGTTCCCAAGATTATTCAGTCCCCTAAGTCCCCATGGCAGCAGCGATCCAGCCGATGAGGAGACATTTTCTTCTTCCTGGAAGAAAAGCGGATTAGAACCCCTCCAAAGCAGAGCTCTCTCCATCGGATCCGGGTTCCACAGCCGATACTCAGCCCTGCGCCTCTTTCTAACCCCATCCTCAGCCACGGCAGAATCTATCCTAGCCGGCCCCGGCGAGGCAGCGGCCTGCGCAAGCACGACAGCGGAGTCAAAGTCGCGATCGTAGATCTGATCGCCGCACGCGCAGCAGAACAGTTCAGCGCGATCGATGTCGACGGCGATCTCGTGGCCGATGCGTGCATGGGAAGGCGCGTGAGCAGGGCAGTGGACGGCTGCGCAGGAGAGGCAAGCGTATAGGCGGGGGCTGTTGGACGAGGAGCACGCAGCGCATCGAGGAACCTCGCCGGGATCGCGTCGCACTTCGGCGCGGCCGAGCGGCCGCACGCGCAGGCAGCGATGGAGAGAACGGAGGGGATGGGAGTTCCCCGACGAGCGGTATGCAGAGAGGTGCGGACATGGCGGTGGAAGGCGGACTGAGATGGAGGCGACGCGGCGGCCGCAGGCGGAGGCCGGCGCAGCGGAAGTCATGGAAGAGGAGCCTCGGCGCAACCTTCACGGATCGCATCGGGAGCTCGCCGTCTGCGGATCAGCGGGTACTCGGTGAACCATTTCGAAGCAGTTCTGGCTGGATCGTTGCTATATATATAGTGGGCAAAATTTGTGCAAGGCATTAAAATGTGGAGACGCTATCCGAATTTTTGGGGAAAATATAAAGAAAATAAAAAAATAAACAGTAGGTATTAATTGGATATTGATATTTATGTGTATTATATATTTTTAAGTTTAAATTTTATTATACAAAATATTTATTATATTAATCAAAATTAGATTAGAACATTGTTTTGTCATAGATTAGTATAAATTTTATTTTCATATGATTAAAATTTTTGAGTTTAATTAATTTAAAAGACAAAATGAAAATATTTTTATATTATTTGAGTATTATGATATATATAAATCGCATATATATAAATATATATATATAGTTAATTGTAGTTATTATTACTTTATTTTAATGTTGTCACTTTATTTCAAGTGTTAGAATATATTATATTTTTAATAGATCTTTTCATTTTGTAAGAAGAATTATTAGAAAATTTTGATAAAAATAAATATTATAAAATTAAGGATCTTAAGTTTCTTCCCATTGAACCTTTTTTCCTTGCATTAAATTTATTGATCTCACCAAATTGAGTCTATATGTCGTATGTTCTAGGAGATGCAAGATCTAATCCAACTGATGGAGAATCAGTGCTTTAATTAGAGAGTGCAAATTTTAATTAAAGAAGTGAATTAAAAATTTATCAAGATCAAATTTATCCAAGAAAAAGTTATTAGTAGCACCCAAATATTTATAATATAAATATCAAACACATACTTCATGTAATAGCTCAAATTCTTAAATAGTAAAGCATTGTTCACTTTAACCTGAAAGACAATATAATTTTACTTTCAAAGATAAATTCTTAACAGGTCACCCATCCTGAGAGTGCTCACACATGAGCATATGCTTAACTTTGAAATTCTTATCAATATCCGAAAAGACGCATCAATATTTAATTGATTCACTTATTACTACTTAAATGAGCACTTCACTATTTAATTATATGTAAAATGAGATTCTATGCATCTTAGAATGCACAAATTGGAAAGAAAACACCCAGTCTTAGGTTGGGCACTTTAAACTAACTTTTAGTATTACTCCACTGTTATCTGAAATGAACGAGAACAAACCTTATTGCAATTTTATTAGAACAAGAATCCTTGGAACAATTTGATGAACAAAATCAAAAGATTCGTTCGAGTGTACAATTCGTTCATTTCATTCGAACAAAAAATATTGAGAAAATTTTCAAAAAAAAAAAAAAAAGAAAATCAAATTTTTAAGGTTAGTGCTTAATTTACTCAAAATATCACTCACAAATTACTTCATTTCAAATATAAGAATATTAAGTTCTTATAAAACTATCAAACAACAAAAAATACCACACTCACTATAATCAAATTATTTTACACTCAAAATTTCAAAATTTCTCATGCCAAATAGTCAAAAATTAAATTGATAAAATTGTTCAATTTAATTTTTTTAAGAGATGATTATTTTTTATAGATTTTGGGCAAAATAATGGTATATAAGAATAAATCGTATGTCAAATATAAATAGAAATCTAATTCATTCAGTGCAATTCAAAGTTCAGATGAATCAGACAATTAAGAAGCATCTGGAGCTAACAGGAATCATTGAGACCTCATTATCATAATTCATAAAGTAAAACTGTATATTTGAGAATTACAATGTCTTAATAATAAAGTCAGAAGAACGCCCCCTTTGGAATGCCAGGCTGATAGCTTCTTCCTCCACAAATCCACCTTATTTTGAGCTGATGTACAAAAAATGATCCCAATTTTCGTTCTTTCTGCAACGAAGCAGCGGAATTCGTGAAAGAGGGTGGATTTGAGTGCATCGTAATCTATGTCTTGAGATTCCTAGCCATCTCCTCAACATCCAGCTCGACAGATAGGACCGATGAATCTTTATCCATTGCAATATGACTGCAAGAAGAAGAAAAAACTTTGGGAACTCGAAAAACACTTATCTTGATGGAGTGAAAAGTTTCTGTTGAGATCTCCCGGCTTCAATGCAACAAGAGTAATTTGTCAAAATGATCCCTGTCTAATTGGCAGATTTAGTCAGAATCTATTCGAAATGCCAATTTAATCATTCGAATATTCGTTATGATTCCAATTTAGTCACATGAAAAGAGAAATTATGAACTGAACTACCTTTAAAATGAAAAACTGAGTGTTTTGGCAAGAAATTCATACGTTACACAATACTCATACATTCTTCAAATTTCATATTTTTAAAGCATGCAAAAAAAATCATGAAAGGAAGGGAAGGAGAAAGGGTAAGAAGGGCGAACGGGGCAGATGGAGATCAGAGGGGGAAGGGAAGGAAGAGGCAAGGAACGCCAAAGGGAGAGAAAAAACGAGCGAGAAGGGGGGGGAACGCGGGATACAGACAGACAGAGAGAGATATATATATATATATATATATATATATATATATTTTATTTTTTTATTTTTTTGGTAAAAGCCATATCAGCATTAATTTTATTAGCTAAAAAAAGATACAGAAAAGCAGGCTCTTCTAAGATAACTATATATATATATATTACCATAGTCATTTAAATAAACTATATTTTTCAAAAATGAGATACTAAAGTGGACATTGAAATAAACGAGACTTAATTGGACAAAATGAAATAGTGTAGAGGGACTATTTCAATAAATTACTCAGCTCATAAAAAATGAGCTGCAAAAACAATTTGCTTTAGGATTGGTGCTTCACAAAATCTCAGACCTTGAAGTTATCTCATAGCAATCTGAGAGCACTAAAAGCCCACCATATACGCTCTTCTAAGAATCGGAATTTTCTATATAAAAATTATTTATGATATATTGGGTGCAAACCTATTCTGGACTGGACCATGATCGACAGCCGATCTCATTGCATATATTACTCGTCCAAGAACATCACTCATAGGAACCGGGCCGAACAATCGGCTGTCTCGAGCTTCCTGAGATCAAATAATAGGAAATAGTCATCGCCCATTAGATAATATAAAAAATGCAAACTATTCAACAGAAATTGAAAATTTAAATTATTTTGATCAAGTTCCAGTCTTGGTATGCAGAAATCAGGTAAAGAAAGCACTTTACCAATTACAAGAGTGTTACATAAATAGTAACTTTGAATGGTTAATTTAAAATAGACTTGTATGCTATAATGGCAAAAAATTTTACAAAGATTATACAAAAATGCTATACATTTTGCTTGCAAGGCCTATCCATATTTTATCTATTTCTAATGAGCAATTGAAGCATTACATCATTTTCCTTCAAAATATTGTACAACTCTAACAGATTTTAAATGATTTTGACTTGTAATACACAAAATTTACTAATAGTGAATGACTTGTAATACACAAATTTACTAATAGTGAATGACTAAGTGTTGAATCTATGAAGGATACACAAGAAAGTGATAAATAGATGAAGGATACACTAGGCTATCTATATCTTCGGATTTTGGGGGCTGAATGAAAAAAAAAGGACAACTTTGGAATCAACCTGAAAGATAATAGCATATAAGAGATTGTAAGCAAAATCTCAAGGCTACACTGCATTCTTATTATCTACTTCAATTAGACAAACCCAATTGAATTCTAACAAAAATAACTGATCTATTATGTGTCTAGTAATCTTCAAAATAAACCACACAATTTCATTTTCTTTTCAAAACTTTTTTGAAACTTTTATCCTATGCCTTCTAAATCAATAAATATTAAATGGAGGTGTTTCTTTTTCTCTAACTTTCTCATCAAACTTCTAAAGTATGGTCTTCATAGTTGATCTATTAGTATAAAACCAACTGATTCTGTAAAACACTACTAGCATGTCAAAATCTTGGTTCAATCGCTCTCCCAAAGATTCAAATATGACTCATTAACTTAATTCCATGAAAATTTGCACATTCATACGCATGACTTGATTATTCTGCACAAGCACCACAGTACTCTTATTCATCTTACTTTTTTTAGTTTTTTAATTGTATTAAACAACTTGGCAAGTAAGAAAAACTCCCACTATTCATTTTCCTTCAATCATTTCAAACCTTAATTTTACTTGTTCCTCAAATAAAATAGACTATTTTTAGAGGTATAAAACTTATTCATGCACCCCTATTATAAAAGCTTATAAAAATAAATTTTATAGTTATATCGAATGTCTCATCCTTGTAAAAAGCTTTCTTATCAGCATCATTACCACACTCAGATCAAAGATTTTATTATCTCTACTCTTAATTTGAATAACATATAAATATATATCTCCCTCATATGTATCTAACTTCTCATGAAAACAATCAAAATTTTAATCTTAACATCAAACAAAACATTTTTTAGATTCATAACAAGATAATTTATATTTGTTTCATTTTTATTATTTGTACATATAAACTACACTTCATAACAAATCATTTTCTTTATAATTTTTGCGTAAGCATCTAATTTCCACTGGAGTAGCATTATTAGGGGATCTCCCTCTTACCATAGTATATTTTTAGTGACCTTATGAACAATACCTTATAAATTGCAACTACTTAATTTTCCTTCAACACCTAACAATCCCAACTCTAAAATTCTAATCCTATTTAAATTTGCCTTCCAATATTTAGGACATATTTCCACTCATGCAACATTATTATTCGGGGATCTCCCTCTTACCAAAGTAATTTTTGGCTACCATATGAACAATAACTTATAATTTGCAACACTAACTAATCTCCTTCAACACCTAGCTATCCCAACTCTAAAATTTACTCCTTAAATTTGCCTTCCAATAGTTAGGGCATATTTTGTACATGCATAAATTAGCTTAAGCTAAGCCCCAAACAGTTTTTGGATGCGTCAATTAAACCTTGCACTTTAGGCACTTCAGCCCCAAAGCGCATTGCTAATCGCATTAAGCTAAGGACGCTAGAAATCTTGCTTAAATGTCATGTATAAAAATGTGTGCTTCTAACCTGCTACGCTAAACTGAAAGAAAGAACGTTGGCGATAGAAAAGAGAGCTAAATGTCATGCATTAAAAAAAGAGGTGGCCGCTTAGTAGCCACAAATCCCCGTATGATGAACATGAGGTAATCCAAGCAAAAAGTGTTATTATTCAAGCGTAATTTTATAACTATGTAATTTAATTATGTTTTTAGTGACTAATGTTGTTATTAACTAATCATTTTATTATTAACATTACATTATATGGCAACCATTAATAATTTATTAGTTATACTCATTAAATTAATTACCTAACCATATTTATTTAATTAATTTCATAGCTATATTAATAATATTTAGAGTTATAATTAAATTAATTATAATAAAAAACATAATAACTATATTCAAATTAATTAAGTTATCAAAATATTATTAAAAACATAATAATAGTAATAATGTTATCCTAAAACTAACTCTTGCCTATCTATATAAATCAAAACCAACCAAAAAAGAGAATTAAACCTGCATACAAGCTACCCTCTATTCTTCCAAAGAATCAAAAGAATATTGGGGAATATAGTATCCCCAAAAAATGTTAAACCCCGCCACCAAAAGCTTTGAATAAAAATCTACAATGCAATTATATGATCTAGCTCGATAAAATGAACAAAATGTTTTTAAACAATACAACAAAAGCCAAATGATCATAACATAGACTGCTCCTTTCTTTGCATGGAGGGTCTCATGTATCCTCCATAGCTTTTATCAACTAAAAGGTTGTTCCCTTCAAAGATAACTAATATAGCACATCATAAAAATACTCTCAAATATATCTAATAACAAGAGCTATAACTAAAGCCTAAAAAAATATGGGAAGGGGAAGATAGTCCTAACTACTAAAGCCCAGTTTAAAGCCCAAAAATTGTTAATGTATTTTTTTTATGATTTTGAACTTTTTATTAGTTAAAGCACATGCTTTAGTATCCAAAATTGAAAGAAAAATATTTGTGGTGCTTGAAGATTCTCCTCATTAATAACCATATACTCTCCTATTTTCCATCATATTTTTCCTCAATGTTTGCCCTTCAAATTTTCCCTGCATGTTTTCCTCAATATTTTCTCTCTAAACTCTTAGGACAAGTGTAATGACCCTAGGTCATTTTGAGAAAAACGTTAAGTTCCCACTAAAACTCAATTTATGTTGTATTACCCTCGAATTTCCGTTTTCAGTTAAAAAAAAATTCCCACTAATTCCGTTTTTTGTCAAAATTTCTGTTACATACTCAAAATCACTGATTGAGAAAGTTTCCCAAATCCAATTAATGCTAAAATGAATATTTAGATTTGTCATTAATCCCATATTTAAATTAGTAAATTATCACTCACCTCTTTAAAACCCGGGATCAAAGCAGAGCAAGTTCTCTTTTAAAAACCGTCGGCAATTAAGCCGACGGTTCTATTAGGAAAAGGTCTGTCGAACATAATAAAGCCAGTCACAAATTTTTCTCCCGTAACATACGGGCATTTATTAGCGTCGCCGCACGAAGTGGACATGCGTAACGTACACCACGTCCTATTTAACGCACACAAGGGGCCAATCACTCTCCCCACCCTCGCTAAAGCACTCGATCACATCTTCTCTCCCTCTCAGCCGACCGAGCCCTCTTGATCGGAACAACCGAAGCTCACCTAAGCCGAAAGGAATGACTCTGGAATTCCGCGGAAGAGGCGCAGCAGTCGACAGGAGCGATCCTTGAAGCCGGCAACAGAGGCGCAGAAACCAACAGAGGTCCTCGATAGAAGAAGAGACGATCCCAGCATCTGGAATTTAGAATTACCTGCTCCGATCACCTGCTCCGCTCGAACCTTTCTGCGCTCATCCGATTCCTAAGGTACGACCTGTTTCTAGGAGATGGGAAATTTATTTATATAGAATAGTAATTTCAAATTAATCAAAATAACCTTACCAATATTTAAACTTAATCTCCTGCACTCAATCACAAATCTTGTGTTGGAATATATATGATGTAAAACCAAGCTGTATCATGGGTTAAAAATTAGAAAATTAGTACTAATCAATTTGACAGTAGGGTGATTTTGGGATTCAGCACTAGTTCAATTTTGCACCATCAATTTAGTTGATTGTTTTGATCTCCGCACTTGAAGAAATTTAGAATTTTTTTTATTAATTAAAGTATTTTGTTTTACATTATGGTGCTTTGAACCTAGTATTTATAAGTTAGTCATATTTAATCATTTAACTTAAGACTAGGATGTTTAATCATACTTTTTGAGGATTTGCTTTATGTTGACCCTAGACTTATGTAATTGCTTTATGAATAGGAATTTGGTAGGATCAATCCTGATTTAATCATAATTGTGTTGTAGAGGGAAAGTGATGTCTAAATTGCAGTGTAATGTTTAGGTCTGACCAGCTAACACTAGGAAGAGGATTTAAAAAGTCTAACCAATACAAATCAGCCGTTCAATAAATTCTTAACGAGGGCAAAAAGCTACAAAATCTATATGATGTATAATAAAATCAGTTATACCTGCCTATGAATGTTGTCAATATCAAATCAATAATTATTTTGTCCTAACTTATGCTTTAATGTACACTAAGCTTTTGAGTTCATACCAATTTTTTATCATAAATAATAGCTCAAGAAGTTCTCATATTTTGCTTAATGAAGCATGTGCGCTGCTCTAGCATAATATAGGAGTTTATGTTGCTAAATAGAGATTTTATATTATCGATTCAATTAGACTCCCTTTACTCCAACATTGTAATATGAGGCCTTCTAGCAGTGTGATTTATTAGAAGGGTAATGGGGTACTCTATCTTTTGCCATGTGAGATATAGATTAAAGTAACCAACTAAAGCCAAACTTAGGAATGAAAATACTAGTTCTAATTTTGTAAACATGTAGTTTCATAGTTTAATAAATTTTAATTATAACTTTTGCGGACATATCAAATTTGTGAGTGATTCATCTTCTTAAGTTAAATACAAATGTACATTGGATATCACTTTTTATACTCTTATTTGTTTTATTGTTACTTTGAGCTTGTTTCGTGTTGACATTAAATGCATTATTTTTATTACTAATGATGTAAAATAAAAATGATGTTTATGTATCTTGTGAATGTTGCATAGGGTTCTGAAATGGTGGTTAAATAGGCTAGGGACTGGGCCAATCCTCGAGAGCCATAAGGGTGTCATCTGGAGCCTTTGAGGGGACACAGGTGAAGGATGTGCTTTTATTAAACATAGCCTCAAGGTTCTGACTTTGCCCCTCATAACTATTAAAGTTGCTTCATGATATAAGGACATAAGCATAAACATGAATTTTTATGCAATTATTGATCATCTTGAAAAATTTGGCATGTGACCTAACTATGATAATGAAATATTTATTTGTAGGAGTTATGATTAATTTTATTAAAACCATGTTTTCCTGCAATTATTGTCATTTCATTTTCGTTTGCTTAAAAGTAAATTATATAATATCATTTGTACTTAAAATATGCACTAAGGCATTAATTTAATAATGCCAATTTAGATACAGTTAAAGAAATTTGAGAAAGCTTAAAGTGTTAAAAAGAATTATGGGGCAGATTAGTAAAACCAAACTTTAGGTTTTATTTTTTTTTGAAAGACAAACATTTATTTTCTTATGATGTTATTTATGTAATATTCTGGATAATGTGATGTTAAATTAAATGAATGATATTTTTATTTCTTGTATGGCTTTGGATGTTGTTTGAATGCTATTTTGCTTAACTGTCAATATGATCATGCAGAAAGATGCACCTATGTTAGATTGGTTGTTACTAATCTAACATGAGTCATCACAACAAGAGACTTGTAAGGCCTATAAATATGAGCTAAAATACAATGTAATGCACTATTTGAATGAAATATAATCATTGTGAATTGGTGATGCTTTGTTTGGTGCTTGGTGCTTGGTACTTTGTGATGTTAGATTTGTTACCTATCTTTGGTGAATTAGGTCATTACCTTATTTTCTCCTTTTATTTCTTACAAACTCTTATTCCCCTGACCACAAACTTGTTACATCTCTTCTCACACATTTTAAGAATCCTCTAAAACCCTTAAACCATCAATTAAACCCTCATACCCACTCCAAACTCCACCATAATCCCCTACATCCAAACCTAAGAATAACTATACCTAATCTTGTTCCCTACACCTCGACATTCATCTAAACCTCACCAAACTTTGTCATCTTATCTAGATCTAAACTACAAATCCTAAGCTTTCTATAACAACTTATTGCCACCCATTTAACCCACCAAAATCCCATCCCCAAGAGAGATATTTCAAATCAGCCAAAACTAAACACTCGCTAGACTAGTCTTGAGCATACCTCTCATCAACCCCCTCAAAACCCATAGATTTTCGAAGAAAACTCCAAAAACCTTCCATAAAAAGCCCAGCCATGCCCTTTTGTGGCCATATAACTCACCAAAATGCTACCAACCATCATCATAGTTTGATATAAGATTGAAGGTTGGAAGTCTAAAAAAAATTTCAATATTTGGACACTAAGAAGAATTTTCTTTTGGTGACTTGTCTCCAAAGTTTTACGATGAGAATATTTTTTATGATTTAATATTTTCATATTATTATAAGAATATTTATTATATTGCTTGCAAGCCTATGTTGCGCAATGAAATACAATTAATGAGCAAAACTATAAAGCCTAGCCAAAATCCTTGTATAAACCAATCTCAAACCCTTGACTTGAGTACAAAACTTAGCGAGTGTGTGTTCCACATAAAAAAATAATACTTCAGCTTGATGCGAACAAAATTTTATACTTTTTTTTTTCTTTTATAATTGCTCTTTATAGCAAAAATAGTTGTTTTCTTTCATTGCTTAACTTAGTTTGCAAATCTTGATGAATTGAAGCTTTTAAATCTAGGTAAAAAAAATATTTCTTTTGCATTAAATTGCATGTATAAAACTTAGTGTATTGAGAAGTTAAAAAGATTTTTTTAAAAGGGCTAAATAACCTAAGGAGAGCTTGGGACATAAGTAGTCTAGTGCCCCCTTCTTCACCTAGAAATACTTTTTAACTTTGATTTAACATTAATTTCCATTTATATTTTTTCCATTCACTTATCTATAACCATTTCTTTTTTTTTTTATAATAAGAAAAAAAAATATGGCACAAGTCTATTTTCCAAGACCAATTTTAAATTTTAACCAAATTAATTGATTCTTTAGATATTAAGATTCACAAGAATAAAATAAGACAAAAATTATTTGAGGAGATTAAAACTTAGATGCAATACTTAATGGTCAAATGTAAATCATCTTAAACATTTTGTAAAATAATAGAAATCATACCCCACCTTCCACCTAAAGCCATAATGCACACTTAGAAGATGATAGCTCATACTTAGACTCAAGTGATAACTAACCACTGCTGCAACATCAATGAAGACAACTAAAAGCCTAGCCAATAAATATAATGATCTTTCCATTAGAGTTAAAGTTAAAGCTCCTACTTATGATGGCACACATGATCCTAATAGATTCCTTAGTTGGTTAGCCCAGATGGAAGACTTCTTTGTTTGGTATAAGAAGGACGATTATCAATGAGTTTCGTTTGTTAAATTGAACTTGACTAGGCATAATAAGATAATTTATTCCCATTCATTTATTGTCAATTTATACTAAACCACTTGTTATAATGTATCTTATTTTTAAAAAACATTTTGTTTCCACAACAAAACATCTTTATTATTTGGGCTCACTCTTTTGCCCAAGTACATATTCAACCGCCTTATGAATGTAACTAGCAATTAATTGTAATATTACTTAACTTCCTTTAATGTCCCATTACTAAAAATTAACATATTTACACCTAAATATATCAATATTTTATTTTGGATCTTCCACAATTTAGGCCTTATTTGATAGATGTTTAGTATAATTTATTAAACTAAGCACCAAGCGGACATTTTGAAACCATGCTTAAACCCCCTTGCTTAAATTGATGCCGCCACTTAAGCCCCTAAGCGTGTTGCTAATCATGTTAATCTAAGCATGCTAGAAACTTTCTTAAGCCGTAACATACATAATTAGATGTCGCTTAGAAGCCACAACATAAAAACTTACAAAAACTATTGTGCAGAAATCTAAGTAGGAAAGCACAATATTTAATAATGTTTGCCAGTATTACTTTTGTTATTAACTATAAACTAAATAATTATGTCAATAACTAATTACACTGTGGTAATCCTTTATTAGTTAACTAGTTTTATACTCATTATCAATTAACTTACCTTATTTACTTATTTATTTCATCATATAATAATATATTGAATATATTAATAATAATACTATTAATTATACAATCATAATAATTATGTTGGTAAAAATATTAAATAAGTTACTAATAATAAAAATTAAATATTTATTACATTAATTTTGAATTTAATTAATAATTTTGCATAATAATTAAATAGTTATTTATAACTTAAATTAAATAATTAAGATATTAATTGATAAAACCATGCTTTAATCATATCAAACATAAATGTATATACAAACCAAAAAAGTTTCCTAGTTCAAATTTACTTGTGTATCTTAGCAACCAAGAGAAACAAGCTTAATAAACTTAACAAGTTTTGCTTAGCTAAACTTATTAGGCCTAAGCCAATCTAAGCTTGAATCAAATAAACCCTAAGTCTCCAATTGGAGCTAACATTCCTTTACTAACTCAATATTTTAAATCTAGTACCAATAGCTCTTGTTGGATTGCTAGATTTTTTCCAAGAATAATCGCATAACCTTTAAAATACATAAATATTCATTTTATAAAACAAATAATCAATCTGAATTATAGAAAAAAATAGTTTATAAGAAATAATCTATTTTCTTTTTTTAAGCAAAAATTATTGACAATCATAAAATCATAAGCAAAAACAAACAAGACTAACTTTCTTTCATTAGTCCCACCAAAATCAAAATCATTATAGACATTATTTGATTATTAGCTACTCCTTTCCTCTTTATCTTTTCCACTTAACACTCCAAATTCTTATATATAGTAATACAATGCCATATTTAGGTAGATTATAACATATGTACCAAAGCTTAAAGCCTAAAACATAAATTTTGTTCACAACAACTAAGCAATATAGCACATCGCTTCTAAGGGAGCCTAGCTAACACAGTTTCTCAAATAAATCATGTCATGTTGATTCGATAAAATGTTATGATAGTTGTTTACCCAACACAACCATCCACCTTACTCCTGAGATTTGAGACCCAACTACAGTGGTGAACCTGCCGAATTTTATCATCCTACCCTCAACTTTCACAAACTCCTCCAAGCTTTTGGCCAAAATACCATTTTTGAGAGGACCGCCAAATATTCACATTGTAGTATATCACAAGAGAAAGAATAATGAAAAATAAATGCTAGAAATAGCAAACACAAGTTTTACATAATTTGGTGATAATTCATTTACATCTATAAGAGCCAGACAATAGCAGTTTTTGTTATTCAACAAAAATAAACAGCAAAAAACAGAAAAATAGCCCATTGAAAAGGAAGAAGTTATATTTTTTCAAGCACTCTTCCACAAGAATAGTTGCAAATTAGGGCAACTAACTTTTAAGTTCCCCTGAATTTCCCCTTAAGAAGTTCAATTTAACATGCTTAATTTTTAACAAGAAAACAACTTAATGAACCTCCACCGATGATAACCTGAATGCCCTCAGCTTATGTGATTTAGAAGAGGAGCACTATAAATTAACATGTCACAAGGCTAGCAGAGAGTTACAAACATTAACAATGTGAGGACCCGGTGCCCGGTCAGCCGGAGCAGATCCAGCACCGATTACTTATGGGATATAACAACAAGTCCTCTAGCCGCAGAATCATATTGAGTGATTTAAGAGACAGTTATATAGACATCAAACATAACTCATTTAATCATAATTCACAAGTTCTTATTACAAAGATTAAAATAAATAAAAAATTACAAACTTTTTAAAAGTGTCAACTCAAAAAGAAAGCGAAAAATCAGTAGGAAGCAGTATCAGCACTGCTTGGTTCTTAGCACCTTTCTTCAAGGATGAACTCCTGATCTGGGCATGTTTCAAAAATGCGGACATTCAAATACCAGTTAGTTATGAAACTAAGTACTAATAGATATCATCTTTACAAATGTTAAATAATAAATAAAATAATCAATAATTTGATAGAAAATAAAAGTTGTACGAACTTATCCCTGCAAACATGTCTCAATTGCACTTAAAACTTAGCATAAAATAATTGCAATCACAAAAATAAATATAGAATTTTAGCTTTTGATATCTGAGGCAAAATATAATTTTGTTGGGCAAGTACAAAATTGAGGAAAATTGGGGTTCATTTTTGTGTTACATATCCCAACTTCACTCTATACTTGCCCCCTTAAAGGCTTATCAATATATGCTCCTTATGACTCCTGATGTCAGACAGCCATGCCCTAGCAATTGTCTGATCAGACAAAAAGTATAAATCAACATGGAACTCTTGCTTCTCACTTATCCAAACTTGTTCATATATCATTTTATGTGACTTTAAAAAACACTTTTATCAAATTTGTGCGATGCTGAACAAAAAACATATTTAAACAAGAATAATAAAAGACATCTAGTACCTTATTTTATAAGTTCAAAAAGTTCAACAGATCGGATGAGTGACAGTTCGCTCAATCTGCACTTAGGTTTTTTTGATATTTTAAATTAAAATGAAAGTTATATGATATATTTTTCTTTATGAATTTTTAGTTTCTTCTTTTCCATTCTACCTTTCTTTCATTCTTTTATCTAGATAGAAGACATCATTTCAAGCCTCTGAGAGTAGTAATTATATTTAATATAATGCTATTATTATCATTATGTAATAATAATAATATATGAAAGAAATGACAAATAATGGAAATAACTGCAGAAATCTGCATAAAGTAATAATAATAAGGGAATGAAAATGATAAAATAAAATGCTTGATTTGAAATAATAGTCAATTTATAATATTTGTATAGTTTTTATTATTAATTAATGAGAATCATATTAATGTGAATGACGTAATTTTATCATTAATATTTTTCATAATAATTATTAAGTATATATAAAAGAATAAGAAATAGCAAAAAGCTCTTTATCATTTTCCCTCCTCTTTTCCTTTTCCTCTTACTTTGTTGCCGAAAAAAATGGGAAAATAGAGAGAGGCCGGCAGGAGGTTGTCGAGGCAACGGGGGCTGGCTGGCTGGCCGGAGGGAGGCGGCTAGCCGGCCTATTGGGAGAGGGAGGAGGGGCTGAGGGAGGAGAGTGGTTGCTGTCGAGGGCTGAGGGTAGCTGGGAGGGTGGCTGTCGGAGGCTGAGGGTGGCTGCCGGCTGTTGTGAGGGAGAGAGGGGCTATACGTGTGGAGAAGGAGGGGAGGGGAGGGGGTTTTATAGAGAAGTGAGAGGGGAAGAGGGAGAGGGTTGGTCCGCCATTTGGCCGACCACTCCTGCACCAAATTGGCGCAGGAAAGCCCCAGGCGTGGGAGATTCCGCGCCTTAAGGCGGAAGAAATTGGGGAGGGATCGCAGAAATAGGGGGAGGAAGCAAAAAATGGAATTTCTTAAGAAAAATAAATACTTAAACTTAAATTATTTGCATTTTTCCTCCGTTTAGCTTCCAAAAATAACAAAACTTGACACCGAGGTGTGTTACAATGTAACGAACACCCTCGTGCCAAAAAATTTTGATTTGGACAAATATTTTATTTTATATTAATTTCTGAAATTTCAAACTTCGAAAATTAACCATGATCAAACTGGAGCTCAGAATTTGATGAAACTTTTCAAGCAGCCTTTAAATAATATACTTAACACAACGACACTGAAAACGATGAATTCGAACACATATTTCAATGTTCTTGATTTATTGGATTTAAATAATTCAGAAAAATAAAGCGGGAGTTTCTGTTATCCGAATTCTCTCAAACTAGAGTATTTTGATCTAAAAATTATTTCTATCTAATGGAAATTTTGTTTGCCTAATTTGAAATTCTCCGGGGTCCTGATTTCTGCGGCAGGATCTGACCTAATTCGTAAAGTAACGACATTGGGTCGTTACAAACAATGCATACATATTATAATCCAAATGTCACTGCTAAAGTTAGGAATGTGTTTTTAACATTAACTGCACACCATTAACCCAAATCCTGAGGGTAGTTAAGAGCTAGCCGTATGTAGTGTAGCACAGCTTTTGATAACCTCTCAACACCTATTGCTTCAGATCTGGCTTCCTATGTCTTATTCTGAACACCAAACATTCTCCACATAACCAACAAGCTTCTCGTCTCACATTTGTGCCTAAGATGTGTCCATCTAGAGCTAGTGCTAAAACAGATTTTAGGGAAATCAGCCTTTTGTTTTGCACAAAACTTAGATTGCATTAAAATTTGATCTTTTTTCTTCTCTATTTGATATTGCTATCACTCCGCCATTCATCATATAAGTAATCACACAAATTTCCACAACAAAATTTGTTTCCAATCATTATATTTAAACTATAGAGGGACTTTTAATGAAAATAATTAGTATGTAAAAATATTGTGAATTCATTACTTAGTTTTTAAGTATATAGCACGCATCAAATTTAATATTTGCATAAACCTAATTGCATATACTAGGAGCCTTACACTAATCAATCCTACATATATAATATCGGAACCATAGTGTATTCTGATAATGAAGATAATTTTTTAAAAAATAAAAGATATTTTTAGAAGATGTAATGCTAAGCGTTACTAGCAAAAACAAGTAATACATAATATTTAAGGAAATATAAAATAGTAACTATCATTATATGTATATACAAACATACTATAAACAATAAGCAATTGAAACCAAAGTCATTATTTTAAAGAGTAAACATGCTTAAGATCAATATGAGATAAATTTATAAATGATGAGGTAAAGTAGTTATTACAGACGCTGCAGGAGCAGCACCTGTTAAAGATAGAAAAAAAACTAATTTTGGCAGTTTGGGAATTTGCACCAGAGCAATGGAGATAGAGTAACATGACAAGAGCTTTTGTGCAAATGTGTAAGCATAATTTGACACCAGATAAAAAACACAGAATGGATAATAGACAATAAATAGATCACAACGCCAACAGAAATAAAAAAGACAAGATTAACCATCATGAGCAAAATAAAAATAATTTATATATATATATATATATGCAAAACAAAATCCATTCCTAAGTTATATAAATTTTCACAGCGCCAAATTTAAGTAAATTCATTACATTTCAGAAATTGTACAGATATGTCACAACTAAAACATGTCTCAACAACAAAAGTGATACGAAATATTAATTTGGGTGCGGTATAATATTTGGCAAAAATAGGTTCAAATTTAGGTACCTAGAGATTGAAACACGGGAAGTCATAAGATACTTTTGATAGAAATAACTAGTTAAACTATTATGGATCAAACAATTACTGTTTCATTAGTTAATTAAATAAATGTGTTATTGAAAAAGAAATTAATTTAAAAATTAAAAATAAATTTATTTAGAGAAACAAATAGTTTAAAGATGGGAGCCTCTCAACAGACGAAGGTAACAATTCACACAATGAATTCCGACTAGGAAAAAAGACAAGTTATACTTTATAAATATCAAAAGGTACCTTTGGCTTTAAAGACTCATTATCCGATAAAACCCAACACTGATCCTTTTCCAAAATAAAAGGCTCGTCTTTTTCTTCATTGGAGGCCATCTCATATCCTTCTATCGCAGCCAATCTTCTGACAACATGATCATCAGGCTTCTCAGGATCTTTCATAACAACAACATCTCCAACAAAGATTTGCCTATAGCAAAAATTAATAATGTTTTTTTACTGTTAAATTCATGATGACTTGAAATGTTTAATAAAAAAGCATGTAAATTGATCCCGATCATTGTAAAGTATGTGTGAAACAGATTAAATTCCATAAAAAATTTCTTTGCCGTACCATTCAATATTTTGTTCATGGAGGCCACACCTTTTTAAGGATTATAAAACAAAGGAAGCAGTGTACCGTAAACTGTTCAGGCAACATACAGCACACGAAAAAAAATTTACATTCACTTGAAAAAAAAGACTAATTTCAGTTAACACATTTTTAAATACAAGTAGTATACTTCCCCAAAAACGTTCCACAGTAACTCTAGATGTGTCAGTAACCTTAATGTTCAAGAGATTTAATCTGAACACCACAAACTGCTCTCGCTACTTCGCAACAAATTGCACTTTCAAACTAACTTTTAATGCAGACAATTTCTTACCCAAACTCGCCCTGGACATCCTTAAAAAAAAATAACTACAACAATAAAACCAAGCCTTAGTCCTATTATTGAAGTCAGATCCATGAATCTTTTGTTTCCACTATGCATGATCAAATAGAAGCCCCGCCCAAATTCCAAATAGAAAAAATTATTTCTAATAATTTCTTCCAATGCCTTTTTTGGTCTTTCTCTTCCTCTTTTCATACAAACAAAATCTATATGCTCATTTTTCTTGCAGAGGCATAGAATAGTTTAAGCATAATATGCCCAAACAAAGATATTCTCTAACCTAATATACTATTGAACTCCAACCATGCTACAAATGAATCATTTCTCATTCCACCCTTTTGAGTATACCCACTCATCCACCTTAGCATCCTTTTATTTAATCACTAGATTTCCTCAGTGTTGGCCAACATTCAACCCCATATAGCATAACCAGTCGTACAACTGCTCTATAAAAATTTTGTTTAATTTTGAGTAAGATTTTTTGATCGCACAACACTCTAGAAGCACTCAATTTCATCCAACCAGCTTAGATCCTATAAATCATATCATTCTCTATTTCACCATCATTTAGAATAATTGAACCTCTAGCTCTTCTTGATGACATGATCCCTTCGATATTATGGCTTCAAATATGCTTAAAGGTACACACAATATATTATGTTTTACATCTACCAAATGAAAAAACTTGAAAATTTAAAGTATCGTTGCACAGCTTGAGTTTTGTATTAACTCCAACCCTATCCTTATTAATCAATAAAATATCATATGCAAATAACATGCACCAAAGAACCTCCTCTTGAATGTTATAATAAGAACATTCATAATTAAAGCAAAAAGATATCGACTAAAAGCTGTGCCTTGATGAATCCAATGGCAATAAAAAAATCATTAAACAAGCAACTTTGTAATGGAACACATGTCATAGCCCCATATACATCTTTGATGTAACGACCCAATGTCATTATTTTTCAAATTAGGTCAGAGCCCGCTTCAGACATCAAAACTCCCGGAAATTTCAAACTAGGGCAAACAAAAATACCCTTAAATAAGAATAATTTTTAAGATCAAAGTGCCCTAGTTTGGAAGAAATCCGAATAACGGAAGCTCCCGCTTTATTTTCTGAATTAATTAAATCCTAAAAAATCAAAACATTGAAATACATGTCAGAATTCATCAATTTCAGTGTCATTGTGTTAAGTATATTATTTAAAGGCTGCTCGAGAAGTTTCATCAAATTCTGAGTGCCGGATTTATCATGGTTAATTTCTGAAGTTTTAAACTTCAGAAATTAATTAAAAACAAAATATTTGTCTGAATCGAAAATTTTCGATGCGAGGGTGTTCGTCATGTCATAACACACCTCGGTGCCAAGTTTCATTGTATTCGGACGCCGAACAGCGAAAAAATATGAATAATTTAACTCTAAGTATTATTTAAGTTTTTTTTTTCCTTTATTTTCCTTCTTCCCCCTCTGTTGCCCCCGCCTGTTCCGCGACCTGCTCGCCCGACCGCGTCTGGCGCGGAAGCTTCCGCGCCAGAAAGGGGTCGCCTGCGCCGTTTTTGGCGCAGGCTGGTCGGCCCACCTGGCCGACCCCCCTCCCCCCCTCCTCTCCTCTACATAAGCCCTCCCCTTCCTTCCATTTCCCCCCACAGCCCTCTCCTCTTCCAAACCCTAAACCTACAGCCCCTCCTCCCCCTCACAGCGGCCCCCTTCCACAGCAGCCGCCCCTCAGCCTGCTGCAGCCAAGCCCTCTCCCGTAGCCAACCAGCAAGCAAGCTGGGCCTCCAACAGCCCCCGACCAGCCCTCCAGCGGCAGCCCTCTCCGGCCACTGCCAGCTTGCTGCAGCCCCCGGCCAGCCGTCCGGCCACCCCGCTCTGGCCTCCCTCCGCTTTCCGGCAATCTTAATCCTAAAGGTAAGTTGATAAATTTAAAAGATAGAAAAAGGAGAGAAAAGAGGAGAATGTTTTAATGTTCCTTTAATTTATACCTACTTAATACTTATTATTATGATAATAATGAGGATATGATATCGTTATTCACATTAATATGGTTCTCATTAATTAATAATGAAAACTATACATATGTTAACATATAATGACTATAATTTCAGTTTAAGTGTTTTCATTTTAACAGTCATTTTTAGTTATGTTCTTTCATTCTTATATTATGGTTATCATTAAAATAATGATAACAATAATATTGTATCAAATATGATTCCTATCATCAGCAAATTAATAAACACTATAATAAATATTACTGTCATCGCAGTACCTTACAAAAAATCAGACTTCAATCATATTGAGAAAGCGAAAGAAGGATATAACCGAAATGAAAATAAATGTTACTCCAAAAACATTGGCTAAGAACTAATTTAAAAATATCCAAAATCTAAATGCAGATTGAGCGAACTGTCACTCATCAAAACTGTCGAACTGTTGAACCTTTGAACTTAAAAAAGAACAAGGTATCAGATGTCTTTTAATACTTCTGTTTAAATATGCTTTTTCTGCTCAGCATCACACAAATTTGATAAAAGTGCTTTTTAAAGTCACATAAAATGATATATGAATAAGTTTGGATAAGTGAGAAGCAAGGGTTCCATGTTGCTTTATACTTTTTGTCTGATCAGACAACCGCTAGGACGGGGCTGTCCGACATCAGGAGTCATAAGGAGCCTATACTGATAAGCCTTTGAGGGGGCAGATATAGAGGGAAGTTGAGATATGTAAAACAAAAACTGAACCCCCCTTTTCCTCGATTTTGTATTTACCCAACAAAATCATATTTTGCCTCAGATATTAAGAGCTAAAAATTATGTATTTATTTTTATGACTGCAATTATTTTTATGCTAAGTTTCAAGTGCAATTGAAACAGGTTTGCAGGAATAAGTTTGTACAACTTTTATTTCCTGTCAAATATTGATTATTTTGCTTATTATTTAACATTTGTAAAGATGACATCTATCAGTACTTAGTTTCACAACTAACTGGTTTTCGAATGCCCGCACTTTTGAAATGTGCCCAGATCAGGAGTTCATCCTTGAAGAAAGGTGCTAAGAACCAAGCACAGCTGATACTGCTTCCTGCTGATCTTCTGCTTTCCTTTTTGACTCTATATTTTTAAAAGTTTATAATTTTTCTTTTATTTTAATCTATGTATCCAAGACTCATGAATTAATGAATAAATGAGTTATATTTGATGTTTATATATTTGTCTCTTAAATCACTCAATATGATCCTGCGGCTAGAGGACTTGTTGTTGCTTGTTGTTGTTGTTGTTACTTTTCCACAAGCAAACCGGTGCTGGATTAGCTCCCGCTGACCCGGCATCGGGTCCTCAAATTTGACACCATCAATATATGCCACAAATGTTTTTTTACAATCAAAAATCACCCAAGAACTTGTCTTGGTACCTCTATCATAAGCCTTTTTATAATCAAAAAATTTGAATGAAGATTTTTTTTCTCTCTAAAATTCTCCATCAAACCTCTTTGTAATATATGACTTGTGCAGTAGATCTATCTAGCATAAAATCAAAATTATTTTGTATTCAATTACTCTCTCCCAAAGTTTAATATATGATTCATTAACCTTATTTCCCTATATTTTGCATAATCTTGAATATTATTTTTATTTTTATAAATAGATACAACATTACTCCACTTATCTAACATTTTTTTTAATTTTCAAAATGCATTAAAAATTTTGGTAAGTCAAGAAATTTCTTTCTCACTAAAATATTTTCATGCACAGAAATTGATGTCATCCAATCTATCATTTTCCTACTCTTCATCCTCTGAAATATTCTAAATCTCAATTTTACTAAACATTGAACACAAGTGTAATTGTTCTTATTTCTATAGCCATTAAACTCATTCATAATAATTGTATTGTACAACCTTTATTAAGAAAATTTATAAAATAATTATCACCTACATTGTATATCTTCATTCTAAGAAAAACTATTTGATCATCATTGTTAATATATTTTATTTAAGTCAAGTTATTAGTTCATTTATCTCTTAATTTGACTAACTTATATATGTGTTTCTTGTTCAACAATTTCTAATTTATCATATAAATCCTTAAATTTTAGCATCACGAACTTCTTAATTTGGATTCATAATAATTATATTTAGATTTCTTTCAATTCTTATTTCATTTAAATAATGTTTATAGGATATCTTTTTTCCTTAATCTTTAATTGAACATTTTATTTCTACCATAAAACATCTTTGCTATTAGGCTCTCGCTTTTGCTTCATCTAGTATACTTTTAGCTATAATACAAATACAACTAACAATTAAATTAAACATAAGGTTAATTTCACTCTCAAAATTTTATTGTCAAAATTTTAAAAGTACACTCCTAAAAATATCCACATTACCCGTCTTATGATTCCACCACATAGTTTTAAAATATATTTTAAATTTATTATTACTTTTCTACACCATGTTTTCAAATATAAAACCAATATTGATATTAGATCATTCTAAAAATACAATACCCTACATCTCTTCTAACAAATTCAGCTAGGCTTGACTCATCCAAGCTCTAGAGCCATTACCTCTGCTAGACAATGAAAGCTTAACGCTTTACTTGTGATACCACATCCGATCCCATGTGACATGGTGATTTTCCAAACGCACTAACCTCATCAAATGCACCAACAAGCGAAGCATTGTGATGTAACACATAATCCAAAGAGAAATATACATATGCTCAATATGTAATAGTTGACCTCCTTTCCCCATCAAAATGCAGTAACTTGCTCAACAAGTTAGCTTGGATGTTGCCTCAAGACCCATGCCCATTGAGCGCTACAATTCAAAATTACTAAAAAAAAGTACAATTAAAAGGCTACTAGAAAGGTAAGTGTAAGATCTTAATATTTCATTTCCATGTCAACCCACATTATTTCTCTTCAATCAACAAAGTACTAGTTCTATACAAAGCAAATAAGCATGCTTCTAGCACAAATAGTAGGTTGCTGAATCTTCACCAAAAACAAACAAAATTTATATAAAATATCTCCTCTATCTCTCTAAAAATATATAGAACTCTCAAGTTCATCTGGAAAAGATATAATACTTTTCTAAACACAATGAAACCCCTTATCTTACAATGGGTGCAAAATCCAATCAAATCACTAAGTAATCCTTTTTACTTGTTACACTGGTTTCCTTGCCTAAAGCAATTATAGCTTCTCTAGTGTTCATCAAATAATTGGAGCATATTATATTTAAGCTTGATTTAAGTCTAACAAGCTAAGCTAAGTGATATGCTTGTTAAACCTACTAAACTATTTAATTGTTTGAAAAGATAAATGGAGTTTAAACTAAGAAACTGAATTCAAGCACTTGTGTTAAGCGTGATTAGTGAGTGTCCTGTTCGCAGTTTTTGTGGCAGCGGCTAGTTTAGGCAAGTTGTTTAAAAATTGCTTTTACAATTTACAACCAAATAGAAACCATCACCCTCCATCAAGAAGACAAATTTCACCAATTAACACCTTTAAAAACAAAATGGCAACATATTTTACAACCCATATTTATACTCCCAATTATAATGGTTGGATAAGCATTCCAAGCCAAAGAAATTGGGGGACTGAAGAAATTGGGTCTTCCCCCTAACAAACTACATTGGCCAATGCCAATTTATTGAGTTGTTCTAAAGATAATAAATTCAAGAGCAACATTTATGGGAGAAATTGTCAAATACTATGCTATTGTTACCAGCCTAAGACAATATCCATGATAACTATCACAAGCAAATACAAATACACGATAACTTTGACCATAACAGCATCATCTAAAGTTGTGCTCCTACCATTATTATCACTCTAAGACAATGATTGTGACCACTGAGAAAACCATCGTGATGTTCAACAGAAACTAAAGGCAATTTATTATAGGCATAATTATTGAAAACATTGAAGAGATTGTCAACACCTAGGGTTGAATTCAAGTCAAGTTCGAGCAAGTCAACTCAGGCTCAAACTCAAAATTTTTAAGTTGAGCCCGACACAAACTCGGTCGAGTTTGACTTGAGTCAATTTCGAGTCAAAATGTTTAAGTTCGAGCTGACTCGAGTCAGATTCGAAATAAATAAAATAACAAACTTATAATTTAAGCTAAAGAAATTATTTAACTCAGTGGTAATGCTACCCTAATTCTTCAAACAGCCCCGGGTAGGATTCTATTCGATGCCAAATTTGTGCAACTTTTATAAAAAAATCTTTTTAAGAAAACAACAAGATTTGGGCCCCGAGGAGAATTGAATCTGGGCCAGCCAAATGAAATTGAGGCACCTTTACCACGAAGTCAAGTAAGATGTTTTGTTGATGATATAAGTTGCATTAGTTTATATATATTTCGAGTGATTTGATTTTATGTTCAATTCTAGTCATGTCAAACTCAAACTCGACTCAAATTGGGTTCGAGTCAAGCTGTTCAACTCAAACTCAACTCGAAAATTTTGAATCAAGTTCGAGTCAACTCAAAGCTCAAGTGAGTTTCAAGTTTCGAGTAAAAAATTGTCAGCCCTACCAGCACCACCCTTCCCCATTAACTTAAATCAAGTATATAATGTCAAGTTGTTCAACTCAAGAGCAGTGATTAAAATAATAAGTGGGATTAACAATAGTCAAATACTAATAATACTTTCTCAATAATGATTGCAACCGGTTATATCATAAACAAGGAGGCTACCATTGCCATCTCAACAAGCCCACATAAAACAACATAAAAACACTAATCTTGATAGACACAATCTTTTTGAAATTAAAATTGGAATGAAGCATATAAGAAATGCCCATATATCCAACTAAAAGGTGCTGCCATCTAAATAATGAGTATCATAGCGAAAAACAAGCTTGAAAAGTACATAATAATAAAAGCTTACCTTCATAAGAAACTGTGAACTAGGAATGTGAAACCATTAAATGAAAATTATATTTCTATGTTGTGATTTATCAGTGGCTACTTAAATGCCTTTGAATACACTTTCTCCTCTATTTTGTAGCTTGATTATCTTTCAAATCAAACATTGAAGCAATAATTTTTAGGTTCATTTTCTAAAGCTTAATCTAAGCGAGTAAAGATTGTTTAATATCATTTTTTTTGTTGAATATCACTTAGTAACTTTTCAAAATAAAAAATTAACAGTTAAAAAGCATTTTATTCTATTATTTTAAAACAAAAATCAATGCATAAAATTATGATATTACAGGTAAGCTGAACTTATGAGTCAATTAATCAAATTATGAGAAAAATATTGAAAGATGAGCTTTGATTAAAAAAAGACTAGTTTTGCACACAAAAACCAACTATAAAGGTAGCGATTTTGTTAATGCAAAAATGAAAAGAATAAATGGAAAACAAGCTCATATGATTATCATATGTTTTGTGACAAAAGTCAAGAAATAAATAAAAGAATTGATGAAGTGACAAGTCTAAGTGTAAAGGGGAGATTGGTGAGGTGCACTTTTATTTATGTGCCATCGATATTAATCTCTATTTTTTAATATTTGTCTATACTTCAATATAATTTTTACCTGATTTATTAAAATATCTAGCATTTCTCAATTTTTATTTACCTAAAAGAACATATGATGTTCATCAAGGAAAAAGAAGTGCATTAGAAGCATATTGAAGTAACTAATATAGGTATGATGAAAGAATAATAAGCACATGTTGCAAATGTAAGCGACCTAGGAGTTTTTAATCATAACAAAATCATATAAGAATTGATAGTATAAGAATATATTTAATATATATATATATATGCGCACACCCATAAATCATTTGAGCTTTCTTTTCATAAGCCATTTGTATATGAATTATTTTGCACTCTTTTTGACATGGCGCAAACCAGTTGTTATGCCAATCAACCAACAATTGATGGCCTATTTGGGACGATTCAACCAGTATTTTGAAGTCTGTCCAACTCAAAATGGGCCAGGTAAACCCATAAAACCCAAACATGTGACATTAAATTGGGCCATTCAATGATATGAGTTAGACAAAAAAGATGGCCATCTTCATTAATATTGTAGCACCCAAATCTTAGTTAATCATATATCCAACACATGGATTTTAATATTTAATATTTACAAAACTAACTAGTAATTAAAGAATCTCATTTACTTGTAAAAATTAGAAGATAATAAATGGTGTGATAATTTTAGCACAATAATAATATTTTTTATAATGTGCATATTTTAAGTGCTATGTATGAAACATAAAAGGGGGAATTTCATACATACCAGGAAGCATTTCCTATTTAAATATTTAACACTACAATATTGCAACACTCACAACGAATCTCTATAATTACATCAAAGTTACAATCTTATAACTTTCATATAATACAAATGAATAAAAGCGCATAATTAGGTGCTAGTTTTGTAAATATCAATAATGTGATGTTAAATATGCAAGAACACAACTATGTGTATCATGCAAGTAATTGTCTAAATAAAAATTGTGGGCATATGTGAAACTCTCCTAATATATTCCTTTTTATTGCAAGGTACATAATATTGACCAAGCCATTAAACTGAATCCCTTGCTAGTTTAATCAATCAAACCAGTTAGCCCGTGATTTGGTAACCAAGCCAAAATTATTACAAGTTCAGGTTTAAAAGCATTGCTACTCCGTTTGGTAAAACCAAACCTAGATTAAGATGCTCAAGAAAATTAAGAAAACATTTAAGAGGAGAGGTTTAGGATTAGTACAACAACAAAAGATAAAAATATAAAATTATGATATATGTAAAACTAAAAATGACAAAATTATTAGAAAATGTAGTGCTTCGTGTGTAGAAATTGAAACAACATGAGCTAAATAACAAAAGAATGGGAAATAATCTTAAGGTATAACGTAGCCTAGCTATTGACAACAAAGGCAAGTATTATATGAATTCAAGTGCTTGGCATCAAAAAGTTGCTAATAGTCAAATTGAATGAGGCTGAGGTGAAAATATCAAAATGGATACATAGTATAATAATAGAGAAAAAGAGAAAGATATTATATTAGATTGATTATGAAAAAGGTGTCTATTGATGAGACATAATAATAATTACCTAGAAGGATTGTGTACGTGAAACAAAAGGCAGAACATGTGATCATGGATGGAAGATAGAACTGGCATGGAAATACTAAATGTCAAAAGTTGGGAAAAAATGTGCATGAAAGCAACTTAACTCCACTTGTAACACAGTACATGAATAAGATCAAATTTATGAATCGAACCCAAATAGTTTGGCAAAAAATGATGACACTATCAGTAAAACAGAAAAAAAGCAATTTACTTGCAGTCCATATATAAGAAGAGAAAAATGAAGATTCCATTACTTTGGCATTCACACATGCCCCTATTACGTATGACAATTCAAAAATACCCATTATAGCATAGTTGCTCAGATGTTAGAAAAGCTATTCTTTAAAAATATCTAGACTTCAATAAAAATAAAACTGATGGTATAAATTTAATAATGAGCTTAATAAATATCCTTTTGAGGCTCTTGTGGTAGTAAATGCAGTATGCCTAGCATAGCACTGTGGTGGAAAAACAGAAATCACGGCAGCAAGTGAAAGTAAAATCATATAATAAACGATAGTGAGCAAAAAAAAAGAGAGGTTTAAGAAGATACGTTGGAACTGGATATATCATTTTTCTAACAAGAAGATTTCCTCCACCTCCTGGTAATATTGGCTCCATTTCTCTTCCTCTATGACTATGCAAGAAAGTTAGCTTCCCTTGGAAAAAACCCTTCCACACTGAATCGTTGAATTGTTTTGCATTAATTTGTCCCAAATGATAATTCTGCATTTAAGTTGATAAAAAATTGAGAGCTACATTCAGAAAAAAAAAAGTTTGGTAATAAAAGAAGTTATAAAGTTCAGGTTCCATACTCTGAAAAACTTAGGAGCATCAAGAATAATCTTGTAACTAATTAAATTGAATCCTCAAAATTAGTGATAGGAGGATGTACAGAATTTACTTTTAGTATAAGAAAAATAAAAGAAACTGAACAGTATTTTCAATCATTGTTTCACTTGATAAAATTTGATTTCATAGAATAACTTGTATTTATGCGTACAGATTAAACAAGAAGCAGAGGCAGTATATAAAGTGGCTTTGCTTTAGAACCAAGAATTTAAATTATAATCATTTAAAATTGAAAACAATTATTCAAAAATTTATAAAAAAATAATAATAATAATAATAAAAGCAAACCTGTGAGTTTAAATGATATTGCAATTTCTTTGCATACAGCAAAAATTCGTATGTCAATTTGTCACTAGAAAAAAACAAATAAGCAGAAGCAGTTATATCTCATTTACTAAAGCCAGCCCTAACTAATGAGACTGATACCGCTTATGAATACAGGCTTTCTTTTGTTACATGGAATCTATGATACGCCGACGCTTCAAAAATGCTTGTTATATTAAAAAGTTCACAAAATTTTGATGATTAGAATACTTACGTCTAAATATTTAATTTTATTTTCTTAAAATGAATATATAAAGTTATGTGGGTGGTAATTATGTGTAATTATGTGGATTCTAGTGGTAATTTTGTAAAACTACAAATTGAGAGTTTAATGAGAAATTAAGAAAGATTTGAGTTTAAAATAAGAATTTATCCAAAAAATAAAATCAATTATCATCACAACAACAACAACAATAACACATACCTTAATCCCACTAGGAGGGTCAGCTACATGAATTCTTTAATTCCATTGTGAACGGTCAATAAGAAGCCCCTCCATAAGTTTCAATTTGAGAAGATACTCCCTAATATTTTCTTCACATATCTATTTTTGTCTTCTTTATCTTTTAACATAGGCAAAATTCATATACTAAATTTTTCTAACAGAAGCATTGATTAATCTACGTTTAATAAGCCTGAACTATCTAAAATGACATTGCCTAATCATCCACTATTGGAGCCACTTCAACCTTGCTACGGATGAACTCATTTCTCATTATCCTTATGAACATACCCACTCACCTGCTTACTATCCTCATCCTTGCAACACTAATTCTATCTATAAGTTTCTTCTTTGTTGACATACACTCAACCCCATATAACATTGTTGATCGTACAATTGTTGTTAATCAAATCAATCTCTATTTCACCATTGAGCTCCTCTTTCATCCAACCAACTTGGATCTTGTTAATCAAATAAATCTCTATTTCACCATTGCTTTGAACAATTGAACTAAGGAATGTGAACCTCTCGATCTATTTGATCACAAGCTACTTAGTAGTTATGTCCTCAAGATTAGGCTCCAATTGCAATTAAACTTCCACTCCATATATTCTATTTAGATTTAATAAGATGAAAACTTTCAATGTCTAAAGTTTTCATCGACAATTCGAGTTTTCTTTGACTTCATCCTTAATCTTATCAATTAATAGGATGTATTCTGCAAATAATATGCACCAAAAAAACCTTCTTTTGAATATGCTTAGTAAAAATATTCATAATTAAAGTAAAATGATATAGACTAAGAGCAGAGCTTTAATGCAATTCAATAATAATAAGAAAATCATTAAACAAGCCAACTTATACTTGAACACATATTAAAGCCCAAATATACATAACTCTAATAGCATCAACATTAGCTACACAAAATTCTTTTCTATACTTCTCTTGGTACTTTATCATAAACTTTTTTCAAGAGTAATCAAGATTAAATGATGAACTTCTTAGAAAATGTATAGCTTCTATGGTAGATTTACCTATCATAAAACCAAATTGATCTAGTAAAATACGAGTATCCTTTATAATATGTATTCAATTACTCTCACACAATGTTTCAATGTAAAGCACATTAACTTAATTCCCTTATAATTTGCACAATTTTGAGCATCATCATTATTCCTATAAATAATACAACAATACTATCCTCCACTTATTTGGCATCTTTTAGACTTCAAAATAATCTCAAATAATTTGATATGCCTAGAAATGCCTTCCCCACCCAAACATTTACACACCTTAGAAGAGTGTAATTTCGATTCAACTGCTTTTCCACTCTTCATTGTCTTTAAAGCATTCCAAATCTCAACTTCACTAACAAAAACAAATAAATGTTTAATTGATATTATTTTAATAATCATTTAAATCACTTATATTAGTTGTACTAAGAAAAACTTAATTAAGAAGCTTAGTCAATGAATTTATACATCTATAATGAATATCTTCATTTCTAAAAAAGTGTGGTCATCTTTGATATATTTTACTTAAGTTAAGTTTAAAATTTTGTTTACTCTAAATTTTCCTAGCTTATAAATATGTTATCTCTAATCCTCAACAATTTCTAATTTAACATATCAATACTCGAATGATACAATCTTAGCATCATGAACTACTATTTTAAATTCATGACAAACGAGTTTATATTTTTTTCAATTCTCAACATTATTTACATTTAAATTATTCTATAGTATGTCTTTTTATCTTTAATTTTTACTTAAACAACTTATTTCCACCACCAAACATCTTTATTATTAAGTGCTCTCCCTTTTGATTCGCAAAGTATACTCTTAGTTATATTGTGACTACAATTAACAACTGGATTACACATAAGGTATGCTTCACCCTCAAAATCTTATTATTCAATTTTTTAAATTTTATTCTTAAGAATATTTATATTATCCTTCTTAATATTTTATTTCACCATTTATATTTAGATCATATTTAAGATTTAGTTATACTTTTTACTCATTATTTTCAAATCCAAAATCAATAATCGATGTTGGGCCATCAAACAGTTATCTGGAATTATCTTTCAATCCTTTCAATAATAAATAATCCATGTTTTTAAGAAAAAAAAATATTAATATGTATTTTAGAAATCACAATTTTATAAGTGTAAATATAATCTCTCTTTAAAGTATTAGAAAGCTTAAGATCATAGGCTAAAGCAAATTCCAAAATCATTATTCAATGTTCATTAATCTCCTTTAAACCAATGCCACCATAAATACATTAAATTTTTCAATCACCTTTCCAATATGTCCATTTAGATCTTCTCCTACAAATATTAGATCTTCTCCTATAAATAACATCTCCGATTGAGGGATTCTTTGAACCAACTTCTACAAACCATGCAATTTTCTTGTATGTTCATATTCAAATCTATTTAAGAGACATAATCACTTGCAACATTAAAATGTATTCCAATAATAATCTTTAAAGATATAATTATATCTTTCAACCTCTTGACTTTCACTACTTTATCTTTCAAAATCTTTTCCAAGATATACCCATGTCATGCTTATGATGATTCTTACCTGAGTATTAGAAAGAAGTTAAAGCCTAAAATATCAATTTCTTCCATTTTCTCCCCCACCCACTTTATTTCTTAAAGGCATAAAATATTGATTCACCTATTTATCATAATATCAAATAACTTAAAATGCTTGCCAATGAGAGCGTCAATAGTCCAACAACCTAATTTTAATTTAAGATAAGCAACTTCTTTACCCGCATTCATCCATAACACGAGAATCATTTCTAATTTAGCACTACACTCGAACGTCAATGCAGCGGCATTTGCACACCTTTCATTACATTCGGGAAATGCAGCATGCTGCTTCAAAGGAATTCCCTAGCTCTAGCTCAAATAGTTAAAGAATTTATAGCATATGAGGATTCAACAAAGTTACACAGCTGTCGGATTCCTAACAGAACTCTCCTCATTTCTCATCCTGGACTTGAGACCCGGCAATGGCGAAGTTAAGAGAAAATATAAATACATGAACACAAAACATAAAATAAAGTATACATAAATATATGATGTTATCTTAGAATAACAAGTTTAAGGCTTGTTTGGTACGGAATTAAAGTAGCTCGGTTAGGGCCAAGAAGCCCTAACTCCATTGAACTAGTCATAAGCAAAATACAAAAAGTAAATATTAGATGATATAAATCTTTGAAGTAATTGAGCATACTTAAACAAAACACAACCAGAAATCCATGCCTATTCTCAAATGCATCAAAAAGAAAAGCAGCGCTAAAACAAAGAAAGAAACCACAGGAAAAGTCAATCCCTACCAATCCCACGATTCTGAAACCGCGGCTAATGCAAAACAGATAAGCAATATCAGGATTCTAAAAGCGCAGGAAACGCAGACAAGTGATCACAATAAACCTCTTTAAAGTGACAAAAATATGTATATAGAAATGCTAGAGGCAATGAAGTTATATTGAATTCGTAAGTAAAATCAAATCTTTGTTTCCTCCTCCGCGTAGATTAGACGGAGGGATCGAAAAGAGCCGCGCACCTTCCAGCTTAGGTAAACGGAGTACTCGAACTTGATTAAAGCGTAGCGAAGCCATGTCGAGAGAGCAACCATTGATGTTCTCGCAGCTTTGCGCCCGTCGGATTTCGGTTTCCTCTGTTATTCCGCTCAAAAGCATTCGCTCCCCCCTTGCCTTGAGCCGACGCACGGCTTCGGATCCACATGTAGACGACATTAAAAAAAAATATTAGTAAGACCGCTAATAATTATGAAATTTGTGAATAAGTTGGAGCTCAACATAAATTATTATCATATATTTAAATTTTATTGATGATATATATTTATTTTTAAATTGAAGTTTACCTAATATACTAAAAATATTATGTATAAAAAAGTATTCAATGATATAACTTCTATAAGTAAAATAAATTTTTAAAAGTATTTTATTTAATTAGTATTTTAATATATTTATACAATTATTTAAATTATATAATTTTTATTTTTATTTTTGTTGACTACATAGATTTGTGATTCTTTTTCAAATTTTTGATGGTTAGCAACACAATATTTTTTATATATTGTCAACTAAATATGTGCTAAAGTATGTGATTTTCGTACTTATTAAATTTATTTATTTTTTTGTCATTTATTCACTATGAAAAAGTAAGTTGATATATTTATTCTTAATTTATATATATAATTATGCAATATGAGACTAATTTTACACTATTCCTAAGTCACATAATCTTTATTGATTACTATATTCAAGGCTTAATGTGTTAATAAGGAATGAGGGTGATGGGTTCACTACACTTAAAAGGTGCAAGTTGTAGGTTAACTACCACAATTTAACTAAGGTAACTTAAATTTGATGGTTCCTAGCTCATTAGGTCACTAAACTAGCTAAGAACTCCATTAGGAGGTCCTAAGTGCATGGGTAAAGGAAGGTTGCAAACTCCAAGTTCTAAGTTATATTACGAGTATAATGGTGCTAATGCTTAAAAGAGATATAAAACATCCTTAGGAAGCTAAGGGATACTAAAATGGAGATTATGGAGCTTAAGGTGAGGTTTGGAGCAAAAAAGGTAAGTTCATTGAATCTAACTTAAAGTGCTAGCAATTAATCCTAATAAGTTCACATCCTAGTAGTTGAAGTATACTAATGCCTAATTGCACATATTTGATAAGTTGGCTACACTTAGAATGACAAATGATCAGGGTTAGGGATTTTCATCATACATTATCTCCCATAATATTGAGGCTTAACTCACAAGTTTACTAAGCTACACAAGGCATCTAACTACATTAATCCAAGATTAATCTCGAAAGTTCATTTAAATAAACATACTTGATATCCTAAAGCATTAAGACCTAAATATGCAAAGTAAGAAATTAAGAAAAATCATATTAATTGATAATTAGATGAGCCAAATATCCAAGCTATCCATTGTTGTCCAATCACAATAATAATAGTAAATATGCAATTCTCATATCCCAAGGAGAAAAATGACGCAAAATAGTTCAAAATCGAATAACTTGAAAAATTAGGGTTTTCGAGACTCCTAATTATAATTAAAAAATGATTAAAAAAATTAAGCTTCAAATTATAAATTAGATTTCACCATTATGTTCCTTTTATTCTTCTGAATAAAATGATATATAATTTGCATGCTTTAGATAATTATTCTGCAAATTATGAATCAAATAAAATATGCATTATTTATTAATAATTAAGCTATCTTTAAATAAATCATTAATTAATCCGACGGCACATAATCCAGAGCAGAGCAAAAATCGGGCTTGTGCGGAAGACGGGACGGGCGCGGAAAACCACGCGCCGACCTCGGATTGGTCAACGCGTGTTAACACGAGGGCGCGTGCCGATGCGATTCAGGAGTGTAACAACCCAGAGGTTGTTACCTATCAATTAGTGCTCTAATTGACTCTAAATCTCTTTCATTACTCTTGCAATAGAGTTAAAAATCTTCATTTCAAATTTCGTGCGATTTGGAGACCGTTTGACAATTTCCAGCGTTTCCTGATTTTCTATTAATTCTGAAGATGCCTAATTTAAATTGACTTCAGAATCAAAAATGGACTTCACCATTGCATTCCTCACGCCCAAATTAGCTTGGGTGAAATTTTGGTGAATTTTGGAGAAAGTCAAAATTTCTTGATTATTTTATTATATTTTCATAATTCAATAATTAAAATAATTAAGATGACTTCCAAATTAAATTTCGACTTCATTTTTGAGTCCGTTACCCTCAATTTAGCTAAAAAGCAAATTTTCAAATTTTTCTAGAACTCCTAAATTAATAACAATTTGTTTTAAACTAATAAATAAATAATTATACATATTATATACATATATATATTCATATATATATATTCCTACATATCCATATGCAAAAAACCTAATCTCTTCACGCGGCCGACCCATACCCTTCGCACGCGATTGAGTCTCTCGCCTCATCACTCGAGCGGCGATAGGAACGAAGTGAAGTCTCCGTTCGACCGAGGCGTGGAGCATCGACGCGTGGCCTCCACCGCTCGTCTAAACCATTCCCTGTCTACCAGATACCTTGGTCATCAATGAGACCTCATCCGTCCGAAAGATATAGCACACAGCCAAAAAGAATCTCGAGCTAGATAAGTGTCGAAACTATACATATGCGATATTTGTCTAGACCTTCGATTTTTGTTTTGATGAGGGTGCACAGAAAGGATCGCAAGAAAGAGGTGGCGAAAAAGGTACTCCCTTCCTTTCACCTTGCTCTATTGCTGAATGCTGAACTTCGATTTTTAGGGTACTAGTGAATAATTACGATATGTTGAGGATCTTATACATTTAAATTAAAATGTTGAGAGGCATATCAGTACCCTCGTTTCGATTCATACCCTATGCATACGTTTTCCTTTGCATAATATTTTCAATATCAATTAATCCTAATGTTGAATACTAGATTATGTGTCTTGATTTGCTCTAAACATATAAACTCTAAAATGCGACATGAAGGAAAGAGAGTACTTTCATTTTTTTTTTTTTTGAAATTTTGTCTTCAACAATTAAGTATTCGATGGCCAGATTTTTCATAAGATTCAGCGAAAATCAATTATATTTTCTTGAGGTATTATTACGCTTGGGTTAAATGAAATGATAAATTTTAGTTCTTCAATATATCTAATTGGGAATGTAAAGCTCATAAAGTTTACAAGGTCTATAAACTATACCTTAGTATAGGTTTAAATCCTTACTCTCTTATGATTGTCATTTTTACTTTGTAAGGACTTCTTCTTGCTGTTTTAGTAAAGTCTCAGATTTAAGTTACAGGTTCCAAATTGATCCCATTTGTGAATGAGATCATCATTGATATGCTTATCACTTTAAATTTAGTAAATCTGCCATGTTTTAGTTAAATTGCATTATAAGTCAGATGTGAAAACTTTCTTAATCAACAAGAAGTATTGTCAATTACATGTCTTCATTACTATCATTTTTGCAAATTACTTATTCAGGTATTCTTTCTTAATATTAAATAAGCGAGTTGAATTGAAACTAGTTGATTAAGATGATTGGTTATTCCTTGTGTACATTCTTTCCATTTTATGGATTTGTTGTGATTGGTATTATGAGTTTTTTTTTTTTTTTTTTTTTTAAATATATGTTTGCTATTAAATTTCCTTAAATTAACTTTAGAGTTGAATTTTGAAGCACTACTTTCTAATATTCATCTAATCTTAAATGGCATACTTCAAGCTGCAACCGAATGATAATACAAAATCCATTGAATTGTAAGGCAGTCCTATATATTTATTACTTTAATGAATGAGATACTAAAATGCTATCTTTGGTGTCATATGTTACCATTTAGTTCAGTGGCAATTAAATGCTGCTCTTTACTTCAATGAATTTAATATTGCCATGTATTTCCAAAGAGGAGATTATCGAAAACTTGAGTGATTCGATGTTACCATTAATTATAATGTGAAAATAATTGTTTCCATATACATTGGAATCATATCTTGTTCTTATTTAAATATGATCATGTGAAGTCAATTGTATAAATGAGTAGAATCAATCTGACATCAAGTGTTTCAATAGAGAACATGTGTTGCTATTCAACATGAATCACGTGCTTTCATAATTCAAATGTTACCATTTTTATATATAATACAGAATGATTAAATGTTGCCTTTCATTCTAATATATGATCAATAGATTATATTAAGCACTGTCATTCATTTAAGAGTAAATGTTGTCACTTAATTTGAAGTAATCAAATGCTGCTAGCTAAATTAAATATGATCACATGTTACCTTTATTCCTAAAGTGATGGGATAAAATGCTGCCATATCTTTTAATGAATCAAGTGTTACTATGTGAAATCAGTGGATCATATCAAATTAATTTCTGCCCTTACTCTAATGGTGAATTAAATGTTATAAGGTGCTATGACGTAGTTTCACATATAAGTATGGATTTTTCTTCTTTTTGTTCATACATGTTGCTGTATCTCAAATGCTAAGTTATTAGGGCTGTATTTTGTGATTACAGAATTTATTTTAGTATCCTTCTAATACTGGAAACAAATGCTCTATCTAAACCTTAGATATTAATGTTGATTATTGTACTTTGGGTATTGGAAAATGGTTGAAAAATTCTTTATATGTCTAATATTAGATATCGATGCATATGCTGCCATATTCCCATCAATTATGTATCAAACTTAATGGTTGCCATCAATTGAATAAGATAATGAGATGTTGTCTTCAACATAACATGCTGCCATTTCTTTTATGATAAATGCTGTCAAAAGAATCATATGCAGTTAAGTTTAAATAAGCCAATGCTGTTCATTCATTTGAAGAGATATATGCCATCATTTAACATGTGTAAAATCTTGTGGTGCCATTAACTATATTTATGAGTATATGTATTATTGGGACATGCTTTACTAGATTCATATGCTGCACATTATCCTTAAGAAATCCAAATGCTATCATTACATGAAAGTGGAATAATGTAAAATGAGAAATAAATACTGTGATTTATCTCATTAACATCATATGCTGCCATCATATGAAATCAAAAGCTTCTATTTAAGTTCATTTGTGATTAAATGCTATCACCAATTTCATTATAAATCATATTGTTGCCATAGAATGCAAATGTTATTCTTTAGTTCAAGATGAATCATTAAGATAATATTTTATGATTGCATAATGTAAACTAAGTATCCTTTGAATGCTGGACATAAATGCTGTACCCTATGCGTGTAGCAGAAAACTGTTGCCTTCTCATTATAATTGCTTCTATTACTTTAGTTAAACTGAAATGATCAAATGTTGTCATTCATTTTTAAGGAAAATCAGGCGTGCCGGTTAGTTTATAAGATTCAAATGCTGTCATGTAAACATATGAATCGTATGTTGTCATCTAATGTGAAAATGAATGTTGTCACTTATATAGAATTGTTATGTCGATAAATAGATGAATATGAGAATTATGAAATACTAGAATAAAAATTGTAGTTTCTCTTATTAACATCATATGCTGCCATGTATATATGTATGAATCAAATGCTGCTATGTATTCTATGGGATTTAAATGTCATCTTCTGTACTAATATCACATGCTACCATCCAGTATATGGTGATAAATAGTCAAATGCTGCCCTCAGTTATATTATAAGATTTAAGCTGTTGTATTGTATATTATGAATCAAATTGTTGCCTTAAAATTCAAACTGCTGCTATGTATTTAATGAATACTGTTATTTATTTCAATAAGTGCAAATGTTGCCATGTAGATTAAGAATTCCAAATAATACTACTGAATTTGAGAAATTTATAAATTGTTATGTTCATCAAATAATATTATGTATTTTTTTGCAAAGATACAATATTGCCTTCAAACTTATATGCAAATGCTGCCATACAGTTTAGATGAATTAAAATGCCTTTGTATTCTTTGCAAATATAAAAATTAGTTGTTATCACATATTGTTTTTCTCTATTTACTAAGTTTCACTTTTGGCATCTATGAATTTCTGAACCCATAATGCTGTAATTTATAACTGCTTATTCACATATTAATATTTTCATAAATACTAATTTTAATGATGATTCTTTGCAGGATAAGTTGTAAGAATAATACAAGAATGCCAAAAGTAAATGTTATCTGTGAAATACACATAAAGTCACTGCTCTTATAAATTGCCAATATTAAGTCAGCATCTCTTTTTTTTTAATATTTAATACAGGAAGTAGATATTAAACTGCTTAGTTTGATTTTATGTATTTGAACTTTATTGTAGAACTGGAAATGAGCAATTCTATAAAAAGGATTGAACTCTATTTTAGAACTGGAATTATACTCTATTTTAGAACTGGAAATGAGCAATCCTATAAAAAGGATTGAACTCTACTTTAGAACTGGAGATAGTCAGTAAAAGTTGACTTATTGATTGTGAAAAATAGAAAATTTGAACAAAAATAAAGGAGACTCTGCCGAAATTTTTAAGAAATTTCGGACTTAGAAACAATTCCGAGAACTTTAATGTTCAATTCAAAACATTCAATTAGTTCATTTTCAATTGAAATTATTAACTTCTTTCTTTGTATGAGTTCTCCTTTTATTTTATTAAATTATATTTCATTTATAATTCCTTCTACTTTTATTTAAAATTGACTTAAGATTAAATATCTATAAGTCAATTTGGAGTCTAATTAACTCTAAAGTAGATTATTAAAAATTTAGATAACAAAAAGATATCATATACTTTACAATTTTTGAAATCCATTGAATGCTTGCATAGCTTTCAGCCTCCTATCCTTGAACATATATTCAAGATTTTGTGCATAAATAAAGATTTTCTTAAAACTTAAAAAGGGGAAAATGCCTTGAGGCAATTAGAGTACAAATGGAAATATTTTCGTTAGAACTTCACATTTTAGAGAGGGTAAATGTGAATGTTCAATTTCCCCACTGTATCTGGTTAAGCAGACGTGCTTAACTCCTCGCCCATTCTATTGTGTACTCCTACAGAATGATGTTTTTCCTAAATATAACTTTAACTTAAATATAAGAGATTTTCTTATAATTGAAAAATCTCTTCATAACTGTTTAGTTATGCTTTCGAATCATAGTCTTAAACTATGATTATCTTAGATTGAGAATCTAAGATATTTCCTCTTTTCCTTTATACTCTATATTTTCAGTTTGAGTATTGCTTTAGTTAATTTGAATACAGTGTATGTTGCTTAATTTCAATTTATGCTTCACTGTATATTAATTGTTTACTTAGCATAATTTCATTTGACCATATAAATTGCTTGCATTTCGCACGCATATTAATTTCTAACCTTTAAATTTTCGGGAAAATGTTAGAATTATAAATAGAAAATGAGTATTTTTACTCAATGAGTCTTATACTATTTTCCATACAGTTGCACTCTTTACCTTTCCATACTACATAGCTTTTCCAGTACCACTGCATACTTAAATTGTAAATAACAATTGTGATATCTTGTTAATCTAAAAACATAGCCAATTTTAAAATGTACTTAGACTGTTTAGTCTAACCACACTTTTCTTTTTCTTGGCTTTGCCCTATCATATTTAAATACCAAAATATGATAGATCCAAAGTCCTTTTTTTCAGGTGATGCAGGTCCAAGTAGTTGAAGAACTTATAAAGAATTTCTGCTTCCGCTTAATTTTTTTTTTAAATTACATGTATAAGTGAGAGAGAGTGATTTACTTACTACATTTTTCTCTTACTTTTAAAGTTTGTAATAAACTATTTAAGTTACTTTTGCCTATATTTACTAATCTGTGTTGTATCTTCTATAAACTGCTTGGAATGAATGAGTGGATTTATCTAATTTCTAGCGTTGTAGATAATTGTAATATCACATCTATTTGTATCTTCACTTTCATTTATTTAACTTAACAAATACTCAAAAAGAGACTTGGCCACTTAGCATCAACACTTGAATAATTTTCTTCTAATCAAGTGTTGGGTGCTAAGGTAACACCCCAATATCTGGATTAATCTTCTATCCAATATATTGGGGCCGTTACAAGGAGGGACAAAACCGGTCCGGTCCAAGGTAAAGCGCGCGCAGATCGAACTGGGTCAGGACCTGCGTCATTTTCCCTGACAGAGCCCGATGGGGTACGGCGAGGGTCGACCCTCCCAGTCGAACCTGGGAGTCCCGCGGTGTCGCGCCCCGCCCCATCGCAGCGCGCAAAAGAGACAATTATGATCAATTTCGACGGCGGCGCCGCTCGGGGAGGAATAACCCGTCACCCCGAATAGGTAAAAATCGAACCCATCTGAAGGGCTGCTGACTCAACCTCAATGAGGGTTAAGAGCTAATACTTAAGATAAGAGTAATATCGTTATCCCAAATATTAGACAGATTCATATATTGGATTTAAAATACAATAGGAATACAATTTATATATAAGATATCAACATTTCCAATATACTGATCACATCATAATACTAAGTATAAGTAGTATATAACAGAGTGCGGAAGCTTAAAGCAAACATCCAGAACCATTCATCACAAAAGCTGTATGAAAATATTTATTTCAGAAAAGAAAAGAAAATACATCCAGAATTATTACAAATATTTTCTGAATAACAGACGTAGAGCTAAGTACTGGACTAAACTGAAATAAACTAAGCAGAAAGGTAATAAAATTGGAGGAGAGTCCACTAGTGTTTCACAAGTTCCTCCTGAATCTCGTGGTTGTCCTCCTGACCTGGCTCAATATAATGTTCAAGATCTAGCAAATTGTCGAATCCCAAAAGTACATCGTGTTAGATAATAAGTCTAATACATCAAAACTAATCTAAATAGTTATAGTTATTCATTTAATATTTATATAATGTAATTAAATCTGCAGAAATACTGTAAAGGTAATTGAAAGCATAAAATTGTATAAAACTGTATAAAACTGAAGTAAGGTGAAGTAAAGTAAAATTGAACTATAATCTGAATACTGAAAGTAAGCCAAAAATAATAATTTATATGAAACTGAATAATATCATGTAAAATTATATTGTATGCCACTGAAACTGTGCATTTGAATATGCCACAATACTGCATGCCACTAATATGCAACAAAATATCATTGAACTGATATGAGTCATACGATCCAATGTCTACATACATCCAGTTGGGAACTATAATGTCAATGCATCCTAAAATTCTCCAATCAATATATGCAATATTCCGTAACCCATAAATCATCGTTGATACTCATATGACATCACTGATACTCAACATCGTGCTTATGCTCATGCTCATGCTTTTAAGCTACATGAGATAAAATTTAGAAAATACTTAGAAATCTGATAATAAATTCAAGGTCTCTATTATGCAAAATTATGCTAAAAGGATTATGACTCTTACATTCTACTTCGATACTTGGTTAAAGTTGAGAATTTACTTAAAATAATTAGATGGGATAATTATATACACATATTTAGCATGTTTATAAGAAATGTGGTTCTTAACACTTAGTTTGATTAAGCCACCCTAATGAAGCGATCTTCAATATGAGGCATCACCCGATTGTGATTTATATCTCAAGCTAAGTCATTAAGATGCCCAACTCATAATCACACTTAGCATCATAAAGAAGGTGACTCGAATTACTTAGTTTGTTTAAGCCACACCTATTAAAGCGATCTTCGCTAAGAGGCATCACCCGATGATGATTTATATTATAATCAAATTAAAGAATGAGTCCCTATTTATAACACTCTTAGTCTTAAAATATTTACTCTAATGGGATTATATTCATCTAACCCCTCGAGATAGCACCTGGTTATAAGTCCATATTGGAGTGAATCAACCAATCCTGAATACTACTGAAGTAATCCAGTACTATAGATATACCATACTATACTAACCAATAATCTGGGTTTAAACAACTCTGTTTAATCAACAAGGATTTATCAAAGCTATTAATATTTACTCTAAATAGGTGAGTCCTACAAACGGCTCGAAGGGTATGATCAAAAGATCACTCAATGTATGTTGCTACCATAAGGAATAAGTCTTATTTTAAGTACTTTAGGTAAATCCTACCATAAGGTATCAAGTTAAATTTTTAAAGTTATAAAGGATCATCTAAGTTTCTACCTCAAAAAGTTACAAAAGCTCTTTCTACCTCAAGGTATCAATAATTAAGGTCTTTAAACATTTCAAGAATGATCCTAAAGCAAGATCCTTAATATCTCATTTTTATACTTCTTAAGTTAACATTCAAGTGATCAGATCAGATGATCAAAATTCATCCGATCCTTTTCTATTCTACAATTATGGGATAAAATCAAATATCTTGTTAGAGTTAGATCATTTCATAATTCATTACAATTTTATTATCTATTTTATATTAATAGTCTTATATAAAAGAAAATTAAAGATCTAAAATTTAGATTTAGATGGTTCAATCACACAGATTTGATATTAACCTTAGCACTTCTAATTTAATAATTTAAGATCAATACTAAATCAGATGCATTATTAGAACAATATCAATTAAATTATCTTTCAATCAAGTTAATTTATTAAGTGATTAAGATTTAGATCTTAATTAATATAAGTTAGGGTTCAACCCCTAACCATTCTACTATTAAGATCAAATGTTACTTTTAAAGGTCAATAATAAATTAATGTATTAATAGTGTATTATTGATGACAATTTCAGGTTTGGATTAAGTATCATCTACTTAATCAAGTTATAATGATTTTTTTATGTTTAATTATGGTTCAATGTCAATTTAAGCACATTTAGGTGTCCAAATAATGTTAAAGTTCTCTAACATAGATTCTAAAATCATAAAAGCACAGAAATGTAAATTCGACATAAAATGGAAAGTAATTAAGGCTAACTAATTTCAAATAAACCAAAGGAGTTAGCACTTGATTATGAATTTAAAGGACTTATGTTTCATGCCATTTAGTTGTTAAGATTATACATATTCAATACAAGCTTCTAAAGATTCTATTATCTAGCATTTGACATAATACATTTAAAATTTATGATAAGTTTTGAGCACTTGATAAAGATGACAAAGTTTTAAACTAAATTTCAATATAGAATTTTATGCAATGCTTAATTTTAACTAAAATAGGTTCAAATTTGATATAATTCAGTTCCACTAGGGTCCTAGTGACCTTAAAATGCGAAAACAGAGAAGCTTTTAGCACTGCAGCGTGCTGTGGCACTTTTAATGCTGCCCGCTGTGGCGCGCTGCAGCGGTCCAACTTGCGAAATTACTGTTCAATTAATTCATTTTTCTGATTTTTCTAAAGTTTTCTTAAAATACAGCTACAGCCCGCTGCAGCGTGCTGTGGCGCATTGCCGCGGTCAAATTTGCAATTTACTGTTTAATTAAATAATTAACGGATTTTAATATGATTTTTTCGAAATGCCGCTGCAGCGCGCTGCAGCGTCAGACGGTGTTCTTCGCTGGACGAAACCCGTAAGGCCTACTTTCGAGCTCAAATACTCCCAATCCAGAGCATTCCATGAGTGATTACATATATCAATGGAAAGGTTTTTATGACACTTTTTCATTGACACTAAAATTAGTACAAACAGGGTATCTTAACTATACAAAAAATGATAATGAATGCAGGGGTGTACAGAATACAAGAAAAACAGAGCAGTTTTTTGTGATGCTCTTAAGAGTTTTAATGGATTCCATACATGCTTATGGACTTCTAAAGATACATTCAGGCATAATAGCAACATGAAGAAGGCAAATGGGTATAAGGAGAGTGAGCAAACGAGTATCTTAGCCTTGCAAGGGGAGGAGGAAGAAGTAACCCTTATTTTCTTCAATACTTGGAGATGAGCTTTCTCCTTCAGCACATGTGCAGAAATGGAGAAAAAGAAGAGGAAGATTCAGCAAGAAGAAGAAGGAGGAGCTGAGATCCCTTCTTAAAGGGAGGAGGAAGGGAAATGGGGATATGGCCTATAGAGGCTAGGGGTGAGGAAAGAAGAGATGGCTCTTAGCCATCTCTGAGAGCCATCTCTTGCGTGACATGAAGGGAGGGGCGCCGAATATGGAGAGCATGGTCAGCCGATTAGGATGCCAGCTAGGAGAGAGGGGGAGAAATTGCAATTTAAGTACTAATTAATTACTTATTTATTTTCTCTAATTATTCAAAAATTCAAATTAGTTGTTGCGCACTCCGAAAATTTCCAAAAATTCACCCCTAGCTAATTTGGGGGTGAGGATTCAACGACGAAGTTGAAATTTGATTCCGACGATTATTTAATTATTCTATTTTTCGGCGCATTTAATTATATTAAAATATTCACGAAAATTCGACGACTTCCAAACACGTCCAAAACATCACCCCTAGCTAATTTGGGGGTGACGATCACAACGGCGAAGTCGGATTTCAATTTCGAGATCAAAATAAATACATTAATTTTCTAATTAATTAAATATTTAAATATTCCAAAATAATCGATTGAGCTCCGAATTGCTTCAAACCATCAATGTTTTGTTCTAATGACTACATAAACTTAGTGAAATGATAATCACGATATGATTAGGCTAAAATTAAACTGGGTAAAAATTTTGGGTTGTTACATGCGGAGTGAGGCGCATGCCAACTCGCAGCCCTCGACAAAGTCATCCCGTCAAGCCCAGAATCAGCGCCTGACGTTGACGGGGCGGTCAATGGGGTGATGCTCTATGCTCTAGATGATGAATATTTACTGGAGGATGGCTTTCTTACCACTCAAATAGATCCACAAATAAAGATAGCACTCAATAATGGTTTAAATATACAAATCCAGTATTAAATACTAATGTAACACTCGTTGATATGTTAATATTGCTTAATTTAATAATGGAGTGTTACAGTGGATTCAAGAATTTCAACAATTCAAAAAGTATAGCTGTTTGATGCCTTCAAGGGGAGAGGTCATATGGATTAAACTACTTCTACTAATTCAATGATTAATTTACTGGTGTTCCACTCTTTTGTCAAGATAATCTAATAGAATAATTATGTAATGAAATAAATTCAATGATTTTACAAGAAAATATCAAATAATATTATAGCGGGGAATGCTAATGATATAATAATTATTTCTTTTTTATTAAGGCAGCTGCTTCTTCGATTTGGGATAGACAGCCATTGATAAATAATGATGTATTGCTACACTTATATATTAATATATACTAAAATATATAGATAGTATTTTAATTTAATGTGTAAATAGATTATTAATTGAATATATTTTTTTGTGGAACTTATATGTAAAAATTAAAAAAAAAAAAATTTCATTAATCCTAAATACTTTTTAATGTATTTTTTTTGTATAAATATAATATTTTTCAAAAATATTTTAACAAATTTGTGAGCCTAAGACGTGGGAAGGAGAAATGCTTCCAGCAAAAACCAACCCAAGAGCGGGGACTAGAGAGATAGAGAAGTTTCAAAATATTAATTTGTTATATATAAATATATTAATATAAGCATTAACAATTAATATTTTAATTTTTTTTTCTAAAATAGTAATTCATTATTTTCTTAATATTTTATAATCATATTAATACCCAAAGTTATTATCTAAATATTTAATAATACTAAAATAATAATAATAATAATAATAATAACCAATAGTAATGAAAATCACTATAAATCTTGATGTATTATTCTTATTTAATTTACCATTTTTCTTAAAATAAAATTATTATTTATTCCAATATTACCAAAGTCAAATTGACTCAAATTATCAAAACAATCAAAGTGACATTTGAAGTCAAAGAATAGAGTTATTTTTACATGTTCAATTTTTAATATTCAATTATTTCAATTTCTAACAATATCATAAAAATTATGTATGGTGTTCTCAATAATTAAGCTTTTGAAATATATATATATATATATATATATATATTTCATTGCTTGTTTAATGCTGACTCTCTTTCAGATTGATGCTCATTAGGCTTGCATTGATTGTCACCTGATTGGACTCCTGAGTAGCTGCATGAATCAGAGATAGCTGCACTACAAACTCTCCACCATTCTGATCATGCTCCATTTCAACTGATTATTTTAGTTTTAATTGCAATTAGATTATGTTTTATTTATTAATCTTTTTACTACCTACTTAAACTTTGTTTGTTTCCCAAAAATAATCTAGTTGGCCATTTATTTACTAACAATTGCCACACATATATTGTGCAAACTATAAACACCAATCATTACTACTAAATAAGCACAATAAATAGCATTAAGGAATGATCTTAAGCCAAAAATAATGCTCATAATAGGACTTTGAAACAGGTCAGTCAATGGATGAGCAAAGAGTCTTTACACAAATTTAATGTACTGTTAATAGAAGCCCCATTCAATGAAGATAAGCATTCTCGACAAAAATGACAAGGTCGGATAATTAGAATTGCCAAATCTAAGCTGCGATAAAATGTTTTTTTTTTTTTTGAAAAAAAGCGAACTTCAAATAAGTAAATACATGGCCGGGAGTACTTGAACTCAACCACAGAGTTACAACACCATTCATGCGTAGCGTTAACCAACAAACGCTACCGTAAACATAGATTGTTGAGCTGCATCACATTAGAAACTTGGACTTTTTGGCAGTGCAAGCATCATGAGAACCCATCTGCAAGAAACAAATTACATTGAGAAGAAATCTATTAAGTTCATTAGAGTGTTCAGAACATTTTGCCACTGAATCTATGCATGGAAACGGTACTTAAGAAGTGAACTATAACACAGAACTTACATAATCTTTTGGTGCCTGGCATTGCTTCCGTAGTCTTGCCCGTCAGAAAGCTTCTGACCCGCACCCGCAACTATCAGGGGTAAATCTTCAATGAATAAACTCCAACTTCTTTGCAGCCTAAACCTTGTTACTGCACCTAACCCAACATCTGCTTAACATGATGACATCCCAAGGATCTAGTCGAGTAAATGGAAACAAAATAGAAGTATCAGAAAGAAATCTCCATGCTACATTGACCACAACATCTCACAAAACACACGCATAACCATCAAGAATTGGAAGGAATAAATTGATAATTACAAGTCCAATGGGCTCAAGAGCTTTCAGGTCACTCGACAAAAATGACCACACACAAACTACTCTCACGTCTCACTCTCTCTCTTAAAATAAAATAACTCCCGATCTCATAACAAGCAATTAATCCTTAATCCATCTGCATTGCATCTCCTCTTCATCCAACCTTCATCAATACACAAAGTGTATCTCCACCTGCTTTAACTCGCCATCATCATGTAGGCATGTCCACGTGACCAACTTGTGCTCATGTGAGCACTCAACATCTTAATGAATCTTCTTGGATGATCCGATTTCTGATGCTCTTCAGTTCTCCAAAACTGTTTTATAATTCTTGGAGTCTCTGTATCACCAATATTTAAAAAACATTACTACCATAGTTTGGGTGAGTGACCTCAATAGGTATTTGCACCATCTAACACTTAATGCACTTCAAAGAACAAATTTATATGCTAGCATAAATTCAGTAGACCGTGGCAAGTTTTGAACAAAGTAAACTGCCAAATCTCAATTAAAAAGCAGAAAAATAGGGGCTGAATAAAACTAATGAGAACTTCTTATTTGAATTCTTATTGGTGAATTTGATAACGATTATTTTACCACTCTTTATAGAACATAAAGATTTATGTGAAAAAAAATGCTTTGATTGTCCCTTATTATAAGTATAACAAAACACTTTATCTTACATATTGAGATGACTTATCTGATTTAGGTTCATAAACAAAATTTAGTGCCTGTGCTATATGTACCTCAGAAACAGAAAAAATAAAACACATGGCTAAATTTGTTAATGTGACTTGACACCACAACACAATACACATGAGAGTGCATACCGCTCTAATTATATAAATAAACCTAAGATAAGTGCACGCACTCTAAAAATGAGTACTATGTGCTCTAGAAAGGTCATTGACAACCAGAAAAACATATCATTGCCCTTCTCATGCGAGATCACAAAACGAAAATAAGCCTATTTTAAATCATTCATAGCATTTATTAATTCATCTTAAGAAATTAAGAAAGTAAGGAAGATTCAGTTCAGATGATCTGAATAAAAATAGCGTTTATACAAACTATTCCATTTTTTTCTGCATAAAAACTGAAGGATTCTCATTAATTAAAAGAATAGAAGCAAGTTTTGGATCATTCAAGAAGTTCTCACTAAAAGGTGAAACCTTCTAGAATAATCCTCTTGATCATTAAACCATGATTTAATAAAAATCAAATACATTTATTAAGCCATGTGAATGTAGATTACAAAATATATGCAAAATGCTAAAATTTTAAACAGCCACAAAAATCATAGAATATATCCTTTTGGGCTAAAACCAAGCGATGCATCCCTCTAATTCACTTTATCTTATGTCTATGGTTATTGATGAGGTTTATTGAGCAAGTTATAGCGGCATGCAAAGGTTAGAATAGGTTTCAAAGGCCAAGTGTATCACATACATACAAAGTTCCACTTAAGCTTTGGTATGTACTCCCATGGCTTGCATGCAACTAAGGATGGTACAAAATCATTCTTAGAATTCAGTAGTAAGATCTTAAAAATATTTTAGCTACATGCATAATCATTCTAAGCATTTACTAAGCACATAATATGTCATTCAGAATCTTCTTAAGTTAGTGCTTCATATTTCACATGTCTAAATATAAGCACTGAGGTTAAAATCAATTTTTAAGAAAATACTAAGCATAGGCATGTGATGTGGGCCATCATGAATGCTATTATAACTATCTTGTCAAAATGTCGGTCATTAAATTTTAGATATGACTCAAATTGTCTAGGGCAATATCTTATTGATAGTTCAAGATGATCGATTAAAATTTCAAATTTTAGAAAAGCCTTACATGCACCGCACAGAGCTCAAACATAATACACAAAGATTCAGAAGCCAAAGGTTACTAAGCCAAGTCCAAAATCTCAAAACGGAGTCTGCACGAATCTCGCAAGTTTTTTGATCCTTGCTCTAATCTCAAGAACATATTTACGAACACACAAAAGTTTGTGATGCAATTTTTTCATAAAAAAGATTATATACAAAAAATAAATTCTATTTATAGACTTGTTAAGCCATTGATTAGGAAAGCTATTAACCATTCAAAAAATTAAGACAATTATGGTTAACAATCAGTGAGCTCTTTATCTAATGGTTATAGCTTCTGAACGGTGTTATGAGTGGAGCCTGATTGGATCAGCATTGGATGTGTTGAACGGAACCAAGACGAGGCTAGATAGTAGGCTGGGCGCCCAAGAGTGCCCAGGCACATGAATTTATGCAATCAAGATGCAGCTTCTTCAGAAGGCAGAAGGTTGGACGCCCAAGTGCCTGTAATAGGCATCAAATAGAGGGTAGATGCCTGGACACCTATGGCGATTAAGCCGCAAACAAACGCAACTCTTCACAAGCAACGTGATGCATGTGAACCCAAGGATGGTCGCCCAAATGCGCCCAGTCACCTGCGGCGGTTTCGCCTTGAAGGGATGGGCCCAGACAAGAGCTAATGGGCAATTATGGTCCATTTATATATATATGTTTTGGCTGCCATTGATGATTAATGTGATAAGCAGTTGTTGTTGTTGTTGCTATGGAAATACAATAAACAAGGAGAGAACTTAAAAAGTGAAAAGAGAGAAGTTTTAAGAGTTTGGGTGTGTGAAAAAATCCCAGACAAGTTTTTTCTCCTTCTTCTTCCTCAAGAGTCAAGTTCTCTGTAAGTGTTGCTTGTGTGCTAATGTGTATGATTAAAGGTTGAGTTAGAAAACCAAGGGAAGGGCATAGAGAAAAGAAAGAAGGCTAGGGTTTGTGTATTTCCTTGGCGGTTGAAACTTTCCTCTTCTTTCAAGGTTTGGGTTCTCAGGAACAGCTCTGTAATCTCTTTAGTCTTCTTCGTACTAGATTTTTTTGATGGTGTCGCTTCGTAATTTTTCCCAGCTTTGGGTTTTCCACGTAAATTCGGTTTTTTGAATTGTATTTCTCTGTGATTGTTCTGTGATCTGTAATGTTTCTGTTTTGTGAGTTTGCCCAGGCTAATTACTCAACTACAACAAAGTACTGTCCTCAACAAATGGTGTAATTAGTGATCTAGGGTTGTGACTTGACGACCGATTTATTGATGAGTGAGTTGCAAATTGACGATGTTAGTTGGCGTCTCATTCATTATAATTTAATGACTATAGAAGGTGATCTGTGTGATATGTAATCTAAGGGTTATAGTTGTTGATCCATATATTGCAATTAGATGACTGTGAATATTTATCGATGGCGTCTAATGTGAAACCTAAAAGCTGAGATTCATGAAAAAAAACTCGTACATCATCCCAAGATACAAATAACTAGAAAATTAATAAAATTTAAGAAAAAACAGCTTAATTAATTTTAACATCTATTAGAAAGGCTCTTGCATTGTGTGTAAATGTGAATTCTTATCACTTATTAAATGTTAAGCAAAGCATAAAAATACAATATGAAATCATAAACAAAACTAAATATTGAAAATCTTGAACAAAATAAAGTTGGAGAAAAATAAGCAAGTCAAAATTAATTTCTGAATGTGATTGATATTTACTTACAAAACCATGTCAAAATTTATTTAACATATATACAAAATTCTACTATTCTTATCTTGATTTTGAATTTACAGATTCAAAAACATTTCACATACAAAAGAAAACCGAATTTTAAAATATTAAATCTCATATTAACTAGCTATATAACAAAACTAAGAGCATGTTTGGTTCACCTAGCCTGACTTAAGCATACATAGTCTAATTAAGCAACTAAGCTAAAATAGTTTGGTTGCAAAGCAGTCTTAAACCATGCAAGCTACCTACGGTGAAATAACATTTAATTAATATAACAAATAAAGTTATTATTTATGATTAACATAATTACAGTTAATTTTATTAAAATAATTATAAAAATAAATAATAACATATTTATAAATATAGTCATATATTTAAGTATAATTAAGACCATTAATTATAATTATCAAAAATAATATTTATAGAAAATAATTAATTAAAAAAGCAATAATACTATTATATATAATTAATAATTAATTTTAAATAAAATAAAACTTAATTATTATAATTAATTAATTAATATTAATTAATCATTATTATTATTAATACAAAAAACATTTTAATCAGTATTACAACAATTAAAATACAAAATAAATTATAGTTAAAATTATTATTAATAAGCCATTATATTCTGACTAATTAATTTAATTATAATTAATCATAATTAACTAAGTAATATAAAAATTAAAAAAATCATTTATTATAATTATTCAAACTTTAGTTAGTTTAATTTAAGTTCAGAGCTATTTAATTTAAGTTTAAACCGTTTAAGGTGAATTAAGCTAAGCCTTAGAAAAATTTATTTAGAGCTTAAATGAAACTAAATTAAGTGTACAAATAAAAGCACTAATACAACTAGTTTTTAAATAAATTTCAAACTTTTTATATTATTTTCAAAAGGATCATATTATATTATCATACTTAATTATTGAATAAGTTTCAAATTAAGTTCAAAAATTTGCATGGCAGCATTACTATTAGATCTTAAAACTAAATTATCATAGATGTGATTACACCTCAAAAGGCATACTTATTGTACATCATTTAATATAACACAAGTTGCACCTTACTAATAACTTCTTGCCAATCTTGAGATAATGGTGTCAAGATTACATCTAACTACTAACTTTCATTTAATATAATACACACGCATACATAAACAAATAAAATAAAATAAAAATACAAGAATATTCACTAGCAATTTTTCTGCTTATATTTCTTTAATAGAAAATGAATTTTCATATGTTTGCTTTAATCAAAACTTAGTATCACTTATCATATTCTTACTTAAAATGAAACTAACGAGTGTTTTAGAGATTTTTATAAACCATCTTGTTAACCTTCCAAATTGTTCTAACTATTCAACATAAAAATGTCTGGAAAGTCACATAAAAGCACTAAAGCACTTATAATTTCTTTTCTTACCAGGGTAATCATAAGATGAGTTTATATTCAAAGATTTCCACATGCAAGAAACTTGATAAATAAAATCATTTAAGAAAAGATTTTAAATCGTATTTTAAGAGAATTACAAGGCATGATCATTATGTTTGTTAACCTCATGTTAAAAATTCACATAATGGGATTTTAAACCTGAAATAGATTGAAAGTATCAGATGACAATCACTTTGAATAACAATTTTTTGGCCAAAACTTAATTAGTGATTTACAAATTTTCAGAAATTCATGAAGAGTATCATCATAGAAACAACAGGAGATTTATGCTAAGTTTTATGTGTTATTGCTAAAATTTATCAAACAAAATGAAATAGTCAACTCTTTGGAAGAGATCAAAGATTTGACTTAAAACCACCATATAACAGCTGAACACAGTAAATAAGGTGTTGAGTAATCCATTTTATTAAATTAAAAAAATTCTCTTTAATTAGTCTTATTTTTAGTGAGTACAAAGCTCTTAATGTAAAACTAATAAAGGATGGATTAAAAACTGCTGATTAATTATACTAAGAAGTTGCATTTTAAATTTGTTTCAAATTGAGAGTATCTTATTGTTTCTAAGGTTAGTCAATAATGAATCATTAAAACATTAATAGTGCTCTATAAGAACTATGTATTGTTTAGTGTATAAGATAGTGAGAATCAAATGTACTCTGTGATATCTTACCAAACACGTCAAGAATGATAGTAGCAAGCCTCCTCTATACATATGATACATGTTCATGTAAGAATTTCTATTTCAAAACATATTAACACGCTGAATTCAAATTCAAAAAAAGGCATATTGAATGCTTTAAAATTATAATTTGAGTTTATACAAGAAAAATCTAGCTTCCTAAGAAACTATCCCAGCATAAATCAATGGCACTTTCTCTTCATGACGCAGGTGAAAAAGCGTCCTATATTGAGAAAATTTCATCAGATTGAAAAACAAAAAACTTTCTCTAAACATCAAATTTTCTGCACAGAAGAATAAAATTCAGAGCCAAGGATTAGTACTTAGAGCTGCTACGCTACTAACCTTCCTTGGGTCCTCCATATCCATTCTAAAACATGGCGACAATCCGATTCATTCCTGAAAATTCTATTCTCAGTTCGATAAGACTTCAGCTCATAGTTCTCCTGAAGACTGTTCAGTTCCTTCTTCATAATCAGATGCTTGGGTACCACCAGTTTCTCCGTCTGCTCGCTGTAAGCATGGCAAACAAAATCAGCCACACTTTCTAAAGGCATTGATGCATCAATCCAGTGATACATTAACTCATTCCTGAACCAAGTCATCTGCCTCTTTGCAAAATTCCGAGAAGCTTTCTGGAAGTCAAACAGCAGCGCCTTGAAGCAATCTACCGTGCTTCTCCCTCCATCGCTCCTGCATTTCAGCAAGTACTGCATTGCCTGTCTATACCCAATTGCTCGTGTAGCAGAGTTCATATTCGGCCGAAGGCCGATGTCGAGAAGCCAGGAGGCTTCAGAGAGAAGCCCCTCTGTATCCCAGAGCATTTCCTCGCACCTCAGATCAATGGCGCGGTAAAGATCTATTCTTGGGCTTGTGAGGAAGAGGCATATGAAGTCAAAGTCCAGATTTTTGGCAGATAAAGTGCCCGAGCTTCTCTCTATTTGCTCTTTGAACGAGTCATATGGGACCGGAAAAGCAGAGGGAGGATGCCCACCAGAGGATCTGATTATTTCGAGGCTGCGGCGGAGGCGATACCAGTTGTTAAGCGGAAAAGTCGGAGCCTTTGGATCGCCGGCGTTCTTCACCAGCTCGGCACCTTCATCCCACATGCCTTTCTCCTGAAAACGCTCGAGCTCCGAGAAAGCTTCGGAAATGGCGTCAAGAGACGCCTTTGGAGCCTCCGGCTTGCCGTAAATGAACCACCTGAGATAAAGCCCGGTTCCGCCTGTGACGAGAGGCACCTTCCCCTTGCCGAGAACTCCATTGGCGGCATTCCGCGCGTCCTCGAAAAACTGGCCCGCGGAGTACTCTTGGAATGGAGGGAGCACGTCGATGAGATGATGGGGGATCTCTCTCTGATCGGCGAGGGAGGGTTTGGCCGATCCAACGTCCAGGCCGCGGTATATTTGAACGGAATCGGCGCTGATGATCTCTCCTTTCAGCTTCTTAGCCAGAGCCAAGGCTAGTCTGCTCTTTCCAGAACCAGTGGGTCCGGAGATGACGATGACTTTCTTCTTCTTGTTTTCGTTGGGGCAATTGGTCGTACAAGATGTGGGCGCGACGGACGGCTTATGTGGAAGATAGAAGATGGTGGGTTCTGGCTGGAAGCACACGCAAGATGCAATCCTAATGCCGCAGGAGGCAAGCGCTGCTGCCCTGTTCATTGTTGTTTTAACAGGTTCGAACAATGGAAGTCGAAGATGGCGGCGATCATCAGTGGGCCGTCGGAACCCTTCGAGATAAACTTCTCTCAAAATATTGATATTTCCAAGATTTTTTGTATAATTAATTGGCCACAATAATTTTTTTTTTCTTGAATATTAGTCCAATCATATATTTACTTTTTAGATGTTACACATATATATACCCTAACTTAATATTTTCATAATTGCTAAACTTCTTAGGCAAATATAATTATTGTTAATAAATTGTAATTAACATTATGATTTCAGTAAATCTTTAATTTGTATTAAAGCATAATATTACTATGCTTCAACATCAAAAATCACACATTACTTTAAATAAATAAGTTATAATTAATTTTAAAATAAATCAAATATTTCTAACAACTAGAACTTTGAAATACTCAATACTTATTTATTAAATTTAAACAAAATTCTTAAAATGTGACTCTAAGAATGCATGAGAATTCAAATTTTCATTTTTAATAATTTTATTTTATAGAAATAACATCTACGATTTATCAATATCCTTAAATCTAATCCCCGTATCATTGATGAAGTGCATATTAGATGAAGTGTCATCGCTCTCCTTATGAAAGGAGATGTCAATGACTGCGTTGAAGCATATACGGATATTCTGTGAAATCAGCGGCGACGAAGCTCTCTACATCGTAGCGTTGACAAGGAATGATTGTCATCTTTGTATGATAAATAACACATTTGGATGGGTTCTAACTTAATTTTATGGATTTCCAATCTTAATATGATTAAAAATATTTATTTTACTGCAAGAACTTAGGAAAGGCTTCATCTTTTTATATTTTGAAGCAATGCTTAGCAAGTTGATGGTAAAGATGATGCATGTAATGCAACTACACTTATAAGAGATCAATCATCAAACTCCAACTACACTTATAATAGTGCTTTACGCTAAGAAAAGCAACATGTCGCAAAGCTTTGTCAAAGCTTTCAATGTTTGCCTCGCCTCAGACCTCTCTGAACGAAGAAGATCCTTCTCCGTGTCTTCGTCCACAGCTTCATTCAAACAATTTAATTTGGAGAAATCATTCGAAATTGAATGTTTTCGAAATAGAAAGATCTCAAATCGAACAATTTGGTTGAACGAAATCTAAATTTAAGAGAGTATTTTTACTCCTCAATATTACTTAAAACACTAACTCTCAAATTACTCTATTTTAAACAGAAAAATCTTATGTTTTCAAAAAAATTACAAAACAACAATAAATTAATAAAATTACAGAGTGATTTGTTTACCTTCAAATTTCTCAAATTTTATGCGGTATGTGTATGAAATGCATAAGCGAATGAATAGGAACATAGCTTTTCCTTTGATCATTCATTAAGACATGCATATATCAGCAAAAAAACAGGTTCAAAGATTCCTAAAGCTGGCCTGTTCAAGAAGAATATTCCTTCAACCAAACAGTATAATAATAACAAAGCTCAACAACTCTACATTTTAATCACATGGTTTTACAGCAAATTTGAAAGATTCCCGAGCTTTCCAGATCATGTCTCAGCCATATTTTCGCTTCCAATGTGGAAAGTGCTTTTCGAAAAGTGATTTGATAATTTGATATGTATATATTTTTTAAAATTAGATAAAATGAAGCAAATATGAGAAATGTGGAATTCAAGACATGAATAACAATTTTGATGTGATAATAAGACAGCTATAATAATAGCTTTTGGGAAGTCAGGAGGAAGCATTGCAGACGTCTTTGCACGATCGGTTGTACTTCATATGGCTCTTGACGAGCTGGCCGGCGGCGAGCGCAGACATGAGGGAGAGCTCTCCGGCGAGGACGGCGCCGGCCACCACGGTGGCGAGGAGCCTGGAGTTGGAGCCCGGAAAATCCTTATTGGCGCCCTTTACGCCGAGGAGATCCAAGCATGCTGACTGGGATGGAAGCTGGGTCCCGCCCCCGACCGTCCCGACCTATTGATAAAGAACACGTGGACAGTTTCGACAATTTCTCAAAATTTGAATAGTAAATAATAAACAGCACCTTGAAATATAGTTTACATCTAAAGATATTCAAAGCCAGGAATTGAATTAGTTTACACAACCAAAGAAAAGGAATTACATTAACTAGAATGCAATAGCAAAACATGGAACATTATCACAAAACGAAGCTGCTTAAATTAGTAAGTTGGAGCTTAATCTAACCATGGGACTCCTCTCGGGCTCAAATCGAGCCGGGCTGAATCGAGTTAAATACGACTCGAACTTGAAATTTTATATATGAATATGACTCGACCTCAAATCTAATTCAGGTCGATCTGATTCGAATCAAAACAGATCGAGTTCGAGCTAACTTAAATTTGATTCAAATTAGTTCAAAAATAAATAATAAAAAATTATAAATAATTTAATAATATAAAATTCATACATTTTAGTAATGATAAGAGAAAAAAATGCAAAGGAGGTTCAAACCCGAGACAGCACAGTTACCACTGCTGACTCGATTCTGTTTTCGAATCCTCTCTTTGCCAACTCGAACTCTGACTAAGAAATTGTTTGACTCTAGCCATTTAACTCATGAATCAACTCGAAAATTTCGAACCGATTTCACATAAACTCAAAACTCGAGCAACTTTCGAACGAATCTCGAGTTTTAGGTAAAATTGCCCCCCTAAGCACCTCTAACGATACAGAGACTCACGAATCTCATGCTATTTTCCTCCAACAGCTGTTTTCACTCTCTTTAGAATTAAGTTTTAAATACAATTTCACAAGACTTTCTCTCTGGATGGCGCATTTTTAAAGCAGAAAAAAAATTTTAATTGCTTAATAAAAAAATTAAGCAAAAAGTAAGCCAAATCAAATTGAGACAGGGATTACCTCGATGGAAGGCATGGTGACAGAGACATGAAGATCCTTCCCATGATTGACAGCCTCCATCATGGTGATGCAGTGGGAGCTCTCCACGTTCTGTGCAGGATCCTGGCCAGTGGCAATGTATATGGCAGTGACAATGTTACTGGCATGAGCATTGAATCCTCCTATAGCCCCAGCTAAAGCTGATCCAGCAAGATTTTTGAGGATGTTGAGCTCAACTAGTGCAGGGACAGTTGTCTTAAGAACCTTATTCACCGTCTCTCCCTTGATTATAGCCTCACAAACCACTGATTTTCCTCTCCCTTCGATCCAATTAACTGCAGCAGCTTTCTTGTCAGAGCAGAAATTTCCTGCAGGGTATTAATTAACATGGCGTCATTAATGAATATATTAAAAAATACTTGAAATGGAACACAAAGCTCTTACCGGAGATGCTGATCACAACCATGTCTGGAAAGTCGTTTTGCAGGTAGTCCAAGACATTCTGCACGCCCTTAGAAACCATATTCATGCCCATTGCATCTCCGGTGCTGCAGCTGAATCTCATGTAAAGATTCTTACCAGCTATTGAGCACCGGATTGTTTGGAGCCTGGCAAATCTGCTTGACCTGTATTGCAGATCAATTTTAAGAGATTAGAAGTAACACATAATATAATTGAAAGAACTTCTATAGCATATATAATATACAAACAAAAGTCAATACATATGGATATGCTGAAGGTGTAACCTGATTTCTGAATGTTGCATATTTTGAAGTGATAATTTGTAGCTCAGCGGAGGCAATTGACGTTATAAGGAAAAATTATGCATGATACAGAACCGGGGAAAGCAAGTTACTTTCTTAAACATCTTGGAACTTTCATTTTTTAAATACTTTGATGAAGAGTATAGTATTTCACAACAGAATTTAAAGGTCTACACTTGCCAAAATATAAAATCAAAATTAAAGTGACTGAATTATCTGATTTGAACAGCTGCAAAAATTGGATGAGTGCGATGCATTTTTTCTGCGCCCGATGGGGCAAATCCGGGGACGGGATTACTGTTGGCCAATGCGCTTTGGGCAATGTGTTCGGCAATGTAACGTATTCCTTGTTAACGGGAATAGATAATCAAAAGAAAGCACAGTACAATCACAATCACATCACACAAACATAACAAGGTAGAGAATCCAAACAGACCGGATGCCCTATTCCTTAAGAAATCAATGATGTATAAGAAAAATCTCAACAAAAACCTAGGCAAAAATAACTACCATCTCATCTCTATTGTCATCAATATATTTTTCATCTGAAATAAAAATTAAAAAACTCTATCAATGCTACATCGGCATCTACGTGCAATGTCAAATAAGCGAGGGTTTTCAAATTCTTGATGAGTGTGAGAAAAGAAGCTAATCTATGACACTAAATTATGATTAAGCCATTAATTTATTGGCACTACCATTTGCAAGCAATTTGAGTTTAAAAATATTTTGAATAATACAATGATAAACATTTTATATATTTAAGAAGATAGAGTAGCTGGGAGAGAAAAAACGTTTTGGCAATTTAAATTTTTAGAGGATGAAGATAAAATTATTTCTTAAAAATTATGTTTTATAGAATAATTTTTAAATTGCAAGTATTTATATGCCCTTCAAAGAAGATTAATTATGAGTTCAAGAAAGAAAGTTTTGTACATACTTACAAGGAATGCTCAAGACTCTGCAAATTATAGAGATTAAATTACAAAGTCATGCACTAAAATTTTGAAAGAGTGGTTGTATCTAAATTATAAAAGAATAATCATATTTTCTATCATGTATTTAGAAAAAAAAATTAGAAAGAAGTTAATAGAAAAATTTAAATAAAGAAATAAAGATCTTTTATCAAGATTCTATCAAGATTGAATTATAGAAAAACATATATTTTCAACTTATAATAAAATTACTTTTTCAAAGCCAAAAGCCTAACAATTTTTATTATTAAATTTCATCACACAAGTTCTTGCAAAACTCCAACGGTTAACATATTAACAAGATTAAAATACTTAAACTCCAATGGTTAACATATTAACAAGATTAAACTACTTAAATTGCAAAGAGTATTGCTATATGGTCTCAATTATCTCCCAAAATATATTGATGATTAAGATTTAGGGAATTAAGTGAAATAAAAAAAATTTATTAAATATAGTTTTGCTTATGGGGCCCATAAAAATATATTTTTTAAATCTTAAATCCTAATTATCCATACTTTTTAAGAGATATTTGGGAGCTAAGTAACATTTTTCAATTACACCAAATTTAAGCTTTTGCCTACATTCATTCATTAGCACACTTATAGAAAAAATTGGCTTCTCCAAGGCACTGTAGCATCCCCTCGCATAAAAAAACAAGTGATTGTAGAGTTTGTTCTATTTTTCTATTCACATTGATTTGAAAAGGTATTATTTTTGTGTTTTGTACAGATTATTTATGAGGAAAAAAATGCAACAAAAATACAAGACTTAATAACTTAGACTAGGCTCTGATCATTAAAAAATAAAACCCCCTCCCCTGTTCACCAGTCAAACAATCCAACAGGCAATTTAGTTAATCTCAGAGCTATGCCAGGTGTTCCCCAATTCAAAAATGTATACTTCTAAATAATAAAAAAATTCTTAAATTTAGGCTCATAGATATTACTATACTTATATTAACATATGCATAATAAGAATGATATATATATTTTTGATTAGTGATGAATATTATATTATTATTTCTTTCTTTACAGAAAAATACTTAGTGCTGCAAACGAGGAAATAGCGACAAATACCTGTTGAACAGCAAGGCAAGGGTCTCGAAATTGCGAGGATCTTCTACGAAAAACTTGAGCTCGGCAGCCCTCTTAGCGGTTTCAAAGCTGACCACCGGAGCCCTCGTCATCCCATCCCTCAAAACAACGCTCATAGCCCCGCCTGCCTCCGCCACAGCCTTGCATCCCCTGTTCGTGCTGGCTACCAGACACCCTTCCGTGGTCGCCATGGGAACGAAGTACTCCTTCCCGTCAAGCATCAGCGGACCCGCGATTCCCACCGGAAGCTGCACGTAGCCCACCGGCATCTCGCAGCACTGGCCCAAAATCGCCTCGTAATTGAACCCCTCGAGAGGAAGCCCTTCAAGAGCACGTCCCGTTGCCCTCCGGAGCGCTTCCCGCCGGATCCGCACCGCTCGATTGCAATCCCTAAGTTTCGCTTCGAGAATGTACGACGGGATCTTTCCTGCAACGACATCGCCGACGATCTCCTCGTCGGAGAGAGGAATCGGAGCGTGAGCGGGCTTTTCGGGGAGGATGAAGTCGTCTTCTTCGTCGGGGGGAGCGATGAAGGACTGGACGTAGGCAATGCCGAAGAAGCTTATGAGGTAGATCAAGGAGGCAACGAAGCCCAAAATGGCAGAGATTTCGGAGAGGGTGAGGACGTGGAGGGGCGTGGATGTGCGGATCTTTTCCCGCCAGCGGCACATTAGGTAGTAGATGGAGATCATGAAGAGGGTGGAGAAGAGCTTGTTGGTGTGACGAATGGGGAGGGGAAGCGCGTCGGATGCCTGGATGCGCGCTGGTGCCGACGGAGCAATGGATTTGGAAGGGACTCTCCTTCGGATGCCCATGGCGAATTGCTTGCAAGAGAGAGAGATGTGGCGCTCTGAAACCCCCGCGCCCTCTCTCGCTCTCGTCCCGATCGAGCTTCTCTCTACAGAGACGCCGAGCCGCAGGGATTTGGTGGTCACTGCTAATGCGTTTAAAGGCGGAAAGTTCGGATTACCCTCACCGCACCTTTAAAACCCTCCCAAAATTGTATAAGATTCATGTTAAGCTAATTTTGCTCCTTTAAATAAAAATTTATTTGGCTCTCCATTTATTCCTAACAAATATTAATAATTAAATTAAGATTAAAAAAGAAACTGTTACACAATCATATTTATAAGCATTCAAAATTTTTACTCCAAACAAAAAATAAAAATTTCAAATTTAAAATATATATTTAATAAGTTTTACACCTAAAATATATTTATTATTATTATTATTATTATTATTATTATTTTAATTTCTTTTAATTATTATTATTATTATTATTATTATTGTAATAGTATCATTTTTTTTTCAAGTCATTTTCACTTATATTAATTATTTTTATTATTTTCTTTCAAATTATTTTAATTCATATCAATTATTATTATTATTATTTTCTTATGGCTGCTAATTTTTTCTTAATGGATTATTATTTTAATTTATGTAAATTTCTTTTATGATTATTATTATGATATTTCATTTTAAGTTAATAATAAATAAATAAAATTTTACTATAAATTATATCAATGTTATTTTAATATCTAAAAAAAAAACATTATTTTTATTAGAATTTAAATTTGTAGTAAATTATGTAGTCTCCTCTAATAAAATTACGTATACACAGACTTGAGAGAAATCAACACAAGCATATAAATCTAAAGAACTAAAACATATGTTATCCGATATCACTCTTTACATTTAATGATTTATATTGCTTCTGCTTAGCAACACATTAGAGCTTATTTCCATTTGCTATAATATTTTAAAATGTTACTAATAAATTATACATGAAATGTTTTAATAACTGTGATGCATGGGTTCTATTTTTTCTTGATGGATTATCTTATAGTCTGTACAGATAACTGTTGAATGCGAAGATTAATTTGATCAACATGGGAGGCACAGATGGAGTTGCTATGTGTATCGGAGGGTTTTAAAGCAAAGGAAGCACATGGTTGGCAACATGTTAGGCACACACCATAGCAAGATATAGAGATTGAGATTCCAGAGTGGGGAACCACGACGCCCTCCATGTGACGACCCAATGCCAGATTAGAAGTCCTGACCAAACACCTGCCGCAATAATGCTCGATTAGTTTTACATAACCCACTATTAAACACTACTAAGGGTTAATGATTTATAAGGTAAGGAATACAAATGAATTTATAAAAACAAGAAACATTCTATTACATTAAATTTATCCTAAAAAATAAAAGAAAAATATCCAACTCAAATTTAATAAATAGTAGAGTCCATACAACTTAAGGTTTATAACATTTATAATAAATGAAAAAAAATTTTCTCATCCTCACCAAAATAAAAACAAAAATAAAATAACTCTTAAGGATATTCAAATATACTCATGAATCTCCGACTCCTCTTTTGACTCACCGGTTAGATTCACTCTAGGCTCCAAATATATCGTATTTGGTTTATTATTACTCTAATTTTTTTAGTGTCATTTTCTTTCAAATCATTTACATTCATATTATTTATTATTATTATTATTATTTTTTATTGCTATCAATTCTTTTTTATTTTTGAATTATTATTTTAATTTATGTAAATTTCTTTTATTATTATTATTATTATTATTATTATATTTCATCTTAAGTTAAGAATAAATAAATGACAAAATTTTACTATAAATTATATCAATATTATTTTAATATCTTAAAAAAAAGAAGCATTATTTTTATTAGAAATTAAATAAGTAGTGACTCTAATAAAATTACGCATACATAGATTTGAGAGAAATCAGCACAAGCATATAAATAAAATATAAATGAATGTCTTAATAATTGTGATGCATAGATTCTATTTTTTCTTAGTGGATTATCTTATAGTCTATATAGACAACTGTTGAATGCGAAGGCTGGTTCGATCAAAATGGGAGGCGTCGATGGAGTTGCTATGTGTATCAAAGGGTTTTAGAGCAAATGAAGCATAGGGCTGGCAGCATGTTAGGCACACGCCATGACACGATATTGCGATTGGGATTCCAGAGCAGGGCACCACGACACACCCCATGTCATAACCCAGTGTCATATTAGAAGTCCTGACCTGTAACAACTCTAGTATTGTTACCTGTTAGTTAGTAACATAATCAACTCAATTGTTTTTCCATTGCTCTTATATTAGTGTTAAGAATATTCACCTCAAATTTGGTGCGATTTAGAGACATTTGAGATTTGCCAACATTCTTGACTTTCTCGATAATTCTAAGAATGTCTATTTTATTTAGACCTCAAAATCAAAATTGAAGTCCTCTATTGGATTCATCACCCCCAAATTAGTTAGGGGTGATATTTTGGGAGTATTTGAAAGTCGTCAAAATTTTTCCGATTATTTTATTATTATTTAAATACTCAAAAAATTGAGATAATTAAATTGACCCCTAATTAAAAATCTAATTTTATTTTTGAGTTCCTCACTCCTCATTTAAGTAATGATGAATTTTTAAGATTTTTGGAGTCTGTTTGGTTATTTAAATTTGAGTAATTATTTTGCTATAAATTATTAATTAAATAATATATTTAAATTTACTAAATTTATATTTATTACATATTTTAAATCTGCATTATTTATTAAAGGCGGGGACCCGCTGCTTTGGCCTGCGCACGAAACAGCGGATTGATTCCATCTGAATCGTTCGATCGAGCTGTTTTGATCATGCGGCTACAATCTGATCCTATTTCTCCGCATCGCAAATCGTCCGATCGAGCAATCGATCCGACGGCTTTTGATCATTCCTGTATGTCTCTATCGCTGGGGTCGTTCACGTAGAGGGTAGACGCACCGTACCCCAGCCTTCTGTCGAATGCTTGCAGGCCTCAAATAAGGTTATGAGCATATCCATTTCTTCCTCCTATTGCTTTCCTACCCTTCTCTATGACCTGAATATGCAACGACAACGTGATGCTCAAATTCAGGCGAAGCCCTAATTCAATCAGTCGATTAATCCAGGTACACAGTTCTTCTTCTCATAGTAATCTAAATGCATTACTTAATGTCGTTCCTCCTCATTGCTCCGTGTCGTGCTCTCGTGGGGGGATCGATTGAGCTTATCTGAGCTCAATTCGACCCCAAACTGCTCCATCCTGCAACTCACTAGTTATTTTTCTAATAAAAACCTTAGACGACATTTTGGAAGTAAGGGCATCACCAGTGAGAGTGCGAACGGCTTCAGCGGGTGCGTGGGTCGATCCGAGAGCGTCGGCCATGGCTTGGCCTTGGTGTTAGCTTGCGGGATGAGAATCAACGAGCTCTGTTTCGTCGAGAACTCGATACCCTAATTTCGGCCTTAGGGTTCCCGACGGAGAAGACGTGGCGGGTCGGGTCATTTTGCCCAAATTTAAGTTTAAGAATTCTTAAGCCTTATAATCATAGTCTAATTATTAAAATCACTAAATGAAGTGTTTTAGAATTTAATACATATGATATTAAGCCATTAATCAAGTTTCCAAATAAAACCCTAAATTTATCTTAAGTAAATCTTAAAAAAATCAAGCTCCATGATATGAGCTTCTTCTCACATCATATCATCCCTTAAATCTTCTAAATTTGTCAATCAAGTTAAATTAAGATTAGTGCTTGAGTGTTCATCTTAGTTTCTTAAGATCTTCCTGTAACAACCCAGGTTGTTACTTTGCTCAATTAAGACTAATCTAAGTCTTAATTAAGGTTCTAAGTCACTAATTAAGTAATTTAGAACTCGCCTCTGAAACCTAGGTCAAACCAGAAGTCAACAAAGTCAAATCTAGAATTCTGGAAAAAAATCCCAAACCCTAGGAAATTGACTTTTTATTTAGACCTCAGATTGAAAATCTGACTTCGCCATTGCATTCAGAACACCCAATTTAGCTAGGGGTGAAATTTTGGAGGCTTTTGGAAGTCGTTGATTTTTCATCGAATATTTTAATATTATTTAAATACCCTAAATAATCAAATAAATAAATACTCATCGGATTGAAAATCCGAGTGCGCCGTTGCGTTCCTCACCCTTCATTTAGCTAAGGGTGATTTATTGGAAATTTTTGGAATGCATTTAATGGGGTAAAATTAATTAATTAAATATGAATAAATTAAATTAAATAATTTTTATTTAATTAGGATTAACGACGCCGTCCACTTAAGTTCAACGCCGTCTATCCTGACGACGCTCTCTGCGCCGTCTGATCGCGGGATCAGACGGCTGTGAGTCGTCGTTCCCGCGAGAGCGCCGTGTGGCTCGGGGGAGCTGCACGCGTCGCCCTAGAATCCTTGCCGGGCTTCGCAGTCGACACATGGCCTCCCCACCTCTCTTAAACCACCGTTTAAGGTCTGTTATAAGACCTCTGAAGTCCGGGTTGCTCGGTTTCACTCCTGAAGTCCGGAACCTGAGTTCGAGCCTTGTCTCTCTGCAGCCGTCCAAACCTAAGGTACCTCTATCCCTAAATCTATGCTTCCAAATGTTAAATTTCTTGTTCGCATGTCAATTTCATAGTCTTGATTGAATTTTGAGCGGACCCGATCGAGTCGATCAGGTCTGGTTAACCCGGATTTGACTAAGATGCAATAGTAGAAACCATTACCTATTTTTCTCGCCGAGAGTAGTGACCTAGGGTTTGATATTGCCGGAGTTGTGTGTCTTCTCCGGCGGTGTTTGAGGTACCAATCGAAAGGTCTCTTCAAGACCTTTCGATCGGTATGCGGCTCGTCGTCTGGCACCGTCGTCTTCGCCGTCGCTTTTCAAGCCCTAGATTCTAGTCGTCGGGACGATCGCGTGAAGACGAAGACGTTTCGGGTTAGGACCGGGTCAGCCCGGGCCCGACCCGTGGCCCGTGACTTTTCGGCTGCCTCGGCGGGGCCCACCTCGCAGCGCTCCATCCAACCGCAGGGCGACGTGTGGCATGAGAGTCAGCCGTCTGACCAGTGGGGCCCGCCGTTCTCTGCTCAGCCAATAAGGCTCCGCCACGTGTACCTGCAGAATAATTATAAAATCATTTATATAATTATAACGTTAAATTAATAAAACGATAATTATATTAATAATAATATCAGAGTTATTAATATAATAAAACAGAAATTATTTAATTAAATTAAATCAAAACTTTAAACCTTAATAACTCCTAAAATACACATCCAAATTATGCGAATAAATATATCAAATTGATCAGAAAAATATGAGAAATTTATTAATGCCAATAATTTTGCATTTAGACCTGTATTTAACAAATTGACATTTAGGGTTTAATTAAGTTCAAATTTATGTCTCAATTTTCAATTAACCATAATTTTGTGTAGGTTAATCCAATCATACCCAATATGGGTCTTAAAGTGATCAGAAAACCTTAAGGATTAATTTAGTAGTGTTCACTTTGCTGTTTGGATTAGGATTTGATTAATGACATTTAGGACCTAACCCTAATTACCCTAATTAGACCTAGAACTTCAATTGACCATAACTTGGTCAATTGAGCTCCAAATTTGATGATCCAAAGATCCATTTAGATCAAAAAAACTTAATTAACAGTAATATGTAAAAATATTTTAGATCCAACGGTTAGATTTGCTAATCACCCTTAATTACTCTAAATCTTGATTAGTAAATATTAGCCAAATTAATAATCCAAATTGAGTGATTTAAGTTTCAGAGGACTCATAGAACTACTTAGAATTAATCTGTAAGGTTGGATTAATATTTGAGTGATTAATTTTGCTAATCACTCATTAATCACTCTTAACCCTAATTAGGTCTTAACTTAGTCAAATTAGGTCCAAATTGAGCCTACCACATGTCATTATGATCAGTGGGCTATTTGTAATTCATAGCCACTGATTTTGCTTAATTTGGACACTAATTGGCAAAGTTAGGATTTTTGACCCATAATTAAGGATTCATTAATCACCTTTTAAACCCTAGATCTTGTATTGGCCATAACTTGGCCAATACTTATCAGAATTTAGCAAATTTAGATTCTATGGAAAGCTTAGACAGTAAAGAATAATAATCTAAAGGAAAATTTAACTTTCACTTAGTCAAATTACTAATTTGTCCTTATGAGTCAAATTCACTAATTTGATCTCATATGGCTTAATAACTACCCAAAATTAATTTAGTTGCTGTCTAATTTTACATTAGACAGTAAGAAACACTTTCCAAAAGAAAATTTTAGAATTTAAGCCCTAGATCAAAATTTGATCTTTTGAACCCTTAAGTAGGGGCAAAATGGTTATTTTGCCCAAATTTAGGGTTTAGCATTTAAAAGCCCTAAATTCAGCTTCTAATCACTAAAATCAGTAAATAGAATGATTCATAGTTGAAATTAATCAAATCCAAGTTTAAATTAGACTTTGATTAAAATCTTAATCTTAGTTTCTTAAGGAAAATTCCTAAGTCCTAAGTGAAGTTCTCCTTCTTTAATTACTCTTAGATCATCCTTAGGTCTTATAACATTAGTTAGAATGTGTGTCTTGAGAGATACTCTTAGTAATTAAGAGCCTTATTTCCTAAGATTAGGAATAGATCTTAAGTTAGAATTCATCTATTGAGTAAATTGGGTTACTCAATTAGGTGAAACCTTGAGTTTTCTAGTTTATAAATTTTCTTAGTTTATTAAATGATTATTTGATCTTTAAACTTTAGAACTAAGAATAGAGATCCATACTAATGAAATTGATTTATCATTAGGATTTGCCTTAACCTAATCTATGAGATTTGGGTTCTAAACTTAGACCCTTAGATTATACCTTTAGATTAAGTGATTAGACCCCATCATCTGGAGTCTAATTCTTAATCTTTTCATCTTGATTTGGCTAATCAAGATGAGGTTGGGATGAACTAAATTACAAAATTAGGTCGATGATTTATTCATTTTAACCAAATAGTCATCTTTTGATTAAGTTATAATTAGGACTTGGCCAGTCCTAATTATCTTCAACTAGTAGGATTCGTGATTCTAAGTTACAGAATGTGTAAGAATTGATAATTCTGAAACTTATGTAACTTAGAGTAGATAGAACGAATAAAGTAGATAACAAAGGATATCACCTGTGTTTTTAGATAGAGTTTCTTGCACTTTGATTTTGATGCTTCGCATTCCTTGAGTTTGATCCTTATACCTTGAACATGTATTATGTACTTAAGATATTTTGATAAATATCTTATGTTAATTTGGAACATTATTTATAGGCAGCATTATGTTCATTTCACAAGTGGTTTGTAAGGTGTAGCTTGATTAGTATACCTCTTCGATCAACTCGTTCGGGGTCGACAACCTTTCGAGGGTTTAATGTCCGACAGTCTATTGGCCATGCCTAGTCCGAGTGATAGGATGGATAGACTCTTGCGATACTGACTATAGAGTCAGGATTCTGATATGGTTATACTAATTCAAGTACACTTACATTCAGTTATGTCTTAGCTCATCAGGCTAAGAGTTTTCAGTGATGTTCAGTTCAGAGCTTTTTAGCTCATCAGGCTAAGATTTGCTGAGTTCGTGTTTAGTTCAGGTGACTTATATAGTTACTGTAGTTTCAGTTTACAGTTACTGTTTTACTTATATATACTGCATTGTAGCACTATTTTACAGTTTTCCTGCACTATATAGGATGCTAGTTTTACTTGTTATTTTCTTATGCTTTTAGAATATTAGTTTGTTTCAGTTTTACACTGTTAGATGTTGTATGTCACTTAGCATATTTTTGTTTGATCATATGCATATTTAGGTTGTATTTTCTTACAGTTTTTACTTTTCTCTTACTTATCTATCTTTGTTGCAGTTGCTTGGAGGAGGTATGTATTACTTCATAGTTATTTTAGTTATAAACTATTTGTTTATAACTTATTACTGTTCTTTTTGATACGCTTTTCTGCACCTATTTTGCTCAGTTCTGTTCTTAAGGTGATATCTATTTAACTTAATAAAATTGTTTGCCCTAAAATGTACTTAGACATATTGTCTAACCAGTTTTTCTTTTGTTGGCTGGGGCCCTACCATTATGAAACTGATAATGGTAGGTTCTGAGTTTGTTGGAGCAGTAGATCCTGTGGAGAGCTTACCATTGGAGGAGGAGCCCGTTCCTGAAGATCTGTAGCTTTAGTTTTCTTTCTTTCAGTGAGATTGAGAGTTCATTTCAGTTCTTTTAAACTTGTTAAATGTTGTAATAATACAGGTTTATATTTCTCTTTCAGTACTTTACTTATTCTGTATTGTTGTATTTATACTGTATTGGATGGATATTATGTTTTATGCTTCCGCACTCTGAGTTCATGTATGATCATTTAGTGATAGTATTTTTGGATGAATGGCAAAGTCCTTATTTAAGTTGGATTAGAATACGTGTCTAATCCAATTCTAAGTGAGAACCTTGTCATTTGGTGACCCCTCCATCGTAATCATGTTAACTTAAGGGTTAACAGGATCACGGTGGGGCTGGGACGCTACACTTCCTTCCTTAGAATTAGGAATATGACTTAGGTTAGAATTTATTCATTGGGTAAATTAGGTTACTCAATAAATGAGACATTGATTTTATTAGTTTATAAATTTTCATAGTTTAATTATAATTATTTGATCTTTTAACCTTATATTTAATATTAGGGATCAATCATATTAAGTATAAGTTTACTTAATAGGATATGCCTTAATCTTTAATTTGTGAGATGAAGTTTTGAAGCCTTAGCCTTTAGGATCACTTTGGAATTAACTGTAAAAATCTAAAATTGTTACCCAGCTTAATTTTAACTTAATCGCATCTTAATTATTATTTCGTTAAGTTTATATAGCAATTAGAGCTATACACTGAAAATTTAGAGTAATTCGGAGCTCAATCGAATAATTGAAATATTTTAATATATTTAATTAATTAGAAAATTGAGGTATTTAATTTGATCTTGAAATCAAAATCCGACTTCGCCATTGCGATCGTCACCCCCAAATTAGCTATAGGTGATGTTTTGGACGTGTTTGGAAGTCATCGGATTTTTGCAATATTTTAATGTAATTAAATGCGCCGAAAAATAACATAATTAAATAATTGTCGGAATCAAAATCTGACTTCGCCGTTAAATTCATCACCCCAAAATTAGCCAGGGGTGAATTTTAATAAGCCGACTTTTGGAGCACATTTATTAAATCCAAATTTTTAATAAATTAAAAATTATAAAGAAATAATTATTTCTTTCTTTAAATTCCATTTTTTTCCTTTTCTCCATTTTCATTTGCGCTTGGGACCTGCCTCCTTACCTAGTTTGGTGCCACCCCTCCCAGGCATACGCAAACAAGGCTGAGGCCCTCACATCCCCTTCTCCCATACCCATGCCCAACCTCCTCCTTCCCTTCTCCTTTAAGAAAGAGCTCATCCCCCATCATTCTTTTCCTTGCTGCCCAATTGAAGCTCTTCCTCCCTCATTCCTTGATATGCTTGCTGAAGAAGAAGGAGTTAATTCCTCCAAAGTTCTTGAAAAAAATAGAGTTATCTTCTTCCTAACAAAAGTACCATTTAGCTTACTCTTCATTATGCTCTCTTCATGATTTTTAAAATATTGTGAATGCCATTTCAAATAGTTGTAGTATGGATTCTAGTTGATCGTCAAGCCTCAATCAGACTTAATGAATGTGGGGTTCCCGTACTGACAATAAGAAGTACACTACTCCAACCGTGGTAAATCCCCAACTTAAGTAAAGTTAGGTAAAACCAAACTTGTCTTAAGCCAAGGACTTGTCACCATAACTTCTATAAGCATTCATCAATATACACATAAATCAAAGTGGCAGAAGCAAAAAGTAAAGTAACATCCACAAGCATACATCGTAGAAGAAGAGAAATAACATAGTAACTCATCACAATGCAGAAATAAAATACGTCCAGAATTAATTATTACAAACTGAAGTTTAAAAGAAAAATGCAAATGTATCTCAATCTCACTGAAAAATAGAAATGCAAAATCTATCTAAGCAGCAGCAGCACGATCCTTTTCCTGAACCTGCTCATCTCCTACAACACTGCCCACAAATAAGTTTGAATATGACATTTGTCAGTATCACAAATGCCAGGGCCCCAGCCAACAAAATAAAGAGGTTACAGTTAGACAAGTACCTAAGTTCATTTTAGGCTATTTTAATGAACTGTGTATTTAAAGATATCAAATTTAAATTTATTAAACATGCAAGCTAATTATGGGTGTGACAAGCTATGAAGAAACATGATAACTATAAATTGTCCATTTATAGCAAGCAACTAGTATGTAAAATAGCATACAACACAAAATAAACAGGTGAGGCTAAAAGCTAAAAGTAACAGCACTACAATACAATTTTGAACCTAACATACTTATGATCACATTGAAATATGATGATTATAAAAGAATATAAATGCTGAATATAACAATAAATTCTAATATCCTAAATATGCCAATATACATAATTTATCCATAAGAGAGTACATACAACATGCTGAGTAGTACAATAGAAAAAGGCCACTGAGATATGTGGCAAAAAGCAAAGCCAACAGATATGATATGAAGATAAGCCACTGAGACAGGTGGCAAGGCAAGCAATCAGATATAAAAAAAATAAGCCACTGAGATATGTGGCAAAGCAAGCAAGTACTGTAAGTAAGACCACTAAAACATGTGGTAAAAACTAATACTGAAAACTGAACTAGAGTAGCAATAAGCCTAAGACATAGTCCTGCCATACCAGACAATAGGCCATACAGGGACTCCAATAATAATACCCATCCTAGACATCCATTTCTGCTAGGCCTGGGTCCAATCGATACAATATTAGAACTGAAGAGGCAGACTTAAGCTAGGACTTATTCTACTTACTAAAAGCATTGCAAAAACTTGATGAATGATATGCTGTACAAATACTAACTTACGATGTATCACCCAGATCCTAAGTTATCCTATTATGCTCAAGAAATAAAGATCAATATTCAAGGTATGCCAAGCTATCAAGTCAAAGTAAGCAAGACTCAATCTAGACTGAAGTGATATTCGTTGTTATCTAATTTATCCAATCTAATTATTCTGAGAAGATACAAGTTTAGGATCTCCAATATCCAGTTATCGAGTAAAATCTCAAATTACGACCTTAAAGTTAATATTAGAACTTAACAAGTTCTAATAAAAAATCATATGATGACTACAATATTTAAACAAATGAATCTACGACCTAATTATCAGTATTTTTCTCTCTTACCCAAATCTTGATTAAGTAAATCAAAATTTAAGGATTTTGGATTTAAACCCACTTTGGTGTTCAAATCCTAATCTAAGGTGATGTCCTAATAAAAATCTAAGGTTTATTCAAAATACCCAAGTTAAAGATAAAGATTTATATAAGTTGAAAAGATCTAGGAACTAAGAACTTAATGAAAGGTTACTCTACTGATTATAAGATAAAATAATCAATTAAGAACTTGAGTATCTAAGATCTATATTCAATCTTTAAGATAATTTCATTATCTTATAGATTGAATCATTCTATACCCACATGAAAGGCTTCAAAAGGTTTAGACAATAATCATTTAAAGAAGTTCAATTGGAGATAATTCAATTCAAGTAGAAGATCTAAAGTCTAAGATCTAAGATCTGATGTTTGATCACTTTAGACTTAAGGTAGGTTTTGACTTAGACTTTACTAATTTCATTTCTTTTGGTATTTAAGTTTATGAATAAACTAAATTGAACTTATTTAGAATGAAATTTAGCATTTAAATTTATTAGATCCAATTATTAAGGCTAGGTGACTTCTTTAGTATCACTTAAGATCTAAGTATCTTAATTAAGGCTAAATGAAGATTTTTTAATTTAATGTCCATATTATTAACATCATTAGTTTAAGAGTTCAGATAACATTAAAATCTAACTAAGGATTTACTAAATTCTTCCAAGATTTAAGGGACACTTAAGCACATTTTGGTCAAAATGACCAAAATTTCCCTCTTAAGGCTAAATATGAGATTTTAGAATTTAATTATTCAAATTACTTCTGATCTATCCTAATGTGTTTCATATTGATTACTAAAGTAGGAAACACACTCATCTTAGGTTTTGACAATATAATTAAGCTAATTAGCACTAATCACTTATTTAGGCCAATTAGGGTGATTAAGGAATTTAGGGCATTCTAGGGTAATCCAATCTTACCCATAGGTTCTAATATCCTTAAGATAGCATTAGGAATTAACTTACCCAAAACTAGAGGCTTAATTAATGTTTAATTCATAAATCCTTAATTAGGGTAATTAATGAGTGATTAGGACAATTAGGGTTCCTAAATTACCTTTAATGGTCTACATAGGTTCCTTAGAATTAAGTGAGCAATCAGAGCCCTTAATCAATTAATTTGGTTATTAATTGAATTTATAATGATTTAATTAAAAATAAAAAAGGATTAGGGGATTATTTCAAATCCACCATTGGATATATGATTTTATTTTATATTTAGATTACTTATATTTTTCTGATTCAAATGGTATATTGGATCATACTATTTTGATCTGTATAACTAAAATTATTAAATTAATTTAATCTGTATTTTTATTTAAATTAAAACTATAGGATTTGATTTATTAAATTAATAACCATAGAAAATTTAATCCTATAATTCGTTTATTAACCACGGCCCAAATCAAAAGACGCGGGCCGGGGCCAGCCCGGCCCAAGATCAGTCGTCATCTTCCTCTCGACGGGTCCGTCCAAGCCGAGATTCAGCATTGAAATTCTTGGCACCCAGGTGACGGCGACGGCTCAGCTTGATCCCTACACATTCCTAGAGTCGAGGCGCATCGATCCCACCCTAAATCACTCTCTGGGACGCACCAGATTGTTAGATGGATACTCGGTAAATTTGGCCTTACATGAAGCTTTAAGAGTTTACTGTGATGAGTAAATTCTCCTCACAGAGGCAACCATTTGGCCAGAGCTCGATCCCTACACCATCCTGGTGGTGAGACGGATCGAAGCCCTCTGGCCACGAGCTTCGGGGTGCCATGGATCGGTGGATCCTTACTCAAGATCGGCTACGAGCTTGCGGCACACACCAGACGGAGGATCAATCGGGGTTGGCTAGCCCAGGCCTTAGGAGCAATCACATTGGGTTCCCTAAGTGGCTAAGGTGATCTAGATGACATCCAGAGGCTCATCCAGAGGACAGAATGAGGACTGAACTCTATAAGTTTAGTGGGAGAAGGCTATACATGAGGATAGTTAGCAGGCTTAGTTGGAGCTTCCTGAGGATTGCCACGAGCTAGCAGGGGATCTGAACACCAGACATGCACCCTCTATCAGTGGTTCGCAGCCTCTGAAGTTTCGGAAATCGCTGAGGTGAGACGGGAGCTCCAGGGACTTCAGCTACCAATTCAGGGTTCACAGTGAGCAAAGGGACTCATTGTGAATCTCTGAGGATTTTTTATAGGCTCTAGGGAGGTCCAGGGTGGTTGCCGAGGCCGAGAGCCATGGCTTAGGCTTGGCCCGAGGGTGCTCCCTCAATTGCCAAAATTGAGGTGGACCGAGCCTCAAGCTTAGCTGGGAGTGCTAGGGAGGCTAGGGCAAGGTCGCAATGGCCTTCCTGATGTAGCACGGGAGTGGCAGACCGGCTGGAGGACGTGGCTGTACGGGGGGATTCGGCTGTCGGGCGCGAGCTGGGGAGGAATACGATCCACTATCGCGGGGTCGCTAGTTGATGCGGAATGACTCTGATCTCCCGACATCTAACGTCCGCGCGAGGAGGCGGAATCGACCGTCGGATCGGACCCAAGGATCGAACGGGCTATCGGGGATACTTAAGGCGATTACTTGAATGTCGTTGGATTAGAATCCTGGAACCGCGAAACGGTCGAGATGAGAAGGGCTTGATCGAAGGTGCGGGCCGTTGGATTGAATCTGTGGGATGGACGGCCCGGATGGCACCCGCGGTTTGGGGTCAGCCAACCATTGAAGGGAGGGTGGATTTACAATTACAAATTGTTTAAAACCAAAATGTGCCTAGATGACCTCCACAAATTCCCAAAATTTTACTATTAGCTAATTTGGGGGTGGGAAATTCAAAAATGAATTCAGATTTTGATTTGGAAATCAAATTAATTTAGGTATTTTCTAGAGCCTAAAAATAGCCAAAAATACCAAATTCCATTTTAGCTCCGATTGATTTCAAACTTTTAGGATTAGGTTTAAATGACCCATTGAGTCTAATGGAATCAAAATCAAAGCTTGGTTTAGCTTAATTAATCTAGGTTTAGCTATGATAACAACTAGGGTTATTACAATGAATCTGATCGAAACTCTATTTTCTCCTTTTTAAAATGCTGTCAAAGCAATTTGATTTCTGTATACCTAGGCTTTAACTTAATTATTTATATTGTTAATATGATCCATTCATGCCAATTTTGGTATCAATGGAAAGGTCTCGGAACGACCTTTTCATCGATATATGGCACCACATGTAGAATACTCTGGATTAAGAATATTTGGGTGCGAAAGGAGACACGTCACGGCTTTCGCACAGGCGAAATCATCGTCGGGCGCTGCAGCGCATCGCAGCGCCCGAAGTTTTGAATTCGGGTCCGCCGCTGTGGCGCCCCACCTTTTAATCCATAATCATTAGACTAAGGAGTGGAAAGTCATTTTGGCAAATCTCTTACTTAAGATTAGATCAGGTATAGACCCTAATCCACTAGTAAGGAAGAGATAAGCCACTGCATTCATGCCTTAAACTCAGTTACTAAGCGAATACAAATCAGATTGCGGAAGTAAAGTAAAACAAATATACATCCAGTTTATCACAATGAATATGAAAAGAGCAACATACAGCTCAGAGTATAAAGTACAGTAAGGAAAAAATAGTCAGAGATACCTGTATTATTACAGCATTTAATAAATAGTTTAAATGACTGAAATAAAATCTCTCATCCTCACAGAAAGTTGAAAAATAAACTAAGCAACATTTGGCTCTCCCGGCTGATGCTCCTCTTCAACAAATGACTCTTCCTCTTCAGCACCCAGCTCTTCAAACCAGTAATAACCCAGGTTGTTACTTAGGTCGTTTAGGACTAATCCAAGTCCTAATTATGGTTCCAGTACATTAATAAAGTCATTAGAAGCTCACCTTTAAGATTCAATCCAAATCAAGAATCAAATTGATGAAATCCTGATTTTAGGAATTTCTAGAAACCCTAAGAATTGACCTATTTATTTTGACCTCAAATCAAAAATCTGACTTTGTCATTGCGCTCACCACCCCCAAATTAGCTAGGGGCGATATTTTGTATGCATTTTGAAGTCGTTGGATTTTCATCGAATATTTTGATATTATTTAAATACCCAAAATATACAAAAATTAAATATTAGTCGAAACAAAAATCTGACTTCACCGTTACATTCTTCACCCCTCATTTAGCTGAGGGTGAAATTTTGGAAAATTTTGGTATCCATTTAATAGGCAAATCTTAATTATGAAATTTGAAGTGATTTAAATTAATTATTGATTAATTAATTATTCATGGGACCCGCTTACTCTAATCCTGTCGTTCGATTAACGATCTGGACCATATATGTGATTATTGTTTTATGTAGCAGAGGGAGAGTTACCACTAGTTGCATCACATGAGTACTTATTCCTAACATGTGTTTTGCTTAATGATAAGTACAAATGACACTTATATTTGAATTATGGCATGCTTAGGAGGAGTGAGATTGAGATATACAAGAATCTTGAACCAACAATATGTGTGTTGTATATAAATGAGAATTGAGCATAATGTGTTGAATATTGTTGGATTTAGCATGATTATATCTATTAATTGGAGTACTTTACATCCTATTATAGCTATTATTTTATGTCTTGAATGTGATGTTTGTGTTACATTATTTCGTAAAAATGTATAACCCTAGAATTTGAGTAATAGTTGTATAATATTTGTATAATTGTTATATATATTCTTAGAATAAATTGCATAATACTTATTATTGTATAATGTTGTTTCTTAATGTTTGAATAATGATATTGATAGGTCTACTCTGGTGTTTGAAGTGTGTCTACTTTTTAATAAATGAAGGATTGTTTAATTTCAGCTCTGGTTTTGATACTCCAAATAAAAGAAAATAATTTTTTAGTACAATTGTGATGCTTTGCAAAGGGACTGTTTGCATGAAAAAATATGAGAATTTTGAGGGTAAAATAGTCTGAATTAAGTGTTGTGTAATTAGATTAATTTATTGTTGTTTGTTAATTTTTCATGAATTTTCTTTTTGTTTGAAATAAAGCAATTTCATAGTATGGTGTTTTGAATAAGTTATAGGGTAAAATTAACGATATTTTTTTTTGAATTTAGGTTTTCTCAAATGAAACTAAAATAATTAGTTGGATTGTTCAATCAAATGATTCGATCGTTCAAACGAACGGCTCGAACGAACAAAACGCTCGATTTAACGATTCGAACTAACGAATCGCTCGATCGAAAGAACGAATTGTCAGCTCGTTGTCGGAGAAGAGTGAGTTTTACGTTGTGATCTCAGTCGCACGGCTTCCTCCTGCGGAGCTTTTTGCATCTCGTTCGGTTTCTCCAATTGATTCCACGTAATCACGAGTTATGCCCGATTCGAGCGTAACTGGATTACACGTTTGCCTTATTTACTAGAGTAAAAGTTTTTGAATAGTCTTACTTCAAACAAAATGTAGATGATTTTACTTTACCAAAAGAAATATATATTTAGTGCATAATTTAGAATTTGCAACAATAGTATTTGCACTAAAAATTTAAAAACACAATTTACAAGGAACCCTTATTGCATATTTCACAGTTTTCGTTCTTAAACCGAATAATAAATTTCAGTCCGCCCTAAACGCCGCCGCCGCCGCTCGAGCACTTTTCGCAAGCAGCAGCATCTTTTTCAATGGCGATCGAATCGACGAGGGGCTGCAGCACGAGGATAACCTCACCGGCGATGATTGCGACGAGCAGCGCGGTGAAAGACAATAGATAGAGCCCCTGTCCCAAAGCGGACCTTGGTGACCACAGCGCAGCTAGGGCACGCGCTGCAATCTGGACGGATAGAGCGCAGGTCACGACGATCGAGAGGATGTAGAGACGGATTTGCAGGCGCCTGTTGATGACGATTTCGACGACGCTCCAAACAGCGGAGACGAAGAGGGGAACGTATACGGCCGCAAGGGCGGCGAGGAGGAACGTGGAGAATAGGGGAACCGCGCACGGGGCACGCGCGCCACCGAGGAATGGAGGCGGGAGGCCGATTTGGAGGAGGAAGGAGTCGGGGATGGAGAGGAAGAGCGCGTGGAAGAAGAGGAGAGGGAGGGAGGCTGTGACGCCGGCGATGATGACGCCGGCGGCCGGGGAAGGCGGGGTTTGAGAGGAGGAGCGGAGGAGGAAGAGGAGGGTGGAGAGGAAGGCTGGTTGGGCGAGGGACGAGGAAATGAGGGAATGCGCGGTGCAAAAGCGGCGGGAAAGAGGGGAAGGGAGGCGGAGGAGCTCGGAGAGGGAGATCAATGAGGCGAGGAGGAGGAGGAATAGGCGGGCAGACCACAGGGAGCTGAGGCAGTGCAAGGATCGAAAATGGAGGAGGATTGCCGCAGAAGATAAGGAGAAGACGAGTTCGCCGGCGATGAGGCCGGAGGCTAATATATCGAAGGTTGTCTCCGGCGATCTATTCTCCCTCCTCATAACTTACATGACATCCTTTGTTCCTTGGAATTTATTAATTTCATTTTGAATTTGAAAAATTATTTGAAGTTGTTAAAAAATAGATATTCGAGTGGCTGGGGATGGGGACAGTGAGGACATCCATAAAATTGAGCTATTATTTACCTATTTGGGTCTTTTTGTTTTCTAATTAATTTATTTTAAATTAGTTACTTTAGTTTCTATTTAAAAATACTATTTTTATATAAAAATATACATCAAAAATTATTTACAATTAATAAAATTTTATTTTTATATATATACCTCATAAAAAAAATGTATTCAATCAATATAGTATTATTTATGTATAAATTATCATATAAATAGTATTGATAATAATAATAATATTATTATTATCACTATTATCCCAACTATTATCTATACTTTTCTAAATATATATATATATATATATTCTTATTATTATATTCTCTCTTTAAGAAAATAATATCACTTCTATTTTTAAAATAATATTCTCATCTTATAAATAAAAATAATAATAACAAAAATATTAATAATATAAACATTATTATTTGTATCATTATTATTTTTAGTATCATTAATATCTATGTTATCATACTTCTTCATTTCAATCATTCTCTTTTTTTTTTGTTTATGATTATTCTTTTTTTTACTAACAAAGAGAATGAGAGAAGATAATAAAAACAATCAATATTACTATGAAAATTCATTTATAAAATTTTTAATTTAAAATTTTATACAGAGATTTGCAAGAAATTAACTTAGTAAGAAAAATAGATATCTCAAATACCACAAAGTACATTTGTATACGCTGATTAAAATACATGATTTTTGCTCCACTTTGAAACTCGCAAATTTTATTAATTTAATTATATACTTCCTACTTTACTTTAAAGTTTGCAAATTATATACTGTCAAAAATAGATAATGAATCTTAATTGAATAAAAATGGGATTTTAGTGAAATTATTTATGATCTGGACATAATATAATTTTATATTTAGAACAGTATTATATTATCATTCTACTTTGAAAGATATAAGAATATTATGATTATGCATATGAGAGGCTAACATAGATGAAAAGATATGTATGTTATGTTAGAACCCAAAATTATGATAATCAAGTAAACATGTTTGATTCATAAAGGTTTGAGATTTGCTTGCTCAAATAATGTTATTATAATTATTTATTTATTTTCAAGATAGAGATATCAATTATTGATGAATTATGATTTAATTGTGATAGATTACTTTTCTTACAGTTTCAATTATTATTCAATGTTAATTTATATAAAAATCTATGATAATCCTCAATAGAGAAAATTTTGTTTTTCAATTCCCATTACTTTATTTCTTTGTATTTTACAAATTTAATTCCATATATTTTTGCTTATCTATATAATGTAATTAATGATATCCAAAATATTTATAGTTTTCTCTAATGCGTATTCAACCCAGATATTTTCGTTGTAGATGTAAGTTCAGGATGCTACTGAAGAACTAGAATATCACTGAATAATAAACCACTGCACTTTTATTTTATTGTTTTCTTCATTTATTTTAAATAAAGAAGAAAATTTTACTTTTGTAATTTCTACTATATCAAAATAAAAATAGCTTTCTTGTTTTCAAATTAGTTGAACAATTATCTATGATGCTTATGTTATTATTCTAAATATTAACTTAAATACTCGGAAAGTCAAACGACACCATCTCAATCCCCGCACCCCTATTCGAAACTAGGATTGGGGGATGTCACAGAACGTTCACTCATGTTTCACTATACACAGTTTCTTTAAGGTTCCTCTTCTTCTTCACATTTTTCATTCAAGCTTCTTCTCCATTTGATCCAATTAAAATTAGACGTATAATCAACTGTAAGAGTACTTTTATTATGTGCATCATTTTAGCCATCTGTTATTACGAACTACAACAGTGACAATAAGTATATATTATAACTTCCAACAAACTTTACATTAGTCCATAACAAACTATTTATACCCTTCTTAAGTACACCAAAATATAAAATAAAAAAAATACAAATTATACATTGGCATCCAAAATCATATTGTCTGACTGTTGTCAATAGTGGATAATAAAATTAGGATAGAAGAATCCTCTATGTGCAGAATTCCATGGCTCCACATGGCCTTCTTATATTCCATTGTCTAAGTAGAACTCTTTCCTAATCGGATTTCCAAACTGATCTTTGGCTCTCAGACAAGAATAGCTCATGTTGGCCAAGTTATGGGTAACTCAACAATTGCATCAAATGAACTCAATTGATCAAACATCTTTAATTGGATAAAACCACAATGATGTTGCTTTAATAGCCTCATATCAATCCCCTTTAAGAAGCTTTGCTCGAGTTGGGTTCAAAGCAAATTTGAGACATGCACCAAACATATCCACGAGTTAAGATTTTTGGCATATTATGAACTTATCAATCACTAGCTCATTTCACATAGCAATGAAGGGATTAGGCTAAGCAAACCTTCTTTGCTGCCTTTTTGGTGCAATTCACAAAAAATGATGTTTTTGTTTTGATTAACCTTTTATATTATAAATTAGAATTCATGAATGTGGAAAACAAAGCATTGTCATAATTGACTAAACAGCATTTGAATTCTATGAAATGCAACTAAAAATGATGAAGTTGCTATAACACTTCAATCAATCATTTACATAAAAATGAATGAATCAGCTGGTGCAGAAGGGAGGGAAAATGAAGCCTTGGGTGGTGGCATGGCCTAAATGCTCACAAGTGGTGAGGGGGATGGCGGGGAGCAGGCCTGGGCTCGGCGGGATGGGCCGCAAGTCGATGTCCTTCAGGTTTACGTCGCACGGCACCGCGGAGCTACACACCAAGTTGATTGCGACGTCGGTAGCCGCAGTGCCCCTTATATTCTCGAAGGTCACATTGCTGATCTTCACCCTCGATGGTGGCTGCATGCATGCAGAATATACACAGATTATAACATAACCAATCAAATTTACAGTAATATATATATATATATATATATATATATGTATAATATGTATATATTATTTTGTATCATGGATATGATATTCTCTTGTATTAGAGGATAACTATCATATATATATATATATATACTTCACCTAAATTTTGATATTCACAAAATTAATAAATATTTAAGAGATTCTCTCTATTTTTGAATAAATATGAACAGCTTTTACATAAATGTATTTTTATAACAAATTACTTAAATATTGCAATTTCTTATTATATATATACATATAATGTCTATTTTCTAACAATTTTGTAATAATAGAGACATAAGGAGATTGGTGGATACCTTATCATCATCATCGCAGGAAGAGGAGGGGCAATACTCCTGGTCTATAACAATGGGGTTGTGGACGTCCTGCATGAGCACATCGTAGAAGAGCATGTTGGCAGCTCTGATCGGCGGCGAACCCTTCCAAGTCTTGATCCTGAGCCCGTTGGCCGTTCCTGACAGCGTGCAGTTGGAGACGACGATGCCGTCGACACCGAGGTCGTAGCCGTACTTTCCGAGGCTGCCGACGCTGATCCCGTGGCCCGGCCCGCACGAGACCCAGCCAACCGTCACGTTCGTGCTGCCGGGCCCTATCGAGATGCAGTCGTCCCCACTCCCTATCGTCGAGTTCATGATCGTGATCTCCGACGAGTCGCCAATGTGGACCCCGTCCGTGTTCGGGCTGTCCCCCGGCGAGCTGATGCTCACCCCGCTTATGGTCACACCGGCGGATTGGCCGATGAGGACGTGGAAGAACATGCTGTTCGTCAGGGAGATGGATTCCAGACGCACGTCGCTCACGCTCAACAGCTTCAGAGACTGCGTGCGCGCGTGAGGGAGAGGGCGCATTTCCAAAATGAACTTTCTTTAAGAAAATTTAAAATAAAAGCAGTACTAAAGGGACATTGTCTCCTAGATGAATACCCAAACCTTATAAATAGTTATACACTATAAGAAAGCGAGCTCAAATATGTACTAACAGTATTCTTTCATCTTCTTTATTTAAAAATCTTCCCTTACAACCCTATGCTAGCTAACGAATATCTTGTTGTTTGAGTGATCCTTCACTCCATCGGCCATGATTGTAGTTTTCTCTTGGAGGAAGAAATTTGAAAGGCTTCTAGAGCATGAAAGATGAAATGCAAAATCATATATTATGAATTTGGGTCACATGAATTATACTATTAAATCAAAATATATTTTGTAAGTAAGTCTATTTGTAAGAATAAAAAAATACAAAAATTTCAATTAATCATAATTTTGTTTCTTTGGAAGTTTAGCAATTTCATTATAAATGAACTAGAGATCCGTACCTACCGGAGGGAATCGGTTGGCTTTGTTCTTGGGCCAGACGGCGGCGCCGTTGCCGTCGATTGTTCCATTGCCGGTGATGAGAAGTCCGTTCACGTGGCGAAAAGCGATCCACTCCTTTCCCAAAGCCGGCAAGTTGGGCGGCGGAACGAGCACGCCGTTCAGCTCCAGAATCATGGGACCCTGGCAGGGCCCGCTGAAACCGGCCCGTCCGGTCACGAACGTCCCTTCCGGTATAAGGACCGCCGCCCGTCCGTCGGCCGCGCAGGCGTCGCTCCACGCGCGCAGGAAGGCTGGAGCGCTGTCATTCGTGCCGCCCGGCGAGGCGCCGTAGCTCGTCACGTCGAAGACTCTGTCTACGGTCGCATTGTTATTATTGTTGATTATGGGGAGTGAATTTAGGGCGGCTGATTCTAAGGGAAGGAAGAAGATGAAGAAGAGGGGGAGCTTTGGATTCATGATGGCTGCTTTGATTTTTTGCTCCTTCTCTTTTCTTGCCTTTGGATATCCACACCCCCTCACCCCCCCTCCGGAGCGGGTGCGCCTTGAATTGATAACGGTCTGATACTCTATTTTTGGTTCATTTTTATAAATGGAATTAAGGAGTTTATTTTAGTAATTTAATTAGCAGAATTAGTGAATTTAAATTTAGTGTTAAATTAATATTAATTGAGAATTATTAATTAAAATAATAATTATAAATATATTAAATATATTTAATTATATATAAAAAAGTGTGGCGGCACCAGGGGTGACAATTTTACCCGAAACTTTAAACTCGTTCAAAAATCGTTCGAATTTTGAGTAGAATAGAACTCGACTCGAAATTTTCGAGTCGACGATCGAGTTGAATATTTGGACTCGAACCCAATTTGAGTCGAGTTCGAGTTAGGATTGACTCGAATTGGGATGGAGTCCACTCGAAATATACTGCCAGTTAATGCATAAATATATAAAGCCACATACTTTAATTGAAATATACAGCAGCACAGTAGGGTGCAACGCTCGCTCGACACCGACTGGCTGCGGTTCGAATCCCCAAAATGGCGAAATGTATTTTTTTTTTCAATCCGCTGCGATGCAGTGGATTTCAAAGCGGACTTAAAAGCCGCGCGATAATCTGCGGCAGTCCTTATCTTCGCAGCTTATCTTCGCAAAGGGTTATTCTTATCTGGCCATTCTCTTTTTCGATCTCCCGGCTCTCGAGTCTCACCCTCTTCGTCTGGCTTCTCACATTTTGCTCGCCTCTTGCTTTTGACTGGCTGTCGGATCCTTCTGTCCCGAGTTCTAAATCTGATCTTGCTAGTTGTATGTTCTTTTCTTCTTCACGTCGTCTTTCGGAAATCAAAAATCTGTGGAGATTTGGTAAGTCGTTTAAATTTTTTTAGATTTTCAATCTTGCAGTTTGCAAGTTTTAGGGTTCAAGTTGCAAGAGCAAGCTGATGTTTTTAGATTTAGAATTTTCAATTTTTTTAAGTTTAGGCCTTATGGTTTAATATTTTGCCATTATTTATTGCATATTTTATAATTCAATCTGTAAGTGCAAGTTGATGTAATAATTCTGTTATTTGCATGTTTTATGGTTTAAGCTGTAAGTGCAAGCTAGTGCTGTGACTTTATTTACATTCTGTAATTTTATTTAATTTTAGAGTTTTTAGACATGCAGTAAACCAAAATAATAATAGCCTAGGTAGCAGCATATTTTAGGGTTCAACCTGCATGTGTAAGCTGATACTATGAATTTATTTGTATTCTGTACTCTATTTAATTTTAGAGTTCTTAGACATTCTCACATAGTCAAATGCAATATTTAATTTTAGGGTTTTTAGACATGCAGTAAACCAAAGCAAAAATAACCCAAGTAGCAGTATGTTTTAGGGTTCAACTTGCATGTGTAAGTTGATACTGTGGATCTTTTGTATTATGTACTTTTATTTAATTTTAGAGTTTTTAGATATACTCACATAATTACATATAATATTTTATGAGCCTATAATTCTATTTTTAATGGTTAAGTTATAAGTTGGAATTATGATTTTATAATTATAGTTATAGATTTATAGTATAACAGTTTTATATTTTTTTGAAGTTTTTAATCTTGCATTAAGTTATTTGCATGTTTTATGGTTATAACTATAAGTGCAAGCGAGTGCTGTGACTCTATTTATATTATGTAATTTTATTTAATTTTAGGATTTTTAGACATGCAGTAAACCAAAGCAATAATAGCCCACATAGCAGCATATTTTAGGGTTCAACCTGCATGTGTAAGCTGATACTGCGGATCTGTTTGTATTCTATAATTCTATTTAATTTTAGAGTTTTTAGAAATGCTCACATAATCACATGCAATATTTTATGAGCCTATAATTTTATTTTTAAGGGTTAAGCTATGAGTTGGAATTGTGATTAATAATTATAGTTATAGATTTATAATCTAATAATTTTATGTTTTTTCAAGGTTTTCAATATTGCAGTAAGTTATTTGCATATTTTATGGTTCAAGCTGCAAGTGCAAGCTGATGGTGTGATTTTATTTAGATTTTGTACTTCTATTTAATTTTAAGGTTTTTTACTTTTAGATATGCTTTTATAATCATGTAACATTATAAGTATAACTATATTTTTTAGGTTAAGCTGTGAGATAGAATTGTGTTCTTACAGTTGCAATCTTACATACTTATAGTCTAACAATTTATTTAATATTTTGTCATATAATTTTTGTAGTGTTTTAGAATTTTCAGTTGTACTCTCGCAGTAAGTTGTTTGCATATTATTGGGTTCAAGCTATATGTGCTATGAGTTGGAATTGTGTTTTTACAGTTATAGTCTTATAGATTTACAGTTTAATAATTTGTTTAATATTTTATCATATTTTATTAATGGTTTTCAAGAATTTTAGTCTTGCAGTAAGTTGTTTGCATATTTTTGAGTTCAAATTGTAAGTATAAGCTGATGATGTGATTATGTTTATAATTCTGTAATCTATATATTTTTTGATATTTTAGCTATATGAAAGATACAACTATAAGTAATTCTTTTGAGATAAAAACTAATAAATCACGTGGAGAACAAAATATTGCATTTGAGTCAAAAAGTGAGAAAGCAAGTACAGATCCTATTATTATTATATTCCAAATAGGTGAAATAAGCTAGACTGTTTCAAATGCTAGGATATTAAAAAAAAGTTGTAATTTGGGATCATTTTGAAATAATAAAGTTTAAAGATAACAAGCGTAATACAGTTGATAAACTATCATGTAGGTATTATCGTAAGACTTATATGTCCCAGAAATCTGAATCTACCTCAAATTACTTTAGGCATATCAAACTTTGCATAGTATTGAGTGAAGCAAATAAAAAACAGAAGATTTTTAACCCATAAATTTTGGAAAAGGGAAAATCAATAGATCTTGAAATAAGTAATTTTTGTGTTACTTCTGTATTTAATAATAATAAAGTAAGAAATATATTAGCAAATATGATTATTATAGCTGAGTTACTTTTTAAGTTTGTAGAACATCCATATTTTAATTTATTTTCACGTATTTTGAATACTAACTATATAAAAACTTTAAGAAAAGTTATACTCGTGTAGAATACTTAAAAGTTTATGAAACTAAAAAGGACAAGATGAAGAAATTGCTAAAGTTTGTGAATCACATTAGATTAACAGCTGATTGTTGGACTTCAAATCAATCAATAGGGTATATGGGTTTAACAGCACACTACATTGATTCAGATTGGGTGTTGCAACATTTAACTATAAATTTTATTGACCTTGAACCTCCACATACCGCATATGTCATTGTTGATGTCATTAGTGAATGCATAATATAATGGCGCATCCACACAAAAATTATGACAATTACATTTGATAATGCTTGTGCCAATGATAATGTAGTAAATATTTTGTCAAAAAAATTGAGAATACTAACAGACTTTTTTAAAGGAAAAATATTTCATATTTATTGTTGTGCACATGTTTTAAATTTGATTGTTCAAGGTGGACTTAAAAACTGCAATTATGTTATTAAAGTTGTTAGAGAGGCTATTATTTATATTAAAAAATCTTCAAGTCGCTTAAGAATATTTGATGAGATTGTAAAATTAGTTGGTGTTTCAACTCATAAAGGTCCTTCAGGTGATGTAAGAATAAGGTGGAACTCCACATTCTATATGCTAGAATATGCCTTTCATTATAAAACTGTGTTGCATGAATTTTTTAGAAAAGATAAGGTATTAGTTTGGGGTTTGACTAATAATGATTGGGATAGATTTGATATAATTAAATGTATTCTTAAAGTTTTTGAGAATTCTTCAAAGATATTTTCAGATTCAATATACCTAACTACTAGTCTTTTCATTCCTGAAATGATTCAGATTAAATGTATTTTTGAGAGTGGGGCAAGTGAGAGTGATGACTTTCTTAGATTAATGTGCATTTCACTGAAAGAAAAATTTGACAAGTACTAGACTGATACTAACTTGCTAATGTGCATTATCATTGTGCTTGATCTAAGGAGAAAATTGATATTTATTAAATTTGCATTTAAATCAATATATTCTGGCTTAGCCCGTAATGAAAAAATTGAGTGAGTTTTACAAAATTTGCATGACCTGTTCAGCTTTTATTAAGTAGACACATCTATAACAATTTTTGATTCTTCAAACAGTTTACTAATACTTCAAGACAGCTCTAGTTCAAGCTATGCTGAACTAGGAAATTCTATTTTAAGAGATTTTGAATTTTTTTTGGAGTCACTTATGCTAGCCAGCCAATTAAATCAGAGATTAAGCTTTATTTGGAAGAGGATTATATTAAGTTGCCTCAAGAATAAGAATCTTCATTTGATATTCTAGAATGGTGAAAAATGATTTTTTTAAAATAGCCTACATTAACAAAGATGGCTAAAGATATTCTTACTATTCATGTTACAACCGTTGCTTCCGAATCTATATTTAGTGCAGGTTGTCATGTACTTGATGATTATAGAAGTTCATTATCACTAAGTATGGTTAATACTTTTATTTGTACGGTAAATTGGCTAACTGGGTCTCAATTCAATCTTACTCACTTAGATGAAGATGTAAAGTTTTGAGTTTGATTTATTCTAAATTCTAATTTATAAGTGAGATAAGAGCATTGTTCAAGTTTAATTAATACATTTTGTTTTTTTTTTGTACAAGAAGAACAACTAACATGTGATATACTAGATGATGTGGAGTAAGATTTACTTAATTGAATAAAGTGGTTCAAGTGGTTATTTAATTATGAGTACTTTTGAGTGTACTGTACTTAATTATTTTTGCAAAAGGTTTAAAGGCATATATGATATAATTTTTTATGTGCTCCACTGCTCCTGATTATTTTTACAGAACTGCAAGACTTTTTTAATTTATATATTTAATCATCAAGTAATAATATTGTCAATTTAGTTTAAATCCTTATTGTTAAATACTGACTCTTTTTATTTGGATTTTTATTTAAGTAAATTTTTAATTTGTATATTTAATCATCAAGTTATAATATTATCTATTTAGTTTAAATCATCATTGTTGAATACTAACTCTTTTTATTTGGATTTTTATTTAAGCAGATTTGTGGTGGAAAATGGACTATGATGATAAACAATCATTTTATATTAAATATAATGTGGTATTTAGACCCTTTCATTGAAACTTAAGATTGCTTCAAATTTACATTTTTCTTATTAAACTGCTATTTTTTGGGCTGCTACTGTCAGCTGCCTGGGCTGGAGTTGCCTATGCTGCTGCTGCCTGTGCTGCTACTGCTTTGATTTATAGTTTGTCTAAAAATTCTAAAATTCATAGATTGTTTTTTACTATTGTGCATTTCTTTTACTGTTATATTGCTATGGTTATTGTAGCTTTGGCTGATGTTGTTTTGGTTGCTACTTCTTGGGCTGCAACTGCTTTAGCTCCTGCTGCTTAGTTGATGCTACCGAGGCTGCTACTGTCAGTTGCCTAGGCTAGTGTTGCCTCTATTGTTGCTGCCTCTGCTGCTGCTGCCTAGGTTGCTGATGCCAGTTGCCTTTGTTATTGTTGCTTTAGTTTACTGCATGTCTAAAATTCCTAAAATTAAATATAAGTGCAGAATATAAATAGAATCACAGCACCAGCTTGCACTTGTAGCTTGAACCATAAAATATGCAAATAACTTACTACAAGATTGAAAACCTTGAAAAAATATAAAATTGCTAGACTGTAATTTTAAAATCACAATTCCAACTCATATCTTAACCCTTAAAAATAGATTTATAGACTCACAAAATATTGCATGTGACTATGTGAGCATATCTAAAAAATAAAAACTCTAAAATTAAATAAAAGTATATAATATAAATAGATCCACACTATCAACTTACACATGCAGGTTGAATCCTAAAACATGCTGTTACCTGGGCTATTGCTACTTTGGTTACTGCTTCTTAGGCTACTACTGCTGCTTAGGCTGCTGGCTGCTGCTGTTGCCTGGGCTACTGCTACCAACTGTCTGGGCTGGTGTTACCTATGCTGCTGCTGCTTGTGTTGCTGCTACTCTACATGTCTAAAAACTCTAAAATGCATTAATTTTTTTTTATAATATTGCATTTCTTTTACTACTATATGGCTATGATTATTGTAGCCTTGGCTAGTGTTGCTTTAGCTGCTGCTGCCAGTTGCTTGGGTTGGAGTTGCCTCTATTGCTGCTGCCTGTGTTACTACTACTTTGATTTATAGTTTGTCTAAAAACTCTAAAATTCATAGATTGTATTTTACTATTATGCATTTCTTTTATTGTTATATTACGATGGTTATTATAGCTTTGGCTGGTGTTGCTTTGGCTGCTACTTCTTAGGTTGTTACTGCTTAGGCTGCTGCTGCCAGTTGCCTGGGCTGGTGTTGCTTCTGCTGCTGCTGCTTGGGTTGTTGCTGTTAGCTGCCTCTGCTACTGCTGCTTTAGTTTACTGCATGTCTAAAGACCCTAAAATTAAACAGAAGTATATAATATAAACAGAATCACAACATTAGCTTGCACTTGCAGCTTGAACCTTAAAATATGCAAACAACTTACTGCAAGATTGAAAATTTTGAAAAATATAAAACTGTTATACTCATTTTTGTTGCTGTTTGGGTTGCTTCTACTACATTCCTAAAAAGCTTAGACATAATAATAGAATATACATACTTTAAAAAGACTCATAAGTCACAAGTTATAACTTATTGCATATCTAAAAATTCTAAAATGCATAAAGTATACTATATTATTCTGCATTGCTGTTATAATTTCATTGACTAGTTGCTGCAGCATCTGATAATTTCTAATTTGTGATAGATTTTGCATTTTATAAAGTATTTGAAATTTTTTTTATTTGTTTGATTTGAATTTGAGCAATCATTTGAGATAGTTAGATTGGGTCTATAATAAATGATTATTATTGAGTATTGACTTCTATGCTAAGCCTCTTAGGCTATAGTTTTAAGAAATGATGTTAATTTGAGTTCTTGAAAAAGAACAACAGAATCACAATCAGAGTCGATCAATAACTCAATCAGATGATTCAGATCTTTTGATGCTAATTAAGATAAGTATTATTTATAATTTTATTATATTATCCTTAAAAGATGTTGTAACATTGTATTTTTCACTTGAGTTGTTATATTATATTTTGTGCAAATTTTACAGGTTGGTTAGCTATTTGGCTTGCAAGTTGATATTTTGGATTAGATGCAGTCGTTACAGTTTTGGCAGACTTGAGTTGTTGCTGCCTAGATCATTGTCACTTCTTGTTTATATTAAATTAAAGTATAATTTTATTACATTTTATTTGTGAATTGTGATAAATGCGTATCGAACTATGAATTTATATTTTAGCAATTTTGCCCCAATTTAATTTGCTGAATTGATAGTTTGTATTGTTTAAAATATTTTTTATTTCTGAAATTCATAAATTTTTTAAAAATAATGTTTTAATTTTTTCGAGTTGAATCGAACTGAGTGAGTGAACTCAAACTCGAAAATTTTGAATCAAAATAGTATTTTGAGCTGACTCGAATAAAATTCCGAGTGAGCTTGAACTCGAATTTGAATGAGTCGAATTTGACTCGACTCGAACTCAATTCGAGTTTGAGTCAAGTTCAAATTGAGTTTAAATCGAAATTTTCGAGTTCGAGTTAAGCCTAACTTTCTCGAACTTGAATTGAAGCCAACCCTAGGAGGCACAGATAAAAATATTGATACATTTTCTTTAAATTTGACATTAAATATATATGAATTTATCACATTAAAAAAAAATGCAAAAGAATAGTTATAATTTGAGTTTAGAAAATCAGCTCATTTATCAAAAAATATAAATGATTTTTTACTACAACTTTGCATTTGATAATCGTTAAAACTATATATTTTAATGGAAATTTTAATTATTAAATATTATTTTGACTTATTTTATAATTTTACATATGTTTCCGGAATTTTTTTTAAATATATTTTAATTTTTCTATGTTTTTATGTAACTTCACTTAAATTAAATTTAAATTATCATATTCTATACACATTTCTCCCATCCTTCCTATGCCCCCAACCTCTCCACTTCATTCAATTCCAAAATAAAATAACATTTATATAAAGTAAACAAAACAAATAAAATAAATTCGATTCAATTATTTTAATTTATCTAATTAATGTGCACCCTTATTTGCTGTAATTACAAATAATAATAATAATTATATTATTAGAATAATTAAAAATAATTATAAAAATAACTATTTATATTATGTATAAAAAATAAGGATAAAGGATAATAGTAAATAAATACATTATTATTATTATTTTGTTTTACTTCATAAGTTTCATGTTCTACTATTTTATATGTTTCTTATTTTATCTTTTTATTTTAAATTATCGATTATTTTGTATTCAAATTTATCTTAACAGGAGTGGACATAAGTTTATCAAATTATATATATATATATATATATATATGTGTGTTGATACTATAGTGCTGTTAGTGTTTGACTGAATGTTATAAATTATTCTGTTGTGGAGTATCTTCAATTCTATTTGTTTATACATTTTGCATTCTCTAATTTCTGTGTTTAATTAGTATTTGAATTTTTAATTGTTTTCCTTTTTGTTAAATCCTTTTAATTTAAACTTGAGATTCAAGTTTTGAGGCTGTCTTTAAGATTTTTGTAACCTCAGAGCACTATGTTGTCGAAATAGTTTTATAAAAAAAAAATGATAAAATCATATCAGCATCAATTTTATATGAAAAATATTATGATTATACAAAAATATACACCAAAAAATATTCAGGATCAATTAGAATTTTTTTTTTTATAATTTTTGTATATTGATCTTAAAAAAAGTGTATTCAATCAATAATTTACTTACACATTGGATTGACACATCATCTATATATTTTAGTGTATACTAATATGTAAATATAGCAATACTCATTATATATATAAGATATGTCAAATTATTACAAAAAAACCTAAAATACTAAAAAGCATAAAAACAACTCTAAGAATTGAATCCCCAAATTTAACTTAAAAGAATACAACAAAAACGAAAACAGCTAAAAGCTTAAATACCAGTTAAACACAGAGATTAGGGAATGCAAAAAGTATAAACAAACATAATTGAAAATACTCCACAAACATTCAGAAACATATATATATATATATATATATATATATATATATATATATATATATATATTTGACTCAGTATATAAGAATAAAAAGGAAAAAAATTTTATATTGTTCATAAATATTTTTTTTTTCGTTTAAGTATAGTATTTTAAAGAAATTGATGAACGAGCGAGTTAGTTCAATTATAAATTCTAGAAAATAGATGAGAAATAATATTACACTGAAATCTTAAGAACTTACACATCTTTTATAATTGAAATGATTTATATTAAAAAATTTGCTTACTTCATGGCAGTAAAGTATCGGATTGAAGGGGCTTCCTGTAGGACTGCAGGAGGAGGGAGGAGCATACGACGCTGAGAGACGAAGCCGCCATGCAGGTGCCGGCGAGCCAAGGAGGCAGACGAATTCCGGCAAAGGGAAATAGGGCACCGGCAGCAACCGGCATTGCCAGCACATTGTACCCGAGTGCCCACACGTAGTTCATCCTGATCCTCGCGAGGGTCTTCCGGGAGAGGTCGATGGCGGTGATCACATCCTCCAGCCTGCTTCGAACCAGAACGATGTCCGCGGCCTCGATCGCCACTTCCGTCCCAGCGCCAATCGCCATGCCGACGTCGGCCGCGGCCAGGGCGAGGGAGTCGTTGATTCCGTCACCCACCATCGCCACCGTCAGTCCTTCCCCCTTGCCAAATGTGCACGTATTATCAATCAAAAATTTTTGCACATGATTATTCTTATGGAGTCTAACATAATACTTACAATAGTATGTCTTCAATTATGTTATAATATTTAACATTTCTCTTATATCAATGATTACTATTACAATACAAAAGAAATAGTCAAAATAAAATATAAATTATATGTAATAATGTGTAAACATAATTGACTGAATATAAAATAAATAAAATAAGAAAAAATAAATTTTTATTAATACTAAATACATTTTACCTAAATTTTTTTTTAAGGAGATTATCATTTTTTTACTGGAAGCTAGCCAAATTATATATCACAAATTTTTTATGCAAAAATATTATACTTATATCATCATATTACATATTAGTCCAAATAAAAAAAAATTACACCAATCATATATTTAAATATATGATTGTCATGACATCTTAAATTTAATGTGTATACAGTGGTATAAATGTAAAAAATATATTTTTTATTATTTTAATATTTTTATATATATTTTTAATATATATATATATATATATATATATATATATATATATATATATATATAATTTAATTTGTATATAAAATAAGATTATAGTACAATATTTTTTACAATTCAGATAATTTTAAGCGCAAGCTTGGTTTGATATTGTGTGAAATAAGATTATAGTCCATTAGATAATTTATTTTCTTTCTTTCACCTTTCGGCCAACACTACCCTTGGTAACTTAGGAAAGAAAGATAAAAGAAATCGCATACCTGCAGATGCTTAATTCTGTCGGCTTTGCCGACGGGGTCGGTCTCTGCGAAGACGGTGTGGATGCCGGCTTCCCTTGAAACGGCTGCGGCGGTGGCGCGATTGTCGCCGGTAATCATGATGCTGATTATGCCCATCGAGGCGAGGAAGGAGACGACCTTCGCAGCCTCGGGCTTGAGCGGGTCGGACACGGCGAGGGCGGCAGAAATCTCGCCGTCGATGGAAATAAGCACGCAGGTTCTCGCCAAATTCTCGGTCTCTGCAACATACTCTTCCACCTCGCCGGGGATCGGAACGTCGCATGCTAGCATGAGCCTTCTGTTCCCAACCAGCACCGTTTTTTCCGCAGACGACTGCGCTGACTCCGGCGCCAGGATGCACCTTGAAATCATTTGCGTCCCTCGTGAGCCCGCTCTCAAGTCCATCCTTCGGTTCCATCTTCTTTGCGTATGCCAGCACGGCCTTCGATATTGGATGCTCGCTCTTGGCCTGAGGGAAAGACGGACCAACCGCCCAAGAGTTGAAGATTCAAAACTCAGCTAGCAACACTGTCAATGGTGTAATAGTTTTAGCTCAAGAATCCAAATTCTTGAATCCAAGAGTTCAAATCTTATAGTTCACACATTTAGCTCAATTTTCACACACCAAAAAACAAATAACACTACCAACACTTAACCCCACTAGGTGAGGTAAGCTGCATGAATCCTATGTTTCCATAATGCACGATCAAATGGAAAACCCCTCTAATGTATAAAGAGTATCCCCCACCGTCTGATGAGAATCCTCTTCGGTTCTCATTCGTGTGTTTCGATTTCCGCTTGCTCTCGCAACTTTTTCACAATATTCCAAACAGTCAGATATTCATTTTTTCAATACGAGCAAATTTCATAGACTCAAATTTTCTAGCACGCGCGTTAATCAGTGCCTAAACATAGCGGAAGAAAATTGTTACTCAAACATCTCCACCAAAAAAAAAAAAAAAAAAAAAAAATATATATATATATATATATATATATATATATATATATATATATATATATTAAGATTTAGGATTTAAAATATATATTTATATAGGTCCCACTAATAAAAATAAATTTAATAATATTTTTTATTTTATTTAGCTCTATAAATCTTAATCATTCATAATTTTGGGGAGATATGTAACAAAACTTACGAACAAAATTCTCTAATCTGATTCATTATTTGAGCCGCTCCAATTTGAGCCGCTCCAATTTGTTGCGTATAAATGATAGGAGCACTCCTCCATTTCATCAAATCCAACCAGCTGTATATTAAAATTCAGCTAAACTAATCTAAATATATCTTAAATAGTTGCAAAACAGGCTCTTATAAGTTTAACTTCATTTTTTCTATAAATCTATCTGATGGTAATCTTTTTGCATTTCTCTAATGTTTCTATAATTGCATTCTTTATTTTTTTAATAGTTAAGCCTACGGGCAATGCAAAACTATTTATAGTTTAGAGCTTCTTGAATTCTCATTATGATGTTGTATGTTGTGACCAGTAACTAGAAACTCCGAGTTTAAACTCTTAACAGGTCATTGAGGAACTCCTTCAAAAAAAAATTCTCATTAAAATTTATTAAGCTAGGCCTGCTAAGTATAAGTGCGCATTAGTCTCTTAATCCTCTTATTCCTTTCTGAAAATATTGCAAGGATGATATGAGAATTAGAACACTTACTAGTTGATTCTTAACGCATTAGACCCAAGCAGAGAAGTTCACAAATTCAATTTTTCAAAACTTGTAAAAATTTTCACCGTTTGATCCTTATTTATTGCTTTTTGGTCATACGGTTTCATTGCTTTAGACAGTATAGTCCCACTTGTTAAATCCATGATTTAAAAAACATATAAAAAATCTTTCACAATCCTAAAATAAAAAATAACAAAAAAAACAAATACATAAATTATAGCATAAAACTAACCTCTGTAGCAGCAGCCAAACTACAAACTTCCTGTAAAGAAGAGCTGGAAAAAAGCATGCTGTGAACCACTGCAGGTTTTCCAATAGTCAGTGTTCCAGTCTTATCAAACACAATAGCTTTAACCTGTACAAAAATAATAATAATAATAATAATAATAATACTAATAAAAGCATGTAGAGGTGGTATTGCTGAAAGAAGTGTCACCCTCCAAGTTCCTTTGTTATAGACTTTTTGATACTTGCTAAATTATTAGGAGTAAATCAAACGTGGAACACAAAATTGAATTAGATACATCAATGGTCAACGATTTCCACTCAATAGATTATGAATATAAGCCAACCAATACTATATTTATACCGCTCTCTTTTCAAGTTTCAAAATGCAGGTTTAAACCACTCTCATATGTCTCCTCAACAATTACCCCCATATCAGATTTCATCACCATATCAACTATCAGCACCCTCTCAAATGGGCACAATCACTTGATTTTAACTAAATCAGCAGCTCTAATACCACTTGTTAAAATGAGTGATCTAAATAAGGGACACAAAATTTGGCTACATACATAAAAATTCAAACTTAATTTTCATCCCTAAAAAAATCAATGCAATTTAAACCTCTCTTTTCAAATTTCAGCATGCAGAACTAAATCACTCTTAAAAATCTAACAGCATAAATGATACATGCTCACCTTGTGTGCTTTCTCCAAAGCACTTCCGCCCTTTATTAGTACACCTTGAGAAGCTCCTTTGCCTGTGGCAACCATCACAGCTGTGGGAGTGGCGAGACCGAGGGCACAGGGACAGGCAACCACAAGTACTGATATTGCAAACTGAAGCGCCAACTCAAACTCATCCATACCTTTTGGAATCCATGTTCTTGGATAAAGATGGGTTATTCCAGGAATGAACCAACAAAGCCAAGCAAGCAACGACACCACAACAACCTGAACAAAATTTTGCTTATAATTATATTATCATCTGCTTCTACAATTTACAGTAATAATGTATTAGCAAATGGATGTTTAAACATCATATTACAAAAAAACTTATTACACTATGTACATCACCTCCAGGTGATGTGCAAAAACTTTTGCTAACCTCAGCGCATAATTTACATTAAATTTTATGAGTTAAAGTAATATAATAACAAAGAGAAAACGCCACAGAAAAATAACAACGCAAAACACATGATTTTAAAAGGAAAACCGTGACAAACAACATTAGATGAAAAATGGCTACATTATAAGAGAAATGAAATATGGAAAATAACAAAAATCTTCCACCCTAATCACTCATGTAATCACTGTACACACTCTCTGACAACCCAAAATCTTTATTAAGATGATTAGAACTAAACTGACTCATTTAAGCTAAAATTGAGATTCCGGGTTAGTTCATAATTAGATCAAACCGAATATATCGTTGGAAAGAGTATATTTTTATAATCGTAATACTGAAATTTGAGAGTAATCTGGATAACGAATATTCCTAAATTTATCTCTAATTTCTAAATTATGAAAAATAAAAAATAAGTACAAATCTAAAAATTTTAGTGTCGTTAGATTAAGAATAACAAGAGAAGACTAAATTTAAAGTTTCGTCAAAGTTGAAGCACCGAATTGCCTTTAGTTAATTTGAAATTTTAATCTTCAAAAATAAATATAAAATAAAATATAGCTCTAAACTGAAAAAATTTAAAACGAGAATGTTCGTCTCGTCAAAACGCACATCTTGGTCAAGTTTCATCAAAATTAGAAAAGTAAAATAAGAGTGCAGTAGTTGATCATCTCAGGGTTGATCTAATTTTTTATTGAAATCATGACCTAACATTTACAACGAAAATGTCCGAATTTGAATCTACATTAGATAGTACTTTAAGCACTTGAATATCATTTGAGTGTAAAAATATATAACAAATAAAAATATGCAGTTGCCAAATAAATACTTTATTTACTGTCACAATAGATAACTATCAGTAATTTAAGATATTGAAAATAGGTATTATGTACCACTATGAAATTTTGTGTTCTACTTAGGCAACGGTGCGTAGAACGAGAGGTATCATGGTATTTAATTGCTTTAATTACGTCTAATTGGTTTAGTTAATTTGTTCCTTTTATTTCATTTCCACTAAAATCAATCATCTCTAGGGAAACTATATGGTCTCCTTATATCATCAGTGGGTATGCCAAACCCAATATATGTACAGGTTTACTAACAAAGAATATTCTTTTTCAGAACATTTATTTTTATAATATAACTTTATATAAAATATCATAATTTTTCTTAATAGTGTGACAAACATTTATAAAAGTGACAATAAATTCAAGAGCAACTTTCAAGAGTAATTATCAACTTGTCAAAAAATAAAAATTTTGAGACTTAAAGCATGCACTATCAAGTAATAAAATCAGCATATAAATATATTTCATGATAATCCAAGTACTTATTTTTAAGTTTCTTAAATTGTGCTATTATTGATTTCTCACAAATCTGTGTATACATAATTTTTATTAGAATTTTTTTAAGATATTTGCAATTATTTAATAAATACTTATTTATTTATTTTTATTAAGATAATATACAAATAATTTAAAATAATAAATTTAACTTGAATATTTAGGATAATAATTTATTAGGAGAATGTTTATAATATTAATTAAGGTATTAAAATGATAATTTTACATTATTATTAGAAAATAGTATGATGAATATTTTTATTATTATTTATATGTATATTGATATATTTATAAAATAATTTATTAAAAAATATTTGAATGATTATTATTTTTATTTAATATTATTATTGTATTTTTTCTTTTCTTTTTTATTTTTTCATTCACCTTTTCCTTTTTCTCTTGTTTTTCCCATTTTCTCTTTTTTCTCTCTTCTTTCTCTATTTCTCTCTTTTCTCTTTTGCTATCTCTCTATCATTCTTATTTTTTTTTCTTCTTTTCTCTTTTTTGTCTCTTTCTTTATCATTAATATGAATGACAATAATAAGAAAATGATATGAAAATAAAAAATATATAATAAAACAATACAATAATATTAAAAATAAAAAATAAAAATGACATAATAATATAGATAAAAGAAATTGACTAATAATTATAATAATAAAGAATATAAAAGAAAATGGTAATAAAAAAATGCTAGAAATAAATAAATAATAATAATAATAATCATCATAAATAATTATCTTATTAACTAAGATAATTATTTATTATTACTATTTTAATAATAATAATAATATTAATAATAAAAGAAAAATAAACAATAATAAATTTGACAATAGTTAATTGTAATAAAAGAAAATAACAAAAATAAAATTGTTAGAATTTAAATGACATTAACAATAATAAATTGATAATAAAATTGAAATTAAAAAGAAAATAATAATAATTAATAGTTAATAATAATAATAATAATAATAATAATATAAATATAAATAATACTTATAATTATTATTATTATTATTAATGTTATTATGAGATTTCATTTAATTTTTTTTCTCACCATCGGCTGCTGAGGAGGTCGTCGGTGTTGCAGGGGAGGGGAGGAGAGGCGGCTACGAGCTCGACTGGGTTTGTAATGACCCTAGGTCATTAATAAGGCAAAACATTAAAACCCGATTCGTTAAATATCCTGCAATTTTCAGTTTCCCGTTAAAACTCCCGCCAAAACTTAATTTTTCAGTTTCAATCTTTGGCATAGAAAGTTTTCAAATTCATTTCAGCTAAAATAGGAAGTCTTAATTTCCGTTAAGCGCAAAAGATCAAAATAGGAAATGAAAACCTCATAAAAATTGTCGGCAATTAAGGTTGGCAGTTCGATTAGGAAGGAAATTGGGAAACTTGCGTGCGCTCATCAACCGCTCGGCTCCAAAAATTATGTCGTTTCCGAAATAGTCGGAAGCCCCCGTGCGTTTCAGCGCAACGCGGCAGGCGTGCGTTACATACGCACGCCTTATAAAATCTCTAGAAGGCCGGACGATTACCTCACACCCCTCCCTCTCTTCCATAGAGCGTACCTGAGCCGCGAGCTGCTCGACCCTCCATTCGATCGTACGCCAAGAGACGACGTCAAGAGCTCGATGCGCACGACCTCTGCCTCTGCGTCGACTCCTCCTTTGTGCTCGACCGATCCTTCCGCCCAGCTTGACCTCCTCCAGCGGTCGACTCCTCTCTACGTGTCGCGCCGATTCTCCGTGCCGCTCGACCGCCTGCTCGAATCGTCCGCTCGAATCGTCTGCTCGGATCGTAAGGTAAGGACTCTGCTGCCGATCCTCTTAAAGGATTAAAATGTAAATATGTTTATATATATATAAATGTATATATATATATATATATATATATATATATGAATATATATATATATATATATATGAATATATATATATATATATGAATATATATATATATATATACATATATATATATATATATTGGCATAGGTATATATATAATAAGCAAATAATAATAATAATAAAATTAGAATAGATTAAATTGATTTGATTTTCAAATTTTAGGTTACAATTTTTGTGAGTAGTATAATTCAACTAATCTATTAGCATGCATTAGTATCAAACCCTAGATGTCTAAACCTAACTTATGTATCAAATTATGCTATTAAAAGATTTAAGAAATAGAATTTGATGAGGTTAAACTCGTATATGTTTAATAAGTGAATGCTTAGCTATTTTAGATTTCATTTACAACTATATATTTAACCTTATTAAACCTTCCCTTAATAAATCCATAAGAGAAATTAGACAACTAATGATATTTTCTTATCTTTGTTGTTTGTCATGCTAAGGAGATTGGTTATGATAATAAATATTAGTCGTTGCCAAGAACGAATTGATCCTTTCGAGTGATTGAACAATTCGTTGGGTTTCGAGGTTGTTAAAATAAATAAACTTATGAATATAATCAGCACCGTCTAGACATCATCATTATCTTATAGATTAATTTTATTATGATCTTATCTAATCAAATAATCTATCTATTATGGTCTACGATTTAACCTACTTGCTTGATTTCTGTAAGCATTTCATTAATTAAATTGGTCAACTATATGATTGATCCTTTGAAATTCATAGTTCCTAACCTAGGTCTTAAAGTCTTAAGAGGTTATAAAATACTGGGAGAACTATAAATTAATCAAAAATTAACTTAGAAATGATCATATATGTTTTAATAGTAAAGACAAGCATTGTTAACAAATTAATAAAATCACAAACTTTTGCAGACACATCAAGTCTTTTAGTACCACATCAAAGTTTCGTGTGATTCGTTTATTTCTACACAAAGGTACACTGGATATTACTTTATATGCTTTTACTTTCAATTGCTGCTTATGCATCGCTTTGAGCTTATTACTACTTGATATGTTATTCTTACTACTAATGATGTAAGAGAAATTGAATGATGTTTATGTGTTTTGTGAATGTTGCAAGAAGGGTTCCGAAACGGAGCATGATTAGGTTAGGGACGGGGCTAGTCCTCAGGAGCTATAAGGGTGCTATCTGGAGCCTTTGAGGGAGGCACAGGTGAAGATTGCTTAAATGCACGTTGCCATCTGAGACCCTTAAGTGGGTCCAGGTGAAAGTTTATACTTAAATGCATATGAACCCAGTCTCATGATTCTGGCTTTGCCCAACATAACTGTTATTATTGCTTCATGATATCATAGACATAAACATAAGTATAGATTTTTATGCAATTATTGCTTTTCCTTTTGACATTTGGTATGTGAACAAAATATTTATTTTGCAGGTGACCTGATTATCTTTTATTTGAAACACACTGTATTTCCGTGCAAATGTTATCTCATTTTTCTTTGCCTTCCGCTATGCTTTAAGTATATCTTTAATATCCTTTGTATTTAGAATATGCACTAAGACATTATTTTTATAATACCAGATCAGATACAGTTGGAGGCGGTTGATATAATCTAGAGGCGTAGCGCGAAAAAATAACTGCCCCTTCCAGGATTAATAGTTTGATGTATATTGAATTTCATGTAATAAATTCTGGATGTTGTTTTTATTTTAAATTGAATGAATATCGTTTCTTTTATGTGAATGGCTTGAATGTTCGTTAACTACTATTTTATCTAACTGCCAATATGATCCTGCGGAAAGATGCATCCGATGTTAGTTTGGTTCTTACCAACCTAACATGGGTCATCACAGGGTTGCAGGAGGTGGCCGTAGATCAAGGATCGGGTAGGTATTTATAGGAGAAGGGGAGGGGAGGGGCTAGCCGGGCTAGTTGGGTTGCCCTTCATGGAGCTTGTCAGCTTGCCCTAGGGACGCACGAAGAATCGGGGAATTAGAGGGGGGCGGAGAGAGAGAAATTTGTAAATTTTTAAATATAAAAATGCAATTAAAATTATTTGTATCTTCTCGCCGTTTGATTTCTAATTTTAATGAAACTTGACCAAGATGTGCGTTTTGACGAGACGAACATTCTCGCTTTAAAATTTTTTAGTTTAGAGCTATATTTTATTTTATTTTTATTTTTGAAGATTAAAACTTCAAATTAAATACAGGCAATTCAATGCTTCAACTTTGACGAAACTTTAAATTTAGTCTTCTTTTGTTATTCTTAATCTAACGACACTAAAATATTTAGATTTTTCATAATTTAGAAATTAGTGATAAATTTATGAATATTCATTATCCAATTACTCTCGAATTTCAATATTACAATTATAAAAATATACTCTTTTCAACGATATATTCAGTTTAATCTAATTATGAACTAGCCCGGAATCTCAATTTTAGCTTAAATGAGTCAGTTTAGTTCTAATCATCTTAATAAAGATTTTGGGTTGTTAGAGAGTGTGTACAGTGATTACTTGAGTGATTAGGGCGGAAGATTTTTGTTATTTTCCACATTTCATTTCTCTTATAATGTAGCCGTTTTTCATCTAATGTTGTTTTGTCCCATCGACGGTTTTCCTTTTAAAACCATGTGTTTTTTGCGTTGTTATTTTTCTGTGGCGTTTTCTTTTTTAATATATTACTTTAACTAATAAAATTTAATGTAAATTATGCGCTGAGGTTAGCCAAAGCTTTTTGGCAGCAGAGGTTAGCAAAAGTTTTTTGGACATTCATCTTTTAATATTAAGGGATCCTTCTGCACTTCCATAAAAATATCAGCCATGATGCTTACACTTGCATGTTCTGATTCTACTTCTACCAAGCTTTGATTCTCCATGACCATTGATGATTCAAAAACAATTGAGCCCCTCTCCACACACCCATTAACCGGTAATTCTTCTGACTTCTCAAAACTGCCGAGAGCTATTGTATCAACTAACAATTTATCCCCAACATTGATTGTATCCGGCAGTAACTCCGCAACCATTATTAGGCTAGGTTGTGGAGCTTCTATTTCAACTATTTGTAGTCAAGATTCTAATGAGAGGTTATTTTTTGACACAATCATTTTCTTCATCTTAGCATTGTCTTTTGTGATGGAACGTATCACCGATTTAGTTCTCTTTAAAATATGGGTGTAGTTTAAAACACATTGCCAAATTATGACCAATCAAACAATAGTGAGAATAATACTTCAAAATATCTTCAAAAATGTATTCTTAAAAATAACTCTTCTCTTCATTCCCTATCCAGGTAGTAGATTTCAAATTTTTCTGTGAAATCAATTTCTACCAACACCTGTGCTACCAATAGTCTCAATAGATTGGTAATAGCAAAATCAACTTTGAGAGGCTTCCCAAAGTAAGATCTCAATGAAAATAAAGGATTGAGTAAGTGATTAAGTGAACTTTAAGCAATGGGAAATGATCCAGATTGGCACAATGGGAGGTTCAATTTTCGGATCAAAAGTTGTGGTTCATTTCAATAAATCATATGAAAATCCTCGATGAAATAATAACCTCGAGCAAACATCCTTGTGTAATAAATCTCATTTGAAAGCTTAATAAGGATATGCCGAAAATCGATTTGCCCAATGCTAAAAGATTCTGACAAACTCAAACAACTGAGATATGTTCTAATGGCAGCCAGCGCCACGCTGAAAGATCCCGACAAACTCAAACAACTGAGATATGTTCTAATGGCAGCCAGCGTTAGTCTACCATTAGAGAATTTCCCCATTAAAGAATATTCAAATGGTTTCACCAATTGCTGTGTTTCATCTTTAGAGAGAAGTAGAGTTGGTTTATCTTGAAACAACGGAATCGTTTTGATGTCAATCAATTCCCTTGAGGTTGCAGTGCTTATATTCATCAATGCTTCAATGAATGATTTGGGTATCGAAGCTACGACAGTTTGCTTGACATGCATATTAGGGAGGTTGTCCATCTCGCCATTAGTCTGGGACATGCCGAGGTAGACGATAACTACCAAAGCCCCAATAAGGGATTCACAATGAAACAACCAGAGGAACGTCCTAAAACATAACCACAACACTCAGGAATGGATCCACGACAATTTTGATGAAGCCAACGCGGCCCGAAGGGAAACCTACAACGATAGACGACGCGGCACGAAGGGATGCCGCCAACAATAGACAACGCCTACGGCAATGAGGGAACGCCACCGAAAGAATCCCAGTGGAAAACGACGCCTAGCTACCAAATGGAGCTCTAGCGCACCATCACACGTGAGAGCGGTCTTTATAAGTGTGTGTGTAACACTCATTTAAATCTAAGAAATAAAATATTATCATTTCACCAATCTTAAAATTTTTCTAATAACAAGTAAATATAAGATGTGGTATTCTTTGAAATTAGAAGATGAAAGTGCTTCTTCTGTAAATATTAAACTTTGGGTACTGAGTGTGCATATTATAAGTCTTAAAGTGTTATGCAGATAAGAATCCCAAAAAAACAAAAAAAGTAAAATAAGATACATACAGTGGGAACAAAGAATCTGGAAATCCTGTCTGCTAGTTTCTGAACAGGAGCTTTTGCAAGCTGGGCAGCTTCAACTAGCTGAACCATCTGAGACAAAGCAGTCTCTGATCCCACACGAGTGGCCTTAACTAGTATGCACCCATTCTCATTTACTGTTCCACCAATAACCTGTACATAGTACTCACATTAAAATAGAAAAAACAATGTATTTGTTTTGAAAAAAAATAATGTGTAGATATATACATATATATATATATATATATATATATATATATATATTAGCACAATAGGGAAGTAAATAATTAGAGATCCAGCGAAGAGAAGCTAAATAAACCTTGTCTCCGGGTCCTTTAACAATAGGTTTTGCCTCTCCAGTCATCATGCTCTCATTCACATAACTCTGACCACTTATAACAGTTCCATCAATGGGAACTTTGGCTCCAGGAACGATCTTAATAACGTCATTTCTTTGAAGTAACTGAGTACTGATCTCAGTCTCTGCAACGGCATTGCCTCCTTTGTCAAATATTAGCAAGGTGGCACTTTCAGGAGCAAGGTCTGCTAGTTTTGATAGAGCTGCTGATGTTTTCCCTTTGGCAATTACCTCCAGATACTTGCCCAGAAGAATAAATGAGATTAGCATCGTACTGGTCTCAAAAAAATCCTGACCTTCAAATGATCTAGATGTTACTGATTTTAACACAACGTATAGAGAGTAAAAGTAAGCGGCATTTGTTCCCATTGCTACCAGAACATCCATATTAGTGGAACCTTGTCGAAGTGCATGGTAAGATCCAATGTAAAATCTAAAACCAAATCAAATTATTAAGAAAAAAACAAATGGTGTTATGATCCAATCTTTATTACACAAAAACCTCAAAAAAATAACTAGAGCAATTATGCCGAAGCCCAAATAGAAGAGATGGTTCGTATAGACTATAGACTAAACAAGTCATCACAAAGCATAGGATCAAATGTTGACACTAACAGCATACCAAATTACGCCAACTTATTTAAATATATCCATAACACAAACTAACCCAAACAAAGGTGTTAAAATAAGGGAGCAGGTTGGAGGCAGGCGCCGTAGTGGGCTACGGCGCACTGCAGCAAGTTCAATTTGAAATTCATGCGTTACAGCGCGCTGCAGCGGGTTCAATTTGAAAGTCAGGCGCTCCAGCACGCTGCAGCGCCCGCGGCCCATTCTGGGCAGTTTTGAGCAGTTTATATAAATTTGTTAACCAGTTTTTAGGATTAAGAAGTGAGGAAATTAAAAACCTAATTAGCCTCTATTGTTCTTGTGTGGTAGGTTGCTTCATTTTGCAAGATAGAAGAAAAATCTCCAATGATTTTGTAAGGGTTTGTAACCCTAAAGTCATTGTAATCTCCTCTCTCTTAATGAAATTTTGTCTCCTTCCCGTGGACATAGGTGTTAGCACCGAATCACGTATATCATTTTCTTGTGGTTGTGTTTGTTTGCACGTTATTTCTTTTGCTTTAATTTGGTTTGCTCAATATTCTCAAATATCGTTTCGCATCATTTGTTAGTATAACCCTACCGATCCCAACAAGTAGTATCAGAGAGAGGTTTGCTTGAGGGCTAGGGTTTGCTTGAGCAGTGTACTATTTTTGTGTTTGAGCTTTCTAAGGCAAGGAGAAAGACATGGCAGAAGGAGGAGAAGAAATTGTAGGAACTTCATCATCATCCATGGTGGAGAGGTATCTCCACCAAGTTGTGCCACATCCGGCAAAAATAGATGTTGTCAAGTTTGATGGGAAGAAAAATTTTGGCATGTCGTGGTGCGAGGTGGTAGACGCACTGTGTGCCCTAAATTTGGAGGATGTTCTTGATGGCGAGGAAAAACCGGAAAAAATTTCAGAGAGTGATTGGATCAAGATGAACCACAGTGCATGCGATTTGATCTGGAATTGCTTGACTCAGGAGATTAAATATGGAGTTATGATGGAAACAACGGCATGGAAGTTGTGGAAATTATTGGAAGCCAAGTATCTGATGAAGAGTGTGGAGAACCAACTCCACATGAAAAGGCGGCTCTACGGGTTTCAAATGAGAAGGAAAATTTCTATAGATGAGCACCTAAATGAGTTCACAAAATTGTTGGCAGATTTGCTGAATCTTGATGAAACAATGGAGAATGAAGATAAGGCCTTTTATTGTTGAACTCATTGCCAGATGAGTACGAGCACTCCACCATGACTTTGATCCATGGGAAGAAGGTTCTGAAGTATGAGGAGGTGACAACAGCCCTAGTGGATCATGAGTTCAGAAGAAAAGATAAGGAATCTACCAAATCAGATATAACAGAGGCTCTTACACTCAAAAGAGGAAGACCAGAGAGAAAGAAGCAATGGCCAAAGAAAAGTGCAGACTTCCAGAAAAGAGGAAAATCCAGAGGCCGAAGCATTGGGCGCAATCAATGCCCATTTTGTTTAGAAACAGGACATTGGAAGAAGGACTGCCCAAAATTGAAAGACAAGCAGCGGGCGAGTGTATCTTCCAAGGCTAAGGCAAATGTGATTCAGATGTGGTGGAGGGTTCAGACTCAGATGTGTCTCTTGTTACTATTTCTATGGGTCTAATAGCTGACAGCTCTAGTCGGATTATGAATACTGGTGCGACATATCATATTTGTTCTCAGAAAGACTAGTTTTGTTTGTATAAAGAAACGAACAGCGGTGCTGTCACAATGGGGAACAATGCTACATGCATGATCGCAGAAGTTGGAAGTGTGCTGATTAGAATGCATGCAAGAACAGTCCAAGAGCTGAAAGAGGTCAGACATGTATCAGCGATTAAAAAGAATCTACTGTCTATTGGAGCCTTAGAAGCTAAGGGCTTCAAGGTGGTGATTGAGGCAAGGATCCTGAAGATTAGTAAAGGTGTTATGATTTATTTGAGAGGAGTCAGATAACAGAACCTCTACTACTTGCAAGGAAGCACAGTGACAGGTTCAGTGGCTGTGGCAAAAGACTCTGAAGATGCCATGACATTGTGGCAAATGAGGCTAGCATATACAGGGGAACCTTCATTGAGAGCATTGGAGAAGGATGAACTCATTAAAGGTATGAATTCTTGCAAACTACAATTTTGTGAATATTATATATTTGGCAAGAAAACATGCAAGCCCTTTGGTGTTGGCCTCCAAAATACCAAAGATATATTAGAATATATACACACAGATGTTTGGGAACAAATGAAGACTGCATCATTTGGTGGTCGAAGATATTTTGTTTCTTTTATAGATGATTATTCCAGATTGTATATGTGTACACTTTGAAGAGCAAAGCAACTGTACTTGAGGTTTTCATAAACTAGAAGAAGATGGTGGAGAATCAAACGGGTAAGAGAATCAAGATGATCCGATCGGACAATGGCGGAGAGTTTACATCTGATTTTTTTTATAAAGGAATGTCAAGATTCATGAATATTATGTCACTTCATAGTAAGAGAAACACCGCAGCAGAACGGGGTAGCAGAGCAAATGAACCGTACCTTTGTGGAAAAGGTGTGGTGTATGTTGTCCAATGCTGGGTTGGAGAGAGTCTATTGGGCGGAGGCCTTAGACTATGCATGCTACTTGGTAAACCGTCTGCCATCTGCAGTACTAGACAAGAAAACTTCAATTGAATTGTGGTCTGGGCATCCTGCTACAGATTATGATCAACTGAAGACCTTTGGCAGCCCAGCTTATTATCATGTAAGGAATGATAAGCTCGAACCGCGGACTAGGAGAGCAATCTTTGTGGGCTTTCGGCTCGGAGTAAAGGGTTACAAACTATATGATCCAGTTTACAAAAGGATTGTGGTGAGCAGAAATGTCACCTTTGATGAAAAGTCTTTCTTGAGATTAAGGAGTTCTCATCAAGTGGTGGATAATACAGAGACTCCTACAAGAAGGCAGAGAGGGGGGTTTGATGCCACCCCATTTGTTCCACAAAAAACTTATCATCACATTAGGGATACTCCTACAGATGAAGACCACATTGGTGATGATGAAGAACAAACTGATATTGATGGTGAGACTCCAGTTCAGGAGTCAATTGCTAGAAATAGACCCAAAAGGAATGCACCTCAACACTCGGCCTAGCTCAAAGACTACGTCACATATGCATTGTCCGTATTGGAGGATGAGGTTCCCTCCCATTACAAAGAAGCGGTGACGGGCTCAAAATAAAAATTATGGAAGCAGGCAATGGATGAAGAGATTGAATCTCTTCATAAGAATGAAGCGTGGAGGTCAGAGAAACTCCCTTTAGGAAGAAAGGTGATTGAGTGCAACTGGGTGTATGCGAAAAAGGAAGGTTCCTCAGAAGCTGATGTGCGCTACAAAGCAAAATTAGTGGCCAAGAGCTTTGCTCAGAAAGAAGGAATTGATTATGATGAAGTGTTCTCCCCAGTTGTCAAACACTCATTGATCCGTGTGCTTCTAGCTTTGGTAGCACAGTTGAATTTGCTGCTTGAGCAGCTTGATGTTAAAATAGCTTTCCTGCATTGAGAACTTGAAGAGGAGATCTTTAGGGCACAGCCCCTAGGGTACAGTGAGCCAGGAAAAGAAGGCTTGGTATGCAAACTGAATAAGTCTCTCTATGGGCTAAAGCAATCATCGAAATAATGGTACAAGAAATTTGATCAGTTCATGCATAAGGAACGCCAAAGAAGGTAGTTTGATCATTGTGTGTATTTCAAGAGTTTGCCTCAAGGTAACTTCATTTACTATTATTATATATTGATGACATGCTGATAGCTACTTCAGATCAGACAGAGATAGATCACATGAAAGATCAACTGTCAAAGAATTTTGAAATGAAGAATTTGGGAGAGTCAAAGAAAATTTTGGGAATGGAAATCTATAGGAACAGAACAACAGGGAAGATTTGGCTTACTCAAAAGTGGTATTTGGAGAAGGTGCTAAGGAAGTTTAGAATTGAAGACACTACAAGATCTGTGAGTATACCTTTAGCACCCCACTTTCACTTATTTGTAGAGCAATGTCCAAAGACAGATCTTGAAAAAGCAGAAATGCACACAGTGCCATATGGTTGTGCAATTAGGAGCTTGATGTATGCCATAGTTTGCACAAGAACAGATTTGGCTCAAGCTGTTGGAGTTGTGAGCCGATACATGCATAATCCGGGGAAAGAGCACTAGCAAGCAGTGATGGGGATTTTTTGGTACTTGAAAGGTATAAGTGGTGTTGGTTTATTATTTCAGAAGCAGTCATCAATAGCCGACTTGTGCGTTGGATATGTGGACTCCGACTATGCCGAAGATTTAGATCGAAGACGATCAACAACTCGCTATGTATTCACTCTAGCATGAGGTCCAGTAGGATGGAGGTTAATACTTCAGTCTATAGTTGCCCTGTCAATTACAAAATCTGAATATATGACAGTTACCGAAGTGTTCAAGGAAGCTATTTGGATGAAAGACTTGCTGAAAGATTTGGGTGCGAAGCAAAAGGAGGTGGTGGTACATTACGATAGCCAGAGCGCTATATTTTTGGCTACAAATCCAGTCTGTGACGCTCGCACAAAGCACATTGATATCCGACACCATTTCGTTCGAGATGTTATTGAAGAATGTGAGATCTTACTAGAGAAGATTGCTCCTAAAGATAACCGTACGAATATGATGATAAATGTGCTCACAGTTCAAAAATTCACCCATTACAAAACTTTGGTGAATTTGGAGAAGCATTAATTGGCTTCTCATTTGTTATAACTATGGACGACTTGATTCCCTTGAGAGAGACATACGTAGCAACCAAGTTGGTGCAGCTGCATTGATAGAGAGCTTAAAAGAGTCAGCTCTCATGTTGGAGGCAAGCGTTGTAGCGCGCTGCAGCGGATTCAATTCGAAAGTCAGGCGCCACAGCGCGCTGCAGCGGGCTATGGCGCACTGCAGCAGTTTCAATTCGAAAGTCAGGCGCTGCAGCAGGCTATGGCGCGCTGCAGTGCCCGTGGCCCATTTTGGGCAGTTTTGAGCAGTGTATATAAATTTGTTAATCCGTTTTTAGGGTTAAGGTGTGAGGAAATTAAAAACCTAATTAGCCTCTATTGTTCTTGTGTGGTAGGCTGCTCCATTTTGTAAGGTAGAAGAAGAATCTCCAAAGGTTTTGTAAAGGTATGTAAACCCTAAAGTCATTATAATCTCCTCTCTCATAGTAAAACTTTGTTCTCCTCCCCGTGGACGTAGGTGTTAGCACCAAATCACGTATATCATTTTCTTAAGGCTGTGTTTATTTGCATGTTATTTCCTTTGCTTTAATTTGGTTTGCTTAATATTCTCAAGTATCATTCCACATCGTTTGTTTGCATAACCCTACCGATCCCAACAAAAGGTTAAAACACAAACTAACCCAAGTGTAATGCTTAAAATTTATCAATTCCTAAATGAGTTGGCCCAAAAATAATACGACATGAAGATTAATTTATTCATAAAAACAAATGCAAAAATTAAATCGATGTGCAGCACAAAGCTTTATCACTTTCAGATTTAAAGTCAAAATTTAGACAAGATGAGGCAATTAATTTTTTAACTCAAGTTACCTTATCCACAGCTAAAAAATGGAGAAGGAAATCACCATTGGGCCCTAACAACTCTTCTTGGAGAAGAGAACTGAAGGATTTCTCTTGATTCAAGGGATGATTGATGACAAGTTTAACTAAAAAGGCACCTACAATTGGAGTGATTACATAGTGTGAAGATGACACTAATTGTAGTGCAAATAGACTGATGGCTCCTAACATTGACTTAAGTAATTTGTAGTGCAGTAGACAATGAGCTCCTAACATTGACTAAAGTAGAAGTGCCAATAGACATATGGGTCAATAGAAAGGTGGCAATGTCGAAGTGTCGATAGATGATTGATGAGGTCATTAATAAGTTCTATATTATTCAATATAATGTTTCTGTCCTACTTGCTTAATGTTTGGGATTTTATAAGGTTTGCTACTGTCTGGGCTGTTTGCCTAAGCTGTTATTGTGATGACCCATGTTAGGTTAGTAAGAACCAAACTGACATCGGACGCATCTTTCCGCAGGATCATATTGGCAGTTAGATAAAATAGTAGTTAACGAACATTCAAGCCATTCACATAAAAGAAATGACATTCATTCAAATAAAAATAATATTCAGAATTTATTACATAAAATTCCATATACATCAAACTATTAATCCTGGAAGGGGCAGTTATTTTCCCACGCTATGCCTCTAGACTATATCAACCGCCTCCAACTGTATCTGATCTGGTATTATAAAAATAATGCCTTAGTGCACATTCTAAATACAATGGATATTAAAAATATACTTAAAGCATAGCAGAAGACAAAGCAAAAAAATGAGATAACATTTGCAGGTAAATATAGTGTGTTTCAAATAAAAGATAATTAGATCACTTGCAACAATAAATATTTTGTTCACATGTCAAATGTCAAAAGGAGAAGCAATAATTGCGTAAAAATCTATGTTTATGTTTATGTCTATGATATCATGAAGCAATAATAGCAGTTCTGTTGGGCAAAGCCAGAACCATGAGGCTGGGTTCATATGTATTTAAGCATAAACCTTCACCTTGACCCACTTAAGGATCTCAAATGGCAACGTGCATTTAAGCAACCTTCACCTGTGCCTCCCTCAAAGGCTCCAAATGGCACCCTTATAGCTCCCGAGGACTAGCCCCGTCCCTAACCTAATCATGCTCCGTTTCGGAACCCTTCTTGCAACATTCACAAGACACATAAACATCATTCATTTTCTCTTACATCATTAGTAGTAAGAATATCATATCAAGTAGTAATAAGCTCAAAGCGATGCATAAGCAGCAATTGAAAGTAAAAGCATATAAAGTAATATCCAGTGTACCTTTCGTGTTTTGGCTTAACAAAAGATCTACTCGTAAACTTGATATATCTGCAAAAGTTAAAGTTGGAATTCTTTTAAACTTTGAAAGTGATGTTGTTTTTCAACGGATCTTATTCACTCGATATACTACTTATATCCTTTCCAAACCCTTAACTTAAATCTTATAATTTAAAAAGTACATTACTATAATTCCTCTTAAGAGTCTTAAAATTATCTTAGAGGTTTTAAAACATTTCAATTGTCATTAATTATAAATCATACTTAACTCATCCAAATCCTATTATAGCACATGAATATATAAAGTGTTATAAATAATGAGTTATATTAGAATTTGGCTTAAAATCCTAAAATAATATTTCAATTAATCGGAACATAATTTGATACCTAAGCTAGATTTAGACATCTAGGATTTGATACTAAAGCATGCTAATAGATTAATTAAATTAAGCTACTCACAAAAATTTCTACCTAAAACTTGAAATCAAATCAATTTATTATATTCTAATTTTATTATTATTATTATCTGTTTATTATATAAATACCTATACCAACATATATATATATATATAAATTCATGTATATATATTCATATATATATATATATATTTATATATATATATATATAAACCTATTTACAATTTAATCTTTAAAGAGGATTGGCAGAGGGCGTGCGAGCAGATCCTTACCTTCGTCGAGCAGAAGATTCTACCAGGTGAGTCGAGCGGCACGCAGAGGAGGAAATCGGGCGCAGAGCTTCGGCAGAAAGGAGGTAGAAGAAGGTCGGCGCAGAATCTGGCTGAGCGGGTCGGCACTGCGTCAACTGGGGGAGAACTACACGAGTAGTGGTCGAGAGCGTCGGACTCCTGGTGTCCGTCTCTCGGCGCCGCAACGAAAGGAGGATCGAGCGCCTAGCAGAGAAGAACCGGCGCGAAAGAAGGATCGAGCGGGTGAGGCCGCACGTTACCCCTCTCTTGGCGTAGGGGTTACGACGGAACTCCTTCCTGCTCGATGGGTCTCCAGGTACGTTCACTGCCGCGTCTTATGTGAGAGGGTCGAGCAACTGAGAGGGTGAGGCGAGAGGAAAATGAGCGGTGATGAGTCTAATGCCATACGCTCGGTTATATAGGGTGTGCGTGCGTAACGCACACCCGTTTGAACCGATCGCCCACTCCTCAAAAACTCCCGTAGATTTAGGGGTAATGGCATAACGGCTTAATTTGCTTTTAATGGAAAATTTTATTTAATTTTTTGTAACTGCTAGTTTTTGAAAACTTTCTAATTTAGGTATTAAAACTAAAAAACGAATTTTAGTTTTAACGGAAAACAGATAATTGCGGGATATTTAGCGAATCGATAATTTAATGTATACCTTATAATGACCTAGGGTCATTACAGTTATGCTTGCTTAACTGTTTGGTGCAGCTTTGCTGGAATCATGGGCCTACTGGATATTTGGGCTAGCCTTTTTGTTGATGTAGATTTTTATCTTGGGCTGGTATTTGGGGTTGTTTTGCTTATATTTTCTTTGGTATCCCCCAATTCAAGTTTGTCTAGTTAAGTATAACTCAGTGGTAGCCTTATCGAGTAGTAAATAGATAGTAATGTTGATCCTAGTCACTATTTTTAGAGACTAAGATATTGCTAGCATATCTTAATTTCTTACTTTATATTGTTACTGGTTTTAAAAGCATTTAATCCTCACTCCGTTAATTTATTGTTTTCTGTTTATTAATTGCCTAGTTTATGTTGCAAATTCTAGAGCTCTTGTAGAGCCACACTGAGAGACATATCCAGGGAGACTACTGTGCATGTAGTCCACACTTATACATTGTCGTTCCAACAGTTTTAATATTTGATTTGATGCAATTGTTTAATCGCGATGTTTTACAATGTGTTTATTATTGTGTTTAGCATCCTAATGTGTTTTATTTGGTATATATATGTAATGACCCTAGGTCATTAATAAAGCAACATTAAAATTCCCGATTCGCTAAATCTACCGCAATTTCAGTTACCGTTAAAATCTCTCGCTAAAATAATTTTTCATGAAGTTTTTCACTCGACCACTACTCGCATAGTTCTCCCCCAGTCGACGCAGCGCCGACCCGCTCAGCTCGATTCTGCGCCGACCTTCTTCTGCCTCCTTTCCGCCGAAGCTCTGCGCCCGATTTCCTCCTCTGCGTGCCGCTCGACTCGCCTGGTAGAATCTTCTGCTCGACGCATCCGCTCGGCTAAGGTAAGGATCTGCTTGCACGCCCTCTGCCAATCCTCTTTAAGGATTAAAATGCAAATAGGTTTATATATATATATATATGAATATATATATATATATATGAATATATATATATATATATATGAATATATATAAATACATATACATATATATATATTGGTATAGGTATTTATATAATAAACAGATAATAATAATAATAAAATTAGAATATAATAACTTGATTTGATTTCAAGTTTTAGGTAGAAATTTTTATGAGTAGCATAATTTAATTAATCTATTAGCATGCTTTAGTATCAAATCCTAGATGTCTAAATTTAGCTTAGGTATCAAATTATGTTTCGATTAATTAGAGTATTATTTTAGGATTTTAAGCCAAATTTTAATATAACTCATTACTTATAACACTCTATATATTCATGTGCTATAATAGGATTTGGATGAGATAAGTATGATTTGTAATTAATGACAATTGAAATACTTGACATAATATTAGTAATATTTTAAAACCTCTAAGACAATTTTAAGATTCTTAAGAGGAATTATAGTAATGTACCTTTTAAATTATAAAGATTTAAGTTAAGGTTTGGAAAGGGATATAAGATGATGAGTAGTATATCGAGTAAATAAGATCCGTTGAAATATAACATCACTTTCAAAAGTTTAATAGAATTCTCAATCATAATTTTTGCAGATCCATCAAAATTGTGAGTAAAACATCTAATTAAGTCAAACAAAAAGGTACACTGGATATTACTTTATATGCTTTTACTTTCATTTGTTGCTTATGCATCGCTTTGAACCTATTTTGTATTTAATACGTTATTCTTACTACTAATGAGGTAAGAGAAATTGAATGATGTTTATGTGTCATGTGAATGTTGCAAGAAGGGTTCCGAAACGAAGCATGATTAGGTTATGAACGGGGCTAGTCCTCGGGAGCTATAAGGGTGCCATCTGGAGCCTTTGAGGGAGGCACAGGTGAAGGTTGCTTAAATGCACGTTGCCATCTGAGATCCTTAAGTGGTCCAGGTGAAGGTTTATGCTTAAATGCATATGAACCCAGCCTCATGGTTCTGGCTTTGCCCAACAGAACTGCTATTATTGCTTCATGATATTATTGACATAAACATAAACATGAATTTTTAAGCAATTATTACTTTTTCTTTTGACATTTATTGTTGCAAGTGACCAGATTATCTTTTATTTTGAAATACACTGTATTTCCCTGCAAATATTATCTTATTTTCTTTGTCTTCCGCTATGCTTTAAGTATATTTTTAATATCCTTTGTATTTAGAATGTACACTAAGGCATTATTTTTATAATGCCAGATTAGATACAGTTGGAGGCGGTTGATATAGTCTAGAGGCGTAGCGCGGGAAAATAACTGCCCCTTCCAGGATTAATAGTTTGATGTATATTGAATTTCATGTAATAAATTCTGGATGTTGTTTAGTTTAAATTGAATGAATATCGTTTCTTTTATGTGAATAGCTTGAATATTCGTTAACTATTATTTTACCTAACTGCCAATATGATCATGCGGAAAGATGCATCCGATGTTATTTTGGTTCTTATCAACCTACCTTGGGTCATCACAGTTGGTATCAGAGCAGGATTGGAAGTGTTAGAGTAAAATAGTATTTCACATAGAAGCCATAATTGAAAATCATTCAATTTAAAGTATAAATACACTGGAATGAAATACTAGATAGAAAACTAGTGACATAGTAAGATTGTAGTAAAAACAAATCATCGTATAGGAAACTATTGACACGATGAGGCATTATTAGGATAACATCTAGTAGAAAGACTAGTTCAAGTCATTATTTAAACGAATTATAAGTTTGTGTCTTTAAACAGATGAATTCCCCTAATCATTCGGAGGAACACTCGGAAATCGACTTAAGCCAAGAAGGACCTTGGCAAATGGATTTCAACGGACCTAATTACAATCCCCCTACTCTTGAAGACCGGATTCGAGAGTTGGAGGATAAGGAAGAGGCGCCTGGTGAAAGCCTGACAAGGTTCATGTGTGTCTCTTTCGAGAAGATCACCAACCTCCAAAATGAGGTACAAGAATTGAAGGAGACACTAAGGTGGTGCCCCTAAATTGGCCGAATTCACGTTGGAAAAAGAAGAGGAGCATGAAGAACGCCTTTTAAAGGTTGAAAGGAAAGTGCATCAAACGAGGAATGCAGCCTCAACTTCTAGGAGGAAGAAAGCAACCAGTAAATATAGGAAGCTTTGGGCTAAAAACTTTAAGCAACTCATTTAGAATATTATCTTAAGAGCGAAATTTTGTGTATCATGAAAAAAATTGATTGTATCTTTATTTCTGTTAATTTTCTTTGGCATGAAATATTAATTCTTTCTAAATGAAGCATTCAATTTCTTTATTTCTTTTAATCTCAATCACCCTCCTTATAGATAAATCCGGAAGAGTACTCTCCTGAGTTACCAATGGAGACTCCGGTGAACGCCCCTTTGCCTTCAGGTCCATCAGAGAGTAAGACTGACAAAATCCTGGAGTTGATGGCTCATATATTAGCCAATCAACATAAGACTCAGGAATCTCCTCCTAGCCAAGGGCACCGAATTGGCGGAGCTTTGCAAGCATTCTTGAAGCTAAATCCCCCACGCTTCGACGGATCAGCTCGGCCGATGGAGGCTGAAGATTGGATCCAGGAAATAGAAAATAAACTGGAGGACATAAGATGTCTGGCCAGAGATGCGGTGCGGTTGGCTAAGAGCCTATTCAAGGCCGAAGCTGAGCGATGGTGGGGATTCACCCACAAAACTCAGTTTATGGGCTTGGAACTAGAAGACATATCCTGGGAAGAATTCGCGGAGGCATTCTGAGGTCGCTACATACCTCTGTCTGCCCAAAAGATATTGGAGAACCAGTTCATTAAGTTGACTCAGGGAAATAAGTCCATCGCAGCTTATGAGTCTGAGTTTACAAGACTCTCCAGATATGCACCTAAGCTGGTGGACACAGAGGCTGCTAGGTGTAGTAGGTTCTTGGATGGCTTGAAGGACTCCATCTGAACCAGCTTGCTCCCGCTCAAGCACACCAAATTTGCTGAGCTACTGGACTGCGCGACCATTATGGAGCATAATGAGCAGATAATTGCTGAACGCCAGGAGAAACGTCCCTCCCAATCCCAAGACAGTCGTGAAACCTTTAAAAGGTCTCGACCTAGTCGACAGGCAAATGTGTATCAGATCATCTCAGGGCCTGCTAGGGAAAGGGAAAGTTCTGAATGTCGTCGACCTCACCCAACGGGTAGGTGCTATCACACTGGCAACAGATGTTATCATTGCGGCAGGATGGGGCATAGTTATCGACATTGTAGATCCTTCAAAACTATAGATTGAGACATTATTCAGAGGCCTAAAATGAACCCAGTATCTACCCCTCCTCGTACCCCGGCTCCAACAAGTACACCAGCCTCGACATCATCTCCTGCAACCACACCAAATCAAAAGAGAAATCATACCCCGGGACGACCAGCTGCCGCTAGAGTTTACACACTTACTCCAGTCATGGCTCCCGAGGATCATGACGTGGTGACAGGTACTTTTTAATTATTTTGACCGGCACTTCTTAAGTATTTTTTTAAGAAATAAATCTTTAGCATGCATTTAATATTAGATACCTTGTATTTTTCCGAGTACGCATGTATAACTTTATTCGACACGGGTACAAGTCACTCATTTATATCTGAAACCTTCGTAAAGAAACTACAACTGCCATTTAAAGAGCTAGCAGAAAAATTAAACGTGGGGTTACCATCTGGCGCCCTCATGAGCGCTAGAGAATATTGTGAATGTAAAATCCCAATTAATGATGGGACATTTAAAGCTAGCTTGATAGTTCTCCCGATTGCAAATTTTGATATTATTTTGAGTATGGACTGGCTATCCTGTCATCAAGCAGTCATCGATTGCCAGTGCAAAAAGGTTACCCTCAGAAGTGCAGGAAGATCAGTGGCATTTATGGGAAGACTAGGCACTGCAGCGTCTCTCATCAATGTCATTCAAGCAGCTAAGTTAATTCAAAAAGGATACGAGGCCTACTTAGTAACAATGATGGGAAATAAAGAAGAGGTAACTACCCTAGATGATACAAGGGTCGCCAATGAATTTCCGGATGTATTTCCCAATGAATTGTCAGGAATACCTCCGGTACGGGAAATAGATTTTACTATTGATTTAATTCCCGGTACGCAACCGTTATCAAAGGCACCTTATAGAATGGCGCCAAAAGAGCTTCAAGAATTAAATGAGCAATTGGATGAATTGTTAGATAAAGGCCTTATTCGTCCCAGTATGTCACCTTGGGGAGCTCCTGTGCTTTTCATCAAAAAGAAGGATGGAACGATGAGGATGTGTATCGACTACAGGGAACTAAACAAGGTGACTATTAAGAATAAATATCCTCTTTCCCGAATAGATGATTTATTTGATCAACTAGCAGGAGCTGTTGTTTTCTCCAAGATTGATCTTCGATCTGGATATCATCAAGTAAGAATAAGGGAAGAGGATATCCCTAAAACTGCATTTAGGACAAGGTATGGCCATTTTGAATTTCTTGTGATGTCCTTCGAACTGACCAATGCGCCGTCTCTATTCTTGGATTTAATGCAGAGGGTTCTCAAACCATATTTGGATAAATTTGTGATCGTCTTCATTGACGATATCTTAATTTATTCCAAGAATGAAACTGATCATGAGGTTCACTTGTGGACAGTGTTGGAAGCTTTAAGATGCAGCAAGCTATATGCAAAATTTTCTAAGTGTAAGTTTTGGTTGAGCTCAGTAGCTTTCCTGGGCCATATTGTAAGCATTGAAGGGATTCAAGTAGATCCAAGGAAAATCAGTTCCATTCAAAAATGGACCCAACCTTCAATAGTAACGGAAATCAGAAGTTTCTTGGGATTGGCAGGTTATTATAGAAAGTTCGTACAGGGATTTTCCCAGATCTCGGCTCCACTCACCAAGCTCACCAAAAAGCCACGCCATTTATCTGGAGTTCTGAATGTGAAATTTCTTTTCAGAAATTAAAGAATGCTCTCACGACCGCCCCTGTTTTAGCACTACCTCAAGAAGGCATGGACTACCAAGTCTACACTGATGCATCCAAGGTATGACTGGGGTGTGTTTTAATGCAAAATTCAAAGGTAATTGCTTATGCTTCTCGCCAGCTGAAAGTTCATGAAAGAAACTATCCGATTCACGATCTGGAGTTAACATCCGTTATCTTTGCTCTTAAAATATGGAGGCATTATTTATATGGGGTGAAATATGAACTATTCACAGATCACCAAAGCCTCAAGTATATCTTTACTCAAAAAGAGTTAAACTGTCAGCAAAGGCGATGGCTGGAATTCATTAGTGATTATGATCTTGATATCCAATACCACCCAAGAAAAGCCAACGTTGTGGCAGACGCCTTAAGTCGGAAGTCATTTAGTGTACTCAATGTGATGACTATTAATAATGATCTAGTTAAGGAGCTGAGTAAGCTAGAGATAAATCTGGTAATAACAAATCAATTGAATACCATTTCAGCTTCAGAGGTTGCAGATTTAACGTTAGAGGAAAGCATAAAACTATCTCAAGAAAAAGACTGAATATCAAAAACTGAAGCAGATTATCCAGGACGGAAGGAATAGTTATCTTCAAGAAAAGAACAGCTACATTTATCATAAAACTCGATTGTGGGTCCCCAACGACAAAGAGTTACGAATGGTGATTTTACAAGAAGCGCATCATTCAAGATATAATATCCACCCTGGGACTTCAAAAATGTACCACGACTTGAAGAAAATTTATTGGTGGTCTGGATTAAAGAGAAGTGTAGGAGAGTTTGTGGCGCGTTGCAATGCATGCAAATTAGTGAAAGCAGAACATCAAAGGCCAGGAGGACTCTTACAGTCCCTACCAATCCCAGAATGGAAGTGGACTGATATAGCCATGGATTTCGTTGTTGGGTTGCCTCGAAGCAAATCGGGAGCTGATACCATTTGGGTCGTCGTTGACAGACTCACGAAGTCAGCTCATTTTCTTCCGATAAGACAAACAGATCCCGTAGAGAAGCTCGCCAAGACTTATATCAAGGAAATCGTTCGGCTGCATGGAATTCCAAGATTAATTATATCAGACAGGGACCGAAGATTCACTTCTCGATTTTGGAAAGCTGTACATCTTGATTTGGGCACCAACCTTGCAATGAGCACTGCTTTCCATCCTCAAACTGATGGGCAAACTGAGAAAATTAATCAATTGTTAGAGGATCTCTTGAGACTTTGCATACTAGACTTCAGCGGGAATTGGGAAGATCACTTGCCATTGGTCGAATTTGCTTATAATAACAGTTATCAGGCCAGCATTGGAATGGCACCCTACGAAGCTCTGTACGGAAGAAAGTGTCTTACACCTCTGTCCTAGTCAGAAATTGGAGATGTCCAAATTTATGGATCCGATCTTGTTGAAGAAACTAATAAGAAGATTCAGTTAATAAAATTGAGGATAACTGCAGCCCAGGACTGCCAACAGAAATACCATGATTTGAGACACAGAATGCTAGAATTCCAGGTAGGAGATTTTGCTTATTTAAAGGTAAGCCCAATGAAAGGAGTATACCGTTTTGGCATATCAAGAAAGCTAAGCCCGCATTATGTGGGACCATTTGAGATCATCGCCCGAATAGGGAACTCTGCTTACCGATTGAAATTACCTGAGAATTTTTCTAGGGTACATGATGTGTTCCATGTATCATCCTTACGTAAGTGTTTACAAGAACCGTCTCATCAACTAGTAGCTCCCGGAACAGTAATTCAGTCAGATCTAAGCTATGTAGAAGAACCATAACAAATTATAGAACGAGATAACTGCCGGTTAAGAAAGAGAACCATTCCTATGGTCAAAGTGCAATGGAAAGGTCACAGCGCCAAGGAAGCAACGTGGAAAAGAGAAGAGGATATGAGAAAAGAATATCCCAGACTCTTTCAGAACTTAGGTAATCTTAATTAAATCTTTTTGCATCCAACTAAATATTTTCTATTGTAATGACCGTAGGTCATAAATAAAACAACATTAAAATTCCCGATTCGCTAAATCTACCGCAATTTTAGCTACCGTTAAAATCTCCCGTTAAAATAACTTTTCAGGAAGTTTTTCAAAATGCAAAAATGGAAATTAAGGCTATACTCAATCTAATTAAGCATAACTTACCTCTTTAAATCAGAATCAATTGAAACCGACATAATTTAAGAAAAAATGTCGGTAATATTGGAAGGTTAACGAAACTTCCCCCCGCCTGCGAGTAACGTATGGAAGACTCGACATTTTTGGAAGGGCACTCGAGCCCAGACCGTAACTCCCACCGCAATGAGCGGGCGTGCATTACATACGCACGTCCTACTTAAACAACAAGAGACCCTCGACTCCTCACAGCCCCTCTCGCACTTCCCTTCCTTCTTTCGAGCGTAAACGGCGTACCTGAGAGCCGCTCGATTTCCCCTCCCGCTGCGGCGCCGAGAGACGGACACCAGGAGTCCGACGCACTCGACTACTACTCGCGTAGTTCTCCCCCAGTCGACGCAGCGCCGACCCGCTCAGCTCGATTCTGCGCCGACCTTCTTCTGCCTCCTTTCCGCCGAAGCTCTGCGCCCGATTTCCCCCTCTGCGTGCCGCTCGACTCGCCTGGTAGAATCTTCTGCTCGACGCATCCGCTCGGCTAAAGTAAGGATCTGCTCGCACGCCCTCTGTCAATTCTCTTTAAGGATTAAAATGCAAATAGGTTTATATATATATATATATAAAAATGTATATATATATATATGAATATATATATATATGAATATATATATATATATGACATATACATATATATATATATATATGTATATTGGTATAGGTATTTATATAATAAACAGATAATAATAATAATAAAATTAGAATATAATAAATTAATTTGATTTCAAGTTTTAGGTAAAAATTTTTGTGAGTAGCATAATTTAATTAATCTATTAGCATGCTTTAGTATCAAATCCTAGATGTCTAAATCTAGCTTAGGTATCAAATTATGTTCCGATTAATTGGAATATTATTTTAGGATTTTAAGCCAAATTTTAATATAACTCATTACTTATAACACTCTATATATTCATGTGCTATAATAGGATTTGGATGAGTTAAGTATGATTTGTAATTAATGACAATTGAAATACTTGACATAATATTAGTAATGTTTTAAAACCTCTAAGACAATTTTAGGACTCTTAAGAGGAATTATACTAATGTACCTTTTAAATTATAAAGATTTAGGTTAAGGTTTGGAAAGGGATATAAGATGATGAGGTATATCAAGTAAATAATATCCGTTGAAATATAACATCACTTTCAAAAGTTTAATAGAATTCTTAATCATAACTTTTGCAGATCCATCGAAATTGTGAGTGAAATATCTAATTAAGTCAAACACAAAGGTACACTGGATATTACTTTATATGCTTTTACTTTCATTTGCTGCTTATGCATTGCTTTGAACCTATTTTGTATTTAATACGTTATTCTTACTACTAATGAGGTAAGAGAAATTAAATGATGTTTATGTGTCATGTGAATGTTGCAAGAAGGTTCCGAAATGAAGCATGATTAGGTTAGGGACGGGGCTAGTCCTCAGGAGCTATAATAGTGCCATCTGGAGCCTTTGAAGGAGGCACAGGTGAAGGTTGCTTAAATGCACGTTGCCATCTGAGATCCTTAAGTGGGTCCAGGTGAAGGTTTATGCTTAAATGCATATGAACCCAGCCTCATGGTTCTGGCTTTGCCGAATAGAACTGCTATTATTGCTTCATGATATCATAGACATAAACATAAACATGGATTTTTACGCAATTATTGTTTTTCCTTTTGACATTTGGCATGTGAACAAAACATTTATTGTTGCAAGTGACCAGATTATCTTTTATTTTGAAACACACTGTATTTCCCTGCAAATATTATCTTATTTTCATTGCCTTCCGCTATGCTTTAAGTATATTTTTAATATCCTTTATATTTAGAATGTGCACTAAGGCATTATTTTTATAATGCCAGATCAGATACAGTTGGAGGCGGTTGATATAGTCTAGAGGCGTAGCGCGGGAAAATAACTGCCCCTTCCAGGAATAGTTTGATGTATATTGAATTTCATGTAATAAATTCTGGATGTTGTTTATTTTAAATTGAATGAATGTCATTTCTTTTATGTAAATGGCTTGAATATTCGTTAACTATTATTTTACCTAACTGTCAATATGATCCTGCGGAAAGATACATCCGATGTTATTTTGGTTCTTACCAACCTAACTTGGGTCATCACAATATATGACTTTGTTTCCTTATTCTTTGGAGTCAAGTTTTTTGTTCTTTGAGTTGGTTGGCTTTCTGGGTTGCTAGCTAATTGTACATGTTGAGATCTCTTAGGGTTTAAATCAATACGGAACAATACTTGAGAATATTGAGTAAACCAAAATAAAGCATGAACAATCACATGTAATCACAAACACAGCCACAAGAAAAATGATTTATATGATTTGATATTAACACCTACGTCTATTGAGAGGAGAGCAAAAGTTTCACTATATAGAAGTAGGGGATTACACTAATTTTAGGGTTTACAAACCTTTACAAGACCTTTAGGAGTTTCTTCTTTCTTGTAAATGGAGCAGCCACCACACTAAAAATAAAAAATGGGGGCTAATTGAATCTCAAAAAAAAAACTTAACCCTAAAAACAGGTTAAGAAATATATATAGGCTGCTAAAAATTGGACAAAACTGGCCGCGGGAGCTACAGCGCGTTGTAGAGCCCGCCACATAGGTTAGCGCCTCTCGAGCTGGCGCTCGCTGCAGCGCGCCGTAGCGCCAGCCTCTCGGGGTGGCGCCCACTACGGCACGTCGTAGCACCTTCCTTCAACCTGCTCCTCCTTTTCCTTTATAACAATCTCCACCTCAACTCTCATGTGCTCCACTTGAGAGCTGACTCTTTTAAACTCTCTATCAATGCAGCTGTACCAAATTGGTTGCCTACGTATCCCCTCCTAAGGGAATCAAGCTAATCGTAGTTCCAACAAATGAGAGCTTATAAATACTTCTCCAAATTCACAAAGGTTTTGTAATTGGTGAATTTTTGAATTGTGAGCACCTTCGTCATCATATCTGCAAGATTATCTTTAGTATCAATCTTCTCCTGTAAGATTTCACCTTCTTCAATTACGTCTCGAACGAAATGGTGTCGGACATCAATATGCTTTGTGCAAGCATCGCAGACCGGATTAGTAGCCAAAAATATAACTCTCTGGCTATCACAATGAACTACTACCTCCTTTTGCTTCGCACCCAAATCTTCCTACAAGCCTTTCATCCAAATAGCTTCATTGAATGCTTTAGTAACTGTCATATATTCAGCTTCTATCGTAGACAGGGCAACTGTAGACTGAAGAGTTGACCTCCACCCTACTGGACCTCCTGCTATAGTGAATACATAACCAATTGTTGATCGTCTTCAATCTAAATCTCCGGCGTAGTCGGAGTCCACATATCAAATGCATAAGTCAACTATTAAGGATTGCTTCTGAAATAATAGGCCAACATCAATTGTACCTTTTAGGTACCGAAAAATCCCCATCACTGCTTGCCAGTGATCCTTCCCAAGATTGTGCATGTATCAGCTCACAACTCCAATAACTTGAGCCAAATCTGGTCTAGTGCAAACTATGGCATACATCAAGCTCCCAACTACACTAGCATATGGCACTGTGTGCATTTCTTCTTTTTTTAAAATTTGTCTTTGGACATTGCTCTGCAGATAAGTGAAAGTGAGGTGCTAGAGGTAAACTCACAAACCTTGTAGTGTCTTCAATTCTAAACCTTCTTAGCACCTTCTCCAAATACTCCTTTTGGGTAAGCCACATATTCCCTACTATTCTGTCCCTACAAATTTCCATTACCAATATTTTCTTTGCCTCTCCTAAATTCTTCATTTCAAAGTTCTTTGACAGTTGATCTTTCATATGATCCATCTCTATCTGATTTGAAGTAGCTATCAACATGTCATCGACACACAATAACAAGTAAATGAAGTTACCTTGAGGCAATCTCTTGAAATACACACAGTGGTCAAACTAGCCTCTTTGGTACTCCTCCTTTTGTCTGAACTGATCAAATTTCTTGTACCATTATCTTGGTGATTGTTTTAGCCCATAAAGAGACTTGTCCAGTTTGCATACTAAGTCTTCTTTTCCTGGCTCATTGTACCCCAAAGGCTGTGCCATAAAGATCTCCTCCTCTAGTTCTCCATGCAAGAACGCTATTTTAACATCAAGCTGCTCAAACAGTAAATCAAACAGTGCCACCAAAGCTAAGAGCACACGGATCGATGAATGCTTAACAACTGGGGAAACACTTCATCATAGTTATTCCCTTCTTTCTGAGCAAAGCCCATGGCCACTAATCTTGCTTTGTAGTGCACATCAGCTTTTGAGGATCCTTCTTTCTTCGGATATACTCACTTGCACCCAATAACCTTTCTTTTTGGAGGAAGTTTCTCCAACCTCCATGCTTTATTTTTGTGAAGAGACTCTATCTCTTCATCCATAGCCTACTTCCATAAATTTCCTTCTAAGCCCATCACTACTTGTTTGTAATGGGGGGAACCTCATCCTCCAATACGAATAATGCATACGTGACGTAGTCTTTGAGCCAAGTTGATTGTTGAGGTGCATTCCTTCTGGGTCTATCTCTAGCAATTTACTCCTGAACTGGAGCCTCGCCATCAATATCAATTTGTTCATCATCATCATCAATGTGGTCTTCATCTGTAGGAGTACCCTCGATGTGATGTGAAATTCTTTGTGGAATAAATGGGGTTGCATCAAAACCCACTCTCTGTCATCTTGTAAGAGTCTCTTTATTATCCTCTACCTGATGAGAACTCCTTAATCTAAAAAAAACTCTTCATCAAAGGTGACATCTCTGCTCACCACAATCCTCTTGTCAACTAGATCATATAGCTTGTAGCCCTTCACTCCCCGCTGAAAGCCCACAAAAATTGCTTTCCTATCTCGCGATTCAAGTTTAACCTTCCTTACATGATAATAAACTGGGCTACCAAAAATCTTCAGTTGATCATAATCTGTAGCATGATGTTCAGACCACAACTCAACTGGAGTCTTCTTGTTTAGTGCTGCATATGGCAGACGGTTCACCAAGTAGCATGCATAGTCTAGGGCCTCCGCCCAATAGACTCTCTCAAACTCAGCATTGGACAACACACACCGCACCTTTTCCATCAAGGTACGGTTCATTCGCTCTGCTACCCCGTTCTACTACGGTGTTTCTCTTACTGTGAAGAGGCATTCAATCCCTGAATCTTGATATTCCTTTATAAAAGAATCAGATGTAAACTCTCCGCTATCGTCTGATCAAATCATCTTGATTCTCTTGCCTGTTTGATTATCCACCATCTTCTTCCAGTTTATGAAAACCTCAAGTACATTTGCTTTGCTCTTCAAAGTACACCCATACAAATCTGGAGTAATCATCTATAAAAGAAACAAAATACCTTCGACTACCAAATTATGCATTCTTCGTTGGTCCCCAAACATCTGTGTGTATATATTTTAATATATTTTTGGTGTTGTGGAGGCCAACACCAAAGAGCTTGCGTGTTTTCTTGCCAAAGATACAATGTTCACAAAATTGTAGTTTGCAAGAATTTATACCTTTAATGAGCCCATCATACTCCAATGCTCTTAGCGAGGGTTCCCCTGCATGTGCTAGCCTCGTATGCCATAATGTCATGGCATCTTCAGAGTTCTCCGCCACAACTATTGAACCTGTCACTATACTTCCTTACAGGTAGTAGAGGTTTTGTTGTCTGACTCCTCTCAGATAAGTCATAGCACCCTTGCTGATCTTCAGGACCACTGCCTCAATCACCACCTTAAAGCCCTTACATTCTAAGGCTCCAATAGAGAGTAGGTTCTTCTTCATCTTCGATACATATCTGACTTTTTTCAGTTCTTGAATTGTTCCTGCATGTGTCCTAATCATCACACTTCAAACTCCTGCAATTAGACATATGACATTGTTCCCCATTGTGATGGCACCTGTGTCCGTTTCTCTATACAAACAAAACCAGTCCTTCTGGGAGCAAATGTGGTATGCCGCGCCAGCATATGGCATACATCAAGCTCCCAGCTGCACTCGCATATGGCACTGTGTGCATTTCTTCTTTTTCAAAATCTATCTTTGGACATTGCTCTGCAGATAAGTGAAAGTGAGGTGCTAGAGGTAAACTCACAAACCTTGTAGTGTCTTCAATTCTAAGCCTTCTCAGCACCTTCTCTAAATATTCTTTTTGAGTAAGCCAAATCTTTCCTGCTATTCTATCACTACAAATTTCCATTACCAATATTTTCTTTGCTTCTCCCAAGTTCTTCATTTCAAGTTCTTTGACAGTTGATCCTTCATATGATCCATCTCTGTATGATCTGAAGTAGCTATGAACATGTCATCGACATACAATAATAAGTAAATGAAGTTACCTTGAGGCAACCTGTTGAAATACACACAGTGGTCAAACTGGCTTCTTTGGTACTCCTCCTTTTGTATGAACTGATCAAATTTCATGTACCATTGTCTTGGTGATTGTTTTAGCCCATAAAAAGACTTGTCCAATTTGCATACCAAGTTTTCTTTTCCTGGCTCACTATACCCCGGGGCTGTGCCATAAAGATCTCCTCCTCTAGTTCTCCATGCAAGAACGTTGTTTTAACATCAAGCTGTTCGAGCAGTAAATTAAAATGTGCCACCAAAGCTAAAAGCACGTGGATCGATGAATGCTTAACAACTGGGGAAACACTTCATCATAGTTGATCCCCTCTTTCTGAGCAAAGCCCATGGCCACTAATCTTGCTTTGTAGTGCACATCAGCTTCTGAGAATCCTTCTTTCTTCGGATATACTCACTTGCACCCAATAGCCTTTCTTTCTGGAGGAAGTTTCTCCAACCTCCATGCTTTATTTTTATGAAGAGACTATCTCTTCATCCATAGCCTACTTCCATACGGAACAACATTTGAGAATATTGAGTATGAACAATCATATGCAATCTCAAATACAACCACAAGAAAAATAATTTACGTGGTTCGGTACTAACATCTACGTCTACGGGGAGGAGAGCAAAAGTTTCACTATATAGAAAGAGGGATTACACTGATTTTAGATTTTATAAATTCTTACAAGACTTTTAGGAGTTTCTTTTTCCGTGCAAATGGAGCAGCCATCACACTAAAACTAAAAATGGGGGCTAATTGAATCTCAAAAAAAAACTTAACTTAAAAAATGGGTCAAGAAATATATATAGGCTGCTTAAAACTAGGCAAAACAGGCCGCGAGCGCTACAGCGCACCGTAGCGCCGGCCTCACGGGCTAGCGCCCGCTGCAGCGCACCATAGCGCCGGCCTCTCAGGCTGGCGCCCGCTGCGGCGCGTTGTAGTGCCTTCCTCCAACATGCTCCTTCTTTTCCTTTATAACAATACAAGACCAACCCATCATGTAATTCTTATTTTAGATTAATAATAAATATTATAAATAAAAAATATTCTTCAATAGGAGCTTGTGTGATGTCAAGCCGTGTAGTGTGCTTATGAATAGTGATGCAAATTGAAAGAGTTGCCATTGAAATTGGTGTGAAACCTATTTATGGTTTTTCTTCAGTATGTATGAGCTTGTAGAAGATTAAAATGCTTGCATGTGCAGTACGGGTATAGTGGAGACGAAAGAAAGAGTAAATCAAATATAGCAAAACATTTTATTAGTAGTGGTGTACTATCATTAAATAAATAAGGAGATTGGGTATGTTGCATTTATATGATGTGGAGAAAGAAAAATAAATTGATGCATTGCCATGTACATACATGCTGAAGAGAAACAGTAAGATATAAGAAAGATCTCAATAGAGACTGAAGTGACATTCTGAGAATATATATATTGGATGCTATAAACTTATATTTGCGAATAATTTATCTTTGTCAGTCAAAATGTATTTCAATGAACAATACAGTTTTTTCTTATTTTTGTGCTTAATTTTTATGGGCTAACCAGCATTCTAACTCTACGGTTGCACTTAATTATCAGCATGTGGTATAAAGTGCCAGGTTATGCGAAGGGAAACCACTGAGGCTTGAAATTGAGATATTTGATGGTTCAAAGAGCTTTGGGCTTTGAAGAGTCAAGATGAAATAATTTCTTGTCCAAAAAAGTTTAGTGGAAGCATTTTTGGAGCTTAAAAATGCCAAAAATGAGTGAAGAATACAAGGTTGCGATAACTGAAAGGAATTTCTTAACAATCTTGAAGTATTGACAAAGATTTTGGAGAGAACAGTTGTTACGGGTTAATGTTGGAAGCTAGAATATTGTAGATGACTAAGAATTTCTCCAACAAGCTATAACAGAAGTAAATGTTATATTTACTTTGAATGAAGAAAGGTATGCACATTAGATCACATTTGAAAAAACTTAGTTTTATTATTTAATATTTGAAAAAAATTTATGTGATTATCCATGTAAATAATGGTAAGCATTACTATTTACAAGAGCTACATATTATTTATAATACTTTACAAGAGTCAAGAGATTATTTTGATAATTTTCTCTTACTTTAATTATACTCCTAACCTTCATATAGGATCTTCCAAAATACCATATTATGTAGTCGTATACAAATAGCTTATAGACGATATTCAAAACTAATTCCTCTCTAAGAAGTGATGGCTAAACTCAAAGGAGATGACAAACTAGATGAGAGTTTATTACAGATATTATGAGCATGGGCCATTTTCTAAATATGGCAGAAGCAAATTTTGGAGTGCTTCTATTGCAAGAGATGGGAGCCAATAATAAGAATTGTTATTTCTTGGAAAATGAGTGTAAGTTGAAGACAACCACAAAGAAGATAAGTTTGTTAGTTTTGTTGCAAGTCTTTATGATCTTAGTGATGCTTTTTATGGCAGATGGTGGTAACATAAGGAGCAACGGCTTTTGGATGTAGCACATTACAACACATGTGTTTAGATAAGAAAACAGTATAAGCATACATATTAAGTTACCAAAGATACTTTTATAGGAGAAATGGTGCCACGTTTAACACTATTGACGACATTGAGAGCACATGGTAATGCCTATCTCGCTGGTTTGAACCAAGTATGTGCCACCATTGAAGAAAACTCATTAAACTTAAAACTACTTTCGATGATCCAGAATATAATTATCTGGTGATGCTGATACCCTTATGCTTCATGTTATTTAGTTGTCTTAGATCTGGTGGACTCAATGTGTTGTAGAGCGCAATGTTGCAGTAAATTCAACAAAGGTGATATCGCGTAGAAGCGTGGTAGGTAACAAAATATCATAAAAGCTGGAGTTATCAAATTTGGTTCCAAACAAGAAATACTAGTTTCTAGCAAGTGGGAGCTTCGGAAAGACAGAGAGGTAATCCAAGTAAAGCAGCATACTAGAATCAAACAATTGTGCAATGAAAGTTATGATGACAGAGACAATTGTCGATGTTGAACTAAGGTATTCCAAAACCTCATTATACCTTGTAAAGAAGTAGCATCACAAAAAATTTCCATTTCAAGAAATTACTATGATGTGAAGTTTAGATTCTTCACCAAAAAATACAACTTTTAAATTGAAACGCAATCAAGCTTGCTTACTTTATAAAAGGTAAGAAAAATTGGGCACATAAGTTTTGATTTAAGCTAACTCATCCATAGCTATAAATTAAGAAGAAAATCACCGCTCAGCCCTAGCAAGTCCTATAAGCGAATAGAATTGAAGGAATCACTAGATTCAAGAGATGGTTGACAACAAGCTCAAGGAGGAATTCTCCTATAATTTGACTAGCCAATAGTGGCGAGGTTGGTGTGTAAGTCGGTCACAATGGAGATTATGGTGCCGATATATGATAGAGAGTTGGCATGAAGACGGCACATTCGCAGTACAGGTGGATGACTGATGAAATCAGTAACAAGTTCTATGTTTTACTTGTAATTATTAAGGGTCTGGGTGATGCAAGGCCATGCAGATTTCAAATGCCTTTCAGAAAATAAGATTTCTATGTAAAGCATGTAAAACAGACCCAGCATCACATGTATTCCTAATCAGATACATCATTTGTAACCTTCCGGGTCCATTCAAATATACTAAAAATAAAGCAAAACATTTTTAAGAAAGTAAAATTTAAGGGTAAAAGGAAATCTTGAAGACCCATCATTGTATCAATGTTAAGGGAAATAATTAAAGTACGCACACAATCCAACAAGATTGTTAATAAGTTGAGCTTCAGAAAAGTACCTCCACCCAATTATAAACTGCACTGGAGTACAAAATAGCCATCTCAGTAGAACTCCAATGGTTAGATTATTGAATATCTTTCGACATAGCCAGTTCCCATAGGGAGGAAGCATAGGAAGCACCATAGAGAACAAGAAAACGGGAACAAAAAACAAACAACTCCACAGAAACTGGTTCCTATAGATCCGAACCTGATGCTGCCGTTCCATTTCTCGAGGTTTTGGAGGAGAATACAGGCTCACACAAAAAAGACCTGGGCTGTGGCCTGCATCTTCAATGCAATGTATAATTGATCTTGGACCGGTAAGGTCAGGATCATAAGTAACGGATACTTTCTGTCCAATGGCATCCAATTCCACATGATTTACACCTTCCATAGCTTTAAGAGAAGATTGGACAAGCGCAGCATCATTTTGAGATTGAATGCCTTCAATTTTTAGATGCACTTTGTTCACATCATCTCCAGAGCTAATGAGATTTGCCCCAAAACCTGCATCTTCAATAACCTTTATAAGGTTACCCGGATTAATAATGTTGGGATCAAAGTGAACCTTTGCTTCTTCAAGTGCAAGGCCAACTATAGCTTTCTTGACTCCATCAACCATCAGCAACGATCGTTCAACAGATTCAGAGCAGCTGGTGCATGCCATTCCTTGAATTCGAATGCAGCATACAGAAATATTCTGTTCTTGAAATTCATCGACATGGTATCCCATGTCTTCTATGACGGCCGTTATCAATTTAATCTAAGAAATGCAAACATAGATGATTTGCTAAGTCAAACAGCCAGAAAATCAATCCTAATTAAGTAACAATGTTAAAGTAGTAAAATCTCATCAAACTCTTTTCTTCTATCCCTGGCAGCAGTTTTATTTTTCTTTTTTAAGAGTGAGATAAAAAAAGCAATGGGAAAAGCCTGCATTAACACCTAAGTTCATATAAATTGGAAAGAAAAGAAGAAAAAATAGCATGTTGATGGCCTGCGTTTGAGAGGCAAAGGAAAAAAAAAATCCATCATTAAACTGAAGTAAAATCTAAATTTTTTAACACAAGTAGTTGTGCATCTTCAGATTCCTTGATGTTTTAATAATCAAAATTCGTATCATAAGTTTGATAAATCTAGAGACACTATGTTGATGCATAAACAAAGTGCATGTTTATACTTTCACGGATCAAGGCAAAACAAACTGTCAATATATAGATAAAATTTTTCAGTTACTACAACAAACAGAATTGCAAGCATCAGATAAAACCAAAATGGTAAATTAATCTTCATTCATCTGAAAAGGTGAGCATTAGAGCTCTAATGTTATGATTTACTGTTACATTTACTGTTATCATTAAACTGTACAAGTAATAATGAAAAATGTAACAGTAAATCATAACATTAGAGCTCTTTAATAAAACACAGCCTGAACTTCTGCATGTTGGTTTCTAATACAGCATTTATAAAAGTTTTGAGTTATTAATAAAAAGGATGTCGGAGAATACAAATAGTTTTTGACAGTAGTAAACACCATGATAAATTATATACAATGCATTTCTCAAAAAATAAAGCCAAGCATAAACTTGAGCACAATAACATTAATTAGGTGATGTGGCTCATCAGTCAAGAAAAATAAATCAGATATGAACTATTACAAATTACGAATGTGGTGGGAGTTGGCCAATCTCTCACTGATGAATAATGATTTATATCTATCTATATATATATTATCATTTTTATTTTACAAAATTCCAATTTCCACAAGTTAATCTCAGTTTAGAATACCATTGATTTCCGCAAATTAACCTCGGTTGAGAATCCCATTGATTTCTATGATAAAGGTTTGGGTGATAATTCAATTGGTTCGAGGGCTTGAATTATGTGGCTAGAATTGGTTGATCCTTGTTAAGTTGAACTAATCATCTATACAATCGGGTTTGATCATCTAGTTGTAATGACCCCCTTAAGTAGTATTAAGCGGAATTCTCAAACATCGATCCGTCTTTTCAGATAACGGTGAAATTCTTGATAAGAACTCCAAATTTAATTGTGCTCAGGTGGTAGTAATCCCAGGATGGGTGACCAACTGAGAAGTTATCTTCTGATAACAAAGCTGTAAGATTTTTTAGGCCAAAGCGGACAATACATTGGTGCTTAATTGTTTAGGCTGTTACAAATGGTACTAGAGCAGGTCATCGGGTAGATAGGAACTAAGTGTTATACATGGTAAATTATCATTTCATATGAGCAACCTTTTGAACCCATGATGGATAAAGTGTTATATGGTTGTGGGTACCTCTTGAGCCTGTAGGGGCCACCTCTAGTCCTGTGAGGGCCCGACGCCGGTTCAGCGGAAACCGTTCCGACATCGGGCGTTCACTTACTGCAGGATCATATTGAGTAACTTGAGAGAAGAAGAGCACACACATACAAAAGCCAAAGGATATTATTCATTTATCTCAATGTTCACATTACAAGGTCTTTTCAGCGTTCCTCGTACAAAAGTAAAAATAAAGAAAAGATAAAAGATAAACAAGAAAAAAAACAACGTCGTCGTAGATCCATTTGCAGATTGAAAATTTTAAGCATTAGGGTTCTTGCTTAAGCTCTTCCAGAAGTACCTGACCTGGTATTGTACAACAAACAATACCGAGATTGGAATTCCCAGTAATTAGAGAATACTCTAAGTACAGCAGTACATAATAACATTTACATTTTTAAATGATGCTATTAGCGGAAGTAAGGCGGAAATAAAATGCAGGAGAAAATAAGGTAATAGCGCGAAATAAACAATTCCTGCAACAAATATTATTTATCAAATAAAGATTACTGATATCATTTTCCAGTAATCTACCCCGAATGTTACCGATGTCATTTTCCAGTAACAACCCCGAATGTTGCTGATGTCATTTTTCCAGCAATAACCCCGAATGAAAAGAACTGTTAGTTTCTAACAACCAACCAAGCGTTAATGTTACTGATATCATTTTCCAGTAACCCCCGAATGAAAAAGAATGTTGGTTTCTAACAACTAACTAAGCTTCAAATGAATCTGGCTCAAAGCAAAATACGTGAAGCTAAGCAGCAGTAAAAGTGCAAAATGTACTACATGTCATGTACTGAATACCTTTGTTCTTAAGTTCAGAAATTCACAGCTCGAATGAGTGACAGTTCGCTCAATCTGCATTTAAGTTCCCGATATTCTTAAGTTAGCTTGTTAATCAAATGATTTAGGAGTTTAATTTCTTCTTTCATTCTGTTCTTCTTCCGCTTTTGAAGTTCGATTGATTTAAGTTTAGAATTAAAGCAGTTATAATTTTTAAAGTGTCTTAAGATTATGATTGAAAAATCAGAATAGAATGACTGAATTGGCAAAAAGGGAAAATAATAGTGTCATTTATAACAATTGAATCGTTCTCATTATTAATTAATGAGAATGATCAAAATATGAGTGACTAAATATAAAACTATATCAATGATTTAATAAGACTAACAAGAAGTGTTTTCTTCAATACCCTCCATTTCCAACCTCTCATACCTTAGCTTTTAGGATTGCCGAAAACAAGGGAGGGTTGGAACGGGGTAGCCGGATGGCTGGCCAAGGTGGCAACGGCAAGAGGCTGGCTGGCAGCGGCTACTGAGTGGTTTGGCGGCTTGATAGTTGGCTGCCGGGGGCTGCCGGAGGCTGCTGGAAGCTGCTGGAAGTGGCTGTTGGAGCTGCCGGGCTGCCGGGAGGTGGCTGGAAGGGGCTGTCGGGACTGGCCGGTTGCTGGAAAGGCTGAGGAGGGGTGGCCGGCTGCTGGAAGGGCTGAGGAGGAGGGCTGGAAGCTGCTGTGTAGAGGAGAGGGGGAGGGAGGACCTCTATTTATAGGCGCAGGAGGGAGGGGGCGTAAGAGGCGAGAGGGAGGCCGATCGCATCCTGCGCCAGATTCGGCGCAGGCGGGCCCTCCTCGCATACGGCTTGCAGGCGGAACGGGGGATCGGGGTCGGGGTCGGGGTCGGCCCCATGGGCCGACAGCCTGCGCCAAAAACGGCTCAGGCAGGCGCAGGGGGCGCGCGCGGGTGCCAGGCTCCCGCCTAGCACGGAAGCTTCTTCCGCCCCTTTTGGCGGAAGAAAATTGCAGAATGCGATTTATTAAGAGGGGGGAAGGAAAACTGAGGGAAAAATGGGAAAAATAGAAACAAAACTTAAACTTTAAATTGACTGCTTCTTTCCGCCGTTTGGCATCCAATTGCAACAAAACTCGGCACCGAGGTGTGTTACGACATTATGAACACCCTCGCGCCGAAAATTTTCGATTCGAAGCAAAACTTTATTTTATTTTAATTTTTGAGGTTTAAAACTTCGAAAATTTGCCACGATCAAATCGACGCTCAGATTTTGATGAAACTTCTGGAGCAATTTTTAAATAATATACTTAACACGTCGACACTGAAAATGATGAATTCGGACACGCATTTTAATGTTTTGATTTTTAGAATTTAGAATTTCAAAAAATTGATCAGAAGCTTTTGTATTTCGGATTTTTCTCGAATTATGGCACTTTGATCTTTAAAGTTGTTTATATCTACTGGTAGTTTTGTTTGCCCTAAATTGAAATTCCCCGGGATCCTAATTCCCAAGGCAGGATTCTGACCTAATTTGTAAAATAACGACCTTGGGTCATTACAAGTCCTATCTACCCAATGGATGATTCTTGGATCTATGTGTGGATACTGACGAGGACATTAATTACTAAAGTTGGGGAGATTGTAATAACCCCCTTAAATAGTATTATGCAAGAATTATTAAATATAGAGGCACATTTTCTGATAACAATGGAGTTCCAGATAAAAACTCCAAAATTAATCATGCTTAGGTGAGAGCACACTCAAAATGGGTGACTTGCTAGGAAGTTATCTTCTGATGACAATACTGTGAGGCATTTTAGGCCAAAATGAGCAATACCTTGGTACTTAAGAGTTTGAGCTGTTACACTAGCAATGCAGAGCAACACTATAGTTTGGTGTTGTCGGGCTCTAATGCAATCCTAGGGTTCGTGAATGCTTGTGAATGCTTGTGAATGCAGATTGTTTTAAGATGTATTTGAAATTTTAAGCACTTTTCGCGCAGCCACTTTAGATCAATTAAGCTTCAGCATTTGCATGCAGAAGATTCCACAGTAATTTGAAAATAACTTTCATTGGCAATGGGGTGTCCTGAGTCACGAACAGGAAGAGCGGTCGGCACCGGTTCCGGATCAAAGGAAAGGCTCCGGTCCGGAAAAGTAACTCGCACTTCGAGTTGTACTTGCCATGCAGGTGTGTTCGGAGGCATTTCCGTTCAGAAACCACTCGCCGCGACCGGATTTAGATTTGCGCTCCTACAAATAATTTCTACCTGAAAATCGCACGAAAAAATAATTAAATAAATTCAATTTAGGGTATGGGAAGAACAAACACACGCCGGTTTAAACCGGGAGCGAGAAGGGTGATCCGAGTAGATTTCTTGCGGCGGCTAGGGCAGCGACGGCTGGGCAGTGGAGGCGGCTGGACAGCGGTGGCTGGGGCAGCGACGGCGGCGACTGGGCAGTGGCGGCAGGGGCAGCAACTGCAGCTGGCAGCGGCAGCGGCAGCAAGGGCAGCGGCGGTGGCTGACAGCAGCAGCAGGGGCAGCGGCGACGACTGGACAACAGCAATCGGGCAGCAGCGGCGGCTGGGGTGGTGGCAGCTGCTGTCCTGTAGGGAGAGGTCCGAAGGCAGCAAGGGGAGGGGTCCGGAAGGTGGCAGCTAGGATTTGGAGAGGGAGGATTTGAAAACTAGGGTTTTCCCGGGAGAAACAAGAGCCGTTCTTGCTGTTTGGAGAAAACTCAAAATTTTTATTTATCAAAACTGAAATTAACATACAGATTATTGGTATTTATAATACCCTCAAAGCAATCTAGACCATAGAGTATTTTTAATAAACGATCAGAAGGCTAATATTCGTCCCTCCGATCAATGCATAAAACTGACAAAAATAAATGCGAAAATAAAATTGAAACGGACAAAAATAAATGCATAAAATAAAACTGAAATGTCAAGGCCGGTATGGGTCCGGGCGGGCTCGGCGGCGGGACCCGCGTCGAAGATGGCCCCCATCAACTAGCTGACTTAATCAATAGAATGATTGGAAATAGATTGTCCATACCATCAACCTAAACAAGGGTCTTTAAACATATCTTTCTACATGAGAATATGTCATCAAATGAATGAAAATTATTTATGTTTTGGTATTTTCATTGTGGTGGGAACTTTGGGGAGGTCTTTGGTAGATTTGTAATGTCCTTGAAATTTTGAAGCTTGATTTTGAAGTTTGGACGTCATTGATTCCTTGTTGATTTGAGCATTTATTCATTTCTTTCATCATATTCATCACTTATATAAGTTTAACAAATTTAGTTTAAATTTCAACTGGCCTTAAAACCTTATGATTTTCATGACTATGCTTGAAATTTCATACTAAAACTTGGATTGTTACAATTCATACTTTAAATCATATATAAAGTATAACTCTAAGCTTATTTGGTTCATAATTTTGAAGTTTGATGAGTACTTGAATCCTTATTAAATTAAGATAGAGTTTTCATTTTCATAATTAATTCTTCATAAAGTTTTACAAATATCCCTAACAAGCAAGCCATCTATATGAAATTCCTTGTATATACTCGGTGAATAAGGGCCATGTCATTAATAGAATTTGTTAAATTTGGATTTTAAAAATGTTCTTAACTATTGTTTTCTAACCTTTTAATTCTAGAACTAATCATTTGGACAATCTAATATAATCATCTAAACAATAAACAAGTAATTGAATAATACACAAATGATCCAAAATTGTCTGTCTTTTACTTAAACCTTTAAAATAAATTAAAATAATGTATGCCATCGATACAATTAAGATAGTTGATTGTCAGCAAGCACTAATATTTAGGTATGCTGGAGCTTTTTGTGACTTTGATTTTGCAAAGATTAATCTATTTAGGGTTGATATTAACTTGCATCAACAACTCATAAAAGGGAGACTAGGATATATAGTTTTTTATACATTGTATAATACTGTTGTTTGAAATTAGCTAATCTATTCCCAATACAAAGAATTAATAAAATAAACTAAAAAATAAAACAACAACACCATACCTTAACCCCACTGAGCAGAAACAGCTACATGAATTCTTTATCTCCTTTGTGCTCGATTAATTAACAACCTCTCGCTAAACTTCAAGTTTATGAGATCATTTTTAATAGTTTCTTGATATCTTTTTAGTTGTTTTTTTGAATATAGGAAAATTTATTAACTTAACTTTCCAAACTAAGGCATCTAACAAACTATGCATGATATGTTTGAGCAATCTAAAGTAACTTTTCTCTACACTTATCATCAGCTGAAGTACTCCAACCTCTACGAGCATACCCATTTTTTAGATCCATATCCTTTCACAAATACCATCTCATCCATCTTACCATCCTCATATAAGCAACAATGAATTTTAATGCACTTGCTTTGCAGCCAACATTAGTCTATGTTGTTTAGAAAACTTCTCATTAAATTTGAAAAGGAATTGTTAACCACAAAAGAGCATAGAAGCACTCATCCATTTAATCCAACCTATTTGAATATAGTTAACCGAATTTCCCTCTACTTCTCCATTATTTTGTAAGATAGAACTAGAATTTTTTAATATCACTATTCTTGATAAATAATATCTAGTTGTTATATTTTTAAGACTACAAGCTCTATTAAGATTAAACTTGCACTCCATATCGAGACAAAACCATTAAATTCTAATTGATCATTCATAAAAATGCAAGAGCCCCCACCATCTAGATTAGTTTTTAGGAGTAGGCTTTACATGAGGTGATTTAAGCTTTCAACAAGACTTTCCTCTGATGAACAAAATAAGGTTTGTTTAGATCAAGGGTCAAAGATTCTTGGAAATGCAAGCCCTTGTAATTGATTAGCTCTCTCAAATATAGAAGAGAACTCTCGATTAGGGAGTGAGATTGAGTAACATAGACAACATTGGGTTGATAATAGATGGAAGCAAACCTGATCCAAATCCCAAGGTTCCATTATCTCATAATGACCGCATATTAGATAAAATTTTACTAGCAATGTACACAAATTAAGATTAGCAATGATAGATTACCTAATCTCAAATATCCCGAGTAGACTAAGTGAAATTTGTTAAAGACTTTGTTTTGTATTCAACATCCACTCAAACTAATTGAAGGTTTGTACCATTTTATTCAATGGTTTAACATCGTAGACCATGGTCACTAAGGTTCAGAGGTTTTAAACATGATTGTTTAAAGGTTCAAATGTGCGCAACTAAAAAATTTACTTCGAGCCTTACTTAAACTTCCATAATTAAGTAAAATATTAGGTTTCGTATGTTTGGTGGTTTTAGTCATAGTTTTTGATTGAGTTGGGAACTTGATAACAGTGATGTTAACTCGAGAATAAGTAGGGTCTAGGCTTACATTGATTGGAAGGCTCAAATTTTGATTTAGAGTGGAGCTTACATTAATTTAGAATGTCTGCATTTGATGTAGAGAAATGTTTAAATTAGTTTAGAATGCCCAAGATAAAAATTTTAGCGAGAGTTATAATTTTAAGAAACCTTTGGATTTTAATATAGTAGGGCTTATATTTATTAAAATGCTTAGGTAGGAGTCTTATGATCTTAGTATTTTAATAAGGTGGCTCAAGTTCTCTTTGATCTCCTAGATCTTACAAGATTTAGCTTGCATAAATTAAAAAATTTAGCTGAAGTACGATATATTAAATCATCTAGAAGTTAAATCTTTTAATCTTGAAGTGATTCAACTACGAACCCTTTTAGATCTACTAGGAATCAAACTTTTATTCTAGTATTATTCATCTAGTATCATTTAAATAAATTAAAAATCTAAACAATTTTAACTTCTTATGACTCGATTATGTTCACTTAAATATAGATTTTAGGATCATTTAGATCATCAAACAAAATTTATTTAAGATTATTTAGATTATCTTATTTACTTAAAATTGTTTTAAAATCAGTCACTATACTTACGATCAATTAGAGATTAGACATAAAATAATTTGACAATGATCAATTAGATCTACTATGAATAAAAAAATATTAAACTTTAAAACAATTCAACTAGGATTGATCAATTTTAATCAAAATCAAATGATAATGATTTTAAGTTGATTCAACTAGAATAAACTAGTCAGCATATCAAAGTCTACAAAAATATCAAGAAACATGTAGCAATATCAAACTATGAATAATAGCATATTTCAACTATATTATATTGGCTATACAAAAGTAAACACTTTATTAAAGGATTAAAATAGTAGACAATGAGATGCTGAGTCACATCCACTAGAAAATGAGGAAAAGGTAGAAGAATAAGAAATGTTCTCATTAATTATAATGTTGAATTACATAGTTGTATATATAGATGCAATAGTAATTGGTTCTATGGAATTCAATTCAACATGTGTTATCAGGTTCTCAGGGTTTATAGCAAATGGTTGGAAGGGTTTGGTTAAAATGTAGGCAATTTGAGGTTATATAGGGATGTAGGAGAGTTTCACTGCCTTCTATGTAATACAATCACTGATAAAGTGACAGCCAACATCGATGTGTTTGATTCTGGCATGGAAAATTGGATTCTTGGAAGGGCTATGGTGGATATGTTGTCAAAATGGAGAGGTGTGGGGTGTGACATGTGCTGGCCAAACTCTTGTAGGAGATGGCAGAGCCATATGAAGTCTGTAGTTCTAGTGGTTAAGACCCGATATTCTGCTTCCGTGGAGGATCTGGACATTGTGCTTTGTTTCTTGGCACTCCAAGAGAAGGGTGTGTCGCTGAGTAGAAAGCAGTAGCCAGTTGGGAATTTGTGATCCCCTGTATCTCCTGCCCAATTAGAGTATGCATAGGCTTGAAATTGCACATTGTTGGGGTCTATTTGGATGCTTATATGGTGTGCCTTTGATGTAGCGTAGTTCTTTTGAGCTGCTCAAAATTTGTATGCGTTGGACAATGCATGTGTTGACAGAGTTTGTTGATTGTCAGGCTAATGTCTAGTCAGACGATGGTGAGATATTGAAGAGATCCACTAGCTTCTTATATAATTTCGGCTGTGAGAAGGGAGCCAAGGAGATTGATGTTCGGTTTTGGCTCACAAGTCCTAAATGCATTATGCCACCATACCTACGGTTTGCAGGATGTTGGATGTGTATGTAGCCTGAGAGAGTAAGAGCCCTGTTTTGGATGGTTTGAGAGAGATGCTTCATCCAAAATTAATGAGTGGGCGTGGTCATGAGGGCTTGAAGTGCTATGATGAGGATGTCGTCCACATAGACTAGTTGATAGGTGAGGGATGTGGAGGGTGTCAGCAATCAAGAGAGAGGGGTCGGGGTGCTGGTACGAAATCCTTTATTTTGTAGAAAGTATAAGAGAGTGTGGAATACCATTGACATGGTAATGTTTAAGGTCATGAATTGCTTTCTTTTAGGAGGCAAATGTGGTTGGAGAAGGTGGAGTCCTCAAATGCTTTTGGTTGACACATGTATATTGTTTCAGTTAGCTTCCCACGTATGAAGGCATTGGAGACATTCAATTGGACAATTGGCCATTTGTGAGGAGTGGCTATGGTTAGAAGGACTCGAATGGTTGACATTTTGGCCACAAGGCTGAACGTTTCGCAATACTTTGTGTCGTAGTTTTGTTTGAAACCTTGGGATACTAGCCTGGCCTTATAGCGTGCCACAATGCCATCAGTGTTGAGTTTGGTACGATATGTCCATTTGCATCCTAGGATATTTTGTTGGGACTGAAGAGGGACTAGAATCCAGGTTTTCTAATCCATCAGAGCTTGATATTCTTCGGCCATTGCTTGTTTACAATGCGAAAGTTTGGAGACTGTGGTATAGGAGGTAGGTTCACGTTGTGATGTGATATATGGATCAGATTTTTAAGTGATTTTTAAGTGGATGGTACCCCTTTTTAGATGGCTTTGCATGGGGTCAGTGGAAAGAGGTTGCGGTTTAGTGTTGGATGTAGTGTGTAGGAAGTAGATTGAGATGCGGAGTTGAGCACTTGATGTGGAGGAGGTCGAAGAGTGTGATGTGGAGGTTAATGTATGATCGGGTGGATTGTTGATGTTTGGTGTCTTTGGAGATGGGGGGATTGGTGTTGATGTTTGGTGTCTTTGGAGATGGGGGGATTGGTGTGGGTGGTGGGATAGTTGTAGATTTTGATTGTGTGATGGAGATGGAGTTGGAACGAGGGATGTTGAGATAGATTGAGGAGAAGAATGTGACTTCGCTAATTCGGTTGAGTTGGGTAAAGCCGAGTATAGGAATTGGTTTTTAATAAATTTCAGAAGACGGGAGATCAAGGAGGAAGAGTTTGGGGGAGGGGGTGGTTGTAGCATATGTATTCTACTTATCCCACGGACAGTCTTGTCATAGTCCTTGCAAGTCTTGAATGGTGTATGTTGGAAATGAGAGGGCCTCATATTTATAGAAGAAAACATAGGGACCGGGCTCATTGAGACTATTTAGGAAAGGCAATTATTTGTTCGGTTGTGACGACAGTGAGAATCTCTTTTGAACGTCAACTCTTATTGATCGAACGGTTAGAGCGAAAAAATATCACAATTTTCAGGTATTTTCCTTCCCAAGATCACGTGCAATTCAAGACGTGAAGAATCGTAGGGCTATCGACAGCTGCAGCCTCGCGTAAATCAAGGACGGGTGGGAATATGTTCGAACGGCCGCCTACAAATTGAGGATTGCTCGCATAAACATTAGGGCACGCGCGCAGCTGCATCTGTGCTACGAGTGACGAGCTATAGTGAGCGATGCCTGAAGATGGTAGAGGTCGTGCAGTTGAGAAGGACTAGAGGTTGTAGCATATGTATTCTACTTATCCCACGGACAGTCTTGTCATAGTACTTGCAAGTCTTGAATGTTGTATGTTGGAAATGAGAGGGCCTCATATTTATAGAAGAAAACGTACGGACCGGTCTCATTTAGATTATTTAAAAAATAAAAGTTATGATTATATAAGAATATATATTAAAAATTATTTAAAATTAATTAAAAAATTTTATTTTTATAATTTTTAAATATAAATCTTATCAAATATATATATATATATATTCAATTAATAATTTATATATTAAATATATATTAGTGTGTTAAGTGTAGTAATACTCTTAAAAAAGCAATTATTTGTTCGGTTGTGACGACACTGAGAATCTCTTTTGAACGTCAACTCTTATTGATCGAACGGTTAGAGCGAAAAAATATCACAATTTTCAGGTATTTTCCTTCCCAAGATCACGTGCAATTCAGGACGTGAAGAATCGTGGGGCTATCGACAGCTGCAGCCTCGCGTAAATCAAGGACGGGTGGGAATATGTTCGAACGGCCGCCTACAAATTGAGGATTGCTCGCATAAACATTAGGGCACGCGCGCAGCTGCATCCGTGCTACCAGTGACGAGCTATAGTGGGCGATGCCTGAAGATGGTAGAGGTCGTGCAGTTGAGAAGGACTAGGGATTTCAAGCGAGCTTACTCATTTTCACTTCCATTTTTTAACCCCGAGCACTAACATAGTTCTTCATAACGAAGTTTCCGTGTCTGCACTTATGGTTACTAAAAATGGCATCATTGCTTCTCAAAAAAAAATTTAATGTTTCTTCATATCCCCACACACAAAGTTCGTGGAGTAGCAAGTGCTGGGCATAAAGCAATTGGCATGTAAGTGAGTGTGGTTGGAAATTGTAATAATAGTCGAGAGATATTACACATGGCTATGCCATCAATTTCATCATTGGAAAAACAAGAATCAAGTATGATATTAGTTGAAGACTTGTCATGCCATAGGCAATAACCGCTATTAATGGTCTATTTCCAAAAAGAAACATGAAGAAAATCATGCTAATAGTAATTTAATTTATCACAAAAAATGGGCTAGAATTAAAAAATATTGGAAATGGGATTTCATAATTAAGAAGAAATTATACACAAGATAGGAAAACCAACTCATAGTTAGGTGAATTTACCTAAGTACATTTGGGGAATAATTATAAAAGCAAAGATGAATCGCATTTTTTGCTTGTGCCATAAGCTTCTTCTCAAAATCCTATGCTACAAGAGTATTTCTACTCATGCATGAAACTAATGGAATGGGGGTAGTGAATAGGAGTAAATGAAATGTTTGGTCAGATGGTAGGTGATGAGCAGACTAGACTAGTCAGAGAGCACACATAGCATTTCATTTAGATTGGTTATTTCATTGTACATCAGTACAAACATTGAATATATGATGTCTTGCATACACTATCTTTACATAAGCAATGTGATACAAACAAAATAGAGATTGAAATCCTTTTTCCAACTTTAATTTTCTTAAGAAAATACCATTCTGCCTGCCATTAGAGCCTAATACAGGCTTTTGGAAATGCGTTTAGAACTAAAACAAGCAAATAGGTCATTTCTTAAAATAGAACATAACATTTGCACATTACTATATGGCTAAAAGAAATAAACTATTCACAATATACTAACAAATTAAAAACCAACCTTTGTGCCAGAGGTGAAGTCACTAATTCAATTTTCACTGCATTAATATCAATTTTATATATTGGCCAATCTAATGAGTTGCAATGTTAAGGCGAGAGCATATTACAATGATAGCATAATGAAGATTAACATCATAAGTATTTCAGTAAGTTAATTTTTTCTTTGGACAAAACGTTCAGTTCACTTTAGAGAAGCATATAGCTTCAGCAGTGTGATCAAACTAAAATTTATCTAAAAGAAGTTTCCTCTTATGAGAAAGGTCAATGCCATCGAACATTGTTAGCAGTTCAATGAGTGAAGTTTAAGTCAAACAAATAAGCATAGAAAATATTCTTTTGGCTTACATTGACAATTTCAGGCTTGTATACGATTGCTGCGTGGCCTTCAAGTGGTGAAACCATGATACTTTCAATGCCTCTCTTAGCTCCCACTGTCGATTCTATTGAAGAAGCACAAGAAGCACAAGACATGCCTCCAATTTTCAACAAGACCTTTCTTGTTTTAAAGTCATTTCTCTGAGGAGCATGAGTTATATCAATAGTCACATTCTCTAAAGGTTGCAGAAGTGGCTCTTTGAGACTGCCTTTTCCATTGAATTCCATTTCGTCCCTCCGCCTTGTCAAGCAAACAAATGGACAGGTTAGACAAATAACAAAGCAAACAACAAAATCAAAATATTACAAAATCTCAATCACACAACACACGAACACAAAAATTTATGTGAAGATTTCTTAATGTAAGAAACCTCAAGAGGAGAAAACAGTTGCACTGAAAATAAATGAGTGAAAACACAAGGAGACCAATGCCCTAGTCCCCTCAGGCAAATGTATATATAGAAATGGATTAGGGCATCAAAAAATAGAAACAAAATTATAAAGTAAGTCGATCCCTATGGTGGAGATAGCTGAGACCCATATATATAGTGTATGTCAGGTTCAAATTAACTTTAAGATATGCACCAAGCCAAACGAAAAAAAAAAAAAAAAAAAAAATTAATACTTTATTAAATTCCAAATCAAAACTTCAAACATAAATTAAACACATGAAAATTGATGGAAATAAACATCTAGGTTCAAATCAAATTTGAGGCATCTATAAAGCAAGATGAAATAATAAAAACATTTGTTACTTTACTAAACTCAAGTCTAAAAGTCCAAAAACATACTAAACACATAAAAATTGATGGAAATAAACATCTAATAGAAATTATAATGCAATATTGGAAATTTTAAAAGGGCCTTTTGGCTTGTTGTCATTTTAATGCTATTGAGATGTTACTGTTATTGAGATATAACGTCATTTAAAATGTCAATTTTATTGGAATGCATATGCGTTCATTGCATTCCAGATGTTTAGTGATGATCTGTATATGTAAAATTATGCCCTGGTGCAGTTGAAATTGTTCACCGCTACTACAACTGGGCAGCGAGAAGAACAGGAATATAATCGAAAACTACCGACCGGGCTCCAGCAAGCAGCACGGAAACATAAACGTTCTACATCTAGATGTCATATATTTTGAGCTGAGATTCAACTGCGAGGGAAAGACATTTTACATAAAGTTTTAGGACCTCAAATAGCATGATACGAAGACGAACCATTGTTATATTTCTGTTTTGTGAGACTTCATAGCATAACACCAAAACATCACCAAACCAAACAAATTTCTTATAAATTGTAAAAATAGCAACGCAGATTACAGATTAGTTCAGCTATCAATAGAAGGGAGTTTATAGCGAAATATTGTAACACTCGTGTATCTCATTCACAGGCAATTTAACGTAGCGATGAACGCAACCCCAAAAGAAAAACGAAATCAAATTACTGTCGGAATCCTAGATGTAAGAGACGAAGTAAGAAGAAACAATTAAAAGTAACCGTAGTTCTGAAACCTACAAATACTTCAAAATTCCAATGAAACAGCTGGTGCTAGGACTCCGGATCAGAAGAGCAGCTACAATCTTCCAACTAGGGTTCTATACCATAAGCTGGATTTCGAAAGCAAAGGAAGAGAGAATGGGACGAAGATAAAGACACGGTCGCCTTGTTTGGGCGCGGGCGAACTCTTAAACCGTCTTGTTTAAAAAGCTTGGAAGAGCTTCTGTGTCGTCTATTTATAAAAAATAAAAAAAGACATCGAGCGTAATCTGTACGGATATAGAAAAATTTTATTTAGTTTTTAAATATCTTAAAAAAAAAATATGAATGATTAAGATTTAAAATTTAAAATATATATTTTTATGATTTTACAAATAAAAATAAATTTAATATAAAAAATTTATTTCATTTAACTCCTTAAATTCTAATTATCAATATATTTTTAAAAATATTTAAAAATCATATAATAATAATTATCATATAAATACTATACAGCTGATTTGTTATCTTAAAAAAAGAATTATCTAATGAAATTTAAATATTATTTTAATGCAAATTTATAAATAATATAAATAAATAAATATTAATAAAATAATATTCAAATATAATTTAATATTTTTTTTATCAACAAATTTAAATAATATTTCTCTTTATTTTATTAATAATATTTTGAAAACATTAATATTATTAGGAAATTGGTAGAACTAACAAAGTAAAGAGAATCATGTAAATATTATAAGTTGGTTCACACTCATATAACTCAACTTTGTTTATGTGATAGCTCAAAATTAGTTATATTTGTTTAAATAAAAATATGCACAATAATAATAATAATAATAATAATAATTCTTATTTTATAAATCTTAAAATATTCATAAAATGATCTTCATAATCATATAGCCGCACAATAAATCTACTAAAGTATAAGTTCTATCATATAAATTTTTTTACTATAATAATAAAAATATTATTATTATTATAAAAGCATGTCTTGCCAAATTCTTAAATAGTAAAAAAAATCCAACAACATTTTGATAGTTCAATCAAAGATACTCGACATATAAAACATGTTAAGATATGAATACAGCATTAAATAGAATATTGTGAACTCATCTTCAAAGTAACAACACGTGTCTCTTTATTATTTCAGATATTGTACTATACTTAGTCATTAATAAATCTACACATATACTAAATATACACAATGTGAAATTAACTGAATCTCAATCAATAACAAATCACCCATTAATTTAAGAGTTTTACATACAAATTTATAAATTTGAAAACAACTGCAAAATAATTATGATCTAAATTGGAAAGAAACAAGTGTCCATTTACAATATAATTAAACAACTAATTAATATATATGAAGTTCAATAAAAGAAAATCATGCAAGCTTCAATTATGAGAATTTCAACAATATAAATTATGGGAAAATTCAACTTAATTATATTATCTTAAATCTATTTAAATTGAGCATAATATATATATATATATATATATATATATATTTACTTTTAATTATATATCATAAAAATATTAAAGAAGATTGTGATATGTTTAAAAGGCTTTAAGATTATCTTAAGTTCTTTGGCTTTATCTAGATATAGGTGGTAAAATCTAATGAGTGAAGTGTTTGAACGGGGTCTACATGGTTCACTTCCCATGATTTAAGTTGATATTGTATTTTAATTATATTTTTCAAACTATAATTATAACAATCTAAGGTTATTATCCTAGTCAATTAAAATCAAACTAAGTATTAATTTTGATTCTATTAATCATAATAAGTCATTAGGATCACAACCTAAAGTTCTGGTCCAAATCAGATGTCAAATGAATCAAATCCAAATTTTGGAAATTTTAGGAACCCGGGAATTTAACATATCTAAATTAACCTCAAATAAAAAAATTGACTTCGTCATTGTGTTAATCACCTTAAATTAGCTATAGGTGATTTTTTTGACGCAATTGGAAGTCGATTGATTTTTTGTGAATATTTTAATATATTTTAAATACCCTGAAAATTCGAATAATTAAATACTAGTCAAAATCAAAATCAGTCTTCGTCGTTGCATTCCTCACCCTTCCATTAGGTAGGGGTGAATTTTTATGATTTTTTTGAAGTCGTTTGATCATTCAAATTTAATTAATAAATTTGGATTAATTTTATTTAATTTTAATTAACTAAATATTTATGTGGGACCCGTATTGTAACAACCCGAGGTTGTTATCCAGCTTGATTTTAGTATAATCGTATCATAATCATCATTTCATTAAGTTCATTTAGCTATTAGAACCAAACCCTGAAGGTTTGGAGCAATTCAGAGCTTAATCCAATATTTTATATTATTTTAATATTTATTTAATTAGAAAATTGAGATATTTATTTTGACCTCAAAATCAAAATCTGACTTCTCCGTTGCGATCGTCACCCCTAAATTAGCTAGGGGTGATGTTTTGAACGCATTTGGAAGTCTTCGGATTTTCCGCAATATTTTAATAAAATTAAATGCACCAGAAAACGAGATGATTAAATAATCATCGGAATCGAAATCTGACTTTGCCGTTAAATTCCTCACCCCCAAATTAGCTATGGGTGAATTTTTAAAATTTTTCAGAGCACGTTTCATTAATCTGAATTTTTAATAATTAAATATTATGAATAATAATTAATTATTCCTAATTTTGCATTTACCTTCTCTTTTCTCCTTTGCACTTTTCGGCTGACCATCCTCACAAAATTAGCTGGCCATCCCTCCCATTCACTTCCTCCCATACCTCTTCCCTCACCTAGCCCTCTAGCCATGATGGCTCTCTACCCCCCCAGCTTCCCTAGCCTCATAATGGCTACCTACTCTCCTCTTCTCCTTTAAAGGATAATCACAGCCTTCCTTCTCCTCTTTGTTGTCAAGTTAGAATCCTAGAGCTCCCTCTCCCTTCTCCCATTGCTGCTCCATTGTCGCACCTTGAATAAGCTTCCTCCAAAGCTATTAAAGGAAACAAATGTCATCTTCTTCTTCCTCTTATTCCAAAGACAAAAAAGTACCCCTTTGCTTCTCTTCTTATCTAATTAATCTTACTATTATGCTTATTGTATTTCTAGATAGCCATGTTTAAGTATGCAAGCTATTACAACTCTCCAAGATATAAAATGTGCTGCTTTGTTTTTCATTTACTCTGCACACATTGTCATTTATCTACATTTTTAGCATAGCTAAAATGCTCTGTTCGTGCCGCTTTTAGTGTCAATGGAAAGGTATTAGAAAGACTTTTCCATTGATATATGGCACCGCTCATTGAATGCTCTGGATCTGGAGCATTTGAGCTCGAAAAATAGGTCTTAAGTTTTTTCTCAGGCGAAAAACGTCGTCTAGCGCTGCAGCTCCCGAAGTTACAGAGCTAGGCCGCTGCAGCGCACAGCGGGCTGCACCAGCATTTCGGCAGAAACTTATATAAACACATAATATATTAATTGAACAGTAAAACTCGCAAAATAGACCGCTACTACGCGCTGTAGTGGGCTGCAACAGAAATATTTTTGGAACTTTAGAAAATATCAAAATAAATTAATTGAACATTAATTTTTGCAAATTGAACCGTTACAGCACGCCATAGCGCCGCAGCGGGTCGCAGCGCTGCTGCACTAAAAGTACTACCGCGCGCTGCAGCGCGAAAAGCGCTACAGCGCCCAAACTTGCAAAACTTTTCATAATTTTAGAAAACTGCTCAGATTTTGTAAAACTGCCCAGTTTTGATTGAAATAACCAAAACTTTACTATTTTTATATTTTAAGATCCCTAGGACCCTAGTGGAGCTAAGTTATATCAAATTTGAACTATTTTAGCTAAATTGAATATTGCATAAAATTTTATATGAAAGTTAAATTTAAAACTTGTCACTTTTAAATTAGCCCTCATATCTACTATGGATCTTAAATATGTGTTATGCTAAAGAATAAGTATTATAATCTTAATTATTTGTATCAATCAGGTATAGTTTAACAACCAAATGGCTTGGAACTTAAGTCTTTTAGAATTTTGATTAAGCCTTAATTACCTTTTATTTTGTGCTTTTATAATTTTTAGGATGAATATTGGAGAACCTTAACATTTACTTGGACACTTAATTAACATTAAACTACACTTGAACATAAGAATCTTGATAACTTAATTAAGTATGAATAGTTAATCCAAACCTAATGTTTGACATCAATAATACATTAATAATACATTAATTTATTATTAACCTTTAAATTAACCTTTAGTCTTAATGATAGGAAGGTTAGGGGTTAAACCCTAACTTATTTTGATTAATATCTAAACCTTAATTACTTAATCAATTAATTTGATTGAAAGATAATTTAATTATCATTGTTCCAATAATACATATGATTAGATATTGATCTTAAATCATTGAATTAGAAGTGCTAAGGTTAAATTGTACCATCTTAATCTAAGCTTTAAATATTTGATTTTCTCTTATATAAGACTATTAGCATAAAATGGATAATAAAATTACAAAGATTTATGAAATAATCTAACTCTAGTAAGATCTTTGATTTTATCCCATAATTGTATAATAGAAAGGGGATAAGATGAATTTTAATCATCTGACCTAACCACTTTAACCTAAGTCTAATAAGTAAATCTTAAGGAGTAGAAAAGTGAGGCCTTAATGGTCTTATTTTAGGATCATCTTGAAATATTTAAAGACTTTAATTATTGATACATTGAGGTAGGAAGGACTTTTGTAATATATTGAGATAGGAATCTTAGATGATCCTTCATAACTTTAGAAATTAAACTTGATACCTTGTGGTAGGGACCACCTAAAGTACTTAAATTGGGACTCATTCCTTGTGGTAGTATCCTATATTGAGTGATTCTTGATCACAACCTTAGAGCCTTGTGTAGGACTCACCTATTTAGAGTAAGGAATAATAGATTTGATAAATTCTTATGATTAAATAGAGTTGTTTAAACCCAGGTCATTGATTGGTGTAGTATAGTATACCCATAGTACTGAATTATTTCAGTAGTATTCATGAACGGTTGAGTCACTCAAAGTGAGATTTATCTTTGTGCTATCCTGCGGGCTTATGCGGATATAACCTCGCTCTGAGTAAATCAATTGATTCTAAGAGTGTTATAAATAGGGACGCATTCCTTAGTTTGATTAAAATACAAATCGCCATCTGGTGATGCCTCATAGTGAAGATGGCTTCAATAGGTGTGGCTTAAACAAACTAAGTAATTCGAGTCACATTCTTTAGAATACTAAGTGTGATTGTGAGTTGGGCATCTTAACGACTTAGCTTGAGATACAAATCGCCATCGGGTGATGCCTCCTATTGTAATGGCCCCAATATTTGGATAGAAGATTAATCCAGATATTGGGGTGTTACCTTAGTACCCAACACTTGATTAGAAGAAAATTATTTAAGTGTTGATGCTAAGTGGCCAAGTCTCTTTTTGAGCATTTATTAAGTTAAATAAATGAAAGTGAAGATACATATAGATGCGATATTACAATTATCTACAATGCTAGAAATTAGATAAATCCACTCATTCATCCCAAGCAGTTTATAGAAGATACAACACATATTAGTAAATGTAGGCAAAAGTAACTTAAATAGTTTATTACAAACTTTAAAAGTAAGAGAAAAATGCAGTAAGTAAATCACTCTCTCTCACTTATACATGTAATTTAAAAATTAAGCGGAAGCAGAATTCTTTATAAGTTCTTCAACTACTTGGACCTGCGTCACCTGAAAAAAAGAACTTTTGATCTATCATATTTTGGTATTTAAATATGATAGGGCAAAGCCAAGAAAAAGAAAGTGTAGTTAGACTAAACAGTCTAAGTACATTTTAAAATTAACTATGTTTTTAGATTAACAAGATATCACAATTTATGATTTACAATTTAAAGTAAGCAGCGGTGCTATAAAAGCTGTAAAGTATGGGAAAGTAAAGTAAACGTAACTGTAAGGAAAACAGTATGAAATAAGTCGAGTAAAAATACTCTCTTTTAATAAAGTTCTAGCCTATTACTGAAAATTGGTAAGGAAGGCATTTTAAAGGCTAGAAACTGCTATGTACATAAAATGAAAGCAATATATGATCAAATGGGATTTATGCTGAGTAAGCAATTGACATACAGTGAAGCATTAATTGAAGTTAAACAACATACACTATATTTAAACTAAACTGAAATAAGCAATACACAATACTAAAAATAGAGAGTGTAAAGCTAAAGAAAATAAGGAAATATCTTAGATTCTCATTCTAAGATAATCATAGTCTAAGACTATGATTCGAAAGCATAACTAAACAGTTATGAAGAGATCTTACAATTTATAAAAGAATCTCTTATATTATTAGTTAAAGTTACATTTAGAAATACCTCATTCTGTAGGAGTACACAACAGAATGGGCGAGGAGTTAAGCATGTCTGCCTAACCAGATACAGTGGGGAAGATGAACATTCACATTTACCCTCCATAAAATGTGAAGTTCTAATGTAAACATTTTCATTTGTACTCTAATTGCCTTAAGGCATTTCCCCTTTAAAATTTTAAGAAAAATCTTTATTTATGCCCAAAGTCTTGAATATATGTTCAAGGATATAAGGCTCAAGGCTATGCAAGCATTCAATGGATTACAAAAATTATAAAGTATATGATATCTTTTTGTTATCTAAATATTTTAATAATCTATTTTATTATTGGAGTTAATCAAACTCCAAATTGACTTATAGATATTTAATCTAAAGTCAATTTCAAATAAAAGTAGAAGGAATTGTAAATGAAATTAGAAAGATAATACAATTTCATTAAATATAAGAACTTATCCAAAGCTTAAAAAGAAAAGAAGCTATTAATTTCAATTAAAACTAAAAATAAACCATTGAATTGAATATTTTAATTTGAATGTTAAAGCTTTCTGAAATATTTCTTAGTCTTAAAATTCTTAGAAATTTCGACAGAATCTCCTTTGTTTTTGTTCAAATTTTCAATTTTCACAATCAATAAGTCAACTTTTACTGACTATCTCCAGTTCTAAAGTAGAGTTTAATCCTTTTTATAGGATTGCTCATTTCCAGTTCTACAATAGAGTTCAATCCTTTTTACAGGATTGCTCATTTCTAATTCTAAAATAGAGTATAATTCCAGTTCTAAAATAGAGTTCAATCCTTTTTATAGGATTGCTCATTTCCAGTTCTACAATAAAGTTCAAATACATAAAATCAAACTAAGCAGTTTAATATCTACTTCCTATATTAAATATCAAAAAAGAGATGCTGACTAAAATTGGCAATTTATAAGAGCAGTGACTTTATGTGTATTTCACAGATAACATTTAATTTTGGCATTCTTGTATTATTCTTACAACTTATCCTGCAAAGAATCATCATTAAAGTTAGTATTTATGAAAATATTAATATGTGAATCAGCAGTTATAAATTACAGCATTATGGGTTCAGAAATTCATAGATGCCAAAAGTGAAACTTAGTAAATAGAGAAAAACAACATATGATAACAACTAATTTTTATATTTACAAAGAATACAAAAGCATTTTAATTCATCTAAACTGTATGGCAACATTTGCATATAAGTTTGAAGGCAATATTGTATCTTTGCAAAATACATAATATTATTTGATGAACATAACAATTTATGAATTTCTCAAATTCAGTAGTATTATTTGGAATTCTTAATCTACATGGCAACATTTGCACTTATTGAAATAAATAACAGTATTCATTAAATACATAGCAGCAGTTTGAATTTTAAGGCAACAATTTGATTCATAATATACAATACAACAGTTTAAATCTTATAATATAACTGAGGGCAGCATTTGACTATTTATCACCATATACTGGATGGTAGCATGTGATATTAGTACAGAAGATGACATTTAAATCCCATAGAATACATAGCAGCATTTGATTCATACATATATACATGGCAGCATATGATGTTAATAAGAGAAACTACAATTTTTATTCTAGTATTTTATAATTCTCATATTCATCTATTTATCGACATAACAATTCTATATAAGAAGTGACAACATTCATTTTCACATTAGATGACAACATACGATTCATATGTGTACATGACAGCATTTGAATCTTATAAACTAACCGGCACACCTGATTTTCCTTAAAAATGAATGACAACATTTGATCATTTCAGTTTAACTAAAGTAATAGAAGCAGTTATAATGAGAAGGCAGCAGTTTTCTGCTATACGCATAAGGTACATCATTTATGTCCAGCATTTAAAGGATACTTAGTTTACATTATGCAATCATAGAATATTGTCTTAATGATTCATCTTGAACTAAAGAATAACATTTGCATTCTATGGCAGCAATATGATTTATAATGAAATTGGTGATAGCATTTAATCACAAATGAACTTAAATAGAAGCTTTTGATTTCATATGATGGCAGCATGTGATGTTAAGGAGATAAATCACAGTATTTATTTCTCATTTTACATTATTCCACTTTCATGTAATGATAGCATTTGGATTTCTTAAGGATAATGTGCAGCATATGAATCTAGTAAAGCATGTCCCAATAATACATATACTCATATATAGTTAATGGTGTCACCTGACATCATATATTTCTTTAAATGAATGAACAACATTGGCTTATTTAAACTCAACTGCATATGATTCTTTTGACAAGGTATAATAGCATTTATTCTGATAACATAAAAGAAATGGCAGCATGTGATGCTGGAGACAGCATTTCATTAACTTATTCAATTGATGGCAACCATTGATTTGATACATAATTGATGGTAATATGGCAGCATATGCATTGATATTTAGACATATAAAGAAATTTCAACCTTTTTCTAATACCTAAAGTACAACAATCAATATAGAGCATTTATTTCCAGTATTAGTAGGATGCTAAAATAAATCCTATAATCACAAAATACAGCCCTAGTAACTTAGCATTTAAGATACTGCAACCTGTATGAACAATAAGAAGAAAAATCTATACTTATATGTGAAACTGCAGCATAGCACCTTATAACATTTAATTTATTATTAAAATAAGGGCAGAAATTAATTTAATAAGATCCATTGATTTCACAAAATGTATAGACAGCATGTAATCTTTATTAAAGTATTGACCACATTAATTCTCATATAATAAGGCAGCAATCCATCATAACATCCAAAGTTACCACATAGCCATCAAATCCATTCTATTATCATAACAGTCTATACCATATTGAGAACCTGAGCATGATTAAATAAGCATATACTTTTTATTTCTCGTTGTCCATGAGCACTCCTAAGTGAAGCAACTCGCATATAAGTATAAAGTTGTTATTCAATAGGTATTTGATAAGATAACTATATTGAAATTTGTAAACAATTATTTGTGAACTTGGCTGAAAACATATAATGATATAAATACTACAAAACCTTCCAAGTATAATCTCATTATCAAATAAGAAGTCATACTTATGATTTTGAAAATTGTATTTGACCTATAACTCAGCATATTTATTTGGGTGTCAAGAATAGATGAAGTGCCCTTTTTATTTTTGTATTGAACTTTATTTCAGAATGATTTGAGGGTCAACTATTAAGGAGAAGCATGGTAATACAGCATAATTTTAGTTATACCATGAGTAAAACAAAAGTACAGTATTCATGTCCTAGAACTCATAGCAGAATTCTAAACTTTATGATGGCAACAACAATAGCATTTGTTTACTTTAGTTTAACTAAAGCAATGGAAGCATACTGAAATTAATGACAACAGTAGTATAGCATTATTTATTTACAACTTCCTCGTCTCTTAACCAAAGTAAGACTTTGTGATTTCACTTTTATCAACTGTTCACGTATTTGTGTAAGGTTTGGATCTCAAATTCTCATTGCATAAAATGAAAGGATTAATATATCACATACTCCTCCAAGAGAAGCATATAATCAAGATGATCAAATTGATGGACTATAATTCCTTTCGCCTCATAAAAAGTGATCTAGGCCAGTTAAGCATTTGCCATCACTTTAGGAAAGACACAATATTGCATAATATAAGGAATTATCTCAATGTCAACATGATTTGCTAACAAAGTATTATTAGAACTGACTACTTTTACAATTATGACAAGAATCCAATGCAAGGTAACCATTCTTTGCACAATTGATAAAGATCATAATTTAATTCAAAGCATATGTAATCAAGACACGAAGAGCAGCCCAGCAGTTTAATTATGAATTATAATAAATAGCGAATTTTCAATCCTCTATGCAAGGAACAATAGCATTTACTTCATCAATGTTAAACTTAATGGCATTAACAATTGAGGACTCAATATTAAAAATAATATTTTCGATAATTATATTGTTGTTTACAATGTATTTTGACATAAATTCATAACCTTAGAATTAGAGTCCAAGAAAAGAACATTTGAAACATTACATCGTCAATAATAGCATTAGTAAGAGTAGTGCCAAAAACTTGCATTTTTAACAATGAAATTAAGCATTCTCAATGGTCAAATGATGGAGCAAAGGAAAGGCAAAATATTGGTATGTTTATTTCAGTATTTCACAAAGATGAATAAGCCATAAACTTAAATTCAATTATTTTTGATAATTTTTAAATTACTAGTAATATATATCCATTAGTTCTGTGGGTTATGGGGAACCTAAATCATTCACAAATATTTCCCATCATATTGATTAACTAAAAGAATTATGCCCAATAGAAATATCAGTTTTTAAACAATTGGTTTCCTTTTCCTTAATGAGGATTTTGCAAATTAATGATTCACTAATATCTTAATGATATTAAGATAAAGAAAAGAGAAAGAAAACTACAGTCATTAGAGGTGATTTCTCATAAGCAAGATGCACTTTAAATTACATAATAATAGGAAAGGTAGAATATAGAACTTTGATTAGATCTTCATTCCACCAAATAGAGCCCTAAACAATTTGCATTTAAATAGCAATATGTCACTTTGGCTTTTCGAAATCTAAATTAGGCAACATGAATCTTTATGATTAATAAACTACTTTTAATATGATAGCATCTTAATATCCTTGCCAAAACAGTAAAAGAAAATGAGTTTGAAGCCGCAATCTAAGAGATCCGAAATAGCATTTGAACAAATCTCAAAGAAAATATTCAATAACACATTCTTCCAATATTTCATAAACCCTAAATTAATATAGATCATATGCAAACCATAATAGGAAGGAAGAATCGGGAGGAGTACCATTTTTCTTTGAGAAGCGGCTAAAAGAAGAACTCCACGAAATGGAGCGACTCGGCTTGAAAAGGCTCGGCGCGATCTTCCCCATTTCGGCCAAGGTTTGGGTGGTTAAGAAGACAGGTAAAGTATGGGTTTAGATTTTACCTGAGTTTCCATTGGCTTAAACCCACGGTGGAAGCCACGCGTCGATCGCCGCGTGCGAAGGAGGGGGCGATCTCGGAAGGAGATCTCGGTCGCGTGCGAATATAGGGATTAGGGCAGATGAGATAAAGATAAGAGATAAGGAAAAGAAAACTGGAGTGTTAATTTGAATATATATATATATATATATATATATATATATATATATATATTAGTTTATTTGATTAATTAAAAAGTTTTATTTAATGATAATATATTTCTAAATTAATTTTTGAAAATTTTCTTTTTAGCTAAATTGAGGATCACGGACTCAAAAATGAAGTCGAAATTTAATTTGGAAGTCATCTTAATTATTTTAATTATTGAATTATGAAAATATAATAAAATAATCAAGAAATTTGACTTTCTCCAAAATTCACCAAAATTTCACCCCAAGCTAATTTGGGCGTGATGAATGCAATGGTGAAGTCCATTTTTTATTATGAAGTCAATTTAAATTAGGCATCTTCAGAATTAATAGAAAATCAGGAAACGCTGGAAATTGCCAAACGGTCTCCAAATCGCACAAAATTTGAAATGGAGATTTTTAACTCTATTGCAAGAGTAATGAAAGAGATTTAGAGTCAATTAGAGTACTAATTGATAGGTAACAATCTCTAGGTTATTACACCTATCGAATATCGCTTCGTTAGGGTGGCTTAATCAAACTAAGTGCTAAGGGCTACTTTTCTTGTAATCATGCTAAATATGTGTATACGATCATCCCATCTAATAATCTTTAAGTAAATTCTTAACTTTAATCAATTATCGAGCTAGAACTTAGGAGTCAGAATCCTTTTAACATGATTCTATACAATGGAGACCTAGAATTTATTATCAAAATTTAAAGCATTTTTTGAATTCTTTTTGATTTATCTCATGTAGCTTAGAAGCATGAGCATAAGCATAGGCATGATGTTGAGTATCGGTGATAATATATGAGTATCAGTGATGATTTATGGGTTACAAAATGTTGCATACATTGACTGGGCAATTTCAGTATCGCAGTTCCCAACTGGATGTATGCATACATTGGACCGTATGACTCATAATAGTTCATTAATATTTTAGTTGTATATCAGTGGCATACAGTATTGTGGCATATTCAGATACACAGTTTCAGTAATATACAGCATTGTTTACACATGATTATTCAATTTTAGATGCAGTACTATTTTGATTTATTTTCAGTATTCAATTACAGTTCAGTTTTACTTTACATTGCTTCAATTTTGTACAGTTTTAGATAGATTTGTACTTTCAGTTATATTTACAGTTTTTCTACAGATTTACTCGTATTATGTAAATGTTAAATGAATAACTAGAATTGTTATATTAGTTTCGATATGTTAGACTTATTGTCTAATACGAAGTACTTTTGGGATCCAGCAATTTGCTAGATCCTGAGCAGTATATTGAGCCAGGTCAGGAGGACACCCAGGAAATCCAGGAGGAGCCAGCGGAGCATTAGCAGACTCTCCTCCAGTTTTAATTTCTGCTTAGTATTTTCTGTTCAGTACTTAGTTTTATTTCAGTATTTCAGTAAAATATTTGTAATAATTATGGATGTACTTTCTTTTATTTTTTGAAATGAATGTTTTCATACAGCTTCTGTGATGAATGTTCTGGATGTTTACTTTAAGCTTTCGCACTCTGTTATATATTATTTATACTTAGTATTGTGATGTGATCAGTATACTGGAAATGCTGATATACTATATATATATATATATATTAGATTCCTATTGTATTCTAAATCCAATATGTGTATCTATCTCATACTTAGGATAGGGATAATACTCTTATCTTAAGCATTAGCTCTCAACCCTCCTTGGAGTTGAGTCAGCAACCCTTCAGATGGGATTGGTTCTCAATTATTCGGGGAGACGGGTTTTTCCTCCCCAAGTGGCACACCGTTTCGTCACCGAACTTAATTATGCCGAACTTAATTATGATTACAAACATTCTCAAAACCCGCCATTATCCCTTCATCGTGGACCTTTGGGCCATGTCCATCGCATTTTGGGCTGATTTCGTGAAACCCGTCAGGCTGGATCCAGGCCCGCGTTCTTGGGCCCATGCAACTCAATAAATTAACCTGGCCCGTGGACTTCATCTCTATCGCACTTGCAAGTGTCGCTCGCGCAACACGTGGCGGCAACGACTTGGTGTGTAGCCCTCCCTCCACCTCTTAGTTCTTAATTCATAGCCACATCTCGAAACTCATTTTCGATTTGAACGATTGAATCTCCTCTTGCATCTTTGAATTCCCCGAGTTGGCGAAACTTTCTGCCCCTCGCAACTAAGCTCTCTGAAACCATCAGGTACCCCAACACTTCCTTTGCTTGCATTCAATTAATTTTAATTAATGGATGTTTAAATCAAGCAATTTTTGAAAGTATGGTTTGTATTATGATCTCATCGAGCTCAATAGAGCTTGATGGTTCTCCATTGATCAGCCAAACATAATTCTTTCCCTAACCCTAAAAAAATTAGGATAGTTACCAGTTAGAAATTAAGAGATGTACGGGTGTGGGACTCAAGCTCTGTGGGAAGATCAAGGCTGGGCCTTCTGACAGATTGATGCATCTCTGCATTATGGAGCTTTGAAAGATCGATCTGATCGAAACCCTAAGATCCTTCCTTTCACTCATTTCTCCATTTATCAAAGAATAAGAAATTCTTTCTCTTGGGCTGGGGCGAGACAGGCCTAGCATAATCTGTGTAGCCTTGCTGGACCGTCTGCGTATTTAGTTGGGTCGACCCGCTTTTGCAAAGCCTTCTATTCCGCTCCTCTGCATATTCAGGCCCACGACCTGCACCTTTGGAGTTGGGCCAGCAATGCCGCTTCCTTAGATAGCCCATTTGCTAGAGCCAGTCCAAGCCCATGCACACCTTCTGGGTCTAGCCCACCGCCATATCAGTTAAGAACAGATGGAATGAAATTTAATTAAATAATTAAATTTCATTTATATTTAGAAATTTAGACATGTATAACTTGAGATCTAATAATCCAATACTAGCAAATGTATAAATTATTTTGCTCGAAAAATTATGAGGAATATTCTATAAGTGTCAAATTTGTTATTGAACCTATATTTTTTCTATTGACGTTTAGGATCCTTCTCAATCACCCTTTTTAACTTTAAAAATTCATTTAGTCATAGCTTGATCAATTTAGCTTCAAATTATATCATCTAATATACCATTTTGATCAGAAGAACTTAATAAATAATAACATGTAAAAATATATAGGATTTGGTGATTAGATTTCTTAATTAGCCATAATCACTCTAAATCTTGATTAATGAATATTAGAATAATTAATGGTTCAAATTGAGAAATTCAAGTTTTTGATAGCTCCTTAAATAGAATAGAACTCAAAGGTATGATTAATTTTGTGATTTTGTGATTAATTTCATTAATTACTCACTAATCACTCTTAACTCTAATTAGCACATAACAAAATCAAATGAAGTCCAAATTGAGTCTACTCCTAGTCATAGTACTCAGTATATTATGGAGAAGCTATAGCCACTAAATTTATTGAATTTAGATATCATTTGAGAATCCATTTATAAATCTTCAAAATTATATATTTGAACCCTATAATTATTTTGGCCATAACTTGGCCATTTGATATCAGAATTTGTTGATTTTAGCTTCTATAGAATTTTTAGATAGTAAACAATAATAGTCTAACTGAATTTTAAGATTTTACTAAGTTAAATTATAAAATTGTCCTTAATGAGCTAAAACCTTAATAAGAGCTCATTATGCATAATCCATGTTCAATTTTGATGTACTTAATGCCTATCTTCATATTAGAAAGTAAGTAAACTTTTGTTATCAATAAATTTTAATTTGGTACTATAAATCATAAAGTAACTTCTTAGATCCATAAGTATGGATAAAATGGTCATCTTGCTTAAATTTAGGGCTAAGTATTTTTAAGTCTTAGAACCATAATTTAATCACTAAAATCAGTAATATAACTGATGTATGATGGGGGTGATGGCATGCATATTTAAGTTATTAGTAGATATGCGAGTCGTTTGTTGAGAATAAAGAAAAGTGTTGTAAGCGTTTACAAGTAATAAGAGCTATGATTAAATGAGCACACTAGTAAGGTAGAAAAAAAAGAAAATAAAAATAAATTAAGAAAATTTTACGGGAGCCTTATTACCGAATATGCCACTTACGATAAAGAAGATCAACTTCTACGAGCAGTCCTTTGTCGCAGATCGAACCTTCTTTTCTTGAAAGTCTTTCTCTAAGAATTGTAAACCATACCTCAATAAGTCCTTCTCTTAAGAATGAAACTCACATAATACAAATAAAAATAGAGTATTTTTTTATATCACTTGCAATGCCATAATACATATGAGAGTGGCCAATTTATAGCCATAAAATACATTCAAATGACTATAAAAATTATTAATCAATCTCTCATGAAGGACTAAAGTGTTATTTCCTCAAAAAGACCAAAAAATCCATATACTTACTATCTCATGAAGGACTAAAATATTCATCCACACAAATGACCGAATAAATATTAAATCAACTCTTTTATGAAGGACTAAAGTGCCCTTTCACATAAATAACTCACATGACAATATATGGGCTACAATGAAGGCTCATTTATGAAACAAATACAAAATGCCATATGACTAAAAAATATTAAAATAAAATATAGTACTGTTAAACTAATTTATAATCTGGGATGTTGATGATAATTTTATTGATGCCCTACATCAGTACAATAAAACATAATATCATTAAATTAATTTATGATCTAGTACGTCGATAATGATTCTGTTGATGTCCTACATCAATAACTGATTTATAATTAATTTAGAATGTTTAGAGTCATTAAATTGTAATTTTAAAAAAAACTCTAAAATTCACTTAGTCTCCTAAATCTAAAAAAAAGCTTCATAAAATAAATTTTAATCCATCTTATGCCTTCCCTAAGATAATAATATCAAAATAATATATATAACTAAGATTAACATTACTGCTTGAATCTTCACTTTTATTCTAACTTAATTCCTTAAGATTTCCTTTACTTTAGGATTTTATTTCTTAAAAATTAGTAATATAAATTAAGTTAGAATTCATTCATTGAGTAAATAGGTTATTCAATAGATGAAATATGGTTTATAGCTTTCTATAATTTTATTATTTATTTATGATTATTTTGTATTTTAACTTTAGTCTAAATTTTAAAAAGATTCATCTTATTAAGTTTGATTATGTGGCGCCCCGCACCCTTAATCCAACAAGGATTAGGTTAAGGGTAGAGTGTCACTCTGGCTAACCCCTCACTTACCATTGGATTAGAATAGACTCCACAATCCACCTGATTAGGGAATGATTAACACAGAATCAATCTAACAGTCACTATAATGTATAGAGTACAGAAGTAATAAATGATATCCAAGAATCACAATATAACATAAGCACAAAATATGACTCATAATATAAGTATACAAATCTAAATGCGCAGTCAAGAGTACCTGTATTATTACAATATTTAAAGTTCAAATAAAAGGAAATGCAAGGCACTCATCCTCACAATAAGCATAAGGACTAGATATGCTCTGGTCTGAGCTGCTGCTCCTCCTCTATGAATAGCTCCTCCTCAGGTGCTGGATCCTCTATCTGCTCTATGCCTGCCATTGTCGGTTTCACAATGTAGGGCCCCAGCCAAAAAAAGAGAAAATCTAGTTAGACAATTTGTCTAAGTACATTTTAGATTGATACATTCTTATATATTTTATAATATCACCACTTTACACAATTTTCCTAAACAATAATATATAAAGGAGCGACTGGCAATACAATAAGAAAGAGGAAAAGTTATAAATAACATTTATAACTTAACCAAAGGAGGCTAAGACATGCCTCAAAGCGAAGTAAAACAAGGTAAGACATATAATATAAGTAGCTAAATATGTACTGAAAGAAAATGCTACATCCTAATACATGCTGGTGATCAAATGAAATATGCAAATTATAATAATAAATCTCAACAGTGATACATATAAATAGCGACAAAATCTAACATCCTACTGTATATAAGCTGTACAAAGAAATAGCTGACTAAATAAACAATGCCAAAACATAGCCAAATACTATAACTGCAAATCCAAACTCTGTATACTGACTGCCATATCAGAAAACTTGGCCAAACTGGCCCACATATACATCTCAATCTGCAAATATACTGAACATACTGCATGACTGAAGAGGCAGACAATACTTATGCAATATATTTTAGTTATTCTACTTTTGTTTCTATGGACAACTGTTAGAAACAACTGAGGAGTCAAGCATATCTGCAAGACTATATGGGTCCCAAGCCTAACACACTCTCCTCAATGAGAATATTAGGCATCCTGATCTCACCTTACCCCTGTCCATCGGGGCAAATGTGCACCATAATCACCATAAACTGGACCCAAAGGCAACTATTATCCTAATATTCTAAGTTTTCATTTTCATGCACAAAATTATCTTATATGAAATGTCCAAGGAAGTAAGCTCAAATATACAGGAATGCGTAGCACAAAGTATCAAAATAAGCAAGGGACTTTACTAATACAGTGATACCATCTGTTTTCTATTATTCGCTCTAACTGTTCCAAATTACACAAGTTCAGGATCACCATTTTTTCACATATCAAGTGTAACTTAGAAATTCATCCTTACAAGTTACAAAATATCAGGACTAGCTAGGTCCTAATATACCAAATTAAAGTAGACTATAGAAGTTAAATAATGAATCATTACAACCTAATTGACAATTTTAGACATTCTAACTAAAACTAATAAATTATAGAGTATGGATTAAATACCACAAGATTGGGCTTAATCACATAATCCAAAAAGGATAAGACATAAGATCTAAGTTTCATTCTAATAATGTTCTAATAGTCAAGGCCAATCCTATTAAGTAATCAAACTTAATAGGATAAATCTCCTATCTTAGATCTAAGGTTAAAAGACAAAATAATCAAAAATAAGTTGAAAATTTTAGAAATTAGTAAAACCAATGATTCATTCATTGAAAAACCCTATTTTTCAATGAATGAAATCAACCCTATGATCTAGTCCTAGTCTCAAGAAGGGATCCTTAAGGTGTAGTGTTAAAGACTTAGGAGAATTCTGAGATCTGACCTAACTGTGGATTTTACTCACTTAAAGGTCACTAATATGGTTATAAAGTTAGTTTTAGTGTTTCAAAAGACTAATTAAAGGTTAAGATTGATTATTTTAAATTTTTTAGCAAAATGACTATTTTGCCCCTACTTAATGGTCCAAAAAGTCAACTTTTGATCTAAGTGCCCAAATTGGAGTCTCTCTTTTCCATATCATTTCTTACTGTCTAACTTGAGGATAAATAGTAAGTTTGTTCAATTTGGACGAGAAACGGGTCCTACAGGTTCAAACTAATATTTATGACTTAAGGGCTTTTAAGAGATTTCCACTCTACTGAAAACTAAGTTTTTATGCAGTTTATTATAGGTTACTGTTCAAGGATTCCATAGAGTCTAAGAACACTACATTATGAGGCCAATTGACTAAGTTATGAACGTTTTAAGTTTAAAGGGCAATTTGGAAATTTCGAGTCGGTCAATAGGTGGTAAAACCGAACTTTTTCGTTTAAAGTCCAATTTCAGCAAACTCGGTTTCTATAGCTTCCCTATAATGTACTGAGTATGTTGGTAGGGAGTAGACCCAATTTGGATCTCAAATGGTCAAGTTATGACCCAACTAAGGTTGGGAGTATTTTGGTCATTTTCTAAACTTCTAGGGTTCAGAACCTAAATGTTATTTTAGTTTATTGGTGACATCAAAATTCTAAACTAGTTAGCATCTTTAATTTTTGAATTTGGAGTTGAATTGACCAAGTTATGGTCATTTGAATCCTATGGGTAATTTGGTCATTTTTCATTAAAGTCAACTCTAAATTCTAGGGTTGACTTTTTATCCTGATGTCCAAATGGGAAAACTAATACTACTACGGTAATGGGGCCGCTCTCCTGAGTATTTTAAGACCCATATTGACTATGTTCTGATAACTGGGTCAAAAGTTATGGGGTCCTAAAAAGGTCCTAAAATGCTACTTCGTTATGCGTACTCGAAACAAAATTCTACATTATGCCATTTAATTCTAATTATTTTTCTGAGTATTTTAAGACCCATATTTGCTATGTTTGGATCATCCTACGAAAAGTTATTAAACTTTTAAATTTTACTATTCAAAAATACAATTTATATTATTTTACTATTCATTTATTCAAATTAAATAATTTTACTGTTCATTCCTAAAGTTTTATATAAATTTTTTGAAATTATTAATCTTTAATTAATCTCTAATTAATTAGGCTTAATTATTAATCAACATTAATTAATTAATTAAATTATACTTAATATTATTTTGCTGTTACAAAATAATTAGCACTAATTACAAATTAATTAACTTTAATTATCTGCTAATGCTTAATTAAGTATAATTAATTATAATTTATTGTTTTAATAATATTTAATTATTATAATTACTGTTAGGATTTAATCTAATTAATTAACTTATATCAACTATTATAATTACTAACTCATTTTAATTTGATTAATTAGCTTATTTAATTAATTCTCTGTTATTAATTAAATTCATCTTACTTAATTAAATTAATGCAATTTATTGAATCCTAACACCTAATTAATCTCTGGTATTGCTAATCTAACATCTAATCATAGTCATTATTACATAATATAATTATATATATATATATATAAACAGCTAGATGATTTCTGTGTAATTATAAATCTTATATTGTACATATATTTAATCATTTATATATAATACGCATATATTTATGTTTGGATTTCTTTTAACCTCTGATTGCAGGTAATTATGACGATGGCGGGACCCACTGCCACGCGGCGGGCTGCCATTGGCCGAGGCAGAGGGCGTGGGGCCCACCAAGACATGTGACGGCCCGCAATTGGCTGCAGCAGAGACCGCGGGGCCCACTGCCTAGCATGAGGAGGCACTAGGCAAAAGCGGGGCCCATGCGCTAAACACGGCAGCCGTAGCGCCACGCGTCGCGCGTGGATTGGCCGGGGAGGGTCTGCGGGCCCCACATGCACAGACGCAGTCCGAATGGACGCGGGTCTGGCCCGGGCTGACCCGCCCGACCAGAAGACGCTGCCTTTTGCCTTCCTCGCCACACCCCGAGCCGAGGAGGGCTAGGGTAGGGCGAATGCCGACCCTGCCGGCGGTGGGTCGGCTCGGTACGCATGGCCGGAGGTCGGCCTCGAAGAGATCTATCCAACGGCACCCTGATCACCGCCGGAGAGGTCTTAAGGCGTCGGATGTATTGAACCCTAATTCTATGCTTTGGGACGAAGAGGCGAATCGACTCACCACTCCCCATTCTTGCACGGATCAGGATCGACCTAACCCTATCGAACTCGATACTTGAACAATTGCGTGCAATAACGAACAAGAGAGGCGACAATGGAGAATCAGGAGGAGAGGAAGGTACCTGATCGAGCGTCGGGGGGGTCGATCCTTGGTTCTAGGGTTTGACAGGGTTCACAGCGCGCGTGTAGGGAAAGTCGCGGCCGTGGCTGGGGGTGTTAAGGGAGCTCGGCGGAGCTTCCCAAGCCCGCCGCAAGCGCGGGTTGGACGCGGGACGCGGCGGAGCGACACGCGTTTGCTCGCGATTGGGCGTTAGGACAACGAGCGAGGGCCGTTCGATCGGCTGATCGGACGGTCCTGGATGGCCGTTTGGTCCAAACGGCGCGATGGCTAACAGCGCTACTTACCTGACGACGCCGCTCATTTAATACTTAAAATATTAATTTAATTTAATTAATTATTAAGTTTCTTTTTATCAAGATTTAATAATTAATTTAAAATCAGAAAAATTCCAAATATTAACCCCTACCTAATTGAGGGGTGAGGAACGAAACGGCGAGGTCGGATTTTTGATCCGACGAGTATTTTATTTTCTTGATTTGCGGGGTATTTAAATATTATTAAAATATTCGTCGAAATTTTGACGACTCCCGATTGACACGAAAATGACATCCCTAGCTAATTTGGGGTCAACGAGCGCAATGGTGAAGTCCGTTTTTCAATCGGAGGTCAAATTAAGTGGGTCAAATTCTAGGGTTTTCTAGATTTTCCAAAAATCAGGATTCGATCCATTTGATTCCTGATTTGGATTAGGTTTTAGAGGTTGACTCCATTTGACCTAATTAGCACTTCTAATTAGTCTTATGACTAGGATTAGTCATAATCGACTAAGGTAATAGCCTGGGTTGTTACAGATTACTTAATAAGATAACCTTAATTTATATGATTATATTAAGAGGTCAAACCCCAATATTTAGAGTTTAACTCCTAATCTCTCAATCTTAATTTGTATTAATCAATATTGGCTTATGATTAATTTAAATTCATTAATTATGCGTTTGATTTATTATTCAACTTATAAAAGCATTATTGATTGAAATATATTATATTTTGATTAGTTATTATTATTTTAAATTTTATAGGACTAATATTCTGAGTTTATACTTACTACTATTATATATTTAAATAGTAAAATAATTTAATTCAAATTAAATACAATAGTACAAAAGCTTTTTGATATCATAAATTTAAATATAATGATCCAAATATATTGAACATATATCTCATTTTAATAAAAAAAAATGAGAAGAATTTAATAGTAGTATTAAATTTCCCATATTATATGTAGACAATATAGTGACATTTTAAGATATTCACTCAATTATGCCAAAATTTTGAACATCCATAACTTTGCACACACTCACCCAAATATATAATCAATATGGGTCTTAAAGTAATCAGGGAAATATCATGAATACTTTGATAGTATTAGTTTTATCATTTGATAATTAGGATGGCTAATCACTTTAGGACCCTCGCTAATAACCCTAACACCCCTAGAAATTGAAATATCCATATCTTAGTCAATTAAATTTCAAATTTGTGGCGACTGGGATCGAAGTTCGAGAGTCTTTAAAGAACAATTCATCTCAAATTTAAAATATAAACATTTTTATAATTTAAAAAGGATATAATAACATAAAATAATAAAATCCACAGTCCTTTTTATACATAGAGCCAAAACATATATGAAAAGTTACAATAGTTTGAATTTTACAGAATAAGAAATAAAATATCTACATTATTCTGCTTCTTCTTCTTTTTAAATTTGGCAGATCTTCTAAGTCTTTTTAATTATCAAAATCTGAAAAATTCAGTTTACCAGTCAGGTAGGAGTACGCAAATTATTCATATAAAAATAAATCCAGCATCTTATAATAGGTATGAATCACATATAAAAATGACTGAAAATCTGCATATAAATAAAGCAATTGTCAAATTCATTTTCTGCCCTGCAAAATAGCTATGAAAATCAACATATATAAAATAAATTTTATCAAAAGCATTTGTAACAATAAGTCGAGTCCGGAGACCTCTAAGCCCAAATGGGTAAACCCATAGGCATAATCTGTATGAATCTTATCTCGCCACCCGTCGGTAGCTTACTCAAATTAGGAACTGATGGTGTGTCTTTCCTCTGGATTTGCCTACTTCCTACAAGAGGCTAAATCCCTCTATATAACTCCCAGGGGCTGCTAACTGTCCCAATCTGTACAGATTCTCAGTGTTGCATTCCACCCTCCAAAGACATACACCACAAAATATATATAATTTTTTTTTGTTATATGCTTTTTGATACAATTTTTTTGCAGATTAAAATGCGGTAAGCAGTGCAAAATAATACTCAAATGGAAAATGGCTCAAATAAGAATACTGAAATAAAACTTATAAGTAAATTTGCGTATCTGACTTGTTTTGATAAAATCAACCAAATTTAATTTCTTTGATCTGCCAAAATAATAAAATTTATTAATTTAATATTTTTATTATTATTTGTAGTATTAGGTTTATAAAATGACTATTTTGATTTATTGAATTATTTTTATTAAGTTGTATAATTATTATGCCTTATAAGGTCAAATCAGGAATTTAACCTTATAAGGGCATTTTAGTAATTTTTCCCTTAATAAAATATAAAATTTATGTTAATTTATTGTAGATTATGTCTTAAAGTTTCTATAGAGTCTGAAATTATTCAATTCTGATATGAATTTGTTAAGTTGTAGCTAATCTAATTTCTAGGGTTAACAATTAGGGTTAAATGAATTTTTAGTGGTATTTTTGTAATAATTATAATAATCTTACACCAAAATAAATTATATTTTTAAATTCCTTATATTTTTTTGATAAATTTGATATATTTATTTATATGATTTGGATTTATATTATTTAAGTTATGTATTTTTAAAGTTTAAATATTTTAATTAATTAATACTTTTATAGTTTAATATTTATTAATTCTATTATTATTATTAAATTTATTATTAATTGATTTTATGTAATTTTTTTCTGTATATGAATTTATATATGTATAATTATAATTTTTATATATGCTATTTATTAATTATTTACTTTTATTATTATTATTTTTTTATTTAATCTATTATTTATTAAATAATATTATATTTTTCTGTTTATAAATTAATTAATGTTTATTGTTTTATTTTATATTTATTTATAAAAATTTCTGTTAATGTATAGATTTTGATTTATTTGATATATATATTATATTATTTTAATTAATCTATTTACTGTTATTTAATTGATAAAATTTTTCATTTTCTTGTTTTTATTTAATTATTAGAATATAGATTATTTTTATATTTAAATTTATGTTTTCTGTTTATTATTATTATTGTATAATATTTTTGTTTTATTATTATTTACTGTATTTTGATTTTTACTGTTTTTATTTTGAAATATATATATATATACGTATATATTATTTTAAATATTATAAGAAATTAATTAAATGTATTATTTTTATTAATCTGTTTTTATTTTATTTAATTATTTATTATTTTTGTTTTTCGTTAAATAAATTTTTTATCGTATTTATTTATTAAAATTTTTTTCTGTTATGATTATATATATATATATATATATATATATATATATTAACATTTTTTGCAGGTGGGACCCACGCTGTAGACTTATCAGAAAGTGGCGAGCCCCATTATTTTGAACGGCGGAATCAGGTGGGTCCCGCCAGTGCATGCGTGGCAGGCTAGACACGCGGCGCTCCCGGCTCGCACCAGCGCAGCTGCCTGGCCCCGCCGGCCCGCCACGCGTCAATTCCGTGGGTCGGGCCCGATATTTCGGCCCAATCCAGAAGACGGTTCGTCTTCTTCTGAGGGTTCGCACGAATTGCGAACCCTAACCCTAATGCTCCAATCTTCGATCGATTGAGGTCAGGGTCTGATCGAATGGAATAGACAATAACACTTGCAATAATTGATAGCATAAATGGTTTAACATTGGGTAAAGAAGTACCTTTTAGAATCAACGATGAGTCATAGGGTTTATTTTCGTTTCGTAAATCAAATCTCTTAAGAGAAAAAAAATGAAGCCGAGCAAAAAAGAGGAGTGGGGGTCTTAAAGAGTCCCTAAAGCGGTGATCTAATGGGGTCGAGGCACGTCTGGAGGTCTTCCGAGTTCCGCGTGTCCGCGAGAGGGACACGCACCGCCTTCCTCATTCGCGCGAGGAAGACGATCTCGCGACCGTCCGATCCCTCGATCGGACGGTTCGCGAGGACCGTTAGATTGAACGGTGATTATTAAATGCAGGGTGACGGCGTCATACACAAGTAAACGGTGCCGTTAAGTCTTATTTAAATAAACAATTATTTTATTTATTTTAATCAAATTAATTTAAACTTAACCTTAATAAATATTTTCCAAAAAAAAATTTAAAAATATCAATTCTAGCTAATTGAGGGCTTCTGAACACAATGGTGCACTCGGATTTTTGATCCAACGAGTATTTAATTATTCAAATTTTCAGGTATTTAAATAATATTAAAATATTTGCTTAAAAATTAACGACTTCCAAATGCGTTTAAAAACTTTACCCCTGGCTAATTTGGGGTGGTGAACGCAATGGCGGAGTCAGATTTTCAATCTGAAGTCAACATTTTTTTTTTAAATATTATAAAAAAAATTGAGAATAAAATTTTGGTATTTTACAAAATTAGAAAATTAAAAGTGCTAACTTGGTTAAACATTTAGTGCTAATAGTAAAATAAAATAAAATTTAGGTTTTAAACCTTAGAAACTCTAAGTTGACCAAACTATCCAGAATCTTAATTAAGTCATAACTTAACCAATTGAGATCTAATTTAGGTATATTTCCAGTTAAAGTACTCAGTGTGTTATAGGAAAGTTATAGCCACTGAATTTGCTGAATTTAGATCTCAAATAAAAAAATTAGGTTTTTGACCCCTCTTAGCCTTAGAAATTACACAATTGCCCTTTGTATTGGAATGACCATAACTTATCCAATTAACCTCATAAATTAGTGTTTCCTGGATTCTATGGAATCATTGAATAGTAACTATCATTAAAATACATAAAAATTTAGACTTAATTAGAAGAAATTATAAAAATGCCACCTTAAGTTAAAATCCTGAGTTTATATCTATATGACATATTTCTTATCCAAAGTGCGTGCACTTACTGTCTATCTTCATGTTAGATAGTAATGAATCATTTAGTAGTAAGAAAATCCAATCGAAATTCATAAATCAAAAAGTAGCTTTTGAACTCTTAAATATGGGCAAAATAGTTTACCAAAATTTAGATTAAGTGTCTTAAATCCCTATACTAACTTTTAAATCATTAAAATTAGTAATAAAAATAATTTAAAATTAATTTATGTCATAAATCTCATTATCTAATCATTTTAGCTAAAATCTATTTATTGCCTCCTCGGTCCCGTTTGTTCAGTTCAATATGAGTCTGAGTTCAATAAGGGATAACTTAGCATTACTCATTAAGAAATAGTGTTAAATTTAGAACTCGTATGGTCTTGTAGACGTGCTTGACTCCTCAATTATTTCTGAACGTGTTCACGGGAGCAAAGTAAAATAACTAAAATCTATTGTATTTATATTTACTGTCTCCTCGGTCCCGCCTGTTCAGTTCTTTTCTACCCTAGCCCAAAAAGGCTTTGGGAATGTTATTGTGGTCCGATTGCTAATTTCTGATATGACAGTTTGTACATACCATTTTCTGTTACTTTTTACTAATGCATATTATTTTAGTTAGCTTTACTTTGCCTTACCTGATTACTCATTTTTATAGGATGCTAGATTTTATTGCTGCTTACTATATATATTACAGTCAAATTATTTATTTTTAACCTGCATGTCATATGATCATCATCATGTTTATGTGTAGTATTTTCTTTTAATACTTTTATTTACTATATTTATACATATATGCTTAGCCTTATTTTAGCTTATTTTGAGGTATGTCTTTTGCTCATTTTTGTTCAGTTATAAATGCTTTTATTTATAACTTATCATCTTCTTTGTATGTTTGTTGCTCCTATGCTAGTATATTTTATTTAGTTTAAAGTAAATGGTGACATTAGCAAATTTATGAAAAATTATCAACCTAAAATATACTTAGACAATTGTCTAGTAATATTTTTCTTTTGTTGGCTAGGGCCCTGACATTATAAAATTGGCAATGTCAGGTTCATATCATTATGAAGAGCTCGTGCCTGAAGAGGAGCCTTATCTTGAGGAGGAGTAGCTGTGTAACAGCCCAAACTCTTAAGCACAAAGGTATTATCTGTTTTGGCCAGAAAGGCTTCACAATTTTGCCCTCAGAAGATAACTTCCCAGTAGGTCACCCATCATGGGAGTGCTCCTATCTGAGCACACTTAATTTTGGAGTTCTTATCAGAAACTCCACAATTATCTGAAAATGCGCCTTGATATTTAAGAGTTTTACTTATTACTAGTTAAGTGGGTCTTCACAATCTCCCAACTTAAGTAACTAACATCCTCATCAGTATCCACATACAGATCCAAGAACCATCCATTGAGTAGATAGGACTAGAGGTGACCCTCATAGGCTCAAGAGGTACCCACAATCATGTAGCACCTTAACCATCATGGGTTCAAGAGGCTACTCACATGAAGTGGTACTTTGCCTTGTATGACACTTAGCTCCTATCTGACACCATATGGCTTGCTCTGATACTATTTGTAACAACCCAAACTTTTAAACACCAATGTATTATCCATTTTGGCCATAAAGGCATTACGGTTTTGCTCTCAGAAGATAACTTCCCAGCAGGTCACCCATTTTGGGAGCGTTCCTATATGAGCATGCTTAACTTTGGAGTTCTTATCAGGAACTCCACCATTATCTGAAAAGGCATCTCGATGTTTAAGAGTCTTACTTATTACTACATAAGTGGGTCTTCACAAGCCAGGTGAACCATAAGCTATCTAGTTCTTTTACTACTTTATTGTGAGGATGAGAGATTGCTTTTTTATTTCATTAAACTTATTTAAAATGTTAAAATAATATAAATACTCTTATACTAAATTTTTCTTTACTGCACTATTTATTCTGAGTTGTATATTGCATTTCCTTTATGTATTGTGATAAATTAGATGTACTATTTACTTACTTTGCTTTCGCACTCTAAGTTTGTGTTTACTTAGAGATTGATTCATATTGTATGTATTCTGAGCATATATCTCCCTTATTAGTAGATTGTAGATTATATATAATCCAATTATAAGTGATGAATTTTTCAGAGTGGTACACCTTCCCTTAGTTTAATCTTGTGGACTGAGAGGTGGGGCGCCACATTGATATAAGAGAACTCCATAAGGTGTCAGATTGGAAAATTTGACGACTTACAAACACGTTCAAAATATCACCCCTAGTTAATTTGAGGGTGACGGGTGCAATGGCGAAGTCAGATTATAATTTCGATGTCAAATTAAATATCTCAATTTTAATTAATTAAATATTATTAAAATATTCTAATTATTTGATTGAGCTCTAAATCGCTCTATATCTTCAGGGTTTGGTTCTAACGACTATATTAACTTAATAAAATAATAATTAAGAAAAATTTAAGTTAAAAATAAGTTATGTAACAACCTAGGGTTGTTACACTACATCTCAAAATACTCCTAATGGCATGCAAAATCCAATGAACATGAAAGCTCCAAATGGGGAGTCGCTCTATCATCTAACTCTAGCTAATTAGGTTGGAGCCCTAGGGTTTATTGTGGAGGGGCAATACTCCCTCCACAGTCAACCAATCGACAAGATTGAGGTCCCAACATGTTTCTTGGGTCGAGGCCAACCCAAGGAATACATAATCTCCATCGGGAGGAGCTTGGATGACTCGGACCCCAATTATGGCATCAGGCACTGTACATTATTGTACAGGCCTGAGGCTGTCAAGCTTTATCGGGCTCAATTGAGCTCCACAATCATTGCTAAACCAAATGAAATTAAGAAGCTAATCAATTGCAATAAGAGATGAAGTTGAATTGAATTATATCATGACTAATATCAAAGATATAATTTAAAATTTTCTTATTTTTATAAAAATATAATATTATAAATATGATATTGTTTCATGCTAATTCTAATCATATTAAATAATAATGAAATAATCATTCAATCTTGTCAAATGTATTTCATAAATACTCATACATAATTTTAATAACATACAATTGAATTCAATCATATTTCAATCATATTAATTGATGTAACTAACCAAATAGTAAACATACAATTCATTATAAATTAACATGTAATCGATATATTAATTGATTAAATAATCCACAATTATCATATGTTTGCTAACTAATTCTTAATTGATTGATTAAATACACATTGATAAATAAACTAAGATATAATCACAATATTATTAATACAAACTAATAAATCATTGTTTAATTAAATAATATATACATAATTATTTGGTATTAATTAATAAATAACGAATCAATTAAAACACAATAATTAACTAATAATATAATTAAATATGAATAAAAAATTTATATAATCGTTGATACATATCTAATTCATTATTATATGTTATTAAAATATCATAAAAATATATATTTTAAGATAATTTAATTCGTTTGAAATGTTATAATGTTAAGAAAATAGTCAAATAAAATATGAATAATATAACTATACATAAACACATTATTTATGAAATATAATTTGTCTTTTAAAATATTTGCAAAAAAAAAAAAAAATCGCTCCATAATTTTTTTAATTTTTTAATATGCTTTTGAAGCATACGAGCCAAGATTTACAAGGGTTTGCGAGTGATTCAGAAGTCCTCTACCTTCGAAGTTGTTCCTTTTTTCGCCAAAGAGAGAAACCTCCCCTTGTGAAAAACCCTCGAATCGGAGGGATATAGTTATGAGGGGACGGCGAGCAGACTCGGAAGACTCCGACGAGGTCCCCTTCACCGATGATTTTCTTGGAGATGGAGATGAAACGTTTGCAGGGGAACATGATGAGTCCGGGTCTGAATCGGATGAGTCAGACCTAGAGGCGAAGTCTAGAGCTATAGACGAGGCTAAGGCGAGGGCTGAGGTGGAAGCAGAAGAAGAGTTGAAGCTGAACATAAAGGAGGAGTCTGATGAATTTAGATTACCCACCAAAGAGGTCGTATCGTCATACCATATCACTCATCTCTGATCTATTGCAGTTTCCAGAGCTGCGAGCTTAACTACCTTTTTAAAAAATGTTGTGCAGGACCTAGAAGAAGAGGCCAGACAGCCGCCAAATCTTCCTAGCCTACTAAGAAGAATTAAAGAGAGTGCGCTGATTATCTATCTATCTGGTTTTACTGCAGTTTTCTTTGTATCAAGAGTTTATTTTTTGTAATATTTTAGTTAAATGCTCCCTTCTTCAGTTGTTCGTGTGCTGTCAAATTTCAAATCCTTGAGGCAGGAGAATGCTTCCAGGAAGGATTATCTTGAACAGCTTAAAGTTGATTTGTGCGCATATTATGGGTACAATGAATTTCTTATCACTGGTTTCATGGAGGTAAGTTTTTTTTCTTCCAGTACCTTTGTTGCAAAATCTTCTCTATTTGCAGCATGTTGATGCTCATTTATGTATGTACCTTTTTTTTATCCACCATAGATTTTCCCCGTTGTAGAGCTTGTTGAGCTTCTAGAAGGGTTTGAGAAGAATCGTCCCGAAACATTGCGAGCCAACACGTTGAAGGTGCGATGAGTTTGCTTATGTCCTTTGCATTATATACTAATTTGGCCTAAATTCCTATTATTATTTATAAGTATTAGTCTATAATTCGCAACACAAATCATGCTATTTTTATTTATTCTCTTTCTTGTATATACTGTTTTCTGTTGGCGTGTTGCAGACCCGTAGAAGGGATCTTGCAGCTGTTCTTCTTAATAGGGGAGTAAACCTTGATGCTATTGGGAAGTGGTCCAAGGTAAATGTGTTTGTGCAACTAGATTGCCCAGTTTTCTTACATTATTTATAGTCAAATTCATCTTTCGTGCTAATGACAGGTTGGATTAGTTGTCTATGATTCACAAGTGCCTATCGGTGCAACTCCTGAAATTATGGCTGGTCACTACATGGTATATTTGTGTTCATTATTTTAAAGAATATTGCTTTAATATCTATAATTATTTTGTATTTTCTTAAATGAAATATTTATGTGGATTTATATTAATTTCAGAGACAAGGAGCAAGTTCATTTCTGCCTGTTATGGCCCTCGCCCCTCATGAGAAGGAGAGAATTGTTGACATGGCGTAAGATCTTGTGTGCCTTTATTTATTTATTTGCATTATGGTTTAATGCATTTCAAACACACCCTATACAAAGCTGGTATAAGCAAGTGTGCACTTGGACTGATGCTAATGGAGGCGAGAGTAATTGGTTGGAGAGGTTGTTAGCATTTCTTTAGATCACTGATATAGACCTTTTTAGGATTCCTAGTATTTATATAATATCTACCTTTCTTTAGATTTCAGTTCTCCTTGAAACTTTGTTCTTTCATAATTATCTACAAAAAATATTGATGAATCGGTATTAGATTGACTGAGAGAAAATATATAATGAGTCATTGTAAAAAGTGCATTGCACCAGCCCAATTATCAAAGTGTTTTTGAGATATAATGCAGTAAATTTTTGTCTTATTAAATTTTTGAATACCTATATAAATTTGCTTTTTAATTTATTTTTTGTTGCACTTAGGAAGTTTTATTATTGAAATTCCCCAGTACTATATTCTAAAATATTCTTACAATCCCAATGTTGGGATTCCGGGGAAATGATGAAGATTTCTATGATCCCACAAATTATTTACTTTTTTTGGGATATAGGCATATTTAGATCAGGTCAATTAAAATTTAGGTCGGCTTAAATGAGTTGCCAAAGATATTATTACTTGAGCTGTAAAGTTACTATCTTATTCTTGTCAAATCATGAACAATGTTTCACTTTATAATTGTATCTAAAGATAAGTTTAAAATTTTGAAGTGCAGTTATGGAGTGTATTAGGATCTAATATTTAGATTAAACTCTTAATTTGTTTGATTTATGTACATATTAATAAGAAAGTCAGGGCACAAGTCAAATATATATTCTTGGAAATCAATTCTAGAAACCTGTTGAAAATGAAACTGAACTTAATTTTGACATTAAGAGAAGTTAGTAAAAGTACCTTAAGTAGGATGAGACTTTTAAACGGCAGACGCTGTCAAATTTTGAAATCTCACTGCATAAATCTTTTCTCTTCAAATTTTGATTATGATACCTGTAGGCATTATTAAAGAAAAAATGCTTACAATAAGTATCTGCACAAATTGAAATAATTTTGTATTCATCATTTGTATAGAAGTGTTCTTTAATAATCTTAAATAATACCCAAAGCCATTGCTATAGTCGTATTGCTCTCTGCTCACAAACATGGGAATTTAATGCAACTCGTTCAATTTATGGTCGCTACATCCTGTCAATTGCATTTAACTTTTACTTCTCTTAGATGAAGAATGGCATTCTAGCATTATTGTGCCCTTCTAATCCTCTTCACTGTGATGTCATTTTCATTGCGCCGTCGAAGGTTAATTTTGATTATTTGTTTTTGGATTGCATAATGTTGACATTTGATTGTTTGGTTAATAGAGACAATAATGGACATCTTTTTACAGCCCTTGGATGCCGTATTAATGCTTTTTCCCTGCAACATGCCAAGCTTGCTTCTGTGATTTATTTGCCATCTTGTTTAAATTTGAATGTTGGAGATTGATGGTATTATTTTTTAAGAGGATTGTCGTGATGCAATTAATGATCTGAGACATAGGTGACCCAATGTTATGATTGTCATGGGCAATGCACTAGCCTTGACAAATCTTCATACATTTTAGTGCTTAGAACATTTTGTTTAACTTGAACATTTTGATCATACACAATGAAAACAAAGGATTCATGTAGCCAATCCCGCCTAGTGGGATTAAGGCTTGGTGTTGTTGTTGTTGCCGTTGTTTGCTTATAAATCCCTTGCGCAACAGTTTGGAAATTTTTTTGCTAATTTTGCTTTCTATTGAGACTTCCGTTTCTTGGGATCCATGTCTACAGGTCCTTTTGGCATTTTCTAAGAGGGTACTGTGTATTTTGTACTTGAGCTATCTTATTTATTGTTTTTGTTTTTTAACACCGTTGGCTTTGGCTGGAATTTCAGGAAAGAATAAACGTATAAAAAACTGTAGACAAGAGGCATTATTTTATGTAATGTGGTTAGTACTACTTTGACTATAAAAGATAAGTCCCGATATGTCTCCCATGCCTAAAATCTGATCTTTAACTGCCCTTATTTATGCTTGATCTTTTCTCACACATGCACTACTTAGTAAGTACTATAGTTTTAGTACTTTGTAAATCTATACTTGTTTGTCACATATTATAGAATTTTCATCAGCATAAGCATATTTTTTAGCTTTTTAATGTCTGTTACAAGCTTAAGATTTTATGATATATTTGTACGGAAACTTAAAATATGAGTTGCATATTGCAATTTACTATGAGCTTCCAAACTCTCAACAAGGCAGGATGTATGAAGAAAGTATTTTTAACGGTAGTTTTTTGCTTTAAATGCTTTAAATAGTATTGACAAACTTAATATGTATGTCTGCGCTTACACGCAAGTGCACGTGGTTTGAAGTAATAATTGGGATGGTGAGATCCTGAAATTTATCGCCCACTGAGAACGGTGTGTTTCGTCACTAAAATATATTTGATTTACAGATGTTTGAATGATGATTTAGTGTTTATATTGGTTCTAATTTTATCAAATCAGAGTTTTTTTGATTAGAAATTATTTATTGAGGAAGTAAGGAGAGTTGAGTTTAGCATGCAATTCATTAAGAATTTGTGTAAGTACTCTTCTTTATCAACTGAATGTTTAATTATAACCAAGAAACAGTCTTCTCTAAGGTGTGTTCCCTAAATGTACTAAGTTTTGCCTAGTGCTCGGAGATAAACACAAGACGGTTCAATCTCAGCACATAGACACTCACGTGATCAATGTTAATTGAATTTGATGCTTACGTCTAAGTTATCAAATCTACAATTTTAGTTGTGCATCACATGAGCTTGATTTCATCAATGGCTCACATGCATCAGTTCTAGGTTTAGCTAAGGAAGATAGTCATTGAGCTAAGTAGGTTATGTCACATCACCCACAAGTACACAACACGTTGTAATTCTCGCATAAACTTAGCACGAGCTATGGAGCTCAATCGGTAGCTCTTGGCTCACATGCATCAACTTCTCAGCTTAGCTAAAGGAACTATGCTATGATGCTCATAGAGTTTGTCACAAGGTTCCAGGTAATCATGCACAAGTTCCTAGCATAAGCTAATGGTGAGCAGTGGAGTTTAAAGATTATTTATTATTTCGTTCATCATCTCAAACATAAGGACTTGCATTGGTCATCTTCGCACATCAAATGTAGTCACAGGCATTCGCGGCAAGGATGCTCAACATGCATACCCTTTGTTCCAATAGATAAACTAGCTTGATGGTTTTTCTAATTTAAAACCTTCATATGCTTAAAAATATATGCATGACAAATAATCCATCCAAGCATTCTTCGCATTTTTTAATCAAAAGAATAATGACTAAAGAAAATATTCATTGATAAATCAGAGTATAAACACATTTCATTCCTTAACTAATTATATGCATGTACCTAACCCTCCCCAAGGAGGGTTTAGGCTTCCAATAAAAAGAAAATACAAAGATAGCAACTAAGAAATTACAGCTTTTGCATGGCTCTTACAGAAAAGAGAAAATGATTGAGATTGAGATACAATACTAGGAACTGCTGTCATGCTCGCCGGGCCTTATCTCGATCTCGGATCTCTTTCTCCTTTTCGTTTCCTGTGCTTGATCCTTTCTTCAATGCAAACCTTCTCCTTCTTTAGGCAAGGAGACTCTCCTTAATGCTCAGCAGCCTCAGATTTTATGAATCTTGATTATCAAAATGTGGAACCCTTCTATAGTATTGAAGCTGTGCTTTTATAGACTGTTCCAAATAATCCTTTAGCATTTAATCAACCACCCTTTTCCCTCTTGAGATTTGAATTTCTTTAAATTTTTATTCTGTTATGCTCTTGGAAATGAGGGATTTTAATGCGTTTGCAATAATTTTAGGTGTGGGAAGAGGGGGAGTTATAACCTTTGGCTTTCCTTATGCTGTTTTGAATGCTTTTTTACCTGGCAGAATTTACGGCGGGCGCTATGACGCGCGGTAGTGCCAGAGTCTCGGTTTTTAGGGCACTGGGGCACGCGGTGGCGCCAGAGTTTCAGTTTTGAGATTGTTGAAGCGCACGGTAGTGCCAGAGTTTCGGTTTTGGGATCGCTGTAGCGCGTGGTAGTGCCAGAGTTTTAGTTTTGGGACCGCCGCAGCGCGCGGTAGCGCGACTCTTTCGAGTATTTGAATTAATGTGAATTGTCGGGCAATATCTTATAACCGCTGTAGCGTCTGACTTTTGGTCAAAGATCCGCTATGGCGTGCGGTAGCGAGGCAGTCTCGGTCTCAGGTCCGCTACGGCGCACGGTAGCGCGGCAGCATCGGTCGTGGGTCCGCTGCGACGCGCGATAGCGAGGCACTTTCTAATTGATTTATGCCACAGCACGCTGTGGCGCGCCGTAGCGTGATTCTTCCAAATTCTCTGATTTTCATTCCAAAATTGAATTCAGCTCTTCTTTGTCATGAAAACCAGCAAAAGCATATCAAAGCATACAAATTCTAGTGAAAAATGTTTATTTTTATTAACTTAATTTACTATAAATCTTAGATTTATTAAGTATCATATTGCTAATTGATCCGGAAGAACACCTTTCTTGTTATTTTTGTATGTTTGAACTCCTTTAATAATACTTTATACTTCTGCAGGGCTGCCCCAGGTGGTAAGACAACATACATTGCTGCTCTCATGAAAAATACTGGTATGTGATTTGCAGCAATTTAATAATATTTCATCCAATATCTTAAAATTAAAGAAAATTGATTGAGAATGTGCTCTCCCAAAAATATAACTCTTTTTTCAAATGGGGCTTTTAAATTCTTGCCATTCTTTAGTTTTTTTATTTATATAAAAAGAATGTTTGAAGGATATCTTTAAAATAGAAGCTATTGCGAGTTTTGCTTCCATTTGTTTGACATTTTTTTTCTTCTAATTAGTATGAAAAATATCTGAAGTCCCTTAAAGTAGAAGCCGTTACAAGTTTTGCTATTAAGCATTTACTGCATGTTTTTTGTTCAAATATTTTGACAGCGTATACAGTTATTGCATTTTCATAAATGTGGTCATTTATGGATATGCTTTGAGCGTGTTTTTACTAATTCTTTAATAAATTGGTTATCCAAATGTTTTGGTCAACAAATTTCTTTCCAGTTAATTTGATCGACACATTTTCACTTGTTGCCTTAATATAAACAATGAAAAAGATAATCTTTACTTGAGTAAGCATTTCAATTATAGCATGCAATGATTCCTTGGGTGAGCTTCAGAGAAAAGAGTGATGTCTAAGCATTTGGCAGGAAGCGTTTTTAATTTGCTGCTCTAGTAGTATGGTTACCTTTGTTAAATTTTTTTAATGATAAATTATAAAAAATAACTGTAGCTAATTATAAGTTTTGATTTTTTTACAAACAACTGAAGAACGTTCTTGGAGACTACATTCTTGTTGGAGTTCTAAAAGAGTCATCTGTAAATCGAATGCTGACTGGGATGGAGTTGATTTGGCACTTCTTCAAGCATAATTGATTGATATCATAGTCAAAATTTATGAGAACATTTCCCTAATTTTTTTCCTTAAATTTGCTTTTGTTATTAGAAAATAGCTTTTATTAAGTAGAATGTCTTACCTGCATAAATAATTTGGTGGTGCATAATTTGTTATTCTCTTACTATTTAGCTTGATGATGGGATGACGCAGTTTGGTTACTTTTAAAGACCATTCTTTTTTGTTAAATTTTTCATGCCAATAAATTTCTTCTTTGAATTTTTTTCGAAGATGCTTTTTGGCTTGAGGTCAAAGGATTGCTGAAACAAAATGAATGTAAAGTAATTTCAGGTTAAAAATATATAATGTAATTACTTTTTGGGTGTTTGATAGTTTAAGATGAATTTAGTTTTTGATGGTGAAGAAGGGATATAGGATAGGCATGCAGCTTTTTTTTGATTAAGCTGTTGAGTTCTTACGGGTTCTAAGGAAGACCACACAGGTCAGAGAGTGCCCATATTCTCTGGTGGGGGGGCCTATATAGTCTTTTGAGAACATGTAAACAAAAAGAAAAAATATAGTGGAATTGATCAACTATTTTACCATATGAAATTGGGTTGTTGGCACAATTTTTTGACGAACCACACACCTACAACCAGATAGAAATAAAGAAACAATGTTTCATTGCGGCTTGGAGTTCCCACCATTTCTCTTACTAGTGTTTGTTCGGTGTTTAACTTCTCTGATTGGTGCTTTAACTTTGCCTAAATTATGGCACCAGAACTGGATGGCTAGGTCATATAGGGCAGATGAACTGACGAACCCAAGATAAACTAGTCTAAGGTAAGCCCCTGTTTGACCTCTATTACGGTCTACATTAGAAATCCGTATGTCTTCATGTCACAAGGAATGATAACGTGCTCTAGGCTATTCAGTTGATCCATCATTTTGGCCAGCTTCCCTTCTATCCGTGTCTTAGGTCAGATTCAAGAAACCTCGATTATTTTGCTTGTTACGCAGCCTCCTTTTCCATCACTGATCACCGTCAAGGCCTCCCATATATCATGCGGCTCGGCTCAGGCATATGGGCATGATAGGCAATATAGTTCTTCTCCTAAGTGATCCTTTTACTCTGCAACCTTCTCTTCCAGGCCTTTCTTTTGGAGCATCAATCATATTGTCACAGTGCTGGAAGCTTTACTGTCCTTCCATGTTGTGTTACCAACGACATTTTGTTCATGCTCTTCAGACAACGACAGCACATCCTAAGGACATTGCAAAACAGGAAAAGATCCAATCAACATAAAAATAGTGAAAAGGGTTATTGAGAAGCAAACTCAAGCTCCAATTATTGAAAGAGGTTTCTTTTAACAAACAGGAATTTGTGACATCGCTGGGTTACTCCCTTCACTTTCTCCTACGGCTAGACCTGTCAATATATTGGGTTCGAATTGAGTCTTGCTCAACAATTAATTTTTAATTTGATATTTGCATGAAGTGATTCTTATAATTTTTATTTTTTGCACAAGTTTATGTCAAAAACTTGTTTTCTTTCTACTTATTACTCTTCTTTCAAATTTAGTACGTGTGCAAATTATTTCTATGGGGCTTTTCTGAACAAATTTGTTTTTTCTCAGGTATAGTTTATGCAAATGAATTTAAGGAAAAGAGGCTTAAGTCATTAATAGCTAATATTCATCGCATGGGAGTGACAAATACTGTTGTGTGCAATTATGATGGAAAGGAGGTACGCTTTATCATTTGTAGTTAATCAAAGAGGTCATTACATTGTTGTTCATGTTTTTAATGAGTCAAACTTACTATTTTTTACTCTGATTACAAAATAGAATATTTAATGCTTTAATTGAAGTAATTGAAGTCAGCTTCATTTGTATTACTATAGCACGAATATTTTTAGTGTGGCATATACAAGTGACTGAATTAAGAACATGTTAGGAATAATATTCTCAAAATGACTCTGCGATAAATAGTAACTATCAATTTTTTAAAATCTCTGAGTTTAATTTTATTCGAATATACATATATATACATATAAATAGACAAATGAAGCTGTCCTTGGCTCATCAAATAATATTTGTCAATTGTTCTTTTCTAAAGTTGTGAGGAATGATGCTTTATTTTAACATTCATGTTTGTATGCTGTCTTTTTGAAAAAAAATAAGATCGCTTTTAATGTGAAAGAAAGCCAAATTCTTCCATAACTTGCTTTATTCACATAACTTCACAAGCCAACTTGTTCCATATATTTTTTAGTTCACATATTTTTATGTGTAGAGTGGGACATGCCTATTTAATTTGTTCAATGCTAGATTCACAATTACTTTTTTACTTATTCAGACAAAACTTATTCCCATAGGATTACTGACGTGAAGTTAAATTTATTTTTGGAGGACCTAACTCAAAACAAGCTTCAATTTTCAAAGAATTGAGAAATGCAAGCTCACAACGATTGATATATAATATTATATTTAATGCTGAAGGAATTAGTAATAGATTATATATGCTCTATTAAAATGTAGAGAATTGAATTCTATTATTTAATTAATATTTGTTTGAATAAAACAAAAATTAGAATTTTAGTTTAGCTAATATGTCGAATTGATCCTCATATATTTATTAATGTATTATAAAATTTATCATAGCCCAAATGAGTTGATATATGAATTGTGCTCTATATATTGTAATGCATAGAGCCGAAGAAGCAATACTACTAGATGGTTTCTTCAAATGAACAATAAACAATTTTATTAATTTTAAGAGTGAAAGTATATAAAAAGTTAGCCTCTAAACATAAGGCAATGCAAAAAAAAAAGAGGTACAACCAATTCATGCAAAAAATAGAATTTAAAGCCCTTAACAAGACTCAACGAGGACCTCAGGTACCATGCTATATTTAATATTGAAGGAATTAGTAATAGATTGCATATGCTCTATTAAAATGTAGATAATTGAATTCTATTATTTAATTAATATTTGTTTGAATAAACAAAGATTAGAATTTTAGTTTAACAAATATTTCGAAGTCATCATCATATATTTATTATTGTATTATAAAATTTATCATAGATCAAAATAGTTGATGTATGAATTGTGCTCTATGTATTGAAATATATAAAGCCGAAAAAACATTACACTATAAGATGATTTTTTTAAACAAAAAATAAACAATTTTTTTAATACTAAGAGTGAAAGTACATACGAGGTTGGCCTCTAAACATGAGACAATGCAAAAAAATAAAGAGGCACAACCAATTCATGCAAAAAAGAAATAAAGTCCATAACAAGACTCAATGAGGACTTCGGGTCCCTATTAAAAAAAGGAAATACAATGAGCACATATATAAATCTATTAAAATCCAATACTATAGATTCCCCAATAACTGAACAATTGGTAATAGAGTCTAAATCTGTCTGGAGGAATCACATAATATAACTCCAGCTTGAGTCTTCTTCCACCAATCACATTACAAGCAAGCCAGACATTCAAGGTTCCAGTGTCAAAACCTGGCACCAAATCAAGCAACCATTAAACCAAGTTATAAAGGATGAAATTTTTTATTGACCAAGTACTGAGATTGAAGGCTTAACATATGATTAAAGCCAACAAAATACCTGTCACCACAAGTGATAGTTATCACTGAGTTAATCATGTTCATGCAAACCGTAATGATGTAGTGCGAAAGAGATAATTGACCCACCAGATATGCACAGCAGATACCCAGGATGCCAAAAGAAGACGAGACCATTTAGATGCGTAAAAACTAAAGCCAGCAAACCAACAATACCCAACCAAGAACAAATCTAACCCAACCAAGACAATGGTGAATACTAGAGCTAACCAAAAAATTAACATCTTATACATTGAATTTGAATTTTATCAAGCATACAAATTGCTGCGAGCTGAGCATACAAATTTCACGTTTACATAATACTAATATTGTCGCTTTCATTGCCTTTATTTGCAAGCCAATTTACATCTTGATTGGCTTCTCTCCAAATATGGGAAATAGTAAAACTCAAGTAATGAAGCATTTTTCACATTCAATCCAAATATTATGATAACTTTTATTCAAGCAAAGTTTTAGGCCAAGAAGAAGAGTTTTCTCCTCAGCAATGAACTAGGAAAAGGCCTCAGCTTTACTGAAAAACACAAAAATTACCGAACCATTATGATCTCGCGCACTACCATTTCTACCAGCATTTCTATAGGTACGAATGAAACTGCCATCAACATTCAATTTAATAATACCTGGGGTGGTTTAGCCCATTTAACCATGCGATATTTGGTGACACAAGGAGGCAGTGGTATTTACTATCCTCGCATGATTGGCATTCAATTTTAAAATAAGAGTGAAGATGAGAGTAGCCATGGAGATGATGATTAAAATAAAATGGTATTCAACAGATATAGTGATAGTGAGGATAACAGATGTAGTATCTAAGGGGTTGTAAATGGCTATAATTTTTAGAACACCAATCATCTTCGTAGTGTTGAGATCATGATAATTACATTGGGATGAAAAGAATATTGGTGTGCAGTTGTTAGACTTGGAAAAAAATGGAAACATTGTCATACAACATATTTTCAATTCAATTTGGTGAACTTTGCTTAAATATAATTAGGAGATATAGATAAATTCTTTATGAAATGGGTGTTACGTCAGCAAAAATGATAGGTGCTAGAGTTTGCATGGCAAAAGATTAAAGAGATTGTAGGCTGCTTGGAATATGAGAAGAGGCATTAGAATCTCTAATCCAAGATGTACTCAAGTGAGCATTTATAATAGATAACCACATTCTTCTTGGAGGAGAGTTTTCAGATCGTCATTGTAGGGATCAGGGGATAGTAGTAGTGACTTTCTAATCAGCTGAATATTAAAGTTTTCCAACTTTAATTTGATTAGTGATTAGTTTTAGATAGTGAGGCAATTGTTGGCTTGAGACTGCTGACTATCCATGCATTAACCATATTTATTGAGGCTCATATATGTGACTGTTGTTGCTAGTATAAATGTTGAAGCTACTCATGAAAGATGACTAGTAAACAAAAAGCTAGAGAACATATGGGATGGTTGTGCTAATGAGTTCTATTTTTTTCAATAGAACTTTTTTTCATAGGGAGTAGAGGGATCCATCAATGAACACCACAAATAAAAGAGAAGAGTGGGAATTTTTAGATAACCTTTTATTTGAGAAGATGTCACTGGGTAGAGAACAAATCGCAGCAAACAGAAAGAACAGCATTGTGCAATGCATAAGTGACGTGTGCAACAAAAGGGACAATGCAAGGCAGAATTGATGACACAACAGGTGAGCACATCTGCACATCAGGCAAGCAGTGTTAAAGAATTTAATGATGTCTGGGAAGTTGCTACGTTATGTGGAGAGCAAAAAATGTCCTGCACGTGGTGAAGTGAGCATGCTAAGCACAATGCACATGTGGAGATAGGCATGCATTATGGTTAAAATAGAGAATAAGAGAGTTGATTAGGTTAGTGAAGGGGCATCAAGAAGTCCAAAATATAAGGTTAAGTGAGGCAGGATGAAATAGATGGCATGCCTTAATTAGGCTCTTTTGATATCTTAAGATAATTGAAAATTTAACTTACTACTTTTTATTACTATGCTGATGCATGTATATGACTATATATGTGTATAATATATATATATATATGTGTGTGTGTTTGTGTGTGTGTATTCAGTAAGTGAAACAAAATAACATGTAGGCTATCCTTAATCAAAATAATATTTTATAGAATTAAGATGTCTTGCAAACAAGTTTAACTTCCAGTTTGATAGAATCTTTATAATAATAGTTCTTCATGCTAATATTATTTTTGTAGGGCCTGTATGGTAGCTAGGATTTAGTAAATTTTGAAACCTCAAATCCTGAAAATCGTTTGGTATACTATTTGCTAAATTCTAGTAAATTCTTAATAGTGTTTTATTGCACTTCTTGAGCATTTAAGGATTTAGCGAAGTAATATGATTTGTATCAACAAATAACACATTTATATTCAGTAATCTGATTTATATCAATAAAGAAATGCAACTAACATAAAAATTGCACTCTAAATAGTGCTTAGTTAATCTGTAGCTAAAATTTAGTTAGTATTCAAAATAGTTATTAATATGTATTGTTTAGAATTTAATAATTTGTAAAATTAATTACTAATAAACAATTTTATCATTAGCATTCTATTACTACGTTTAGTTAATTTATTTTTTTATGCTCAAATTAATTGTTGATTTATAAATTTAATTTAGTTAATTAAAATAATAATTAATACATTTATTAGTATGGGATTTGTTTATCTAGTCTTCTTCTTTTGCCTCTCTTCCGTCTCCCACTCTTGCCTTTTTTTTCTTGGAAAACTCTACAATGATCTCTCTTACAGCGCCACTTCCTTTGCTCCAGATTAGTTTTCTAATTTGTAAATTATAAAATCCTTGGAGATTTAAGGATTAGCATACTTTTTTGTTTCTTTCACATCTGCGGGATATGCTGCCATAATTGGGGATTTGGAGTTACATTAAATTCTCAATATTCTTCTATGCCATTTGGTAGATTTGATGATTTACTCAAGTAAATCCTGTGTAAATCCTGCAACCAAATGGGCTGTAAACAGTGCATTATAGAAAGTTATTTACCTTTCAGCTTTTAATGCAGGATATTATATTTTAGTTTTCTTGGTGCTTTTGTTTTTGGTTAATTCTGTATTTTAATTTTTTTTGTAGTTCTTATTTAAGCTTTTGAGGACATTGTATTGTAGTTACTAATAACATGTCAGTTTTGTACTTGCAATGTCTAACTCTTTTTCATTTTGATTTAGCTACCCAGAATATTGGGACACAACTCTGTTGATAGAGTATTGCTGGATGCCCCATGTAGTGGTACTGGGGTAAGTCGTTGTTATTCTTTAAAAATAATATCAATGCTTTAAAGAACACATCTCTTGATATTTATTATTTGTTGAAATGACAAAATTGTGGATTTTACTCCATTTTTAAAGATTATATGGAATGAACCTTCTATCAAAACCTCCAAGGCCATTGAAGATATTCGCAACTGTGCTTTCTTGCAAAAGGTACGTTTTAAATTTGAATGCATGCCTTTCTCAAGTAAAAATTTTGTTAGGGGAATGAGGGTAGGATTAACCCTTCTCATTAAACAAAAAAAGTATGCAAAATGCTAAACCTTAAAAAAAAATAGCCAAGAAAAAGTATCCAGAACTAGTAAATATTTTTCTATTTTTATTTTTTTTTATTTTTGTACATGGGCCAGCATAAAAAATAAATTGCATCAATTATGTGCTTACACATAGGATTGCCACGTCATCTGTACTTTATTTTGACTATTATCTTGCCATTGTAGTATGAAAAAAGTAATTGCAAGGGAGTACATTAACATGTGAAAATAGTTTGTTTTTGCTGTTGAACTCTTACAATTTTTTGGTTAATGCTATTGTTTTACCCCAATGAATGCAGGAAAATGGTATGTTTGTTTTTAATATGATATAATTTTACACAAAAATAGCATTGCGTTCTGTTTATTTTGCTAATTGAGTTGAGTTTCACCCTTACACTTTAGCACATACAACTTGTGCCAAAACCTAAAATATTTGAAAATTTTGGGCAGCTGCTTCCATTAACAAAATAATAATTGAAGACATTGTTTTTCTTGAGCAAGAAGACTAAGTTGAATGTTCATTTTGTCAAGTTTTATTTCACAAATTCACCCTCAATTTTTTTTTTAATGTTACGGGTGTTGCTACAACTTGTAGTGAAATTGCTCTTAATAATTATTGCTTAATTATACTTGCGAGTACTTATTTTTAAAGAAGAATTGTCGGGCTGTAGATTCCACTTTATTGATTTTGTGCTCTTTTTGTTACGCGTGTTGTTACAACTTGACAGCAAAAATGCTATTAATAATTATTGCTAGATTATATTGCAACAATAGTTACAGGAAAAGAATACAAAATGAAAATCTTAGAAAATTGCCAAAATTATTTGTATTTGGATTTATATAATTCTAGAATACTCAACATCCCAATTTAATTATTAACTATTTAATTTGATTTCAATTTGTAGCTAAATTGTGATTAAATTTAACCATCAGTTGCCTATATTTTGTTGATTTTGGACATTTAGATTTGATGCCCTCAGATGACTTGGTCGCCTCAATAAATTCTTGTCATCATCATATTGGGTCGCCCAAACTGCTCATTTGACAACTGTCAGGCATAATTTGAATCTAGTTCGAAATTTTGGCTCTCGAAACAATTGATTTGGTTGGAATTGGATGTTTGGTGGTCACAACAAATATATAAATTTCATATCAGTTAAACAAAAAATATCATTGTCATCATTATCACCAAAATCATTTTAATGATCATCAAGATCATTATCATAACAACTTAGTTAGTCCTAGACTGCTCAACATACTTAATTTAGTTATTAGCTATTTAATATGATCTTCATTTGTGACTAAATGGGATTAATTTTAACAGCCAATTGGTTATATTCTGTTGGAATTGCTTTAAGGACTTTTAGAGTTGATTGCTTTAATGACTTAGTCGTCGGCTCAATAAGTTTATGTCATCACCACATTGAGCCGCCCAGATATGTTATATTCATCAAATTAAGCATCAAATTAAACATGCAAACCCCCCATAATACTCATATTCATCCAAATTGTTTTGGGTTAATGCGCTTTGCAATTCTATATTTGACTCTTTTTTTGCCTGTTCTCAACATCAAATTAAACATGCAAACCCCCCATAATGTCTCATATTTGGTTTTCATTATTAATCGAGACTTTTTTTGGCATAGTCCCAGGATGTAATTAATTATAGAGACATAGTCTTTACGGAGAACCCATTACCTTAGACCAACAAAGCCTATGTTGTGCCATATATTGTAGAGATAAAGGTTGATTGATTAATTTTTTTGTTCTTTCAAACTTATATTATACTTTCAAGCTCTGGTGGAGATAAAGTCTATTACTTGGGATAGTATGATTGCACCTTATGAAGTCTTCATTGAAATACATAGATGCTTATTTAAGTTTGAAGTTGGCTCTTCATCAAACATATTGATTAGAGTATATTTCGAGCTTTTAAAATGGTATTTATCATTGTAGCTTATGGGAAGTACCAATGAAAGTCAAATATTTTCTTTTTCAACAAGTAATTTGGGATTAAGTTGACCAATCTAAAGCAATCAAATAACTTTTAGAAATTTTTTCTTTTTACATTATTAAATTTCAATAGTAGCAATGTAATAATTGTGTAGTATCCAAAGTATCTGGAGCAATCTTATTTTTTAAATGAGATTTGTAGCTTTTTAATCTTTATTATTATCCATTAAAAAGTAAACTCAGAAAGTATTTCACCAACATTTTTCTTAATGTTTTGAATAGTATTTGAAGCAACGATGGTTTCGTTTCATTCAAGCCAAATAGTAGATAATAAGAATTGATCCAAAATATAAAGAGCTTTCATATTGATTAAATCTTTCCTGAAGTAAATCAGTTACTTGAAAGTTGAATATACATTTGTTGTGAGAAAATTGTAAGGCATCCTTAAAATTTGCTATTAATGTACGGATGAAGTGCTGAACAATAGATGAATATTATCATCTAAAGAAGAATGCATGATTGGAAATAACTGATTGAGGGTTGAAAAGTAATTTCCATATTCATATCAAAGCATTTATAATAATCCTTTAGTAAGAAAATGTTTTTAAAATGGGTGCTAGTTTGGGTTGCACCTGATCTAAAATTGACTCGATTTGAATAAGTTTCACCTGTAATAACTCATTTATTATTTGTGAGAATTTTTGTGACTTGTTAATGATTCAACATTGACTTGCGTAACCCAATTGTAATTTTTTTTTTATGAATCATAATTTTTAAACATTCGACTTGATGTGAAGAGCCCAAATAACACTAAATGAAGAACACAAGTTGCTCAAACTTGACTTGTAAAATGTTTCTTATATAAATTATACATTTTCAGATTAAATGTTGTCAATTTCAGAATTTCGTAATTTGTGGATCAAACCATACTACTCTAATGTTAACGTATCTATAATGCCCAATTTGAGCTTGGCCGAATGATTATATGGGGACAACTGAAATTCTAAATTTTTGGTAAATTTGAATCATATATTAGCACTTCCTAATTTTTATTAGAGGGATATATTCCGTACACGATAATTTAGTTTTGAATTAAGTTGGAGATCATTTATATTGCTTTACATATTGATAATCTCTTCATATACATCCGACATCATAATCAAGTTTTCATATATTGTGCTAATTGACATTTTACTGAGATTGAAGTGCAACAACATAGATTTTTTTTCAAGTCATACCGAAGTGCCAGGGATTGTTAGAGATCTAGATATCTTTTCGGTAGACAACGCTACAGTCATTATCATTTTTCAAGAGATGATGTTAACAGAACTTAATTCTTAAACATTTAAACTGATAACTAATTTGTAGTTTTCCCTGAGAGTTACATTCATGATAACTGCCTTGTTGCTCTAAAAATGATTTCCAGGTTCTATTACACTTTCATTACTGTTTTCATGGCTATTAAAGCTGATATGGAGCATGCTTATGATAAGATGGAAATGAGAAACATGAATTTGGTTTTTTGGCAGTATGTCTTTTTCAAAAATATGGATTGATTGGGTAATGCAATGTGTCAGAGGCGTTCAATATGTCATCCATGCTAATGGGGGAGACTCCTTTAAATCACTCTTTGACAAAGATTTTGCCAATGTTTCCCTCTTTTCTTGCAAATATTCATCTTGTGTTAATCTTCTACCTCTTGCTATCCACAACAAATAGAGCATTTGTAGACTCATTGGTATCTGTTTAACTGGTGTAGCCCAATTTTCTACTGTATACTGTTGATGATCTTTTTTTTGCACTGTCAACAACTTTGGCAACTAGACAAGTTAAGGTATTGAATGATTATGAGGTGTGGATGGGGCAATCTATCAATTCTGATTTATCCAAATTTTTTTAGCAGAAAGACTCAGGCTTATAAAAAAGATGCCTTGCCATTCTCTTGAAGTTTTCCAAAAAATAGACCACTTATTTGGACCTTGAGATTTTTGGAAAACTTCCTAAGAAACCTGATTTCTGTCAATTATTAATAAGACTATATCTCAGGTGTGCTTTTGGGGTGTGCAAGCCATGCCTTTTTTTAGAGAGTTTGTTTCATCAACTCGGTCCTTGCCTCTATACTGATTTATACCCTGTTGACTCTCCAATACCCATTCCTTTAGATTCAGAAAATAATGATATAATTTTTGTGGAGTAATTCAGGCTCTATAGCATGCATTGCTTAGCATGGTGAGATGTGCTTTAATTGAGAAATCAAAAGGAGGACTCATAAATAATTTACTCACTTGGAGACACCTTTAACTTGGTTAATCATAATCATCACTTGTGGGTGCAGTTCATTCTCCCAAAACATGTTGGTTGGGACCGCATGTTTGCCATACAAAGGGAGATTCTCAGGATAATTTTTTCTATTGCTATCAATTTCTGCAGCAGTCCAGTTGGTTTCCCAAAAAAAATTAACTGATGAATAATGTTGGAGAGGAATTAAGCCTCCTTTTGGGAAAAAAAATTTCCTTCCCAAGAAACAAATGTTATTTGAATTATCAATAATGAGGTATAAAATATCTTTTTAAATTGCTTTGTTATGCCGCAGAATGCTTTGTTATTTGATAGTGAAATTCGTTCTTTTAGGTTGTATAATTTAGAATTTTAACAATTTTGGCTGTTCTGTATGGGTCTGAGGTATTATGCTTGATTTATTCTGCAGCAACTGATTCTGGGTGCAATTGACTTAGCTGATGCCAATTCAAAATCTGGAGGTTATATAGTGTACTCAACATGCTCCATGATGGTTGAAGAGGTTACTATTTCTCAATGATTTCTTTCATATTTTAACATTCAGGACATTTTTTTCTACTATTTTTTTTTTTTTACTTTTTTCCTTATATTTGCAGAATGAGGCTGTGATAGACTATGCTCTTAAGAAGAGAGATGTACAGGTTGTGCCTTGTGGATTAGACTTTGGTCGCCCTGGGTGAGTTTGCTTTCAATTTACTATTTTTCCCTTGATACGGCGAAATATATACTTTAATATGATTCTTGACTAGCCAGATTTATACGTTTTCGAGAGCATCGTTTTCACGTGTCTTTGGAAAAGACTAGAAGATTTTATCCTCATGTGAACAATATGGATGGATTTTTTGTTGCTAAGGTAAATGTTATATGAATTTTTTTGAAAGTATAGTATTTTGTATACTTATTGTTGCCGTTGATTAATATTTAATCACAGCAGCGTCGACAATTAAGGGGCACTTGGACAAGCCATAGGCCAATTTCAACTCTTTTTTTAATTGGGACTTATTGGGCACTTTGGTTTTTGAATTCTATGTATTCATTAAAAAGTAAAGCAAGCATGTTTTTGCTCATAAGCTGAACAACAACTTACAGATATATATATATATATATATATAATTCTACCGAAATATATTTCAAACAAGGATCTACCAACTATATACCTCTTTTGAGGTTTCTTTTTTCTCTTGTAAACTTTAATTCTGATGGCTGTTGACATTTTCTTAATATGTTTGTTCAAACCTTTAATTGATTAAAGTTTTATTCTATATATATTATTATTATTATTAAGACATGTTCATCATTTTCCAGTTGAAGAAAAAGAGCAATTCCAAACTGGTGACAACCGAAACTGCCAAGGTTTCTGAAGATGCAAATGGCGTAATTGTTGATAACGACGCCGAACAGATGAAATCTAATGAGCCAAAAGATAGCATTGCAAAAGTTTTGAAGACAGTGAAGCAGGGCAAGACTTCAAAATGCTTTATTAAAAATGATCGGAAAGACGATACTGCTAATCTTCAGCCTAACAAAGTGATTTCTGGCAAGAACAATAAAATTAGAAAAGGCAGTGATCGAGGTAATGTGAATGAAAAAATGCTTGTGAAAGCAAGAAATGGTAAAAAGAAGCGCAAGTTCCCATCAAGAGAAGAAATTTCCTGTGCCAGGTGAGGCTTTACCACTACTTAAAGCTGTTGGCTCAAATTTCTTAGCGTTTTTGTAGCACATATAATGGGATTTAGCTATCTTTGTCTTTATTATGTTAAATTGGGAGTAGAGGAAAGCTGTCTTGTTTCTATTAGTGTTTGTTTTAATAATATTAAATTTCATATTGCATCATACAGGGAACAGAAGAGAAAAGGTCTGAAGAAGCAGAAGGTTAAAAGAGAGGCAGAATAAACTGAACAATTTTTTAATGAAGCCAGTGTTGCTCTTCAATGGGTTGTCTGATGTTATTTTTTAATTAGTTATTTATTGATATGGTTATAAAATTGTGATAATCTGTTTGTTTATCTAGAGCTTTATGTAGATTGCTGCTATTTTTGTAGGGTGTTAATGAGTTGACTCAAGCTTGAATAGTGGTAAGCTTGAGCTCGGGTTCTGAATTTTCAACATGATTTGAGTTGAACTTGAGCTAGAGCCTAGCATAAGCTCACCTTGAAAAGTGAGCTGAGATTTTTAAATAGAAAATGGTGAGGTAATATTGATTATGTATGTATGTCTTATTCGATTATTATCTATTATCTAAATGAAATTGTTATTTGGCTCCCAAATAGTTTTCCAAAAAGTTGAATTATTATGATTTGTATTTAAACTATGTATTTTTTAGTGGGTTTTACATGTTAAGGTGGATTTAATGGATCAAAACTCTTATCTAAATTTCTGTTTTTTTGTGTGGAGATTATCTACCATTCCTGAAAAGATAGTAAATGAATAACTGGTGGAAAAGGCAACAATGGGCATCTCTGTATATACAGTAGTGAAATTTAAATATAGGTTCAAGTTCATGTTAATAATCCAAGTCTATAAATAATAGTTGAGATTATTAAAATACTACAAGAAAATGTTATTTGTGATTAATTTTGATTATGCTGTTTATTATAATTATATAAATATTCAATGACAGTACGAGTAAATACTGGTAATTTAATGCTATAAAACTTGGGATCTAAAAATGAGTATTTGGAAATAGTGATAATTATGGTGTTATTAGATCTAGCGAATGATAGAAATGCCAGGTTTTGTGCACCATGATGTATAAAAGTTGATGAGGCCTAATCCTTCAGTATATTGATCACGAAATAAGCAGATGAGCTAGTGAGCTATGCTACTAGAACCCATCAATGGCCTTAAAAAGATATTGATGAACATTTCTCCAATGACAAGAGTTCAAATAAAATATCTTATTTTTTTTAACCACAAAGAAAAGCATATGCTTGACACAATTATGACTAAATTCACTCATTTGTATACATAATAACTTTTGATTTGATCATCCAAGTGAAAGTAGTTGATAAGCCTTATGGTATGTCACTCTTTAGTGCTAATAGTGGCCATTGTGGTTTTGAATACGCACCTCTTCCTTTATCTCATTTACAATATGGTATGTCAACCACCATCAAAATGTCATTGCCCACCAAAATAATTTCACACATGCTAATATCGCTCTACACTGCATCTACATTACTGCCATGACACATTTGCTGCTAAGGTATTATATCCTTTGATAATATGCAATCTTTTACCACATCAGCTCCTCCAGATGCAAAATCCTCACTATAGCACCCTTCAAATGGAATTATTCCTCTCCATAGCAAGTGCACTGAGTAACTAGCAACAAAGATCCATCAATGCTTTGTAGGATCTTGTCCCCCAAGATTTTGTTTTTGTTGTAATCATAACAAACAACATATAATTAATAAAATTTTAATGCATAGCTAAAGAACATAAGAGCTACATCTCTTTTCTTCTTCTTTTCATATTTTGCTTTCTTATTTTTTCTTGCTCTCCTCCTTTATCTCTCTTTTCCACACCCTCTTTTCTACATTTTTTTTGAAGAAAGTAGTTATGAGTCCATTTAAAAATCAGAATACAACATATTTATATAGCTCCACACAAACACTAGAGCCTCAAACACATGAAGATAAATATACCAAACTTTGAGCTTAACTTAAAATACTGCAAATCAATCATTCCATACATTAAAAAATAAATAAGTGAAGTGCCCAAATGCACCAGAATGATCCAAAATTAACTCAAAATAAAAGTCGAACACTCATAATAACTTCAAATGAATTAAGAATTACACCTTTTTTTATATTCAAATGTATATAATAACTCAAATAAATAAATAAAAATTCTTATAGTCTTCATCCTCTTAGTGCATTTACATGTTTAAATAAACATACATAATGTTCTATTTAAAATTAATACATTTAATATTTTTAAAAATTAATCAAATCAATTTAAAAATACATAAAATATAATTTTTAAAAAACTTTATTTAATTATATTTATAATATATTTAAAATATACATTTAAAAATTATTCAAAAAAATTATTTTGTACTTAAAATTATCAAATTTTAACATTAATTATGATTATTTAGAGTAAAAACTTTATATATATATTATAATGATTCGACAATATTTATGAATACTATCATACATAACATTCTAAAAATTTATTTTTACACATAAATATATTTATATATGCATGCTATAATAAGAAAATATATTTATATATATCTTAATCAAATTAAATTTGAATATATATATATATTATCATCATGGATTGTACCATCATTTTCTTGCAATATATTTGAAGATTTAATTTATGCATATTAAAATTAAATTGGCATAACATATTCTAAAATTTATATAATATATAGAATTTATATAAAAATATAAAATATATGAGAATATGTAGACTAAATATAAATTTACAATGTAATATAGATAAATTTAAAATAATATATTTTCTTAATTTAACCGATTTAATTTATTATGTAAACAAATTTAGCGCTCCTCCTTAAACCACGGTCATCAGTCCTCCCACACACTGGCCGCAGGGGAATGGCGAGAGGCGAGGATGTCCGCTTCATTTCGTCCTCCATTAAAATCCCTTCTTTTCCTAAACCCTATCCTTTCCTCCAAAGCTCGGCCCTTCCCTTTGCCGTTCAAAGCTTTTCCTTTCATCTACAGAGAGCCAAAGAGTCCATTCATCGGTTGGCCACTTCTCTTACTCGGACATGGGGGCGGACGGATCTCCTATGCTCGTCTTCGCTCTCCCTAAATCGGCTTGACCAGGAGCAGAATCCGCGGCGGTTGCAGTATGGAAAGGAGGACGAGGAGCGAGTCCTCATTAGCGAGGTTCTGATTCGGAACAAGGACGGCGACGTGCTTGAACGCACCGATCTCGAGGCCGCGGCCGCTGGATCGCTTAGGTTTAGCCGCCCTAATTCGGCACTAACAGTGCGAGAGGTGCAAGAAGACGTGCACCGTATTATTGATAGCGGCTTATTTTGTTCTTGCATGCCAGTAGCTGTAGACACGCGGGATGGGATCCGGTTGGTTTTTCAGGTTTGGGTTTTTTTCTTATTAAAGTGAACATTTGGGCGATGTGAATAGCTCAAATGTATGTAGTGCAAGTTTCATTATAGTAATGATTGTATATCAATTGAAAATCATGTTATTACAGAGAACTAGATGTTCAAATATTTTAGTTCAATCATGGTTAATAACAATGAAATAGAGGATGATGTGTTTAAAAGGATCCGAATTTGTTGGATGAAATGGAGGGGTGTTTCTAGTGTTTTGTTCTAGTAAAAAGATTCACAGAAATATAAAAGTTCTTATAAAACATTTGTAAGACCAAGTATTGCTATGTGAGACAGAATGTTGGTCGGCAAAGCAAAAGCATATTGCTAAATTAAGTGTTGTGGAGATAAGATGTAAAGGTGGGTGAGTGGGTGCACAAAAGAATATGATGAGAAATGTGTCATTTGTAGCAATGTTGTAGGACATTAATTGAGGGTGAGTTTAGTGAAAGTTTTCTTAGATGGTTTTAGCATGCTACACATAGAACTCTAGATGCCTCAATTAGAAAAGTTGAGTTTATGTTATTTTTTTCACGCCAAAGAAAAAGTGGATGACCAAAACCAGCATTTCAAAAAACTGTTGGGAGGAATATCAATTACTTGGCTATGATCATGCACCATGAAGACAAAGAATTTTTGTAGTTGACTTAATGGTTTAAAGGTTTGGTTTTGTTATAAAATTGAATTTTTATGAGATTTAAAAATAAGTCAATCTGTGATAGTTTAAGTATCTATTAATTTTATTGTTTGGATCATGGGATTGAAGGAGAAAGTGGATGATTTGCGGTTTTTCTTTTGATTGTTTATATTAAGGCTGATTTGGGGGGCATTTAGGAGTTATTTGGTAGCCTACATGATTTAACTAAAGAATATTTTGATAAATATCTTAATCCCAATTTAGTAAATCCTAAGGATGCTAAATTCTAAAAACTAATTTGTATGGCATTGTGAAATATTTTTAAATCTTCAAAAGTTTAGTTGGGATTTAAGAATTTGTATAGGGTTTATTTGGTTGATTGCATTATGAGTGTAATGAACATAACTAGACCGAAATGTGTTTTTTTGGGTGTTTGGTTCACTGAATTTATTTTACAATGCAAAAATGTTGTGGGTAAAATAGAGCTAAAATCAAATTCGATCAATTTGATCAAATTCGTTCAACAACATAAGATCTCTTAAAGAAAACCGAGCAACCTCTCAACTCCTTCACCTAGTGGCCCTTGATCGGCGCACATTGGCCCTTGCCAGCCCTTGTTGGCCATCATGTGCTGAGTTCAAACGATCCCCCAGAGTTAACCTTCCTTGACTAGCTAAGGGTGTAAATGAGCTGAGCTTGATCTACCTTAGATTGTGCTTATGTTCGGTTCGCTAGCAAATCGTCGAGCTCGCTCATGAACAAAAATATGAGTTTCTGTTGGCATGTTTATATTTGAGTTGTTATGGAGCCTAATTTAAACTTTAATGTTATTTCAAATTTTATACAAATAATTTTTTAAATAGAGATTTTCGCATACAACATCACACAAAATTTTATAACATATTTAGCACAAAGTTTTTTATATTTAAGAAAGTGCTTGCATTTTTTACTTGTTAAAGTGTTTGAAATCTCATATCTACGTATCATTTACAAATATTAAACATTGGGGGCTTTATATGCATTTTATACTCTGGTACTTAGGTAAGAATCATCATAGAAATAGTGTTAGTATCATTCTAGATAAAAATTTCATGGATGATATATCGGAAGTTAAGAGGATGGGCGATATAATTTTCTCTTTAAAGTTATTCTTATATAGAATAATTTTTGATGTTGTAATTATTTATGCCCCTCAAATAGTATTGTATATGTGCATAAAAGAAATATTTTGGCATGATTTGGATGAATATATTCAATTATACCTTAAAAGGAGATGCTTTTTATATGATGATAATAAAATGGATATGTTGGAAGGGTAATTTAAAAATTTTAATTGTATTTATGGTGATTTTGTTTTGAAAAAATTAGTGAAGATGGAATAATGATTTTGAGGTTTGCATTAGCTTATGATATTACAAATACTTTAAGAAAGGGAGGAACATATTATCATTTATAAAAATAGAACTTCTAAAAATTAGATTGAATAATTTCTCTTAAAAAATAGATCATTTATTTTGTAAGAATTGTAAAGTTATTCAAAGTGTTGTTTTACAACTTTGCATTGTCTAATAGTTTTGAATTTGAATATACGAACTAATAAAAGAAATGTTAAATCTAAAATTTGTCATAAAACTAGATGATGAATTTTATAAAGGTAATATAAATATTTTTAACGGTGAAATTTTAGAATCTGGACAGTGAGATTTTGAGGGTTAAGTTAACTTATGTGGAATTTAGTTATTAGTTCTATTCACAATATAACAAAGGGCTTACTTGATAAATCAAAAGGGAGAGCATTCAATAATAAAAATATATGGTGGTGAACAAAGTGTTCAGTTTAAAAATAGAGATAAAAAGGCGTGCTACGAAGAATGATTTAAATGTAAGATTGAGAGAATTGAAAGAACTATAAATTAGCTTGTTTTGAGTCCAAAATAACAGTTTGTGATGGTAAAAATGTATTATTCGAGGGTTTATATAATACATTAGAGACCATCATGGTAGAGTGACACATTTATAGGCTTGCCAAATTAAGTGATAAAAGAGCCAAATATTTGACGCATGTTAAATATATCAAATATTATAATCAAAAGTTTTATTTAGGGATGAAGGTATTCAACGTAGATAGATGAATTATCTTACTAAGCTTTTTAATGAAGGTTGTACCAATATAATTAATATAAGAGTTTATAGTTATTAAAATAGTCTTAATTATATTTCATTTTGCCATGTTAGTAAAGCTTAGATTTGAAATGCTTTTAAAAGGATGGAGAATAAAAAGATATCGAATCGGATGACGTCTCTATTGATGTATGCAAATATTTTGGTGAGGAAGGAGTTTCATGAATTACTGAGTTATTTAATGTTATTTTGAAGACAAAAAAGATGCTAGATCAGTGGAAAAAATATTTTTATACCTATTTACAAGAATAAAGATGATGTCAAGATTGTGCTAATTATGGAGGAATCAAGTTAATGCTTCAAACATTGAAACTTTAGGAGAGAGTAATTGAATAGAAATCACTAATGAATACTTGTATTTCTTAAAATCAATTTTGTTTTATCTAGGTAGATCTACAATAAAAGCCATACATATAATAAGATGTTTGATGGTGAAATTTAGAGAAAGAAAGATCTTTATTTAATTTTTATTGACATTGAAAAAGCTTATGATAGAGCACCAAGAAAAATTCTTTGGAGAGCTTTGGAGAGCTTTGGAGAGAATAGGTTTATGTTGCTTATATTAATGTTATTAGAGTTATGTATAATGAGACTGTAACATATTTTTGTCACAAGTTTGATTGTCTAATGATTTTCTGTTACTATTGTATTTCATAATTGATTTTTCATACCTTTTCGCATTAATTTTGTATGTTCTTATTGAGCACATTCAAGAGGAAATTCATTACATCATGCTATTTGTAGATGATATGCTTTCAGCTAATAAGATTAGGGATGACGTTAAAGCATAATTTGAGCTATGGAGGTCTATTTTATAATCTATTAGTTTTGATCATAGTAGATCTATAATATAATATATGGAGTGCAAGTTCAATAGATTTAGAAGCCCTAATCTCGAGGACATAATTATTGAGAACCATGTGATTAAGAAGACAAAGAGGTTCAAGTAGCTTGGTTCAATTAATCAAAATAGGGCTTGCTACCGTATCATTACAAGGGACAAAATTGTGTGAGAAATCATGCAGTCGATCTCCAAATTATGAAGGCGGGGGATAGTGTGTGTTTTTTTTGGGTGTGAGGCATTTTTGTTCAAAATAATGGCGAAATAGAGAGCGGTGTCATTAATAGTATCTATGTTGGTTAGATGATATGGAGTGCTTTTGGAGTGTTGTGTGACCCAAAATCCCACTTAAAATTAAAGGAAAACTTTATAGAGTAGTTAAATGACCATTTGTGTTATATGTGGTTGAATGTTGGCCAACAAACAAAAAAAAATTATTGATAAAATAAGTGTTATAGAGACAAGGGTGCTTATGTGAATGAGTGAGTATAGTTAAAGGATAGAATGAGAAATGGGTTTATTCGTACCAAGATTGAAGTGGCTCCAGTAGTGGAGAAGATTAGAGAATGTCAATTTATATGGTTCAGGCATATTAAGCTTACCGTGCAATGCCCCTACTAGTAAATTTGCATTTATAAATTTTGCCTATATTAAAAGAGGAAGAGGAAGATAAAAAAAGATATGGGAAGAAACTATTTGGAAGGATCTTTTCTATTTGAACTTAGGGAGGGGCTTCTATTTAATTGTGGACTATGGAAACAAAGGATTCATGTAGCCGACCCCATCTAGTGATATTAAGGCTTGGTGGTGGTGCTGTGTTGTTGTCGTGCAAAGTAATTCATTATGCAACCACGTGAAGCAATTGAAATTACATTCCATATTGTTGTATAAAATGGCATTTTGAGAATCATATTTATAAAAAGTAGCAAGGAAGCACTCCCAAATAATTATTAAATGTGCGCAATTATTTTTCTATTAATCAAAGCATTTAAAAGGCTGTCTCAAATAAGGTTTGAACGTTTTGATACTTTAGTTGAATTTAATCTTCTTATGCCAAATTTTTGAATACTTGTAGTATTTGCTAGGTTGACTTCTATGTTTTTATATTGAAAAGTTAGCACAGGAGGTTGGAAGTTCATAATGAATTACAAATGAGAACTAGTCACTCAAAATAAAATGAGCAATTTGTTAGTTATTGAATTACTTCTTAGCCTTAGTGGTCACATCTAAAATTCACCTGAGACATTTGGTTTTTGATAAATTTGTTACTGCTTAAATTTTAGGTTTTGATCAATAGCAATGAGGAGCATGAGCTTAGAGCGATTTACAAATTTAGATATATAAGTTTTTTTTGACTTGTTTATCTAGTTGCTTTTTGGAATTGGTCTGTACTCTTTTAGGTTTTGAATGTTGTTTAGCTATAAATATTGGTTATTAGCATTTTTATTGTAATATTTTTCTAGGTGAAGTTATCCTATTTTTAGTGGCTCAATAATTGGTTTTAAAATGACAAGTAACCTAAATCATATTGAATATCTTATACCCTGTTTTAACATCAATTGTTTGAATTTTGAACTTTTTTTGCTACATTCTTTTTTTTTATTGTAATAGTATCTTTTATTTCCACAAGAGTTCAAGCATCTTGTTTTTCTTATTATGCTTTCTTTGACATTTTTTGTTCAGTTATCCTTTTAAATATGATTAAAGAATTATGGGAAAATTCTTATTTAGTCTCTATACTTTTATATAAGTTTCATTTTAATCATATAGTTTATATGGATTATATTGAATGTCTTTATGATATTTAGTTTTAATTCTTTAATCATATTTAAACTAAAACTAAAGACATTCACGGTATCCCCAACTGTAAACATTAAATATAATGTGTTTGATACTTGCTTAAAAAAGAGAATGGTGGCATTAGTTTCTAGCTAATAAATTGAGTTTCTAAAGCAGAAGACAAGAGATTAGGTTGGAACATCCATTTTAACTTGCCCTTTGATGTTCATCAAAATATATGTGATGCATCATGTGCATCTTCATGCATATCCAATGGTAAAATTTATCCATGCCCCAAATAGAGCTGACTTAAAATTAATCATGTAAGTTATTTGTATTTGCAATGTGTTCAAAATAATCATGCGGCACAATGTTTAGGATAACATTATATGCAATGCAAAGTTTGTATTTAGTTAAACATGAAAAGTTTGAGTTTAAATGTTTGACTCACTTGAACTTATCTCATGCCAACCCTATTCATGACTAGGAATTTATCTCAACAACGCTCCTTCGAAGGCTTCTCCTCTCCGATATGCTTCCAAAGATAATATGACGGTTCTATAATATTTCGAATTTTATGCTATTTTGTTCTTGTGGTTCTTTTAAAATCCTATTTGAACTCTTTTTTTGTATCAATAAAATCCTTATAGGGATTAAAGGATTTTTTTATGAGTTATAGGAGCTATTTGATAAAATATAAACTAAAGGGACTAAAATGAGACATGTATAAAAGTATAAGGAATAAATAATAATATTCCCAAGAATCATTAAGGCCACTTGGTTGGGTGTATTTGGAGTGCAAACATCCATTCTACATGCATTTTAATTTTATTTATATTTGGGTCTATGAAAATATTATGCTAATTTAAAATTTTAAGTTAAAACAATTACCCAAAATCTTCTAATATGGTGTATTTGAAAAGCTCTCAAATCATGTGCATTCCGAACACATTGAGCATATGATCAAGCATGGTTTCCATGCCGACCTTGGCTTATTATTACTGGATTTTGCTGTTGCCACATCACCACCCTGCCACCCCCTCCACCTTGCAGGTTGCTATCACATCTATCGACCATTGTCATCGCTCAACCATCATGGCCTCCCCATCGCTACCAGTTTTCCCACTACCTTAAAACCATTGCCTCCCTCCATTCCCAGTCCTGGCCATCTTGCTTTCGTCTCCTTTGCTGATCTGGTAGATGATGCCACACCTTTTCGTGCCAATTCACTGTTGGTTGCTACCTCCACACCTGCCAATATCCTTGCCATTTATCGTATCTGTAAATTTAAAGCTACCGAAACATAAAACTAGATCTCGGTGTTGTAATAATTATATTCAAATAAGAAAATTTTTTATTCTATAATCAAAGCATATGCAAACATTATACACACTATATTGTTCAATTATTTATTTACCTCTAACAAAATGACTCATAAATTGATGATTCTCATTCCCTTAACATATGCTATTTGATGTTGAGATTATGTCAGTGTTTCTGTTATTGATTCCACTACATTTCTTGTGCATACTTTCCAATACCCGTTTTGTTGTTTTGTTGTTGAGCTTGTGGTAGATTTTTCTTTTTAATTAATTTAAATATTTGGTATGACTCGGTTTATTGTCTTCTAGGTTGAACCTAATCAAGAGTTTCATGGCTTAATATGTGAAGGTGCTAATGTTCTTCCATCCAAAATTTTGGAGGATGCATTTCGTGACGGACAAGGTAGGCGCATTAATGAGATTAAATGCTTGTTTTCTTTGAGTTTATTTTACGTTCTTAGTCTTAATTTATGTGCCTTTTTATGCACTCTCTTTGCCAGCATATGTTAAGTTTAGAAAAGAATTTGATGACATATGCGCATATTATGTCTATGATGGATATGAATAAATTGTGGATACAAAAGGGAAAATGCTGCATCTTTCTGCCTACTTGTACAGAAATAATATTTACATACAATACTCAGAGTCTGCTTTTCAATTGTAGAGTACTAAAACGATTATGATAGGCTACTTACTCTTATCAATCTTGTAGACGTGCTAATTTTTGCGTTACTACATATCATATTCGTTGTTTTTTGTAATTTCGTAAGGATTAGAAATATTGGGGTAAGTGGCATTACTGCGATATAGTAGAAACGATATTCTTTTCATCAAAGCCTAAGTATAATAATGATTAACATATCAACAAGATTGATCAGAATAAGTAGCCTATCATAAAAGTTTTAGGATTAGAAGTATTGGGGTAAGTGGCATTACTACTTATTGACCAAGGCATAACTACAATTTTTACTGCTGCTGACCTAAGCTTTTGGTGTCAAGTTATGCAGGAAAAATAGTCAATATACGGCATCTGGACAAAATTATCAAGTCCATCAATGGGTGGTATATCGAGCGTGGATTCTTTGGAATGGTTGTTTATCAATGGCATCTGCTTTGATTTATTAACTTTTTTTTGGAATTAATAGTTATTATTGCTATTATAGTTGCTAGAATTGTTAAGATTTATAGCTGTATTAAATAATCTCTCGCATTCCTGATTTTGCTATAATTTCAGGTTTCAAATGTTGAGATTCTTTCTGGTGGAATACTCAAACTACAAGTTTCTGAAGCCGAGGTCAATAATATTAATTTAAGATTTCTTGATAGAAAAACGTAAGGGTTGCTTTTTACTCTACATACCAGAATTATTGTTACAGCGAATTCCAGTTCATGTGTGCCTTATGTTAATTCTTTCTATTTATTAAGCGGTGAACCCACAGAAGGAAGAACCAAAACTGACACCATACTTCGGCAACTCACAACAAAGAAGGGGCAGGTAGAAAATTTCCCTTTTGCATAAATATTTTTACATATGACTATCCTTTGGGTTCTGATAATTTGAGGAGATAATGTGGTACTTAATTTTCAGTTCTGAAGTTCTGGCTGGGTTGAGGGGGTATGATAATGACGGGAGGAAGTATTTGGTTGTGGTCTGTTGTTGGGGCTGAAGAGGTGGTCTGGTGTTGGGGCTGATGAAAGGTAAGTTTCTGTTTTGAAGTTCTGAGATAAGGGGTCATGATGATAACTTGAGGGAGTATTTGGATGAGGGCTGTTGTTGGGTCTGATGTTAGTGTTGTTATCAGTGCTATTAATTTCAAATCTATTATGTGTAAATTGATACTCAATTGATTGTGTAACAAATAGTTTTAATCCTTCAAACTGAACAATATTGTCATTGCTTTTGATTTATATGATTATGAAAAGATCTTTTAGTTTCTGTTCCGTATGAATTGGTATTTTTATGTTGGTTGAACTGGATCTTACAGTTTCAATTTTGATGGTCTTTGATGTTTTAGTTTCCAAGGTCTCCTACTGGCTGTCAGCTACTGTTTTGATAATTGCCAGTGCTAAGATCAGTGAATTGCGCTGTGCGGATTTTACATTATGTTTTAATCTATGTTAGTTTTGTATAAATTGCTGAAGTAATCAGTCTAATTGATCATTAAGGGGAATAACTTCTTTTATTGAAAAACTGGAGAGTTTCTTTCTTTGAGGAAAAAAGAGCAACTAGAAAGCTATAGAATTTAAAAGCCTTAAAAAGGCAATAAAAGAAATCAAGAGGTTAGAAAATAGAAGATCGATTTGTAGTTCTAAATTTCTAATAGTTATTTAGAGGCACGATCTTCTCTAAATTATAACTAGCCTATTTTCTAGAACTTGAGTCCATTTAAATTCAATCTTGATGTAATGTATTGAATCAAATTTATTTGTCAGCGTTAGAACTTTCTGTAAATAATCTTTTGTTTGTTTCACTTCAAATGTTTAGGAGCAGCAGTAGAGAATGAGTAGCAATAACTAAGCTTTATATATTATTCTAATGTAACTGGAGCACACCTTTGCTTCAGTGACCTTTTCTTCACTTGTAGTCATTATGTTTTGGCAACCCATGATATCAGCACAGAATGTTTAAGTCTCGGTCCCATTACAACTAAAATGATGTAATGAATATAATGGCAAAGGTATAATGATTCACAATCAAAGACAATTAATTATATGGACATTTACTTTTGTTAGGTATAAACATGGTAATCCATGAAATTCAAACTAACATAATAATGCGACAATCAATTAACACAAATGGATCAATTGTATTTGAACAAAAAACTCAATGAGCAATGATAAATCTAATCTTTATTTGCAGTTCAAGTTATAACAAGTGCGGCCAAAATCAAGACATCTGCAATACTAACAAAAATTTTATGCCTTATTTAAGAAAAGAACCAAATTGAAACTTTATGCCTTATTTAGGCACAAAGAGATGCCTTTCCCCATAATTTCATTGCACTTGCATGATAATCAATAGATTCTCACATCCAACATGGATGCAAGATTGTATGAAAACATTTTGTTGAAGTAACTTCTAAATTGCACACACAAGACATGTCTGTTTCTAGATTATTTTCATCTCTGATGTTGCAGTATTGCCAAGGTTGTAAACTTAGCTAAACATGCTTGCGGGCTTGCTAAGCTTGGTGTATTAATGGCTTATGAACTGAATTTATTGATTTCAAAAATTGAACTCGAATTGCAAGCCAAGCACAGGAAAAAATGAGCTGAAAGTAGAGCTGATGATGATTTGGTTTGTTGGCTTATTGAGATGCTTGTTACATGATATTATATAAAGCAACTAAATTTGAATAATTTTACATATAATTAATCCTAATAAAGTTGAGATAAATATTTGTGTTGGAGTTGAGCTTGCTCTTAGGATTGTGTCAATGAGTCGAGCTTGAGCTCTTTGTGTGGCTCAACTCAAGTTTTTGAGCTTGCCTAAAAATTGATTTGCCAGCTTCACTCAAGCTTGCTTGGCTTGCTTACAGGGTAGATAGAGTTACTTCAATTTTATGTTTGGGAATATAATTTATTTCTGACATATGTAAGGGTATGTATAAACTCATTTCATTTTATTTTCAAAATTCAGTTTTGATTAATGATCAAATGGGACTACATGTTCAAATATATCATCTAATATAGTTCCACGTTCATGTGTAAAATCATAAGATATAAATTAATATAATAATCCTATATCCTTTCCTGCTTCTAAAACATCCATCAAAAGTATTTAAAGATTGCCATATATTTAATTAAGTGAAGTTTAGCCTTACACGTTTTTTTGTTTTCAGCATTTTTTTTGTGTTGGGTGCGTGTGCTAGATCTTTTTGGAGATGATAGTAATTTTCTTTGTTGATTTTAATTACACATGTGGTTGTCTCAAGAGAACAATTGATGCGATCTTTAAATCAAGAATATGTTTGAAGATTCATGCATTTTCTGGTGAATTATCACTAAGTTCATCCATAATCTCTCACAAGTTTAGAAGTGAAATGTAACACTTGCTTAATAATTTAAAGATGTATAATAGTTAGCAACAAAACTTTTGAAGTTGGAACTGTGCTCAGATATAGAATATTTGTTTTGTAAATAATTCCCAAATGACATGCATTGATTGTTTTTAAGTGTACATTTCATCTATGACAACTTAGCAGCATAACATTGCAAAAATGGCAGCTTGATATATTTTTCAATCTAATGTGCAATTATTCTATTATATTTTCTATGGAATGTAGGAAAATAATTTTGAACTGCATGATAATAATGTTGTAGTTGTGTTAACGTATATATATATTTTAAATTGGAACTGTTTGTTTTTTCTATTTGATATCGATATAATGCTTTACTACATAGCATATAATGCAAGCATATGCTTTAATACCAATTGATTTAACTTACACTTTACAGAAAATCATGCAATACATCTTTGTTTCATTTTTTGAGAAGATTAGGTATCCATGGAAGAGTTGAATATAAGTTGGATTTATTGCATAATAACCACATAGTTTTTTTCAGCTGTTTTGCTAGCTAGGTGCAGAAGGTTTTTTTGTCATTTATACTATTTTCTCACTTCTTCATAACCTGGTTTCTTGATACTTGTCAATATATACAATGTTTGTTATTTACAATTTGTTTTATCTTCTCTTACTTTTTTGGAAAATTTTCTAGTTCTGCAAACATTATTTTGTAGGTTTATAGTATGCTTCAAGGTAGACGAGATGTAGAGACAATCTTGACTATGGGGATAATGGAGGATGTGACCATTATTCCACAACCGAGTTCAGGTGCTAGTTTCATCCTTATGCTAAGCTGTTGCTTTTCCTAAATTAATTTAGTTGTCTTTTATATTTTTATAATTTATCACTGCAACTTTTTTTAATAGCTTGCTTAAAATTGAAACTTTAAGGTTTATTTTTGCAAAATTAGGATGGGAATTGAAATGCACAATATACTAAACAAAACTCTTTAATTTGCAGATTCTTTTTAATTCTAGTGAAGATTATCAAACATCGTTTATTTCTAATGCAAAATCAGAAAAGTTCATTTTGTTCATTCCAAATGATACTATAATAATTTGAAAGTATGCAACTCCACAAAATGAGAAATTTATTGATTAGTCCCTCCACAATTCCCGAACCATTAAAAAACCCAATTTACTTCTCCAAACTATTTACTTTAATTAATTTATTCTCTTAATATACAATTTCATCTCACTTAGATCCAAATTTGGGACTAAATTAAATTCATATTCAATTGTCAAAGACCAAATCGGTTTATAAATTGTTTGGGACTAAGTTGGTTAATCGGAAATATTCTAAGGACTGTTTTGGCAAATAATCTAAGGACTTCTTTTAACTGATATTAAATTTTTCAAAGAATGAAATTAACATCTCTGAAGGGAAACTAAAATGCACCATATTGTTAAAACCTCAAATATCAGTTGCATATATGCACAAAGCAATTTAGAAATTCAAAAAATTATCATCAAAACCTGTAAAATGCTAAAAAATCTAAAACTGTTGAAAGCATTTCCTTGCTTTTCTCGTTATGTTAGCTGCCGTATAATGCCAAAAAAGAATGGAGATAGCCGAACCAAGATAGTACTTATTTATATACAGAGTTAACCTGCAAGGCATAGCCATTAATAGGACTTCAAGCACTGAATTCCCGCAATAGTAGGAAGCACTGATAACAGTAGCCAGAAAACTTTAATACAATCATGATTACCCACTCTAGCTGTATACTGAGGAAGGTAAATTTGAACAACCTATTAAAGAGACATATTACCTTGCAAATTAGAGGTTGGAGAAAACAATGCTGGTTGAACTAACCATGTGTGAAACATGGTACTGAAAATTGCTATACTATCGCATCAAAGAGATGAATGAAATTATTTGCAGCATTAACCCAAATTTAAAGAAGCAGTATACTGGAGAACAGAACCCATTCTCAACTGGATAGCCATCAGTACACTTGAAATATATATACACTAACTTGGTAAACACTCTAAAATGTTCACTTCAATATTTTGATGAGTATGCATTTCTACTGTCCCTAGAAAATTTCTCATTGTTGAAGAATTTAGCATCGTCTTATTTGGAATTAATATTTTCCTGTAAGTTTATGCATATAGCTAATGTATTTCAATCACAGTGATCCATGAATCATCCAAGTGAGTGTATTATGCATTGATAAGATTACTCTGATATCCTGTATCAATTGCGGGCAAAATTATATTTATTATATTAGCTTTAGGAATTTGCTGGGTAGATCTGTATTGGATGCAAACTTACAAGTAGGGAATGACTACTGTATAAAATCCATGATACTCAAGATGGTGCATAAAATAAGATCAGTCAAATAAATTGAAATTGGACCGATATCGATGCTTTTGCTACTTTGCATGCACAACAAAATTTAATATGGTCTTACTTAAAAATCATGTCAGAAATCTGTAAGGATTCAAAAGTTTGTTATCTATCTATGTGGTTTTAAATCCATGTCTCTTCAATTCACCTTGGTAAAAGACTTATAGGCGCCTTAAGTTTCTGATAGTTTTTGTAAAAATTGAAAAAAGGGAATTCATCCATTTGAACTATATTTCAGCAAGCTGAAATCTTTACTTCTTATATAGACACTATTTGAGATTTATAACTAGCTTACCTAGCTAAACTTGTACGAAGATAAATATATAAATTTGTGAATTTCTTCATTTTTCAATTGTCTTAGGGGCTGCTTGATTTGCTGCATTTTGGTGTAAAATATTTCTAATGCCTCAGAATATTAAAATATAAATGTTTGTTTGTGGTAAGGTTGTTTGATTTGCTATATTTTGGTGTAAAGTGTTTATTACTTCAGAATCTTAAAGTACAAGTGCATTTTTGTGGTAATCAGAATACATGTAAAGTTTTGTGGGATTTTTTATTTTCGTTTTTCCCATTTTATGTAAAATCAAAAGCCGCTTAAAATGAGTGGTTTTATTCTACATGCAAATTGCCTCAAATCAAAATTGCAACATTCATCCATGTGCACCATGACCAACCACCATCCGCGCTTATGCGGATTTTATATGACCCCCTATAACCCTTGTGTGACTCAACAAACTGACGTAATTAGGCATTGGTCGGTCTTTGTTGGCCACTGCCAATTCTCAGAGCATTGCAGCCATTTGTAGCTCTTTTGCAAACTACTCTGCTCTCTGTTGTTGGTCTTCTGGTAAGAAACACAAATGTTTGTTTTCTTTTTTAGTTTTTTTAATTTATGTATATTTATCTAATATTGACCTAACTAATTCATTGTTTATTATATCTAATGTTGGCCTCCCTTATACATTCCTTTTTTTTTAACTTTAGATGAATGTGCTGCATAGGCTTTTCTTCCCAATATTTCAATCTTCCTCTGCTGAGCTCTCTTTGTATCAAATATGAAATGAATGAATTTTAAAGCAAGATTCTTTTGACACAATGGCTACATGTAAATGCCTTTTTCTATGACTATATTCTTCCTTTGCTTAATTTTTTCTATAATTTCTTTTATGTTTTCTTGAGTTCTAAAGAACTTGGCATTAGCATTAATGCTATTTTTATCTATTAAACTCATGTAAATTTCTCATTGATATTTACCCTTAATATCATGGAGTAGCCTTATTGACACTTGACATAAGATCTATATCAGCAACATGTGATTTTCTAATATGGTCGTAGATCTCATTAAAACTCATTGCGAATTGCAATGTTTGATGTAAAAATTTTAAGCCAACCACTTTTTTGTTAGAGCAATAGGTGCATTGGGGTGAATGGCATCAAGATAATTTAATCCATAACCTCTTGAAGTTTGTAAAATACTTGACGATTGTCATATTTTCTTAGGATATATAGGTTATCTCCCTTTGCAATTGGCGAAGTAACCTCTTCAATTATGTATGTTGATCTGGAGTTCAAGATCCACTTTGTTATAATGCAACCCACTATGATCCATTGATTTAGCTTTACACATTTTTCATTAATGAAGCCCAATTTCACTTTAGCATGTAGAGCTATCCTGATTGATCGACTCCTAAACAGATAAATATCACTAGCTAAGGAGTTCATAAGAAGTTGCATCCAAGGATGATCTATGTTCGTAGGGAATCTCCAACGTTTTGTGTTCTTAAATTCGTTAAAATTTATTTTCAGCAACTTCTTAAAGAGTTAGTTCTATTACTGATTAATCAAACGAGTAATAAATCTCTTGAAGGTTGGTGTCTTTGGATAGTTTCTAACCGTCATAGATTTTGTGCCATACTTTTTTTGCCCCTTAACAACTATAATTGTAGTAAAGCAGCACATAAATCTTTTGCCAGCATATATTGGACCCATCTCATAATAAGGGATCAATATGATTTCAGTGCCGTCCTCAAGCCTTGAAAATATATTCCATGGGAAACTTATTTATAAGATTTTCATTGTTCAAATAACTGCAACCTAAATAATCACAAAATGCATGGCATACAATTACAACATTATCAATTTTCTTCTTGATTAAATGGTTTCCAATCCCAGCATATTTTGTTCTATAATCTATGATTGTAATTTTACTTTTCTTTAATAATGCCATTAGTTAGGGAATGAAAATTTTTATTTCTTCAACATATTCTTTTATCCAAATCAGCTTATAAATTTTATGGGTTGCTGAAATCCAATCTCAATTCTATCACTTCTCTAGGGGACATGATTGCCTTCCACAACGCTGCCTTAGAAAGTATTGGCCTATCTGTGTACTCTTTGTCCAATTTGCATCTTGCGTTATGCTGGCTTCTAATTGAAATTGTCTTCAATGACATACAATTTGACATTATCGGTTCTTATATTTTCATTTTTACAATTTGCATCAATGCTCTCTTTTACTGTATATCTTCAATGGATAATACCATTAGCTGTATCAGTAGTCATATTTTTTTCACTGAAGTTTTTTAATTGTATCTTTGAGATATCTTGTCATTCAAATTGGCATTTTTTAAGTGCTTTTATTTTGGTGAATGCTGTAAGGCTTATTTCAGTTACTGCAATAGATGTATCAATGGGCATTGTGATAAATAAATAGTTTACCTGCAAAACTTTGGTACTTCTGTTATCTATATCTTATGTTGCTTTTGTTTAATCTTTACCAGAATAAATAATCATTTTAGTTGTCACTTTGTTAGAGTAAAAATTATGATACATCATCATTCATAATTTAAAAATATTGAATGAAATATGCATCGGTTATTGCAAAAATAGAGTTTTTTTTAATTATAGTTTACAATATTCACATAACAAAATTTATACCAACATCCTACATTGAATTATATGGAATTGACAATAGTACTACAAAGTTCATTATTATGTTTTATATTTTAGTTATTTGACAAGTTCTTACCATGCATGTAACTTTTTTTTATGCAGGAAAATAGTGCTATTTTTCAATTATTTGCGACAATTTTATCACGAGTAAATTCCAAAACAACATGTGTAATTTGTTAGAAATTTGTCTACACTCTGCTCAAGCATTGGCATTAATTTCAAAAATTTTAATGGAAGGACATATATATATATATATATATATATTTGCTTTGTGATGGGCTAAAAATGTATAAATTGTATTGGACTAGATTTTTTGAATTTAAAAATACTACAGTAACCACTACATCATTTTGTTATAACTTGTGCTATTATACTTTTCTTGAATACTACAAAGATATCCTTCTATATTTTTATATGGAACTCTTCTTTATGTGCGATCCTATCCTCTACCCCATAAATCACTGAATGACCAAAAGCAGGAAATTAGTCAATTATGGTAGATGATTAGAAATATTTTAATGTTTTTATTTTTTTGTTGAACCTTAAAATTTACAAATAGGCTAATATTATGTGAATATGAAAATTGAATTTGAGATAAATAAAAGTTTTTTCCTCTTTTATTTGTAACGTTAGATGCAAATTTTTTGAATGCAGAGTAATGGAAATAATAATTTTCTTTGTTTTTTTTGTTATTTCGACATTAGGCATGGATTTATTTGATAATATTTTTAATATATATTTTCTATTAAATTTTATTGTCATTGATTTTGCTCAGGGCCTGGAATCGCTGAAAAATGTTTTAATTTGGAAAATTATTTGGGTAATTTTACCTTATGTTGAAAATTTTTTAAATCATCCAACTTTATTACAAAAATTTTACTTGTTATGTGTGCTTGGCTTCTAATTTGTTAGCTTAAAATTTGTTTCTTATGTTTAATTTTTTAAGTATTTATTTGGGAATTTTGATTCATAATTTTCTCAACTTTTTTTTTATCCCTCTAATATTGTACGCTTGTTTTAACTTTTGCATATGTTTTAGTATTTAGATAACCTACCAATAGCATATAGAGAATGTTTTGTCTTATCTTTTTGTGTTTTGCATTAAGAATTCCTTGGAGATGAAGTTGCCATGGTAAGTCAAGTTCTCTTGTATGATTATTATTAGAATATAATTTTCGGTATGAAATGGTGGTTCACTAGTTAAAGAGAGATTTATCTCAATGAATCACTTATATGTAGTATCATATTTTTTAGTATAAGCAAAACTGGTCACTTCTACATCAGTGTATCAAACAAAGGTGTTCATGCATTGGCATACTTATGTTCAATTTCAACAGTGTTTAGCACAAATGTATATTTTTTTTATAATCTTTAGCTCATTTAGTATTTTTATGTTCAACCCTTTTGAGAATAGATCTTTTAAATTCTGATGGAAATAATATTGAACAAACTGTTAAGGCAGCCAGTAATGTCTTAAATATCAAAGAATATATATGGCAACATAAAATTCTGCTAATGCTTTCATTCGTGGTTAAATAGTTTTTGTGTTGCTTTATTTGAATAAGCATTTGGGTGCCATCTTAACTATTAACCCTTGTATCTCTGCATCAGATGCCTTGTATAAAACCTAAAAAATCTATTATACGCTGGTGCATGCAATCAGTATGTTATACTCATTTAATCTTTTATTGCTCTTGAGGCATTTTGTAACTAGTTTGTTTACAACATTGAAATTTTAATGATTCCTCATCAGAAGGTTGCTAAACCAAAGATATGAATATCATTAATGCTAATTTGTATTGGTCTGTTCTTCATCATTTTTACTCAAATTAAATCAATAAGTAATCCATCAATAAACCGTATGGATTATTTAATTAGAGTTCTTGTCAAAGTGGTCTTCTAACTTCTTAAAGTTGTTCAAAGTAATCATTTGACTCATAAATTTCAATTTGATTCATAAATTCTTTAAAATGATCCAAATTTAGTCTCTCGATTATTATGTAATAATGTCTTGTTAATTGAGGTTGCAAATAAGGGGTACTTTAGGAAGAAAAAATGCAATTGCAATCGATAAATGCTACATTTTTAATCTTTTAATGAAATCCCGATGCTGCTGTCAAAGTCATTACTTTTAGGTTTTATGGTTAAAAAAGTAGATATCAAATTTCTTGACATCAATCCCATTTTTTCCTTATCAAAATATAACTTATTTGTTGCGACAATAAATGTGATGTACTGAAATTTAATTGTGGGACTAAGTTGCATAATTTTAAAAAGTTGATGAACCTATTTGTGATTTATAAAAGTTAGCGAACTATTTTGGACAATTTTAAAGGGTTAATAGGCTATTTTAACAAATAACTATTTATTTTTTTATTGATGTAACAATTTATTGTGATTTATGCAATTTTTTTGATTGCTTCTGTTTTATGATTTTCTTAAGTTGTTTTAAAGATACCTCTCATTTTTTGTCGATATTGATATTATATGAATCAGAGAAGGCAGTTCATAAGCGCCTGCGAGCCTAGCCTCTGGTCGGTGCTAGCGGTGCTTGCATATGGGTGTACCTGGGAGCCAGAGGCCCCTAGGCGCCTTGGCCTCTAGCTAGCAATGGCAATGTTTGCACTTTGGTGCACCTGGGCGCCCAGGCCTCTGGCTGGCGTTGGTAATGTTTGCACTTCGGTGTGCCTGGGCGCCCAGTCTCTGGCTAGCACAGTTATATCTTAATATGCTCTAATATCCCACTGTAAGGTGATGATGGTGTTTTAAATCGTTAACTATTAGAAGATTGAATTACGTAATCAAGAGAGGCTTGGTGAGGATGTTTGCTGTTTGTTCGTTCAACGAGGTGTACTTGATGGCGACTTTTATGTTTTTAACATTATTGCGGATGAAGTAGCAATCCACTTCCACATGCTTCATACGAGCATGAAATAGTGGGTTGTTAGCGATAGAGATTGTAGATACATTGTTGCAGTGGATAGTAGTAGCTTGTGGTATTGGATGATGAAACTCTTTTAGAAGCTGTCGAAGCCATATGATTTTTGTGGCTTTCGATGCAAGTACTCTATATTTAGCTTTCGTAGAGGACGTGCTGTTGTGCTAAGGAATATGCAGAATCCTGTTATAGATTTCTGATATGTGGAGTCTCCTGTTGAATTTGACTCGGAAAATGTGTGAACTTTTGTATTTGAAATATCGGTAAATCAAAATGTATGGTGCTCTTGATGTGCCGTAGGATGCGCTTAAGTTGAGAAAGTTGTGCTGCGATGGTTGGTGCATGTGTTGGCAGATGCGGTTGATGGTGAGGAACTGGAGGCATCCAACAAGGTTGCAGCTGCTGGTCTGTGAATAGAGCTAAGGTGTTGATGGAGCTATCTGTGAGAATTGCAAGTGTAGGTGCTATTTTGCAATTTAACATTCCAGCTTCTTGGAGGAGCTGGGTAAAGTATGCTGCTTGAGATAGGTGGAAGCCGTGTGCAGTAATTTAAACAAAGATGCAGAGAAAATGAGAGGGAAGCCGAGGGTCTTAATTTTGAAGCGACCTTCCATTGTTCTTGTAGTGTAGTATTGTGGAGAAATTCTGGATTTGTACTGGTGAATAGATCATCAATGTAGATGAGAAGATATGCATGGATGCTTGACTTGTCGTAGATTAGGAGGGATGGATTTGGTTTGCTTTGAGTGAAGCCCTTTGGTATAAGGAATTAAGTGAGAATGAAGAACTACTGACAATGTGGCTATTTTTAGCTATAGAGTGCTTTCTTCAGCTGACATACATAATCGAGTTTAGTGGGTTTGGTGAAGCTCAAAGGTTGCTTGATGTATACTGTTTCATTTAAGGAGCCATGGAGGAATGCATTTGAGATGTTAATCTGTAATATGAATCAAGTGTCATGACTAGCTATGGTGAAGAGTACACGAATAGTGGATATTTTTGCAATTAGACTAAAGGTTTCAATATAGTCTATCCCATAGGTTTGATTGAAACATTGAGCGACAAGGCGGGCTTTATGGCGAGCAATGGATTCTTTGACGTAGTATTTAGTACGAAATGTCCATTTGCTGTCGAGGTCTGGTTGTGCTGGATTTGGTGGAACTAAGTCCCATGTGTTTTGATTTTGAAGGGTCATGATTTCATTGGTGATGGCTTGTCTCCAATGATTGTGTTTGGCAGCTTGAATATAGGTGGTGGAATCGGGCTGTAAGGGTGATGGTTTGTGGAGGTTGATTGGGCGGTGAAGAATCGGTGTAGAATGTGTTTCGACATATTGGTGTTTGATTTAGACCGAGTGAGCATATGATGTGTTGGTTGCTGGAGAGGAATGGGTGGTTGTATGTACGGGTGATAATTATGAGGATCGATGAATGTTAGATGTACGGGTGGTTGTATGACCGTTGGGTTGAGTGGGGGGAGACTATTACTTGGAGGACTATTTGGGGTGTAGGTGAGTGCGGTAGGAGAGTAGGAGAAACAAGTAGTTGAGGAGTGGGGAGTTCGGCGGTGGATGTTGGAGGATGTGGAGAGTTGGGAACATTAGTATGGAATTGGTGCTCAAGGAAGTGGACATTAGTAAGGAATTGGTGCTCAATGGTAGCTTTTGTGATTAGGAGAGTAGCCAATGAATATACATGGAACAGTTTTGGGAGTGAATGCGTATATTGAGTATGTGGAAGAAGGGGATAGCAGATACACCAAAGACATGAAGGTGATTATGGGTAGGTTTTTGATTGCGGAGGAGTTCGTAGAGAGATTTGTTATTGAGACATTGGCATTGTTAAGAAGGGTTCTGGTGGCTTCTATGTAACAACCCAATGTCACTACTTTTCAAATTAGGTCAAAACCCGCTTCAGACATCCAATGTCACTACTTTTCAAATTAGGTCAAAATCCGCTTCAGATATCGAATGTCACTACTTTTCAAATTAGGTCAAAACCTGCTTCAGACATCAGGACCTGGGGAATTTCAGGGCAAATAAAATTTTTATTAGATAGAAATAATTTTTAGATCAAAGTGTCATAGTTTGAGAGAATTCGGATAACGAAAACTTCAGTTTTATTTTTCTTAAATTATTTAAATCAATTAAATTGAGAATATTGAAATGCTTGTCTGAATTCATCTTTTTTAGTGTCATTATGTTAAGTATATTATTTAAAGGCTGCTCGAATAGTTTCATCAAATTCTGAGTGCCGGTTTGATCGTGGTTAATTTTTGATGTTTTAAACCTCAAAAATTAATAGAAAATAAAATATTTGACCGAATCGAAAATTTTTGGTACGAGGGTGTTCGTTATGCCATAAGACACATTGGTGTCAAGTTTTGTTATTTTTGGACGTCAAACGGTAGAAAAATATGAAAAATTTTACTTAAAGTATTTTTATATATTTTCCTTAGAAAATTTCCATTTTCCTTCCTTACCCTTTTCTGCGATCCCCTCCCATTTCCTTTCGCCTTAAGGAGCGGAACCTTCCGCACTAGGGCCTTTCTTGTGCCATTTTGGCATAGAAATGGTTGGCCATTTGGCCGACCAGCCCTCTCCCTCTCCCCCTCTCTTCTTTATAAAACCCTCCTAACTCTCCTCTTCCTCCCTCACAGCAGCCCTCCTTATCCACCTCTTGCAACCCCCTCCCTTCAGCCCTCCAGCCAGCCACCCCTCAGCCCCTCCTCACTCTCCCAATAGCCCGGCCAGCTGCCAGTAGCCCTCTAGCCAGCCACCCTTCAACACCTCCTCCCTCTCCCAACAGCCCGGCCAGCCAGCCCACGCTGCCCCGACAATCTCCTTCCGACTCTCTTCCCACATATCCGGCCTCCCTCTGTTTTCCGATAACACCAACTTAGGCAAGTGGAAAAGGAAAAGAGGAAATTGAGAAGAGATTTTGCTATTTTTAATTATTTTTCTTATTATACTTAATATTTTATTAGTCATTCACATTATTGTTGTTCTCATTAATTAATAATGAGAACAATACAAATATTATTAAATGATTATTATTTCCATACTGTCAATTTCAATTCAAGCATTTAATATGTACTTTCCCTTTTCTTTATTATTACTATTATTATTATTACTTTCTGCAATTTATACATGCATTTTCATTCTATCTTTTCTTTCATACCTTATTATCATTATTATTATTAAAATGATAATAATAATGCTATTATAAATATTATTGCCATATCAGTAACTTAAAAATATGGACTTCTATCAAATTGAGAAAACGAAAGAGAAACAGAATAGAAACAAAGATAATAATATTAGTCAAAAAGCTAATTTTAAAATATCAAAAACTTAATTGTAGATTGAGCAAAGTGACACTCATCCGAACTGTTAAACTTTTAAACTTATAGAATAAGGTACCAGATATTTTTTATTACTCTTGTTTAAATATATTTTTTTGCTCAGCATCGCACAAATTTGATAAAAGTGCTTTTAAAAGTCACATAAAGTGATATATGAATAAGTTTGGATAAGTGAATAGCAAGGGCTCCATGTTGATATATTTGTTTTGTCTGATCAGACAACTATTAGGAAGGGGTTGTCCAACATCGGGAGTCATAAGGAGCCTATACTTATAAGTCTTTGAAGGGGCATATATAGAGGGAAGTTGTGATATGTAACACAAAAATGAACTCCCATTTTTCTCGATTTTGTACTTGCCCAACAAAATCATATTTTGCCTCAGATATCAAACGCTAAAATTTTATATTTATTTTTGTGACTGCAATTATTTTTATGCTAAATTTTAAGTGCAATTGAAACAGGCTTGCAGGAATAAGTTCGTACAATTTTTATCAAATTATTGTTTATTTTGCTTATCATTTAAACATTTGTAAAGATGACATCTATTAGTATTTAGTTTCACAACTAACTGGTATTCGAATGCCCGCATCTTTGAAACGTGCCAAGATCATGCGTTCGTCCTTGAAGAAAGGTGTTAAGAACCAAGCAGTGCTGATACTGCTTTCTACTGATTTTTCGCTTTTTTTTTACACTTATAAAAAGTTTGTAAGTTTTTTTTTATTTTAATCTTTGTAATAATAACTTGTGAATTAATGAATAAATGAGTTATGTTTGATGTCTATATATTTATCTTTTAAATTATTCAATATGATTCTGCAGCAAGAGGACTTACTGTTGTTTTGTTCCACAAGAAATCAGTGCTGGATTAGCTCCTGTTGACCCGACACCGGGTCCTCACAGTATTTGTAACAACTCAAACTCTTGAGCACCAAGGTATTGTCCGCTTTGGCCTAAAAGGCCTCATGGGTTTTCTCTCAGAAGATAACTTCCCAATAGATCACCCATCCTGGGAGTGCTCCCACATGAGCATGCTTAATTTTGGAGTTCTTATCAGGAACTTCACCGTTACCCGAAAAGAAGACTCGATGTTTAAGAATTTTACTTATTACTACTTAAGTGGGTCTTTACAATCTCCTCAACTTAAGTAATTGACGTTCTCATCAGTATCCACACACAGATCTAAGAACCATCCATTGGGTAGATAGAACTAGAGGTGACCTCTACAGGTTCAAGAGGTACCCACAATCATGTAGCACCTTAACCATCATGGGCCTGCTTTAATATCATTTGTAACAACCCAAACTCTTAAGCACCAAGGTATTGTCCGCTTTGGCCTGAAAGGCCTCGTGGTTTTTTCCTCAGAAGATAACTTTCCAGGTCACCCATCCTGAGAGTGCTCCCACATGATTACGCTTAACTTTGGAATTTTTATCAAGAACTTCACTGTTATCCGAAAAGGCGCTTCAATATTTAAGAGTTTCACTTAAGTGGGTCTTTACATTCTATGAGGTGGCAATGTTTACTTTCTGCTATGCCATTTTGCTGACAGGTATAGGGGCATGAAATTTGGTGATGAATGCAAGTTTGTTGTAGAAAGTTCGAGAGAGTAGTGTTGCATTAATCACAACCACCATCACTATAAATGGTGAATAAATAGACATTGTTTCAAATTTGTGTTTCATTGGAAATACTTGAGAAAAGTTATTGATAAAAGACACATAATAGTGATAGACGTCATTTGATAAATTGGGGGCTAGACCCCAATATCAGAATGAATTAATCTAACAATTGATAACCGTTATTTGTTGAAGTGGAAAAGACAGTTTATGATGTTTATTCATGATACATTTATAGCAATGCGCGGGATGACTGCTTTAGAAGATATGAGGATGCTGCTAAGTGAGGAGTTTTTGGATAGGGGTGGCTGGATTGCCTAATCGCTGATACCATAGAACGTAATCGACTGAGACTGAGGAGGAAGTGAGTAGAAGCGACTAGTGTGTAGGTGGTGTCTTGGGTGGGACAAAGTAGAGACCATTACGATTGCGGTCTTGATGGAGGATTGTGTTTGAGTGTAGGTCCTTGATACAAAAATCAGTAGGATTAAATATAATTGAGTAATTATTGTCTGAAGCAGGTTTATGGGCAAAATAAGATTAAATTTAGATTGAGGTACATGTAATATTTGAGATAGGGTGAGCTTACGGGAAGAAGTAGGAAGTATGTCATTACTGATGTTGGATATGTGTAAGGATTCACCGTTACCGATGGTGACTTTGCCTTGTTCGTTGTAGGAATCTGGGATGGATAGGTTGCCGAGGTCCTTTATTATGTGAGCTAAGGAACCGGAGTCAAGAAACTAGTTGTTTATTGATGTAGCCATCTGCGACAAGTTTAGTGGGATGCGGAGATTGTTTTGTGAGGGATGAATCGAGGCAATGCAAACAGTCAAGGGCTATGTTAATTCTTTTGCCGCATATTTGACATTCTACAGTTGCACGGTAAGGATGGAGCTCACGGTTATTGGCTGTTTTGGGGCCTGAGCTGAACCGACCTCTCCCTCTTCATGGCTGGCCATGCCGCCTGCCTCTTGCATGTAGGATAAAAGTGGGCTGTTGTAGATCATGACTTGTTTCATGTTGGAGGTTGATTTTTTCGTTGCAAAGTAGGAAATATAGGTCAAGGTTTATAGGTTGAAAATTTGTGTGAATGGCTGTTTTGAACGCTTGGTATTGAGTTGGGAGGCCGTTAAAAGTATAAAGAATGATGTCTTCGGGATTGGCGGTGGAACTAACAGCTGAAATTTTATTGACGATGTCTTTGATTTCGGATAAATATGCTAACATGACTTGTCTTTCATATGGTGACATTGTAGGGCGTTCTTGATTTGAATCACTTTAAATTGATTGGTTGTGAGGGCATTCAAGGATTTGTCAAGCTTCTTGACAAGGTTTAGAATGGATTATGTAGGGGAGTATGGAGGGTGAAATGGTGGAGTAGAATGAAGAAGTAAGGTTTCAGTTGGTGAAGCTCCATGCGGTGGCCTGAGGTTTAGGAGTGAGGTCTCTGGTGCTGTCATGGATGTTGAATGGGAGTCTTTCCGAGGAACCGTTTAAATGGCCATGTAGGTTATTTGCCTTGCATAGATTGAGGAGTTATGCATGCCAAATTGGGTAGTTGTCGGTGGTGAGGAGGTTGTTAACTAGATTCTTGGTGTTGTTTATCAAGAATGTGAGATTGGAGGTTCTACACGTTCTTGAATATTGTTTTTGGATTTTGGGTTGAAGGTTGATGAGATCATAGTGATTGTGAGACAAAAGGTGGGGAGGCTATTTGTTCTTGGGAAGATTCTTGAGAGTTCTTGAGAATCTTGTGAAGCTGTAATGTTTTTGGGAAGATGCAACAAAAGAAGTTGAGCGGTTCTTGGGCAGAGTGGAGGAGTGGAGATCGAGAGTGCAGCGAGCATGGAGATGCTCTGATACCATGTAAGAATAAGAGAAGGCAGCAGTAGCAGAGGGATGACAAGGTAGAATGCAGTAGGAGAAAATAGAGAATGACATTTTTATTCAATTGTTAGTACAATCATTACATGGCATTACACACATATATATAGGTATACACATAAAATGAGGTGTGGTTCTCAGGCGCCTAGCCTCTGGATGGCACTGGTAGTGCTTGCCCCTGGGCACGCCTGGGCGCTGGCAATGTTTGCACCTGGGCTCCCAAGCCTTTGACTGGCGTTGGCTGTGTTTGCATCTGAGCGTGCTCGGGCGTCCGGGTCTCTGATTGGCATTGACAGTCTTTGCACCCAGGTACTTGGGCACACCTGGGCGCCTAGCCTCCGACTAGAACAGTTATATCTTAATATAATCTAATAGATGTCATCTAAATCTTCAACTAGCTATTTCCTTTTTAAAAAGTCATTGATTGCAATTTTTTATTATTATTATTATTACAATTTAAAAAGATTAGCTTATCATGAAGGTATATCAAACCATTTATTTAAAATATTGTAGTATCATTAACCTTTTGTTGATCACCTTTTCTCATTCTTAATTGATGGTAACACTTAACATATCAATATCTGGAATAATAACAACAATTATTATATCTAACTTACAATATTTTCATATGAGACATTGATATTTGATTGTAAATCTGCTAAATGTTCAATATTCATAGATCCATAGACGCATGTCACATGAAGTCTATCATCTCTAATAACTTCTTCCCTAGGATGCTCATCCATTTGTTTTTTTAGTTTAGCACGCGTAATAGAATTTGTCTAGTAATATGTTAATTTTGTCAGGATGATAAATCAAGTTAGTAACATGCATATCCTTGAGTGAATTCAATTTATCTGGCAGCTCCTAATGGTTGTAGTAATTGTTAAAGCATAAGCTTTATTACTTTTTAAAATCACACTTTCTTGCATTTATCATATTTGCATATTCATTAACTTTTTAAATTGTATCAAGATCATATTTATATGACCATGGTGTACTCAAAATGACATGTGCATCATTGATTTATAAACCATCCCACTAAATCTTATCACTATAAATGCAATCTAAATGAAGTACCATGCAACATTGCTTTAGTTAATATTTAGATTTAACCACATGCTAATTTGCTAGGCTGTAGGTTTAGTTTAACTTTCAAACTCTTGTTCAACGTTAACCTGGCAACTGCTACATACAAATTCCGCTATCATTAATGATTTTACATAATTTTTAGTTTGAAAATGAAAATTGTTTTCTAACTATGTTTAATCTTGGGTGTAACAATGTGCATTGCATGTCATTATAGGAGTTCTCGAAGTTCTCAATCAATGCATTTTCATAACCACTTATCTTCCTTAGAAATACTGTTAATTTTCAAACATCAGCATTATCGTCCTCTTCAACATGAATATTCATTTTTCTTCTATGACATTCACTTAAATGATTGATTCAATGACATTTAATATAAACTTTTGCAAAATTTTGCAATTAAATGCAGTAGCTATAATGTTTTCCTTGGAGTTTTTGTTAACGATGGTGTTTTTCTCTTTTCAAGCAGCATTTGAGTTTGTGAACTTGTTGAAAAATAGTTTTTGACATGAAGTTTTAATAAACGGAGGATTTATTTATAAGCCAGCTAATTGAAAGTTTTCCTCACGTGATTAAATGCTATGCATTTTCATTTCTCTTATATACTTGTGTAGACCAGTTATAGTAGCCATTTTTTTAAATAAAAAATGTTGCTTTCTGATCCTTGTTTAACTTTATTCATTTATTTAGAAACCAAGTTAAAAAGCGTATCTTGCTAAAGATTGATATTTTTTTATACATTAATTACACTTGATATCGTGTTGCGGTTGACTTCAGTTATGATATTCTCTTTTTCTCTATATAGCCATTAAGTTTGTTTTAGCTCATCTAGTGTTTTTGTTTATCTTATTTGTCCCTTACCTAGCATTCTTTTCAGCCGAAACAATCATTAGATTATTTTCTACATGTAAAAGACAAAAGATTCATTTATTCCTCCATAAATGACAAGCATACCAACTTAATCTTTCTGAAGTATGCTCTCTTTTATATCACATGGTTGTTGCATGATTGTCATAAATTTTATTAGCGTACTTCCTGTGGTACCTTTTTGATTTTTTCTTGATGTATTTATAATCTCCTACAATATTGCGAATAAATTTTTTATCAAGGTTGGATTCATTACTCTTTTCTTGTTGGTGAAGTTGGTTAACTTCTACAGTGTTAAGACTATTAGTGACTTGATTTATTGCAATGTCTAATTAAATGATCGAGAGTTTAAATCTAGTTGCTGTTAATAGCAATGATGAGATTTACATGTATTATTATTAGTGCATTTACTTTTTATTTCATAATGCTGTATTTTGCGCTCAATATTGTATTATAATTATATTATCATAAAGTTATTATGATTATTTTCTTATACAATAGTGATGTATTTCAATAGTGCTGTAGTATAAGCTAATAAATCATGCATTAGTTCTTAACTATATAAGTATATTACTTTTTTGATATTATATGATAAATTTTATTATTTTTATATTATTTAGGATGCATGTGTCTATATGAGTGGCACTATCAATACATATGATATTATATGATGAATTATATTATTTATATTCGTTAGGATGCATGTGTCTATATGAGTGGTAGAGTATCATATGTTAATATTTAAAGAGTTTTACGCTTAACTCGCAGTTGCGTTTTCACTTCTTACTTCTGTCAAAGGTTGAACTTCTTTAAAGAAGTGTACTCCCCTCCTTTACATCTCACATCACTTCTGATATTATGCAACCAATGCAATTCTTAGTTTACAATGATATCAAAGTTAATGTGTGGCATTGTGTGTTATTCTAGATGGGCATAAGGTGGATTTGGTTATGAATCTTGTTGAGCGCCCCAGTGGCGGTTTTTCAGCAGGTGGCGGAATATCAAGTGGGTAAGTGATGAGTAGAATGTACATAAGCTTAAAATGCTAGTATTCATATTTTTTATTCTTATAAAGTTTATTTCTTTCAATTAACTTTTTATAATGATACACAGGATTACAAATGGTCCTCTTTCTGGACTCATTGGAAGGTATATTTTGATTTGATGCTTATATTCAACACTTTCTTACATTTCTTTTAGTCAACTTTGTCAAGCTTAATTTCATCAATTTTTGTGCTGTTCTCTATGCTTTATTCTCGGTTAGAATTAAAACATTTTATGATTTGCTAGTTTAATTGCTTTGATTTCTAGGTCATTGGGTGAAATTTATTGTCATTGTAGAAAATCTTTGGTATTATAACAAAGTCTCATTCAGCATTTCCTAACTAATTCAAGCTTGCAAATAAATGCCTGAGCAGAGAGGATGTTTTGACATTGGTATTCAAAAGGATGGGATGTGGTTTGAATATCTATTTTACCATATACGTTACATTCAATGCTGTTCAAGTTTTAATTTGTACTTTGAGTACTTGATGCAAGACACAATAACAAAAGGCCTCTAGATTAGACATGCTTGTGAGAGAAAGTTGTTACCATAGAGGAGGGAAGGATCATTAAGGGACAGAGATAAGAGAGGAAATTCAAACCAGTGAGACAAATAAGAGTTAAAAATAATCATGCATCTAATACTATTCTACATTGCTGGTTTTATAAGCTACAAATTAAATTCGTCTCCGAATTCTATCATTTTTCTCCTCGCCAAATTCATTTCCTTGAAAATTAACATTTATTAGGTAACTCAAGCAAATCAGAGGAAATATATTAAATTGCTAATTTTTCTGGGTGATGAACCCTAGAGAAATTGTTTCTAGTCTATTTTTAATCGGAGCTCTAATTTCTTAGAAGTCACTATTTTTGGTCAGAAAGTTCTTATTGAACAGAATCTTGGAGTGCTTTCAGAAGTATTTGGTCCTATATTTTTAAAGCAAAGCGAACCTCATCTTATTATTAAAATTAGGCTAAGATATATGCATGTAAAGGTTTACGGAAGAATTATCTTTCATCATTTGTGCAAGCAATCTGCTGATAATTTTGTTAAATTACTGAATAAATATTTCATTCATTTCTTAGCAAATATGATGCATACTTTAACTCGTTCATGCAGTGCGTAGAAATTATTCTCTTTAGTTTCTGATGCAGTCAATTTTTTTATCCTAAACAGTTATTTTGGTGATGTTTTTTTTTTTTGAGAATTAGCAATTATTGTAAAGTTTGAGCTTTAAATTCCATTAGATAGAAAATTGTAGCAAGAGTTTTCAAGAAAAAGTTGGATATTGTTGTTATCAAAAAGCTAAACTACACGAAGTTGCATTATTTATGCTTAAATATTCTATGTGCAAATCTCATTACAAATGATCTTGTTTAGAATTAAAACTAACTCAGCTGGCATCATCTGTTAGGTAAAGCTGTGATGTCCCGACATTTGGGTGGTCAAATACCGCAGGATCATATTGAGCAATTTGAGAGAAAAAAGCATACAGATACAAAAGCTAATGCTATTTCTCATTCATTTTATTACAAAAAAGATCATCATACATCATGAATATTGTTCAACAAAAGAGAAAATAAAGAGATAATAAGTTAAAGTAGCGACATCATAGATTCATCGGCGGTTTGATAATTTAAGATTTAAAGTTCTTCTTCAAGCTCCCCCAGAAGTACCTGACCTAATACTGTTCAGAAAATAATATCGGGATTGAAATTCTCAATAGTTAGAGAATACCTTAAGTACCATTAGAACAAAATAATATTATATTTTTTTTATAAAAGCAGAAATGCGATTAGCATATATAAGGATGTAATAAAATGTAGGAAGAACAATGAAATAATGCGAAAAAATAGAAGTTTCCTGTAACAAGTGTTATCACAAAGATGTTAGTTACTTGATGTCTTTTTTCTAATAACCAACCACGAATGTTACAACCATGAATAAAAATAATGTTGGTTACTTCATGTCTTTTTTCTAATAACCAACCATGAGTGTCACTGATGTTATTTTTTCAGTAATTCACAAACGTTATTGATGCCATTTTTCCAGTAACCCACGAATATTATCACATTGGTTCCGAATAACCAATCAAGCTTCAATTGAATTTGGCTCAAAGCAAATAAGCGAAGCTAATTTGCAATAAATTATATGTAAAAAAAATCCAATACATGTCATATACTGGATACCTTTGTTCTTTAAGATCCAAAGTTTGACAATTCAACCTTTAGATCTGCATTTAGATTTAGATATTAGTTTTTTAGTTTATGTTGTATTTTCATAAGTATTTATTATGTCTTTTTCCATTGTCTTTCTTTCACTCTCCTTGTAGCATATTTGTTATTGATGGTAGCAATAGCGTTATTATTATATTTATTTAAAGATAATAATAATTATATATGATTAATAAAAGACGAAATGGAAATGACAGGAAATAACAAAATTTTAAATTGACAAAAATAGAGAGGTTATTTTATAATACATGTACCGTTATCGTTATTGATTAATGACTATAGCAATAGTGTGAATGACTAATCTTATCAATATTAAGTATATAAAATGAAATACATAATAGTAAAATCTCCTCATTTCTACCATATTTCCCTCTCCTCTTGCCTAGGATAGGATTGCCGGGAGGCTGAGGGGGGCCGGACGGCTGCAGAAGGTGGCCGAAATGGTGGCTGGCTGGTGGCTGGCAAGAGGAGGGCTGCTGCTGTTTTGGGGGGCTTGCTGTTTTGGGGGGCTTGGAAGGGGGCTGGTTGGGTTGGGGGGTTCAAATGGGGTGCCGGGATGACTGCCGGGGGGCTGGCTGGGAAAAGGGAGGCGGTTGCGCTGGTTGGGAGAGGGGAGGGTGCTGCTGGTTGGGAGAGGAGAGGGTGCTGCTGGTTGGGAGAGGGGAGGTGGAGAGGGTTTAAATAAAAAGAAAAGTGGGGGGCGAAGAAAATGAAGGGTCAAAAGATGGGTGGGCAGAGCATAAAAAGATGGGTAGGGAAAGAAGAAAAACTTAAGAAATTATTTAGAATTTACTTAAAATTAAAATTTTCTCATTTTTTTCGTCGCTTGGCTTCCAAATACAGCAAAACTTGACACCGAGGTGTGTTATGATGTAATGAACACCCTTGCGCCAAAATTTTTCGATCCGGACAAATATTTTATGATGTAATGAACAACCTAAACTTCAAAAATTAATTTTGGTTAAACTGACGATAAAAAATTGATGAAACTTCATAAGAAGCTTTTAAACAATATTCTTAACACAACAACACAAAAATCGATGAATTCAGACGCGTATTTCAATGTTCTTAATTTCTTGAATTTAAAAAGTTCGTAAAAATTACGTGGGAGTTTCTGTTGTCTGGATTTTTTTCAAACTATGGCACTTTTATTTAAAATTTATTCTCATCTAAGGGTATTCTTGTTTGCCCTAATTTGAAGTTCCCTGGGATCCTGATTTCTATGGCGGGACTTGTCATAGTTTATAAAGTAACAACATTGAGTCGTTACAATCTCTCCTACTTAAAAACGTTGTCGTCCTCGACATTACACAAACAAAACTTAAATGATTAATACAACAAAATATTGTTTTACGCCCTAATTGCAATGAAAAGAGAGCTATCACTACCCGACTTATCATTTGTGGATGTCCCGACATTCGTGTCGTTACAAAAGTATGAGTTGGCTGTTGTTTTAGGTTGGATGGTGGAAAATTTATGTTTCAAATATTTGGGGATTCCAGTTTTCATTAACTTTCAAGTAACCATTAGTTTTCAATTATTTGGAAGTTTGCAAGAGGCTAGCATATTGAAAAAGGAAAATTTCATTCTTAAGCTGAGAGAAATGTGTTAATTAGCTCAGTTTTCTCTTCCACATGCTTTATTTTTTCAGCCTTTTTAGATTCCTAAATGTGTTGGTAAAATTGTCAGCATCAGAAGAAAAATTTACAGAAAATTTTGAGTGGATGGTAAAATTGTTTCTTTTCAGTTGTAAAATTATTGCTGTCCTTTGTAATCAAGTGTGCATGAATATGGATATTTGTACTTTAATTATATATCTATTTCAATTGATACAGAAATTTCTCAATTTTCAAGTACATAGGATCAAAGTTACACCCCTTGATTTTAGATTTAATGGTGACATCTGTTTCATTTTATTAAGGATGTTAGAAAGATGACCACACTTTGTATTGTATCTTGGATGTAGGTTTATCAAAAAAGTTTGTTGTTTATGAACAACTCATGTATGATTTGTTAAGAAGCCTGAGTTTGGCTTGATCGCTAAGCTAGCAAATTGAACTTGAATATTCTGTGAATATTTAAAGTTCGATTATTTATTGAGCTGAACACAAACAGTATAATATTTGGTTGTGTTCGGGATAATTACTGGTCGATTGCAATTTTGTATATATAATATTATTTATATATTTTCTTCTGTAAAATGATTATAATTGAAAAAACAAATCTTCACTTTAATAGTAACAAAATCATTATAATATATATATATATATATATGTATGTATGTATGTATTATATATATATATATAAAGCTCATAGCTTAACAATTTATTTATAAAGATATATTTTTAACTTTTTGAAATATAAGTAGATACAAAATTTCATACATTTTTGAAATTTATAAGTTTTAAATACTTTTTTTGTAAAACAAAAGATTCAGTGCTAGATATCTTGTTAAAAAGATTTGAGTGCTATGCATGTAATTTTTCTAAATATGAATATAATTTATATAAAATTAGATATAATATTAAAGTTTGAGTTTGATTTGTAAATGGCTTGAATACAATGATTTGAGGACAAGCTCAATTTTTTGTTGATGAGTCGAACACGAACACCTGTTAATAAGCTCAATCAAGCTCGGGTCATTTGCACCACTATGAGGATGGTTTTTAATAGTAATTAAACCATATATTTGAAAAATAGTTGGATTCATATTTTTATTCTTATTGAATGTCTATTCTCACTTAAATATTGCAGTGAGCATTTGATTTTATATCTGTTGGCATCCTTTCTTTTCCATTTCATTAAAGATATTGAGGATCTTACAAGATGATAAGTTAATTCAAGTTTTCTTTGATCGCATTACTCTGGCAAATTATGCCTCTCGCCCTAAGGCTTATTTACAGTGGGCTTGTGGTTTCAAATTCTCAGTCATGGTGGAATTACTCATACTTCTCGCCATAACTTATGGGATGCTCTTATGCCTATTAATGGTTCACCATTTGTATGAATTATTTTCTTGAATCAGGAGCTGTTGTTTTCGGTGAAGAATTTATGTGCTTATCACTTGTGTGCTTTGCAATCAGTGTATTGAAAATGATACTCATTTTCTTCAAAGTGAATATTTCTAAAATATATGACATCATCTTAATTCTCTATTTGGGATTCCGTATTTGATTAAACTGTTTGATTTTTTTTTTCTTTGTGGAGATATCAATATTTGAATATTTCTCATAAAGGCTTTTGAAATGCATTCATGTTTTCTTCTTTTAGAGTATTTGGAAAGAAAATTAAAGGTGTTCCGGTGATTATTTCAAGGATGATGATTATTGATTCAATGTATTATTTGAAGCATACTTTTAGATGGGTTGTAGCAATAAATATACTGCTGCCATCATCATTCAAAAGAGAGATATCAACACACATAGTGCTATAACAATTTTTAAGATTGACTTTGCATTTAAGCTTTGCTGATGATTTTTTGTAGTTGCATTTTTACCGCATTCTTTTTTGCAGTGACTTTTTATCATATCCATAAAAGGATGACACAAAACAAAGATAAATCTTGAATGCATTTTCAATGAAAAAAAATGGATTCTAAAATAAAAGAATACATATAAGGTTAAATGGTACATGACATACAAAGAACAAGAAATTGATATAGTGCTAATTATATACTTAGTATTGAAGACTTGCAGAGTTTTCTAAAGCTTTATTTGGGCGACTCTTTTGCTGCATTTTCCTGGAAAAGATAGCTAAATAGAGGTAGTTTACATATGAATACCAATAACTTGACACCCTTTGTTCACGCTTTACAGTGAGGCCTTTTTTATGGAAATATAGTTTAAATTATGGCTTAGTAACCGCTTTTCTAAGAGAAAAATTTATGTCACACTTTCCAATTAATTTTGTTTGTCTTGGCTAGTTTGTGTACATTCACATACTCATTACATTTAGACTATGTTTAGGCTAGCACCCTTGTTTATCTTTCTTAGTGTTTGAGCTGAAGTAGATATTTTTGGTTAAAGTACATGCTTGCCATTTTGTCAATATTTTTGAATTAAATTGTAATTTCATATTCATTGGGTCTTTTGAGTTATGGGGAGCCATTTGCTAAGCTCTTCCTAACACTAAGCTCCTCCATTTTTTTTCTTCTTGATCTTCTCTAAGGGAAACAAAGGATTGATGTAGCTGACCAATCCTAGTGGGAATAGGTTTGGTGTTGTTGTTGATCTTCTCCAAGGGAACCCTAGCCACTACCTACCTGCAATCGAATTTCCTCTTCTACTCATCACCATTGAGGAGTTTGTGGAGCTTGTGGTGGTACAAGGAGAGAACTGTGTTGGAGCTCATGTGGAAGAGATTTTATCTGGCTTGTGTGAATCTCTTATTCTTCATCTTCCTTATGTTTGGACTCTAATAAGTTCTAATTTTCACTTGCACTTCCCATATTTTTGGTTACCTTTTAGGATATTCTTAGAGATATATGTTTTAAGGCATGCATGTGGTAAATTAGACCTATTTTTCTTTTTGAGTGATAGTGTAATTACATTTTGTATTTTGCGAATTATGTAAGTTTAAGAATAATTTTATATCTAAAATTTTGCTTTATTTATGTTTTGGAATGTTTGGTTTGTATGGGGAGTGTTTCCCCATTTGTTTAAAGCTATTACGAATTCCTAGAGCTGACTTCTTACAAGAGATTTGTTGAAAAAAAGTTCTCTTGGGAAACTTTATTCAACGAGCCTTGTCAAATAAATGTGCTTTTGAGAATTTTTGTTTAACAAAGTCTATTAAACGGATTGACAATGAGTTCCTGATTTCTTGTGTGGCATTTTAGATTATGTTTTGGTGGCATTTTTATAATTATGACTTTGTTTTGGAATTTTGTAAGAAATTTTAAGGTTCTGTTTTTTTCTGATTTTGTCAATGAGTTTGACGATATTTATTAACTTCATCAAAGCTAACTGTATGAAGCAGTTCGGTGGAAAAAGTTGCCTTAGATCAAAGGTTTTTATTTTGACAGACTATTCAGAGTTTGATGTGGCAAAGCACATTGCAAGTACTGCTTTCGGATGCTTATTTTAGCGTTGACTTTCCTTCTAGTGTTCAATAGTGAGTGTTAGCTTGGTGCTTTCCTTCTAGTGTTGCACATGTACCCAAAGGCCCTTCCATTTGACTTCTTTTTTTTTGCATTTTTGCATGCATACTTTTTGGAGTTTAGAAGAAACTTTTTTGTTAGGGTTCTATTCTATGTTTATTCGTTTTATACCTTTAATTTCATTATGTGATCTTTAAAATGGCTTTCAGTGGCTAGCAGTTATTCTCTGATGATTTTTTCATTAAGATTGACCTGCAGAATGCGTAGAGCTATGGTCTTGCGCCTATTAATGTTAGCACCTGATTCCTTGACTTCTTGCATGACATATCAGTTGTTTTTCTTGCAGATGCTGAGGCGAATGACCTAGCCTTTGTTGAAGCCTGCGAGGGCTGATCAAGCAGACTAATATTTTTAATATTTTTTAAGATGGTCCTTTTTTTTTTCTTTTGTTAAAACTCCTGACAAGATTGAGGGCTTCTTGGTTTGAAGTTTCTTTTCAATGGCCTACATTGTCTGGCTCATCGACTTGTGTTCTTAACAAAAGTTTATTGATCATGTTGGCTAAAACTCAAATACAAAATATTGCAGAACTATTGACATACCTTAATCTAAATTATTTTCAATGCCTTAGTGGGTTAATTAACTGTAGGGCTTGTGCCCATAGGAAACATGCATCCAATTCATTAAAACTTTTCAAATGATAGCTAAATCTCTATATAATTCTCTTCTGATACCCAATGTGCCTTTCAAAAATGCATTGAACTTGCCAAATAATGAGGCTTTTGAAATTCTGTAGTTTTTCTCTTATTTGACTAATCGCCATGCACTCTTTAAATGCTTATCTGCTTATGTAAAAGTTATTATTATTATTAATCAAGAAGTACCATAAAATAGAAAATTTAGTTTCGAATTGTTTTATAAATTTATTATTTGTTCTAACTCGCTCTTTGATTTTCTGATGTTAAAATAGTGCACATTATTAATGTTGTAAGTTCTTCACTTAGAGCCGAAAAAAAATCTAAAGTAATACATTGCCACAATAATGTTTTGCTTATAAAAACTCCAGAATTTGCTGTTTTTCTTTTTTGATAAATGCGATTGTATTAGCATCTTCTTTTTGGCCTCATCCTACAGCTGGTCATTTAAAGAAATTTTCTTATTTTATTTTAAAAGCAATACCTATTTTCTGTTTAATTCAAGTATTAAAGAACGAGATGGTTATGTAAACTGAGGTTAATCTAAGTATAAAGCTACATGAGTGCTGGTTTCTTGTTTGAAAAAATCACAGTTATAACTTTCCTGTTGATTAACTTGACTGTACAAACTTTTGAGTTATTGTCTTACTAAGAATTTTGTTTACTATTCATAGATTTGACTTGTTTACTCTGGTCAACAGCTCAACCAATCACATACATGTTTGATGGTTCATTCAGGCTAGTAGCTCTTTGTTATTCGTAAATTTGCATGCCACTCAGAAAGCATAATTGCTTATTTGTGGAAGAAATTATTACTTTTATTATTATTCATGATTATTGGCTAAAGTCAGCATCACGTTTTAATGATTGTTGTACTGCTATCTTTTTCTTCACCTTAATTTTGCGAGTTTGTGTTGCCTGTTTGCTACATTAATTTGTTCGATGCTTTAAATAAAGTTTTTTTTTTATCATGTTCTTTTTGCAGTTGCTATTTTTATATGGCTATGCATTTGCATTATTATTAGCTTGGCTCGGTCTAATCTTTATGATACATAAATCTCTCATATAACTATTTGATCTAAGATTTGAATATTTTTGGCACTTATTTATTTTAGACGTTTAATGCTTGCATACTCATTTTTGGAATTTTCATGGCAGCTTTGCCTATTCTCATAGGAATGTTTTTGGGAGAAATCAAAAGCTCAACCTTTCATTAGAAAGGGGACAAATCGATTCCATATTTAGACTAAATTATAGTGATCCATGGATGGAAGGAGATGACAAGCGAACTTCTAAAACTATCATGATTCAGGTATTTTATTATTATTATTTTCCTTTACAATGGTTTGGTAGCGATGCCTTTTTTCCAGTACAATGACTTTTATTTTACCAGAATTCTAGAACTCCAGGAACTCTTGTTCATGGGGGTCAACTATCCGGTCATAGTGGCCTGACGATTAGTCGTGTTACTGCTGGTATCGAATTCGGTCGTCCAATTAGGCCTCAGTGGAGTGGAACTGCTGGTATAATATTTCAGGTAACTTTCATTCTCTTATTTGATTTGTTTCTTGTAGTTCAAGTCATGGCTCTAACTTGTGCGCTTTGCAAGATATCTGATTTTACCAAGTGATTCTGTTATCTGTACAGGAAATTTTAAAGGGATGGTTGGTTGATTCATTTGCAAGTGTTTTACAAATGCAGCACATTGTCTGGATATAATATTCATGTTTAATTATTGCTGGAAATATTGTTGCATTTCTCATGCTTCATTTTCTTCTTTGACTCACCACCCCACTTTTGATGGAATCTTGAGAATTTCCTGGCACTTATTTGTGGCTTTGCGAGGTTCACATGCATGTTAAGTTATTCCTTTCAATTTGTAAAGTCTAATTGTGGCCCAATAAATTTTCTAAGTTGTTTGACAAAGTTTGGCAGTGGTCTGGTAGACCATCATCAATATGAATATGCAATAATCATGATACTTTTTTATGCTTTTGATTTCAAAATTTTTGGCATGATTTGAGATGTTGATTCAAGGAATATCCCGACAATAGATGTTTATATATAGGAGGAGATTTTAATGGACATGGTTGAAGGGTGGTTGAAATTTAATAATATTCATGATACTTTTAATTTTGGTGAGATATATGAAAAGGAAGAATGATTTTAGAGTTTGTTTAGCTTATGATTTGTTTATTGCTAATACTCATTTTAAGAAAAGAGAAGAACATGTTATCACTTATTTCAAAATTCATAATTCATTATTCTCTTAAAAAAATAAATCGTATATATTGTAAGAACTGTAAGATTATTCCACGTGATTGACGATCTAATATCGATCATTGGTTCTAGATTTGCAAATAAGGAGTAAAAAGTATTAATGAATCTAAAGTTTGTCTTATAATTAGATTGAATCTTAAAAAAGGTAATATATATTTTTTGGAGTGAAATTTTAAAACTTGGACCATAGGATTTTGTGGGTGAAGCAATTTTATGTAAAATTTGGTTTCTAGTTGTATTTGTAACGATAGCTGAAAGTATCTTTGGTGAATCAAATGGGAGAGAACTAATAATAAAGATGCATGGCAGTAGAAACAAGATGTCTAAGTAAAGATTAAGGATAAAAAGATATATTATAACGAATGATTTAAATATAAAAATGAGAATAATTGGAAGAAATATATAGTTTGTTATGAATCAAAAATCACAATTTGTGAAACTAAGATTGCTGCATTTGAGAATTTACATAATAAATCATGAATTCTTGAAGCAGTGAGACGTATAATTCAACTAACTTATGAGATAAGAGAATAAAAAACTTAATCAACCTAAATATATCAAAGATGAAAAAAGTTTTATTGAAAGATAGCGATGCTCAATATTAATGGACATATTAGCTTACTAAAATCTTGAAGGTTGTTACCAAACAATTAATACGGGAGAGTTTAATGGGTATAAAATAATATAATTTACACTTTTATTCAGTGGGTTAGCAAGATTGAGATTTGAAATGCCTTAAAAAAATGATGAGCGGAAAAGTAGTACGATTGGATGACATTCTTATTGGTGATGGAAATATTTGAATGAGGAAGAAATTTCTTAGCTCATGAGGTTTTTTAATACATTTTGATAACTGAATAAGATGCCAACTACGTCGAGGAGTATTGTTGTACTTATTTATAAGAAAAAATGCGATGCTCAAGATGATGTAAATTATAGGGGAAAAAGTTGATGAGTAATACGTTAAAATTTTGGGAGAGGTTGATCATAGACAACGAAGGATACTCATATTTTACAAAACTAATTTGATTTCCTACTAGTTAAATCTACCATGCCATGCATCTACTAAGAGCTATAATAGAAAAATTTAGAGGAAGAAATCAAGCACTTCATTTAACCTTTGTTAATCTTGAAAATCCTGATGATAAAGCACTAAGAGAAGTTTTTGGAAAAGTATTGGAGAGAGTTTATATGGCATATATTGATGTTATTAAAGATATGTATAATGGAGTTGTAACATGTGTTCAATTACAATATGGCTTGTCTAATGATTTCCTACTACATTTGAATTACATAAAGAATCCTCTTAGACCATATCTTATTTTTTTTATTGTGGATATTCTTACTAAACACATTCAAGAGGAGGTTTCTTGGTGCATGTTATTTGTATATGATATTTTTTTTATTTGATGACTTGGGATGAGTTAAAGCAAAACTTGAGTTTTGAATCTAAAGGTTTTTAATATAGTAGATATAAAACAAAATATATATAATGTAAGTTTGATCATAATGGAAGCCATATTCTCGAGGTCATAACTATTGAGGATTATGTGATCAACAAGAGTGAGGATTCAAATACCTTGGTTCATTTATTCAAAATAACGGTGAAATAGAGTGGTGTGATTATTAGGATCCAAGCTAATTGGATGAAATGGAGTGCCTCTAGAGTAATGTGATCGGAAAATTTAACTCAAAATTAAAGAAAAATTTTATAGAGCAACTATACATTCGACTATATTTTTTAAGGCTGATTGTTATCTAACAAAGAAGAAATTTATTGATAAAAGAATGTAATAGAGATGATGATGCTAAGATGGATGAATGGGTATATTTGTCAAGATAGAATGAAAGACTAGTTCGTTCATAGCAAAGTTGGAGTGACTCCAAAAGTGGATAAGATTAAGGAATTTTAAATTAAATGGTTTGGGCTTATTTAGTGTAAACTGTTCTATGCCCCTTTTAGAAAAATAAGTATATTAATTTTGTTCATGTTAAAAAGAGGAAGACCAAAAATAGATGATAAAAAATCATTTGAAAGAATCTTCTTTATTTGGAACTTAGGGAGAGATTGCTATTTGATCTTGCACAATGAAAACAAAAGGATTCATGCAGCTGACCCCCTGATGGAACTACGGTTTAGTGCTGTTGTCGAATTGTACTTGTAAATAAAATCACTTTAATTAAAGGATCAAGTTGATTTGATTCTCATTTTCGGCAATGTAATGCCATTTTTTCCTATAAATTTAATGTAATATCATACATAAAATGTGCAAAACTAAATTATTTAACTAATACTCAACTCATTATGTTAAAAACTCCTTTTAGTTGTGTTTACTTCATCAATTTTGGGAAAATTACTTGAATTCCTTAGCTCATATTTTTTATAATGTACGCTATACGACCAGCTATGTTATTTAGGGATGAATGTTGGCCAACAAAGAAGAAATTTAGCGATAAATTAAGTGTTACAGAGATGAGGATGCTTAGGTGGATGGGTGGTTATACTCGAAAGGATAGAATGAGAAATGAATTTATCTGTAGCAAGGTTGGAGTGGCTCCAATAATGGATAAGATAAGAGAAGGTTGCCTTTCGAGCATATTAAGTGTAGACGATGTAATAACTCTGTTAGAAAAATTGAGTTTATGAATTTCTCTCATTTTAAAAGAGGAAGAGGAAGATCCAAAAAGAATGGAAGAAATTGGTAGAAAGGATCTTCTCTATTTTGAACTTAAAGAGGGGCTTCTATTTAATTGTGCACAATAGAAACAAATGATTCATGTAACTGACCCCATCTAGTAGTATTAAGGTTTTGTGGTGTTGTTATTGTGCATATAACACCAAAGTTCAGCTTTTCACTTATTTGTATAGCCAACTCAAAGGTTTATATTTTCTCTTTTAATTTTTCATAAATATTTTACAAACCCTTTTAATCTCATCCAAAATAAATGTAAATTGCAAAACATATTGTTGGGATATTTACTTTAATTGAGAAACTTGTTAGAGATTGACCAATTCCTTATCTCGATACTGTAATCAAACTCAATAAATTTCTTAAATAACTTTAATTAGCAGTTATGATAAGATCATTTTATGATATAATTTTTTTTAGGATATACTTTCTATTAACAATATAAGTTGTGAAAAATATTAGGTGAATTCCATCCTTAGTTTTTTTCTCTCACCTTAACTAGACCTAACAATTGACACATTCGCAGTTGTTTGGGTTCTCTTTTGGACAGCATGAATTCAGAATCTTTCTCATTCACACCCAAGGATGTTGTTCCTGTGCTCAGCATGCTTCAAGCTCCAAATGGAGGGCATTAGCCTCCCGATCATTAGAAGCTCTAGTCAAACTCTTTATTCTTGAACTATGATCAGATGAGTTTACTCTCCTAGCTAGTAGCATTGCTGTAGGCAAGCTTTTTTTTTATCATACTTTGGACTGCCTTCTTGCTTGCCTGCTGGCTCTCACACAAGCTCTTCTCTTTGTCCCTCATCTCCTATATTTGTATGGCCTCAGATCTTGCCCTCCTTCCTCACCACCATGTTTTTAAGTAAACCAATCACCTTGTCAAACTTGCTTAATTGAATCTATGTTTTGGTTCATACCTTCCACCTTTCTTCTCACTCAACTTTTTTATGTGAAATACATTATTTATTTAATATTAAGCCGATATTTAGTTTTTTTTCAAGCAATTTCATTTAATTAAGTTAATCTTTTAGAAGTCAATCATTAAATTAATCATTAATTTCTAGGAGTATTACATCTTAAATGAGAACTTTTTAAACAAGGAAATATTTTCAATTTCTTTGAACTTAATTCATATATAATTTTATTGATATTGCTGTTTTTATTTTTTTCATATCTCAATTTTATATAGAATTGCTTCTTTTAGCATGCTGGTGCTCGTGATGATAAAGGCAATCCCCTAATCAGAGATATTTATAATTGCCCTTTAACTGCAAGGTATGCTTTGTTATTTGTGTTAATTTTGAACAATGTTTTTTGTTTATTTAGCAAGGAATTCATAATCAATCGCATTGAACTTCCTGTTTTTATTCTTATGTGCAGTGGCAATTCTTATGATCAAATGCTGATTATAAAACTTGAAGGTGTGTATACAGGATCTAATGACTATGGATCTACAATGGTTGGTTGTATTTCTTTGCTCTCACCATCTTGATATTGCATGTGGAGTATATATTTTCTTTTCTATACGTGGTTCAATCTTGATCCTGCAGTTTTCAGTCAATATGGAACAAGGGCTTCCAGTTCATTCAGAGTGGCTTTGTTTCAACAGAGTTGGTGCTCGTGCTAGACAAAGTTTAGAAGTTGGCCCATTGCGGTTTCTTTTGAGGTTTGGTATCTTCACTTATGTATCGCAATCTGCTGTTGGTATGAAACAATTCGTGGAAGCAGTGGTAGTTAACATATTTGTTTTTAACATTTTCTTATATTTGAGAAAACAAAGAAACAAATGCTTCTCTTGGTATCAATGTGCTCAGTTTAGCACTGGTATTGATAACCTTTGTTGAGCTAAATATTTTATTAAATGAACATCTCTGTATTATCTCTTTTTGCCTAATGTATTAACGACCTACTACAATAAAGGGAACATATATTGATGTACAAAAACAACAAAGGCAATCGTACAAATAGTTGAATAAAAAACCTTACAAAGTAGCTGAGCGATAATTGAGTACTGTAGAGGCCACCGGGCATATCTGGCGAATAAGTTTCATCTTTTTCTGAGGCAATGGATAACCCTTTTCCTTGAAGTGTTGTCCATCTAGAATTAAATTTGAGAAATATAACTAATCAGAATGGTATTTTATTACTCAACAACGCCAAATCTTAATTCTAGTACACAGGACTGGTTATATGAATCCTGTCACCACTATACCTGCCAATCGGCCAAATTTGTATTAAGTCTCCCATGACCCTCTTCGGGCTGATCTACATTTGGAGTTTGTCAATGGTCGATTTGGTGGGTCAAATAATCACACTGTCTAACAATTCAAATGATCTACAAGACCCAGTCATCATTATACTCAATTATTTAACAATCTCCCTCTAAGCTTAAATATGTAAAATCGTTCCTATAGTTTCTTGCTATATCTTTTTGGGTCCTTGTTTTCTTTTAACCTTCAAATTTTCATAACTCATTCTTTCTAATTGGGACATTTAACGATTTACACATAATATGTCCAATCCAAGACAGCTTTTTTGAGCTTCTCATTAATTGAACCATATGAAATATTTCAGTTCCTTCAGGAAACCAATTGGTTCTTGATCTTTTTTGCCAATTGCTCCCTCTCTTTTCTTATGAAGGCAATGTTTATCTGAATCATTATTCTTTATTTCTTCTATATTGAATTAAGCTCCATCTCAGCGATTGATTTGTAATTTTGCATGTATAGTTCAAAATGATGAATGCTGTTATTCTAATGTTTTTAGTTATGGTAGAAACACCACTAGTTTAAGGGGCTATTTGGAATGAGGTAAAATTGGAGTAAGTAAATTTTTAACTGAAACTTAAATTTCAGGTGTTTGGAATGATGAAATTGCGAAGTAAAGTAAAATTTGGGAGTAAAATTTCCTGCAGGTTAAAGGAAATCGATCAATTTCTCACGGAGATTCGAACACAACGAAGTATCTAGTGTTCGCACGGGAATGCTGAGACAAGGCACTCGGAGACGAAGATTCGTCTTCGAACGAAGATGAAGCTTGTCTTCGCACGAGATTGCCGACACCGGGAGCGGGGAATTGAAGATGAAGCTTCGTCCGCGCGAAGTTTCGTAAAACCGAACACGAATCGCACAGAAAATGTCACTTAATGTCGGCAAATTGCCGCTTTAGATGGGGGCAATGCCGGGAGATATGCCAGGAGAGGGGAATCGCCGCTTCGAATCGAATCATCTTCAGCTTTGCATTTATTTCGCTTTGAAGAGATTTGTTCTAAACCCAATTATGGGTCACTTTTTTAGATTGACATAATGGTAGAAGACAGATCCGCAAGAGAAGGTATATTCGTGAGATATTATTAATCGTTGTTTTAAGGTTTTGTTGATTACAATCCTAGACATTTTGAAAGAATGGAAATTATCTGAACTGGTGGTTTGGTTCTTTCAGAAGTATTTCTTAGTTTCCTCAGAAGAAATTTGTTTGTTCAGACCATGAAATAGAGAGAAATTGTTTTTTGGATATTAAATGTTGAAACCAGCAGAGAATTTAGATTGGGTTCTGTTGAGCAACTTCCTGAAGAAATCTCAAATAGTTGAGTATCTTGGAGAAGGCATTCTCAATGGAAAGGTTTTCTATTGATTGAAGGTAATGTTTGTCCTACAACTGGCAATATAATGAAGTAATGAACTGTTTCAGTTTCCCTTAAAGAATCAAGGGATTTTAGATATGTAAGTGAACTTGTCCACCAACTATCTATAAAATGGAATAATAAAAAATGTTCAAGGCATCTTTAAGAAACCACTGGGTTTTGAATTTGTTTTTTTATTGTTTAATAAGCTAATTAGAGAGGATCTCAAATCCTTATGCTCAAGGAGGTGTTATTTTATGGTGGACAACGGACATAAATAATTCCTGTAGCTAACCCCACTTGCTAATAAGGCTTGGTGGTGTCATGTGTTGGCTTTCCAAAGTCAAAACTAAAATTTGGCTTAGCTTATGAGAAGTTAATTTAGTTAGTTAGGACATCAGTCATATTTTTATCACGTCCTAGGATTTGAAAATATGTTCAATATATGATTATCTAGTGCTTGATATTAGAAAGGAGTTTCTTTATTTGGAACTTAGGAAAGGCTTTCTAAATGATCGTGCACGATAAAATAAAGTATTCATGTAACTGACTCTATTTAGTGGGACTAATGCTTGGTGGTGTAGTGCTTGATATTTAATACAATTTAATTTGTTCACATCTCCTAATCATAGGACAATAATTTATTTTTTTAATTGATAACTAATATCAGATCATGGCATAATGTTGTAAGTTATTACAATTTATTGTTTTAGGACCTTTTATCCTAGTTTGAAATATATCTTAAGATATAATCATACTTTTCAGCTTTTCTGGAGGCCACGTGGTGGGCAATTTCTCTCCTCACGAAGCATTTGTTATTGGAGGCACCAACAGTGTAAGAGGATATGAAGAAGGTGCAGTGGGTTCCGGACGTTCATATGCTGTTGGGAGTGCAGAGATGTCTTCCCGCTTGGTAGGTGTGATTGATGTTTTCTTTTGTACATTTCTTTTAAGCAGCGTCTTATTTTTTCTATTATATTTAGTTTCATTGCTATCATAAATAATTAAAACTTGCAAATCAAAGACATTGTCTTCTACTTAGTTCACATCTCATACATGCTTTAATTTAGATCATTCATGCCAAGCAATTAAAAAGAAAAATGTGGATGAAATGCTTTTACATTTCTAATTATTTAGCTTTCTCTCTCTCTCTATATATATATATATATAATGAGAAAGAAAATACATTGAAGCAACAAGGGTTTCGTACACATGACTTGACTTCAACTAGTACTCACTTGTGGCGACTTGTTGGATGATGCCTTATTGGTGTGGTTGTCAATGCCATGCTTTGGGTTGGGGGTTTTAAGCACATCACGAACCCTCCCCCTTCTAAAGTTATTGAATCTTTCTCTATCATTGGTGTTTGTGTTTTATGGGAACATCATGTTGGGTAGTAAAGTAAGAGGCAAATTTTATAATTGTTCGGGTCAATTGGAGGCTTTGCATCTACTCTTTGACAGTTCACTTTCTTTGGAATTTCACTCGAATAGTGGCACTCCTTTATTTTCTCAAGCCAGTAGAGAAGCCCAAAATTTCATTCCTTCGCACACTTTATCGCAGAGCTGTTAAGTTCACATGTCCATGGACGGCAAAGTTTTATCTCCTACTTTGCAAACTTTGATTGTGGTTATATTGAAGTCACCCTTGTCCATAAAGCTTTGCCTGGCTAGAGTATCTAATAGAGCTTAGAAGATCCTTCAGCACCTTTTATAATGCTTAGAACAATTCTAGGATGGATGTGTAGGTAGGGAAAACATCTCCCTTATATATTTTGGAGACCATGAGCTCAAAAAAGGCAGGCTTGCAATTTTGAGAGGCAGAGCCCACCAGCGCCGCCCATGTTGAGATCTTCCATCACGAGACCGTTGGGATGCAGATCAAGATCAACAATGGCGTGATTTATACAGGAAAATGGGAGCAGCCTACCTAGAGTTCAGATCCGGCCCGCCATATGCCGAAATTTTTGGGGTAAAGTAACCTAAAAATCTCAAGATCTACAAATTCAGAGTGTTTGGTATGCAGAAATTTTGGGTAAAATAAAATAACCAAGTAATTATTTTAAGGGAGTAAATATGGGCACTAAAATTTTTTTTGCCCAAATCTGGTGAAATTTTAGTACGCAGAGGTTTTCATTCGCATCACAAGCGCCATTTTGTTTTGATGAAGACACGGAGCTTGGCAACGCTAACGATGGAGCTTGCCGAGCTGATACTGATGCCATTTCATCCCAATGAAGATGCAGATGTCGCCAACGCCAACGATGGAAGACGCCGATGCTAACGTTGATGCCAAGGCCATTTCGTCCCGATGAAGATGTAGAGTTCGTCGACGCTGTCGATGTAACGCGCTGACGCTTATTTTGATGCCGATGCCGATTCAGGTTATTTCATTTCGCAGTTTGGTACAATGATGGAGCTCATCAGCACTGACATTGGAGGCCGCAGACGAAAACAATTAGAGCCAAAATATTTAAATTGGAATTAAGGAGGTAATCTCATCATTAAATACTCTATAAATTTTTACATTTTAAATAAACAACCAAACAACTTTAAAGTAATTATATTATACTGTAAATTTAGCATATCAAACAGCTCTAAGTTTTTTCTTTATTTTTGTTATATGCATTGAATACACTAGGATAAATAAAGTGGAATCACCAAATTTATAGAACCCCAATTACAATTCCATTGGGTTGGTTCTCCAAACTTCATGTTATCTGTACATCGATCCAAGGTTTACTCATATTTTAATATTATATATATTACAAACTTTGATATTCTTAAATAATATTGTGGATTTGACATATTGTTGGAGCATTTTAATGTTTTTGCTGTAAATCTTTCTGTAGGTCGGACCAGTAGAAGTTGTGCTCTTTGGTGATTATGGCAGTGATCTCGGTTCAGGCTCAACTGTTCCTGGTATGTTTTTTTAAATTATATCCGTAATATTATGGCAAATTTACAGGAATTTGCCATCCTTTTTCTTGAATTTAAAAGAAAAAAATTGCTATGTTACCTCCCAACAAAGTATAGCAGTGGTTGCATAAAGGCAGATTGAAAATTGCTGGAATTTTGAGTCGAATTTAGCTTTACTAAAAATTTTTGAGTTGATTATTGAGTTATACGGGTTGACTCGAACCCAATTCGAGTAGAGTTTGAGTTGAGCTCGACTCAAATCGAAATGGGTTCAAATCACTCTGAAATATATGAAGTAAGACTTATGAATCGACAGAAATACATAAAGGCTTCAGATCCGGATTTAATTTTCTCTTCGGCTAAAATTATTATAAAAAAAAAAACTTTTTAATAAGAAAACGCAACTTTGGCCCACAAGAATCTAACCCGAATCTAATGGATAAAACTAAGGCACCATTGTCATCGGGCTGCGAAATTTTTTCTCGAAATTATGTGTTTTGTTTTATACTGTTCTGCTCAAACTCGATTCAATTTCGAATTATAATGCAAAAATTTTGAATTTGAATGAGTAACTCTACTGAATTCGAATTGAATCCAGCTAGGTTTTACATAAAACGTAGCTAACAAAATGAAAAAAAATACTTTGAATGTTTAAAAGTTAGTAAGTATTGCCAAATATAAAAGAGGGATTAGAAAAACCTATTAAGCTCAAAAATGGCACAAGAAATAACTTAGGTTTTAGGTTCTGTTGCAGTTCTCTTTTCAATGAAAAATACTGCCGCAGGCATTTGCTCCTTTCAAAAACTTTGTTCAGCGATTGATGAAATAAACGCCCCATCAATTATAATAACTGCTAAATTTTTTAAACTATGTGTATATAGAAAACGTGCCGAACTTAACCCTAGTTTCAGGTGATCCCGCCGGAGCAAGAGGAAAGCCAGGCTACGGCCATGGGTACGGCGTCGGCATCCGCGTGGACTCCCCTTTGGGCCCTCTCCGCCTCGAATATGCCCTAAACGACAAATTCGCCAGGCGCTTCCATTTCGGAGTCGGCCATCGGAATTAAACTATTCTTTTGCTTTTCTAGGTCTTCATTAGGGCACTTTCATCGGCATCTTCTTCGCGCCCATTTTTGTTTAATCTCTTAAGAAACCCTAGACACACATTTTCATTCTCATTATATTCTGAAATGTATTCTTTTTTTATTAAAAAGGATTATTCTGTTTTTTTTGTGAGAAAATATTAAGCTTTAAAAAATAGATATCTATTTTTGTAAATAGTTCAGACTAAATGTGAATTAAAATATTTTCGGATAAACTGATATTATCTGAATTTGATTGACATGTAGTAAAACAAATGAATTTCTCTTACACTAATTTGATTATGCATTAATATATGTAAAATGGGAGCAAGCGGATTACGCTCAATCTGACATTTTGTTCGTCATTCCCGACGAAACGTTCCGGCTAATCGTTCGATTATTTGAACGAACGATTCGAAGGATTTGTTTGTTGTATTCATTTAGTTGGATTTGTTTGTTGTATTCATTTAGTTCGAACGGAATCTTATGAAAATTTCAAATTGATTTAGCGAAATCCTAAACAAATAATTTATATAGGCTGACTTCACCTCTTTAATTTATTTAAAGCATATTACTTTTAAATTATTTTATTTCAAATGTAAAAATGTTAATTTTCTAAATGAAGTTTTAAATTAATCTAATCCGATCTCATTGCAATTATATTAAGAATTATTAGATTTTTTTATACTAAACAGTCTTTAAAAAGTATGTTTTTTATTAATGCGTAAATGAAGAGGATCGGAAAATGATTTTGTTTGCAGGCCGGAAAATGATTTTAAATAATAATTTAATAATGTAAATATATTACGAAAAGTACACATGCAAGCAAAGAAGAAGCCGTGATGGAGGCAAAGCAATACCAGACGTGACCCACAGCTGTTCCGCAATTGCCGCTTGTCCCGCCAAAATCTTCTTTATTTATATATCAGTTTCCCCACTGATTAAAACTGCTAATTGACTGATTAATTAAATAAATTGAGATTAAATTAAAAGCTGCTTCGAAATTCAGCCCTCATCTTTGCTCTGATGGAGCGGCGCGGCCTCGTCGTCGCCGCCCTCTCTCTGCTCGGCGCCCTCAGCACCTCTTTGGGTACGCTCTCTAATAAACATTATTTATTATTGGAAAAATAAAAATATTTCTCATTTCTGCATTTGTAAGAATAAGAGAGACTTTTATATGTAAATTAATTTAATAATATTTTACATATTTTAAATAATTTCTTAAAATATTACAAAAATATCATAACTTCATCAAAATCATATTTTAAAAACTCTCCTTCATTTTCATTCACACCAAGCCCTAAAAGTAGTGTAAAATAAAAAAAATTTTGGGAAATTGAGATTATTGTCGTTCCGCATGTTATAAAATGGGTGAAAAATTTTTATACCGCATTTCGATTTTACATTAATATGTACATATAGGAAGTTAGTACATGAATTACACTCGAATTCGAGGTACTCAGCGGAAGGATAATGAACTATAGCTTTCTCATGAACAAAAGAAGCTCTCCGTTTGTTCGTTCGAACGGAAATTGCGTTCATGCTGAATGAATGCCTAAACCCTAAACGAATGTCGTTTACCCGTGACTTCGCCGTTTAAGTCCATCTTCTCAATCTCGGCTTCGCCGTTCACGTTGAGTTGAACAAAATTAATTTCAACCGAAAACCGATTTCTTGATTTCGTTCACATCAACCGTTAAAAATATTGAAAATTTTTTTGAGTAATTTTAACCTCAATTTACCAAAGCACCCCACTCAAAGATTACTTCATTTTAAATAGAAATTTTTTTTTTTACGAAGCCAACAGTAAAAAAAACTTTAATTGCACTGTAAAAAATAGTATTTTTCTAAGCGATTAGATAATTTAATAAAAAATTTGAAAAATGTTATGTTTACCTTAGAATGTATATCAAAATGTATTTAAAATCAATGAAAAAAAAATTATTTTAATTTTTATATGTATATTTCACAAAAATATATTTAACCAATAATCTAGCAATACTAAAAAATTGATAAAATCAATTATCTGTTGGGCTTTAAAAAACTCACAGGGCTCATAAAGCCCAATTATCCAGAACGAGGTTTTCTGATCTACCCGAAGAACTAACTGGATGAGCTCTTCCCTCCCGAGTACTGTGTCATCTATTCTCATCAGAAGAAGATTTTCTTTAACGATGAATTCCGAAATAGTGGTAGCCCTAGCCCTCTCTCTCGTTGGTGGCCTCAGCACTTCCACAGGTTGGCCGTTCGTCGATTCTCGTGTACTTGCTCTTTCTAGGTTATTAGCGCTGTTAACCATCATTATTCGCGAATCGAGAGTCATCTGTTCACTCCACTGTTGAGTTGCTACGCTCCTCCTCGCTTTCGTTTTAAAAGTGCTGATTATGTAATAAAGAGTCTGGCGACATGCAAGTAAAAAGACGCTTATTTTATTTGAATGTGTGTTTGGGTCATAAGGGGAACTTAATTACAGAATTGGCGGAATGAAAATAGCTGGAAAAAAAAAGCGTTGAACATTTTGGATTACTTTTCCTTATCTTCATGCATTTAAGTGTTTGTGCTTATCTTTTAATTTATGCATATGAAACTATTTTCATCATGCTTTATTTAGCAATTCATCACTTGACTCTAAAAACATTATTCTATCAAGCATATGGGCACACTATTTTTTCATTAATTCGCTAAAGCACCAACGGTCTCCATTTATCTTAAATGCAATACGTTGTGAACTCCATAAAACAGAATTGGAGGATTACAAGCTAGTCTTAAACCGCGTGGCAATTTTGATCAAACTTTATAAGCATCTAGAGACACTTTTATCAGATTCTATGAACTAGCATAGCATCGTGGGAACACTACAATATCTACTCATTGTTTGACTCGATCTAATTTTAGTGTTAACAATGTAAGCCACTTTATTCTATCAAGCTGTATTGAATAAAGTTCTATTTGCTGATTATTTTGCTAGGTCTTTTGTTGTTATTAAAACTAATACTTTGATAAAATAATTATGAATTCATCAAATTCTTTTCTCGAAGTTTTCATAAATTATATAAAATTAAATGGTGTTTATCTAAACAAACTTCATATAACATTAATCTCTATAATAAATGTTTATACCATTTGAAATTTTGTAATAATAAAATCATATCTATAAGATAAATGGTTAAATTATTTTAGTGCAAGTAGTGCCAAGTAATTATATGCTATATCATTATAGCTATGATATGCCACAAGAGTCATCTATATGTTATATTGGTAAAAAAAAAAAAAAAAAAAAAATCTATATGTTATATTGGCAATAAGGTAGTTGAAATGTTACCCTTTCATAAAGAGTTTTGATGACGCAGCGTGCATTTGAAAGGTAATAAGCATATCATTAAATTTCAATTATCTCCGAAGTTGTCTTATAATCTCTTTGGATGATATGCATAATATGAATTTTATAGTTTCTTATGAAGTTAATGTATTTTTATGTTGGAAAAATATGCTAACTCAATTAATCGGTCAGCTTCTCAAGGTCATCACTAAATTGCAGTAATATTTGAAAATTCATGTTCTTTATTTTTTTTTCATGTCCATTCATTTGATAATCTTTGATATTTTGATAAATTATTATTATTTACATCGTTATAAGTTGTGAAACATAATTTCTTGCACATATTTAACATTCATTTAATAATGTTTTGCTAGGCAATTTAAGTTAGTGTATTGGAATTTTCTTAGACTTCCAGCGAATACTTTTTAGGATTTTGTGGATACTCATTTTATTTATTTATTTGGTTTTAAACATTAAGAGTGTCTAAAATTGAGCTATGCGTTTTTATTTTAAAGGTGCACTAATAGTGATTCTAAATCCTGCTCCAAACCTCAAGACGCTTGGGCTTTTGCAGGTGATTTATGTACCATGTACATTAGTATCATTTAGTGTAATTTTTTTTTCTATAAATTCTGATTGGGTTCTATCATTTTCTTGTCAGGGTTTTGCTGCTGGTCTTATGATGAGCATATCGTTCTTTGATTTGGCACATAATGCTTTAAATTCAATAGGCTTTCTGAGGGGAAATCTTTGGGTACGGCTACCATTAGTTATGAATTTGCTGATGTCATTTTGGGTTATGAGTGCATCATTTCTTATGGCTTATTCTTTTTGCTTTTACGACTTTCTATTTTTTTTCCTCTTGTTGTCACAGTTCTTTTCAGGAGTTCTCTTCTTTGCTCTAATTGTCAATTTCATTCCAGAGCCAACACTTGCTATTGAGGCAAATAATATACAGGTTTGAATATTTATAATTCCTTTTACAATAACAATTTTATCACATTTTTTTTTACACTACATTTTTGTCGTTCTTGTGGCTTTTCTTTTGTAAATCTTAATATTATGTTTGTTTTTTATCCAAAAAGTGACTAGATCATTGATTTACATGCTTTATTTGATATCCATAGAAGGATGATGATGGGTCAGAGAAAAATATGATGAAGAAATACCGACGGGATGTGTTATTTAGTGGAATTATAACTGCTGTGGGTAAGTTTTTTCGGCATGATCTCTATGTTTTTTAATTGCATATGTATTTTATTGAGAATATTTTGTAATTTGTAAATTTTTTTGTTTGTCTCCATGTTTTTTTTTGGTGGTCTTCTTTTCTTAAATAATCTCACTTACGTGAATTCTTGACTTATTTCTTATTTTAATCCTCTATCACAACTATTTTCCTTTATTAACCAATTTTGATTTTGTTAGAGTATTAAAGGTTTTTCTTTATTTAAATGTTTATGTATGCCTATTCATGTTCTTCAACACTCATATTGTTCAATTATTTAAATAACAATACTAAGGCATAATCTTCTTACTAATGGAGCTGACTACAAGAATTCTTTATCTCCATTGTGCTCTTTCAGCTTCTTCATAAGTTCATAAGTTCTAAGTATGCGAGATCATTGCTAATAATTTCTTGTTATATATTTTTTGGTCTTTCTCTTTTCTTTTCTATTAACATAGCGTTTATTAAACTTTAAATACTGAAGTAGCTTATAAGTTGATGTGTTGTAATTGTGCTGTAATATTCTTCTTACAATATTCACTGTGTTGTTAGCGGATTTTGTCCATTGTTTTCAGTTTTCTCACTTGTAGATATGAATTACTGACAGATAATCAACTAATAAATCTCTGTTAATATTCTTCTAAATATCTGAGAACCACGTGCAGAAAAAATTTGAGAGTATTCATTTCTATTCTTGTATGTACAAAACCCTTAAGAGTTAGTAGCCTCATATATAAACCGTCTATTTCAAAGTTTTATTATACATTATGGTGAATTAGAACAATATCTTTGGGTTCTAAATATTGAGCATAATTCTATGCCCCGGGATCAAATGCCAAATTGGCTAATAAAGCTTAAGTTTGCCACAACGTACTAAAATTCTTAATGGGAAAATGCTTAATATACTAGTGATCATATTTGTGAAAACCAACTAGTGACAAAATTTTGGAGGCAACCTGTGGTGCTGCACAAGATGATAGATTTTGTTTTTTTTGTATAATTAATGTTATGCTATATCATTTACTTTTTGTTTTTGTGGGTTATGTATTTTGTTATTAAGCTGTTTGCATAGCTTCAATAGGAGTGCTATGATAATTAACACAATTTTAAGAATTGTAGTTTATACTTTCTATTCCAAAATGCTTTTTCATCGTCTTTTAAAACATAATTCTTTTTTGACTATTTCCAGGAATTAGTTTGCATAATTTTCCCGAGGGAATGGCAGTGTTCCTGGGATCATTAAAGGTACTGTGATTTTCTCAAGCTAATAGATTTGATCTAATAAAATATACATTTTGCGAAATTTTATGTATTCACTTATGCAAATGATCTCTAGAGATATATGGTTTGGACTGATATTTGAGATGTTTAAACTAAATCTACTTTTTGTTACTTGTTAAAATTTTGGTTGATTTCTTGCCCGATCAAAGTTCTCCTTTTTACCATCGTCTGAAGTATATTTGTTTGTTTCTTGAACTTGAAAATGCATGGCTCTACCCTAGCTTTGCCTACTTCCTTGTCCTTGTATTTTCTTAGAGGTTGATGTGTTGTCTGTGGGATTTATTTTCCTTTACTTGTGAACCTGGTTTATGTACTTGTTTTTATAGGAACATTTTTTATTTGTTTCTTTTCTTTTAAGGCTTTATTGTGACTGGTCTAATGTGTTATCGAACATATGCGTTCAGATTGGTTTCAATAGTTAACCGTCTGATATCGGGTTATTGTTACAGTCTAGCAACAGCGTGCCACATCTTTATATGGTAAATCAGAGAAGTGTAAAGTTGTTTGATAGGGTAGCTAAAACACCCTTTTTGGTAAATAAATCTTTTTGCCATAATATATCGACAGAAATGAAGAGAGAAATTTTAGTTGGTTTCTGTAAACAGCTCTTTGGTATAAGCCTTTAAATATAGCTTAAAACGGATCATTCTTCTGTTAGTTGGTAGCTGTGGTTTATGGTACTTTTCCATATTAAGAAATCTGTATATAAAATTCAGCTGATATCTCTTGATGAATAAAAAAAATTTCAAAATTGTCTCTTATTATAAATTTGACTTGGCTTTTAATGCGCAGGGACTTCATGTTGGTCTTAATTTGGCGCTGGCTATTGCCTTGCACAATATTCCCGAGGTTAGCATTTTTATCACTTTTTATTTTGAGATTTCATTTGAATGTATATATATATATATTATTCATCTTCCAACTACCTAAAACCTACTAAAGTAATGCGTCTCAGTAATGTTGTAAATATATCTCTGCAGGGCGTTGCTGTTGCCCTTCCTGTCTATTTTGCCACCCAAAGGTGTTTTATCTTCATCTTTGATATTAGATGTGTTTAATTTCCAAGTTAATTAAAATTGATATATTTTGGCATAAATGTGTCATCCATCTTGTTCTATTTATCTGGTTAAAATGTGTAGACCCCTTGAACCATTTTTTGCTTATCAGATGCAATTTACTCTCTAAGAATTTCAAACAATCAAATGATCTTGTTTCTTGAAAGGCTTTTGTGATATTGTTTCAAATTGACATTGTTTACAAATACCAGCAAATGGAAAGCATTTAAACTGGCATCTCTTTCTGGCTTTGCGGAACCTCTAGGTGTGATTATTGTAGGTATGCATATATCTGATTACCACAGTACCATTTATTTGTGTTTTTGCTTTTAACATTTCATTGCTTTACAATTGGTGGTTTATTTTTTTTATTTCTTGTAATTTATTTGTATAAGATGACGCATTGTACTACAGTACCATTCTTTACAATTTAATACTTGTATTACTAAGACGGCTTGCTCAAGAGAAATTGTCAATTTGGCACTACTTGTAGAACCATTTGTTTGAGTGTTCCCAAATTTATTCATGTGCACATGACATTGATTCTGAACGTCTCTTCTGTGATTAATGATACTAGCCCCTGCTTGGATTTTTTTTTCTTAAAAAATTTTTTGTCTTGTTTCTATTTTTTTATACAGTTTTGGACTGAGAAAATACAAACAAAAAATGCATATTATATTTCTTCCTAACTGTATAACTTTCAAGATTGTTGTTGATGACTGTGTTGCGTATAGGCTTGATATTATTTAACAAGCCTCATTTATATTCTGATAATATTACCTTATTGGACTTCATCCAATGGTCCTGAAACTGCATTGCTGTGAACACTTCTACTAGATAATGTAACTCTTCTTTGGCCATTACACAGCCCCGTGCAAGTAACAAAATATAATCAAAACCAAAAGATCTCAGAATCCTCAATGTTTGCATTATTAGGGGAAAAGACATTCAGATCCAATTGAATCATGCCTATAATAAATCACCATCGACAATGTTTAGCAAATGATGGCAACAACGGATCTTCTTTTATCTGATCTTAATGGACATGCTTCTATGAATTCCTCAAAGTAAGCACATTCTAATGTAACTATTTCCAAGCGCAGCTTATCTCTTCCCTAGCAACCTGGATCCTGAAATTCTTGAAGGTCTACTTGCATCAGGTATATATTTTTTATTTACTTAAAATAGTTTACCGTTAATAATCCGCTCAAGTTTTTTTATTGCATTTTTTGTTGGTTGTTCAGTTGGAGGAGTAATGGCATTCCTCACTTTGCATGAAATGTTGCCTCTAGCATTTGACTATGCTGGTCCAAAACAGGCAGTTAAAGCTGTCTTCTTTGGCATGGCCTTCATGTCTGCAAGGTTTGTTACATAAAATGATTTTAATTGCCCTATATGACATCTAAACTTGGCTAAAGGGGTGACGTTTGGGAGCGTTCATTCTCTTGGTTCAAAATTTGCATAAATCGAACAAATGAAAATTTTCTTTATGAATGGTGTTGGGGCTCTATTTTAGAACTCTTGAAAGTTTTTTAATGACTGTTTTTCATGTTTGTTTTGACTGTGCGTTAGTGTTTGTTAACTGCAGCTTGTACTTTCTGGAGATCAGTTTACCAAAGGAGTTGAGTATGTAGTCTGAATGATGAACTGTGGTGATGATTGCTCGCTGCCCGATTATCATTCGAAATTCTTCCCTTCCCAGGTTCTTTGCTTAACTGAAAAATACGCTTTAATTCTAGTAAAATTGTTTTTATGTATACATATTAGCCCTTTTTTTTCCTTTTTCATTGGAAAAGGCTTCGATTTAACCAAAGTTTTTATTATTTGAGTATAAATCATGCTTATTTGTTTCTGATCTTAATAGATTTTGGTTCCCCAATCTTTTTTTTTCTACAGAATCTCGGAGCTCACAGTTTAAATCCTAACAAAATAAAATTTCATTCATTGCTGCAAATTGAATGATCGAGTCTATATATATAGATATAATTTACATTATAGATGTTATATTTGTAAATTATACATATTTATCATTTATGTACAATGTGATAAATAATGGATATAATTGTATTGCTGATAAAGTTAAAGTGTTGTTTAGATCAATTGATGTGATGTCTTTTATTGTAAGAAGTTGCAGTAATCTCTGATAATTGGCGCTATTCTATTTTAATCCTAATCACAATTTAAGTTTTGGTTTAGCTAATCCCTATTCTTATAATTGTATTTGAAGTTGAAGACGCTTAAGAGATGAATGTAGACACATAAGCACCATATGTATGTGTATGTATACACATATGTATATGTGCACACATAAAAATGTTGAATGGTAAAATATCATTCATTCTTTGTTTTCTTGGTTATCATAATTCATCAGTATAGCAATTTTAATTAATAAATGATTTCAAAGGAGCATTAAAAAATTATTAAAATTTATTAAAATTATTAAACAATATAATATTTTATGATAAATTTATTTCTTAAAAGTAGACTATTTTTTTTCTAAAGAAGATTCATAATCTTAACCATAATGCTAAAACTTCATTCATGATTATTTTTAATTATTAAAATAAATCTATAATCAATATTATTTGTATTCTTAATTTATCAAAAATATAAATATAAAAATATTAATTACTAAACCATACTATTATTCACATTATTTTGATATTCTAAAATTACTTTAATCATAATATCAATTACTAAAGCTAACACCTACATTTACTCTCCTATAGGAAATGTAGGGCACACAACAAAGACCATAAAAATAAACCCTCTATCAACCACTAGAAGAAAATGAGCCTAAATTAAGCATACTTTTTATAGGCACTTAATAACTGAATTAACTAAGAGGACTCTTATAAAGCCTCTCTTTCCCTAACCTTTCTTCCTCAGCCTGCATAAGAGAAATAATCTCTCCCATCAAAATAACTTCTTCTCTACACAAGATGGAGATGAAGAAGATCGCCTTTGCCGCTCTCATTGTCGCCGCCTCTGCCTCTGCCATTCTGGCCGCTGAGGCACCTGCCCCTGCTCCAGCAAGTGGCTCGATGGCCGTCGCCCCGGCCTTTGGCGCTCTTCTAGGGACATCAATCTTCTCCTTCTTGGCCTTCTACTTACACTAGATATAAATGATGGTTATGATGATGTTGTGAGATTAAGAGGGATTCTACTACTAAATATCTATGCGTAATTTGTAATTGTATTGTGGGCATTAAATAAATGAGAAATTGATATGTTATTATATATGTGTTATCGATTTTGGCTTGTTAATTAATATAAATTTTCTTAAAATTTAAGGAATTAGTAGTCGGATCAGACTGGCATGTTTAACTGATTGATTTGTAAACCGGCTAGTTTGTCTGTTGGGCTTAAGGGTGGATTCGAGTCAAGTTCGAGCAAGTTAGATCAGACTCAAACTCAAAAGTTAAAGCTGAGTTCGACTCAAACTTGACTCGAACTCAAATCGAGCCAACTCAGATTATATGCTTATATATCTATTTTTAAGAAAATGGGGATATGTCATGAGATGCGTGGGTCGACAATAATTGATATTGATACTTAACGCGCCAACTTAAAATCATAGAATTGTATTTATTGTATATTTTAACGGCAATTGACCAAATATTGATTAAGTAATTATTATATGTTAGGATGGCATGACCTAACCAGTTATCAGCCTAACTATAGTGTCATCATCTCCAACAAATGGGTGATGCCTTTGAATTTAGAGGTTGTTTTTCAATTTGATGCAACTGCCTATAATTGATTTGAATAAAACAACATGCCTCCATCAAGTAATCAAAATTTTAATTTTAAATCAAATTTTAATTACAATCAAATTAGCACAATTAACAAGATGACTAAGTAATTTGATTTTCAAAATCAATAAACTTCGATTATTAGCCATCCAATTAGTTATACCAGCACGATCCCTACATCCCATTTAACCTTCCTATAAGTTCAATTAACCCTAAATTTAGAGATTGTTTCAAAGCATTTCAAATAATCATATGCATGAAATTGGTTCCGCCTTCCAAAGTTAAATTTGTTTAATTATTCCAAGGATTATTTTGTGACTGATGGCTTAATTTAGTATCGATACCTTTGGAACCCACATCTAGACCCTATGTGCACGATCTAATTCTAATAAATACTCACCCATGGATGTATCTTAATTAGTTTAACTCATACTTATTTAGATATTCGTGAATTTAAATTATAATGTTTGAATGATGGAGTTGACATACGTGTTGAATATATATTATATAGATGAGTAGGGTAATTAATCATATTTACTAAGTCTTGGCTCTTGTGCTACAGTATTACCTATGTTTTCTTTGGAATTTTTATTTAGATCATTAGTGATTATGATGATAATTATTAATTGTGAGTAGTCATTAGGACTAAATTTGTTACCTAATGTGGCGACCGGAGATCGAAGTTCGAGAGTCTTTAAAGAACAATTCATCTTAATGTAAATATATACATTTTTATAAACAAAAGGACATAAAATAATAAAAGTCCAAAATCCAATTATACATTTAAAGATAGAGCCAAAATATATATTAAATTTTATAACAGTTTATCTTTTACAAAATAAAGATATAATATTCACATTCTCTCGCTTCTTTATTTCTTCTTCTTTTATTTGGCAGATCTTCTAAACTTTAATTATCAAAACCTGAAAAACACAGTTACCAGTCAGGTAGGAGTACGCAAATCGTTCTTATAAGTTTCAGCATTCTTATTTTGAGCCATTTTCTTTTCCCAAACTCTTAAGCACCAAGGTATTGTCCGCTTTGGCCAGAAAGGCCTCACGGTTTTGCCCTCAGAAGCTAATTTTCCAGTAGGTCACATATCCTGGGAGTGCTCCCACCTGAGCACACTTAACTTTGGAGTACTTGATACCTTTAATGCTAAGACTACAAAACTAGTATACACATGTAAATCCTAACTTAGCTTATGTTGTGCCTTGGTAAATTTTCCTATGTTTACAATTCCTTAGGATTAAACAACTTCTTGATCTTTGAAAATAGGTTCTTCATCACACAGTTAAATCTTATGGGTATGCTTTGACCTTATCTATTTATGTAATGTTTGAAAGATTTTAAGCATCTAATAAGGAAATTTTTAAGTTAATCAAATGTATGTAAACTAATGCTACTTTAATTCATAATTTATTCTCTTGATCAAGTAACAATGTGTACGCCTATTAGCAGAGAAATTGCAAAGCCATTGCATGATAAGCCATTATGATCAAATGAATGACAGGTTGAGAAAATGAATGAACACAAATACAAGCGTGCGCGCGCACACGGATATATATATATATATATATATATATATATATATTATTGATAAGCTCCAAACTATTGATGAATTCAAATATTGTGAAGATCTAGGACTTTATTACTTTTCTTTATTAAATTTCTAGTAAGTTCTTGTAATATCATTAATGGGTTTAGTGTTTCAATCTAACTTAATTAAATGTATTCACTTAAGCTTGGTCCAAGATCTTTTATCTCTAAGGTTTTTTAAGGATTAACATATAGATGAACCAGTCTTCAAGTCTTCCATTACCCATGGACCTTTGAATTTGGTATGGATTATTTTGATGATGTGACTTAATATAATGTTATTATTATTATACAATACTAATAACCTCCAAAATAGTGATGATTTCAAATATTGTGAAAATATAGTGTTTTAATATTTTTTTCTTTGCTAAATTTCAGGTACATATGTTATTATAATTTCATTAAAAAATAGTATATATTTTTCTTTCTATGTGATTACATGAGATTGCTTTAATTAAAATGCAAGCCATGTATATTCCAGTATACACAGTTGATTGACTCATTAAGAGTATATTATAAAAATGCATTATAGTTAAATTGTTATATAAGAACCTAATATACACTGTAGAGTTCTATAATAAACTAATATGGTGACCAACAAAAGTTATTGGATATTAAGTGTGACAACTCAAATCCTTACTAAGACAATTAAATTCAATACTTGACTCCATTGAGCTAAGATTAGGATCCTAAGCTAGTTCAAAAATAGGTCAAACCAAATACACTTCTATAAAGAGTATATTGTTTTGATCTTAATACCCAAATTTGAGAGAAATCTCGATAATAAATACTCCTAAATTAATTTCTGAAATTTTGTATTTCAGAAAATAAGAAAAATAAAATATAAGTCTAAATTCAAAAATTTTAGTATCTTCCCACATTTGGGAGCAATCTCGATAATGGATACTCATAAATTAATTTCTGAAATTTTATATTTCAGAAAATAAGAAAAATAAAATATAAGTATAAATTCCAAAAATTTAATATCGTTGGATTCAGAATAATAAAAGAATGTTACATCAAAAATTTCGGTAAAATTAAAGTACCAGATTGCCCGTAATTAATTTGTAAATTTTTTAACTTCAAAAATTAATATAAAATAGAAAAATAGCTCCAAATTAAAAAAAACAATAGTTGAAAATATTTGACTTATTAAAATGCACATCCTCATCAAGTTTCGTTAAATTTGAAACAATGCAATTAATTTAAATTGCATTATTTGTATTTAATATTTCTTTAATTCATTCTCTCTCTTCCCCTCGTGTGATTTACTTGCATGCCCTAGAGCACACGGCGAAAGAGGCCTCCCCCCTAGTTGCCATGCGCTCTCTCCCCTGCCTGGCTGCCCAGCCACATCAACCGGTGGGCTACCCTCGGTCGACCCCCCCTTTCCCTCCCTCTTTCCCCTATAAATAGGATTTCTCCCCATCTCTCAAACCCCACACCCCCTCTCCTCCTACTCCAACTGACCGCCGCCTCCCTCCTAGCCTCATCGGCCCTCTAGCCAGTCACAAACAATATAATAATTATACTAAATAAATTTATATAATTCTTTGACAATACTTTGGAAAAGGCATCTAAATGGGGAACAATAATAAGATATGCACTATTTTTCAATTATCATCATAATACAATTTGCAATGTCCATATGTGCACTTATTGTTAATTTTTTTGCCACCATTATAGTAAGTGGTAATATTTATTACATGAATTTTTATTTCATATGACAACATGATAGCATTAAATTATAATTATATAAACTTCATAGCTAATAAGTATATTGTCTAATCATATGGAGAAATTATAATATTGCTTGTGGAAAAAATCAACAAATTTTCTTAACATTTTTCATGTAATTGTAATATCATTTTATAACAATTGTTACATTGATGGAGTTCCAACATATAAATTTGCAATAAGTACAATAATATGGTAGTAATATGGAGTTTTTCAATATAGTTAACTTTATTCTTAGCATACTTGCAATGATTCTATATTTAAAAAATGTAAGCTTATTAATACATTGTTTTTAATGTGTTTTGAATTATTTATGTGTATCCAATTCTCATAAAATGTTATGAAAATACTTCTCTTATATCATTGCATGCACCATTGCAATAAATTATATTATCTGATTCAATGATATAATTTATATACAAAAATGCAATAATTATCATTTGAGCACCAAAATTTAATTATGTTTCATTGCATAGTTTTCCAACATATAAACTTTAACAACAATTTGATAATTATTATTTCACCTTCAATTTTATGACAATGATCAAGAATGTTTTAAGATTTTACCACAAAAAAATTTCTTCTTTATTAAATCCATTGATAGATCATAGCTTTAATCAAGAATAATCCCAAAACATACAGTAGTAATAAAAACATTTCATATTGATTGAGGGAATTACAGCATCACAAATGACATAATAAGTTTAAGAACATCAGCATCAAATCAATTGAGAATTTTGTTTATCTTTTATCGATCTCACGCCCTTCATTCCATATCTATTGCCAGTAGAAAGCCATAAATGATAGAAGCGAGGTCCCTAAAAGGGCACCAAAGGCCGGGGCAACAACTAACGAGCCACTTGCCGGGGCCGGGGCTGGGGCCTCGACTGCAAGAACGACAATGGCCAAGGCAGAGGCCGTGAGAGCTGCAAAGGCGATCTTCTTCATCTCCATCCTCTCCGACCTGCAACGATGAAATGGTATGCAGAGAGGATGTTATTTTAATGGGAGAGATTATTTCTCTTGTAGGATGAAGAATAAAGGGAAGAGAAATGAAGGCTTTATAAGAAGTGTGCTTGTTAATTTAGTTATTGGGTGCCTATAAAAAGTATCACTAAAAATAAGCTCCCTTCTGTCTTGTGGATGATTTGAGGAGAGCAACCTTAGCTCTTTAATTAGAAACTTATTTTGTTATTATTAGATGTCAAACTTAATTATTTCTTGATTATACAAAGAAAGAATACTAATTTCTCAAATAACTTGCACTTTTTTTTAATAGATTGTTTGAGATAATGTAAAATCAGTATAAAGTTAAAAAAAAAAATCAAAGAAATTGATATTATCAGGATTTGGTACAAAATAAAATGGGTAAAATAATTTTACGCACTATTTTGACTGACTCATTATATATATATATATATATATATATATATATATATATATATATATATATATATTTTTTTTTTTTTTTTTGGAAAAAGTCATCTCGGCACAATTTTATTAGCTAAAATAAAATATACAAAAACAGGGCTGCGAGGATACAAAGATTCCTAGCCAACTAAAAATCTGAAAACAGTCCCAAAAATCCACCAGTCTTTCAATATGGCTCATTATATATATATATATATATATATATATATATATATATATATATATATATAATAAGATTAAATAATTTACATTCAAATAAGGCAAATTTGAAGAACAATGGGAGCCTTTCAACCGAGCGAACAAGAATGAATTTCATTTTGAACAATTCCGTACATTTGAACATACAAATCTCATTCGAATCATTCTGTGATTTCATTCGAACTGAGTTAACCAAGGAAGGAAGTGCGGAAGACTGGTGGATTCTGCTTATAGAGAAATGGTCAAGGAAGACAAGAGACGCAATCCTCCACCTACCTTCATATATTTTAATTTTATTTTGCTTGTCAAGTTTTGAGAATGAATATACTTTTAGAATTGGACAAGTTATAGCATTCAATAATTTCTTTCAAAATATTCCAAACTTATACTCAAAGGAGTTAACCAAAGAAATTTTCAATTCTGTTTTCTAAACTATTTTTTTTGCTATTTACCATCACTAGAATGAATTTTGATTCAAATCCTTCTTTCACTTCAGTCAAGATGACAATAACGTCAGAGTCATCCTCAACTTCTGAAGAGATTAGGACATTAGTGGAACTAGTGAAAGTTCTTATGGAGACTCAAACACAAGCAGCCTAGAGGTCTCTAAACCCACCAAATCCTTATGTTATACAAGTTAATCTTAATACAACACATAGACCTACTATGGACGAATTTTTGCACACTTTTCTCTGCATAAATCCTCCAACATTCTATGGATCTGCCACTCTCATTGAGGTAGTAAACTGGTTGAGGATAATCGAGAAGAATCTATTAAGTATCAAATGGCACATAATAGGAGACATCTCGTGGGAGGAGTTTGAAGAAGTATTTAGATAAGAATTTGTTCCACTTTCTGCTCATGCTATTATTGAGGACGAGTTAATTCAATTAATCTCCAAATATAGATGATTTCAAATATTGTGAAGATCTAGGAGGCTAAATTTCAAGTACATGTGTTATTATAATTTCATTTAAAATTGTATGTAATTTTCTTTCAATATGATCACATGAGATTGTTTTAGTTAAAATGCAAGTCATGTATATGCTAAATTTACAATGTTTATTGCCCCATTAAAAGTTTATTATAAAAATGCATCATAGTATGAAGAGTTACATAATATGATCTGTAGAGTTCTAAAATAAACTAATATGATGACAAACAAATGCTATTGAATCTTAAGAGAAATGTGCATACAGATGAACCCATTTTTAGAAGAGTAGTCTAGATTGCAAATGTATTGGCCAAAAAAGCAGAAGCCAATTATTATATTATATTTATTTAAATGATTTTATATAATTTATTTAGATATCAAAAGGAAAAAGCATATTCACCAAAAGAATCCAATAATGATTGTGTGGATCTTAAAGTGAGTTAGATTGGTACTCTTAATGACATTACAAAAGAATGTTTAGGTCTCAAGAAAGTGCATTTAATGATCATTAGTGAAGTGAAAAGGGCATATGATCACATTTGTAATGTAGTAGCTATTTTGTTGAAAGAATTATATTATTCTTAAATGCTTTTTTGGTAAGCTATGCTTAATTTAAGTTCACATGTTTAGCAATACGAGTTTATTTTGCATTATATTTCATTCAATATATTGTAATGATTTTTGTACTTAGCTCATTGCTAACATAATTCAAATGTCTGAGCACTTATCATGTGTCAGATCATGGAACATAGAACTCGAGCCAAATCCGTTGAGGAGCCCAAGCTAATCACCTTGTAAGGCGAGGATCAACTATTGTTGTTATTATCATAAGCTTAATATATATATTTTTTATTTTAATTTCAATTCAAATGTTGTATTAAAAGTATTAACGACTCAATATTTGATGTTATGTTGAGATCATTATATTAATGGATATATTTGTTTTTATTGTGCTTAAATGAATAAAAAAATTAAAAATCAAACTTTGTATTTCAATATAACAACTCTTTTGTTGTTTAGATGTGCTTATCATTATTAATATCTGCCATTTTGATGATCTTGAAATAATGATATTGTTGTTAATAATGTATATATTAATAAGGGATGATTTGCAAGTTTATAAATTTCATGTGATATATGATTATTTAATATGATAAGTTATGCTAAATAAATTTATATAGGTCTTTGACAATACTTTAAATGGGGAAACAATAATAAGATATGCACTATTTTTAAATTATCTTCATAATACAATTTGTAATGTCCATAGGTGCACTTGTTGTTATATTTATTGCCACCATTATAATAAGTGGCGATATTTATTACATGAATTTTTATTTCATACAACAACATTATAGTATTAAATTATAACTACATAAATTTCATTGCTAATAAGTATATTGCCTAATCATATGGATAAATTATAATATTGCTTCAAAGATGTAAGCCCATTAATACATTGTTTTTAATGTATATCCAATTCTCATAAAATTTTATAAAAATACTTCTCTTATAGCATTGCATGCACCATTGCAATAAATTGTATTATCTGATTCAATGATACAATTTATATACAAAAATACAATAATTATCATTTGAGCACCAAAATTTAATTATGTTTCATTGCATAGTTTTCCAACATATAAACTTTGACAACAATTTGATAATTATTATTTCACCTTCAATTTTATGACAATGATCAAGAATGTTTTAAGATTTTACCACAAAAAAATTTCTTCTTTATTAACTCCATTGAGAGATCATAGCTTTAATCAAGAATGCAATATGTATACCTCTCATAATCCCAAAACACAATAGTAATAAAAACAGTTTATATTGATTGAGGGAATTACAACATCACAAAGGACATAGAATAAATGTAAGAACATCAGCATTAAATCAATTGAGAATTTTGTTTATCTTTTATCGATCTCACGCCCTTCATTCCATATCTATTGCCAGTAGAAAGCCATAAATGATAGAAGCGAGGTCCCTAAAAGGACACCAAAGGCCGGGGCAAGGACTGACGAGCCACTTGCCGGGGCCGGGGCTGGGGCCTCGACTGCAAGAACGACAAAGGCCAAGGCAGAGGCCGTGAGAGCTGCAAAGGCGATCTTCTTCATCTCCATCCTCTCCGACCTGCAGCGATGAGTTGGTATGCAGAGAGGATGTTATTTTAATGGGAGAGATTATTTCTCTTGTAGGATGAAGAATAAAGGGAAGGGAAATGAAGGCTTTATAAGAGGTGTGCTTGTTAATTTAGTTATTGGGTGCCTATAAAAAGTATCACTAAAAATAAGCTCCCTTCTTTCTTATGGATGATTGGAGGAGAGCAAGCTTAGATCCTTTAATTAGATGTTGGACTTAATTATTTCTTGATTATACAAAAAAAGAATACTAATTTCTCAAATAACTTTCACCTTTTTTTTTTAATAGATTGCTTGATATAATGTAAAATCAGTATAAAGTAAAATTTTATATGAAATAAAATGAGTAAAATAATTTTACAAAGTATTTTGATTGAGTTACTATATATATATATATATATATATATATATATATATATATATATATATATATATATATATATATATATATATATATATATATATATATATATAAGAATAAATAGTTTACGTTCAAATTAGGAGAATTTGGAGAACAAGGGGAGCCTTGCACCCGAGCGAACAAGAACGGATTTTATTTCGAAGGATTCCGTACGTTCGAACGGACGAATCTCACGGGAATCGGTTGAACAAACAATTTGACGAATTCGAAAGATTCTTCTTCGTTCGCTAGCCCTAAAAACTTAGTTTTTAAAGGATAATTTTACTCTTAAATTATTCAGAATATCGTCTCACAGATTATTTTATTTCAAACAAAAAATATTAAATTTTATCTTAGATTTCACCGTAACTATATGAAGCCCTAAATTTTAAAATAGATAAAGTATAAAAAACAGATTCAAATAAGTTGCAACAGATTTGGGCAAAAACTAGATGACTTAGAAAGATTAAGCAAAGTAGCTTTTAATTGGAATGCAAAAAAAAGGTTTAATCTTGGAACTGGTGGCCCTCAAAGGTCTGGCCAAAGGCCCAGTGGGAGGGAGCCACGGCGAATGAAGTGGCCCTTCTTCCATGGCTTCCGGTGACTTCGAAGGAGAGCGACTGGCCCTTCAGGTCAGCATTGCAGTGCCAGTTCTGGCCCCAATTCCTCACCATCGGAGTCCAGCCGGTGGCTCTCGACCCTTTGATCCTCACCATCAGCACCTGTCCGTCAAATCCCGCGTTGGTGATCAGCACCTGGCAGAAGTAAGACCAACCTCTTACTGTGAACCTCATTCCCCCTCTCCTCCCGCACTTTGCCCTGACTCAGAAAAAACCTTTTTTTATTTTACTTCTTTATTGGATTAAATTATGTTTAAAATTAACTATTGAGGAATTAAATTAAAAACGATTTACAGAGCAGAGAGAAAAATAAATATATGATTAATAATTAAAAATTGTTAAAACAACTAAAAATTTAATGAGATATTTGTTGTAAAATAAAGCAAAAAAATAAAAATAAAAGATTTTTACAAAAATAATGCAATTTTTCAGAAACTTGAAAAGCATAGTGGAACCTTCGGTACTGAACGGGCACAATGTCAGCGGCGGGGGCGGCAATGGAAGCAAAGGCAGGGAGGGAGAGATGGAAGTGGTGGCGGGGAAAGTTGCACCAGCCACCGCTGTCGGATGGGAGGCCATAGTCAGGGGCGCAGAAATCGACGGCTGAGATGACCGCAGAAGGGCTCCCGTTGAGGCAGTACAGTGTGTGGTCCACGCAGCGGATCTCGAAGCAGTTCCCGCACGCCACTCCTCGCTGGAAAATCTCGCCGCTCACCGCCGCCGTCATTCTCCGAAGGTGCTCCGGGCCGTACCCGCAGGCTCCCCATCCAGAAGAAGAAGAAGAAGAAGAAGAAGAAGAAGAAGAAGAAGAAAGGGCTCCTCCGTGCGTAGCTGTGGCGAAGCTCCATTCTGAGTCTGCTGTGATTTCAGCAGAGGCAAAGGCGCAGCAGCCCGAGGGGAGGAGGATAAGGAGGAGGAGAAGGGCCATTAAAGTGCAGCCGTACCACCACTAAAAAACTGCTTTTGCCCATTTTAAAAAGACTTTATTTCGGAGCCTCACTTTTATATATTTGCATAGAAAATGCTAAAATTCTAAAAACATTAATCAAAAAAATTTTTTATCAATAAATTTTATTTTATTCTTTTCTATATATAAATTAACACAAATAATATATTATAATATATTGTAAGAATTATGTATTTACACACAAAAAAATTATATTATATATATATATATATATAATATTATTTCATAAAATAGTTTTATAAGAAATAAAGAGAGATGATTTATAATCTTTTATTTTAAATAGGAATGAGTTTATAAATAAACAACTTTGTTATATGTACAATTGCTACCTTATAAGAATAAATTTGAGATATGTGCAAATAATTTAAAATTAAAAAATTTGCAAATTTATCCGTGCGATAAAATTGTTTACAGATTTACCCATGTTGGAATTGGTGTATTTGGGGACTGGTTGCCTTTGCTTTTCCGGACTTCGCGTGCGAAGAGGGAACCATTGATTATTTTGTTAATTTTTCTAAAGTTTCAAAAATAATACTTTAGAAATGATATTTTTACAATTATTATTATATTTTTATTTATTATTAATTTAATATTAAATTAGATACATTAATTGGAATTGTGAAAGTGCCGTAGAGATTTTCACAATTTCCTTAGTTTAATAATTTATTCTACATATATAATATTAAATTAAAATTAATCAAAAGTTATTTAAAGTAAAACATTTAAAAATAGAGGGTATTAAGCTTATATAGTTACGATAAAATAATTTGATTACAATATAATTTTTATTTGCAGTATAAAATTTTTTTATTCATTGCAGTAAAATTGTAATTTCTTGGCTTGCGGTGTTGTTGCTTTTTCTAATACTAATGTGCTATTGGTTCAATTGTATTTTTGTAACAACTCAATATTATTACTATGCTAATTATACCTAAAATTTTCAAATTAAAATAAAAATTATAAATCAAATAAAAATCAAATAAAAATACTTTAAATTGAGAGCAATAAAGGGTCCTTGATATTCTCCTCCTTCTGGCAGCATCTCCCTCTTCTCCTCCATGATCGAAGATCGACCTCCCTTGTCGCAAGCCATCTCCTTCGAGTCCAACGAACTTGCTTCCTTGCTGCATTAAGGGCATCGTCCAGGCTGGGCAGCGCCTATTCACTTCTGCCACCGCACAGCAGACAGCCGGTCCCCTTCCTCACTACTTGACGGCAAGCCAAAATCAATCCTCCTTCATGGCTGAGCATCAGCCCACCTCCTACATAGCCGAGTAGCAGTCCTCCTTTTTCATGGTCGAATCTCCTCTCTTCTCTCATAGCTGATCCCTCCATTTCAATCAAGCAAGCTGCAACCCTCTCTATTCTCATAACTGATCCATCATCTACCAGGTGTCAACCTCTTTACCTGGGCCAAAATTCATACTCTTCTTTGGCCGAGATCAATAATTTCTTCCTATTATAACGAGTTCAATATCAACTCTTATTTCTTATTTGAATTTTTAAATATTATATATATATATATATCATAAAAAACACTTCTATATCAATTATCAATTTTAGTACATAATTTTTATATATTTTTTAAAAAATATGGATGACTAGATTTTGAGAATCAAATAAATTAAAAAATTATCATTAAATTCACTTTTGATTGTGAAGCCTATAAAAATATATATTTTAAATCATAAATCATAAATCATAATTTAAAAAATTATTACTCTTGATTTAAGAAGAATGCATTTAAAACTTTTATGAGTAGGATATAATTAGTGTTATTTAGTTATTATGCTTAAGAGAGTATTTTTTTTTCAATCTTCCTTTGACACCTACTTAAAATTATAGAACACATCTCAAAATTATTCTATATAAATAGTTTTTTCTTTGTATACATGTTTTTAGATTGTGTAATAATGTTTTATAATATAATAATCACTATTAATCGACATCGAAAGTATATTTTTGTGATTATAATGCTCAAGTTTGAAGATAATCCGACGAACGGATATTCCTATAGTAATTATTGAATATTTTAAATAAAAAAAATTAGAAAAATTAAATATAAATCCAAATTTAATAATTTTGATGCAAAAAATTTTTATCAAATTTTGAGGGTCGGATTGTCCGTACTTAATTTTTGAAATTTTTAAACTTCAAAAATTAATTAAGAATAAAATATAACTCCGTATCGAAAAAATTTTGTTCGAGGATGCTCATCTCGTCAAGGCGGACTTTTAGGTCAAGTTTTGTTAAATTTGAAAATCAGACGGCGTAATAATTTTTTTTATAAAGAAAATGAAAGATTCTTTTCATTTCTCCTTCTTCCCGATGGACCCCTCCCTCTTTGCCCTAACCTCAAGCTGCAGCAATGGAGGCCGGTTTGATTTTAAATCTAAAAGATGGTTTTAAATCAGAAAATAAATCAATTGTCTCAATTGTGCATAATTCACCTAAAAGGTTTTTGACTCTTAATTCTAATTTCAATAATTAGGTTTTACTTATGATTTTTCTTAAAATCATCAGTTGAGAATGTCGTATACACATATTTGGTATATTTCCAAGAAATGTGAATTTAGCACTTAGTTTGTTTAAGTCACACATATTAAAGTGTTCTTCGCTATGAGGTATCACCTGTTGGCAATTTTTATTTTAATCAAACTAAGGAATTAAGTCCATATTCATAACAATCCTATGATTGATTAATTTACTATAAGCGAGATTGTATCCGCCTAAGCCCGCATAATAGCACAAAGACAAATGTTACTTATAGTGACTCAACAATTCATGAATACTGTTGGAGAGATCGAACACTCTGGATTTACACTACTATACTCAACTAATAATCTAAGTTCAGTCAATGCTATTTAATCAACAAGGATCATAAAGGCAATGAGATCTAGACTACAGAGAGGTGAATTCTACATAAGGGTCCAAGGATGTGACCAAAAAAATCACCCAATATATGTTACTACCGTATTGGAGAAAACTCATTATAATTACTTTAAGTGATTCTATGTAACAACCTAGATTATTACTTAGATCATTTAGGACTAATCCAAATCATAATTATTATTCGAGTATACTAATTAAGTCATTATAAGTTTACCACAAATATTTAGTTCAAATCAGGAGTTAATTGGATCAAATCCTGATTTTGGAAATTTCAAGAACCTTGGAATTTGATCTATTTAATTTGACCTCAAATTAAAAATTCGACCTCATCATTTCATTCATCACCCTTGAATTAGCTAAGGGTGAAATTTTGGAAATTTTTGGAAGTTGTCAAATTTTCGGTGAATATTTTAATATATTTAAATAATTTAAAAATAAGAAAAATAAATTCTCGTCAAAATTAAAATCCGACTTTGCCGTTGCGTTCCTCACCCCCAAACTAAGGGTGAATTTTTGAGAATTTTAGGAACTCATTTGATTATTTAATTTTTAAATAATTAAATTATAATTAATAATTAATTAAAATAATAATTATTATTATTATTATTTTATTTTATTCTTTTTTTTTGTTCTTCTTCATCCTTCCGCATGTAATGCATTCATGCATGAGGTGGCATTTTGCCACCATTTTAAGATCCTAAAAATTTTCTTATTTTAAATCTCATTTCAATCTTAAGCATAATTGATATCATTTGGATATATTCTAGAGTAGAGTAGCAACTTCATCTTCCTCATTTAAGCTCCAAAACAAACACTAAATGTATCATCTATTTTTCTTTAAGCCTGAATTAGAGTTGTAATTTATTTATTTATCTGCAAAATTAGGAGGCGTATTTGGTATTAATAAAAATATCTTGATGAGAGCTTTCTATTGATATATGGTACACCTCGTGAGGAGATCTGTATAGGGCGAAATTTGATCCTAAAGTGTTAATTTTTTTTTAAATTTGAGTGGCTGCATAAATTATTTAAGAAATTAAATTTTTTTTTCTGTTCTTAAGTAATTGCTTATTCAATCCATTCCAAATTTTCAAAACTTCATAACTTTATAATTACAAATCCAAATATAGTGATCTAATATACTATTTTGATCAGAAAAATACAATAATTAATATTATGCAATTAGTTTTTCTATTTGGAGATTAATTTTATTAATTATCATTTAAACTAATTAAACCCCTTAATCTTAAAATTTGATTAATTCATAACTTAGTCAATTTAGCTTCAAATCATATAATCCACTATATACATTTGATCAGGAGAATGTGTAAGATACTAATATGTAAGAAAAATCTAATTTCTGTAATTATATTTCTTAATTTTGCCTAATTACTCTGAAAAATAGATTAGTAAAAATTAAGCTCTTAATTATCCAAAATTAGAAGTTCAATTTGCTGATAGCTCATAGTATAGTTTAGAATATAGTGGTAAAGTTAATTTTATAATTTTTTGATTAATTTCACTAATCACTAACTAATTATCCTAAATTTTGATTATATAAGATTAGCAAAATTAGAGAACCAAATTGAGTGATTCAAGTTTCTCATAGTTCCTATAGTATATTAAAACCTAGTTGTGTGATTAGTTTAGTGATTATATGATTAATTTTACTAATCACTCACTAATTAAGATGAATCTTAATTAAGCCATAACTTAACCAAATGAGGTCCAATTTTGGTCTTCTCCCAATTAAAGTAATCAATGGATTATAGGAAAGCTATAGCCACTAATTTTACTGAATTTAAATTTCAAATAAAAAAGTTAAGTTTTTGACCCCTCATTTTGTAAACCCTAATTTCCTTAATTAGCCATAATTCTTGTATTAGCTATAACTTAGCCAATACATATCAAAATTTAATGATTTTAGGTTCTATAGAAATCTTAGACAGCAAGCTATAATAAACTGATAGAAAATTTAGAATTCATTAAGTAAAACTACTAAATTGCCCCTATGAGTCAAATTCCATAATTTGATCTTATAAGGCTTAATAATCAACCAAAATTGATGTACTTACTGTCTAAGCTCATATTAGATAGTAAGTAATCATTAGCCACTAAAAATTTCTAATTTAGAATCCTAAATCAAAAAGTAGATTTTTAGACCCTAAAGGAGGGGCAAAATGGTCATTTTGCCCAAAGTTAGGGTTTTTAGGCCCTAATTTCATGTCATAATTGCTAAAATCAGTGAGTTTAATAATTTAAAATAAAATTTTATTTAATTAATCCATTAATTAAGTTCCAATCAAAATCCTTAGTTTTTCTTAAGAAAATTCTAAGTAATCTTCATCTTTCTTTCTTAAGCCTTTACCTCTTTTCCTTAATTCTCCTTATAAAATTAGTTAGGATTGGAGCTTGAGTAATCATCTTAGTGTTTAAGAGCTCATCTCTTAGGAATTAGGATTAGTTCTTAAGTTAGAGTTTATTTATTAAGTAAAATATGTTACTCAATAAGTGAAGCCTTGATTTTGATATTTTATAAATTTTTATAGTTTATTTATGATTATTTGATCTTTTAACTTTATATTTAAGAATAAAGATTCATCCTATTAAGTATGACTTCACTTAATAGGATTTACTTTAATCTTAATCTGTGAGTTTTGGTATTAAAACCTAGTCCTTTAGGATCACCATTTGGATTAAGTAGTTAAACCTCAATATTTGGAGTTTAATTCTTAATCATTTCATCTCGATTTGAATAATCAAGATGTTTTGGGTTGCTTAAAATCATCAAAATAGGTCATTTGATTTATTGTTCCATTTATAGTCAACATCGATTTATTTATAATTAGGACCTAGCTAATCATAATTATTTTTAATTTATAAGGTCGTGAATCTGAGTTACACTCGATAGTAGGAATTATAGATCCTGAACTTGTGTAACTTAGAGTAGATAGAATGAATAAATTAGATAATAATGGATATCACCTATGTCCTAGTAGAGTCTCTTGCTCACTTTGAAAATTGATGCTTTGCTTACTTTATTTTGTGCCTTATACTTTGTTCACATATATTGGACATAGGATATTTGATAAGTATCTCATGTTATCCTTGAATTTGTATTAATAATATTTATATTTTATCGATGTTCTTAATTATGTAGAGTGTAATCTAATTAGTCTATCTCTCGGTTCCACTTATCTCATCTTATATTTCTTGTGTGACTGTTGGCCCGATTCTGATATGGTAGTACTATTTTAGGTGCACTTCTACTTAGTATTTCTGCCTCTCAGTTCTACTTATCTCATCATATACTTCTTATGTGGCTGTTGGCCCGGTTCTAATATGGTTGTAAGTGAGTTCTTATATTTTCCTTTCAGATGGCAAGTTTGGCCAATGCAGTGTTTCAGCTTATACTTTATGTTTCAGTTTACTTTATTATACTTCTATCACTTTCTTATTTACTGTTTTACTGCATTACTAGCTCTATTTATTTATAGGTTGCTAGTCTTGTTCATTACTTATATCTTTATAAGATGTTAGTCTTGCTTTTCAATTACTTAAATGTTTCACATTTTTATTTTACTTCATATTAATTAGCATATACTTATTTTAATCATAAGCATATTTAAGTTGAGTTGACTTTCAATTATATTAGTACTTAGTCTTTATTTTATAAATTAACATTGTTGTAGCTATACTTGGAGGTATGTGCTTACTTCCTATTTTGTTAAGTTATAGACTTATAGTTTATAACTGCCTTTTTTTTCATACGCATTCAGCTCCTTTACCGCTTGTTTAATTTTAAAGTATATGGTGATATCTAAATTAACATAATAAAGTTTGCAGCCTAAAATGTACTTAGATATTTTATCTAATTAGATTTTTCTTTTGTTAGTTGGGGTCTTATCATTTTGAAACTGACAATGGTAGACTGAGCTTTTTAAGGTTGTGGAGCTTTCTGAAGACAAGATTCAGGAGGAGATCCAAACTATTGAAGACCCTTAATTTTTCTTTCTGCATTGTGAGGATGAGTGGTTTATTCTATTTCTGCTTTAACTTTTAAATCATGTTGTAATAATACATTATAACTTTATTCTTTTTTGCTATTTTACTTATTCTGAGTTGGATGACTTAGTTCATTTTTATTGTAATGAATAGATGTTTATTATTTATGCTTCCGCACTATGCTTTCTAGTACCTTTCATTTAGTGAAATTATACGTTGAGAATGGTAAAGTCCTTAATTATGATGGATTGGGATGTATGTATAATCTGATTATAAGTAGGAGCCTTGCCATTTAGGTGACCCATCCACCATAATCATGTTAACTTAAGAGTTAACAGGACTATGGCGGGGCAGGGCTGCCACATTCTACCACAAGGAGCTAAGAGTCTTACATAAGAGAAAATCAAAGATCTAAAGCTTAAGTTCATATAATCATACAAGTTCTTTAATTACCTTAGCACTTCTAATTTAGTGAATTAAGATAAATGTCAAATCATATGCATTATTAAAATCATGTTAGTTGAGTTATCTTATAATCAAGTTGATTGTTTAAGTGATTTAAGGATTTAGATCTTAATCAGATATGTTAGGATCTAATCCCTAACCTTACCGACTTGAGATCGATAGTTGATTTATAGATCAATGACAAATCAATGCATTATTAGTATATTATAAGTGACAATTTTCAAATTTAGATTAAGTATCAATTACTTAATCAAGTTATGAGAATTCTTATATTCAAGTATAGTTTAAAGTCAATTTAAGTAAATCAAGATATCCAAATTAAAATTAAAGTTCTCTAACATACATAAATCTCACATTGATTAAAACAACAAGTAATTAAGACTAATCAAATCTTAAATTAACACAAATAGATTATCACTTGATTACAAATGTAAAGCCATTAAATTTCATACAATTTGATTGTTAAGCCCTACTTAGTCATGCAAGCAATCAGAGATTTTAATATTCTAGTTTGCATAAAATGTTAAGTAATTTTTTAAGAGGGTTAAAATATGATATTCATGGCAAAATGGTAAATTTTTCTTTTAAAATCACTTACACATTCATACAATGCTCATTTTATCTAAATCCAATTTTAGTTTTAGTATAATAGTTAGTCGCTATGGTGCGTTGTGGTGCGCTACAGCGCGTGCAGTGCTTTTAGGCGGATACGATCTCTTTAGCAGTATTCAGGCGAAGCCTCGCCGAGCCGCCGCTGCCTCTCGACAAATCCCTATTTCTCTCTTTTTTTCTCTTCCCCGGCGAACCACAACCTCTCGCATTACTGCCAGACTTTATCGAAACTCGACCGGAACACTATCCAACACTTTTAAGGACTATCCCCTATCTCCTCGGCAAGTTACCACCGCTCTCGGCAAACACCTTTGAATGGGGAAAATGAACACAAACTCAAGAAAATGTGAGTCAGAAAAATTAAATAGGTCAATTGAAATATAAAATTTTTTAATGAGAGTTTAAAAATAATTAAAAATTTAATTTGACTCCTAACTAAACTAATTAATTAAATACTAATTTATACATTTATTTATTTTATGCTCCTAATCACTAACTTTTCTTTTTGTAATTTAATTCATGCATTTATTTTTATATAATTTTAATTCTTATTCTTTTTTTATATGTATATATACACTATATTTGTATATATATATATATATATATATACATATATATATATATATATACATATATATATATATATATACATATGTATATATTATAATATGATAATATATCATATTATAATATATAATATATGTCATAATAATAATAATAATAATAATAATAATAATAATAATAATAATTAAAGATGTTATTACTATCATTGTAATTATAATAATTATCACTTAAATAATATTATCTCTTAATAATATCATAATTTTCTTTCTCTCTATTATTATTCTCTAAATAATAATAGTAATAATAATTATATTCTCTTATTAGTACTATTATTATCATAAATATAAAAATAATATTATTATAATATTATCTCTTTTCTTAAAATAATATGATAATAAGTGTATATTTATTATCATTTTCATATAATAATAATAATAATTATATGATTATTATTATCCGATTATTATTATCACAATATCATCTCTCTAAAATAAACTCATGTGCATAAAATTATCACCCGAAATAGTAATTTCATTTTCTTCAATTTATTATATTCTCATATAAAACAATAAAAATAATACTTTTTATGTGTAAATTTTTCTATAAATAATGATGATAATAATAATAATAAAATATTATTATTATCATTATTATCATTCGTATTTTTGCTCTTCCATAATGACTTCCACTTTCTTACTTATAAATATAAATAATATTAATAATAATAACATCAGTTATTATTATTATTATTATTATTACTATTATTATTATTATTATCATTATCACTATCGTCACAACTACGATCGTCACTACTATCATTATTATTACTATCTCCATCTCCATCATTGTCATCATCTTATTTACACTAACATTAAAACAGTAAGAGAATGAACCAGAGAGAGAGAGATAATTAGAAATAGGATAATATAAATATATTTATCTTCTTTTCATTTTGATAAGTTTTTCTAATAAATAAATTTTATACAGATTCACAAGAAGTCAACATATCTAAGGAAAACATGTACCCTGTATATTATGAACTATATTTATATATGTTGATTTGATTATACACTTTTGCTCCACAAATTTAATAAAATAATTTCTTACTCTACTATAATTAAAGTTTATTGCCACAATATGAGATACTTTTAAAGATAAATAATTGAATCTTGATTGAGTGAATTAAATGAGATTCCATAAAGAGTATTTACAATATATATAGAATATAATAATAATGGGGCTAGTTCGCTATCATACTATTCTGTGAAGATATAATGAATTTATGATTATGCTTACGAGGGGGCTAGCATAGGTGAATAATGCATAAACGATAATCATAGCAAATATGCTTGATTTTCTCAAGGTTCGAGAAATTGCCCGCTCGAATAAAAATGTTACAAATATATATATATATATATAATTCACTTTCAAGATATAGATATCATTTTTTGATAAGTATGACTTACTTGTGACATGTTACTTTTATTGTTATTTCAAAATTATAGTTAAAATTTTGATTTATAGAAAAAATTGTGAAAATCCTCAAAAAAAGAATTTTTGTCTTTCAAATTTTTATTATTATTCTTCCCTGCATTTTTCATGTACTTAACTTGTATGATTTTGCTTATATATATATAATGTAATTAATGATATCCAAAGTATTGGAGTTTATCTCTAACAGGTGTTCAACCCGGACATTTTTGTTGTAAATGCCAGGTCAGGTCACTGCTGAGGATCCGGAGATAGCCTGATCAATCTACCGCTGTACTTTTTATTCTCTTATTGTATTTATAAATAAAAGAGAAATTTGCGCCTGTAATAATACTCTTTTTAGAATACAAATTAATACTTTCATGTTCTCTAATTATTTGAGCAAATGTCTGTGATCTTTATATTATTATTCTAAACTCCCGAATACAATCATCAAGTGTTCACACTACTAGGCCGAACCAAATCTTCTGTACACCATCTTTCCGACAAACTAGCAAGTGAACCACTAGGTGGACTTCATCGATAAACTAGTGTTCACACTACTAATAAGCTACACTCTACTGAAAATACAAGTAAAAGTGCAAATGCTACTTATGCAAATTCAACATTGACACAGGATACTCATCAAATATCTTATGTACACAACATATATCCAAGGTATAAAAGCTTAATTATAAGGTAAGCAAAGCATCAAATATTAAAGTAAGCAAGAGACTCTACTAGGACATAAGTGATATCCATTATTATCTAATTTATTTATTCTATCTACTCTAAGTCACACAAGTTCAAGATCTCTAATTCTTACTATCAAGTGTAACTCAGATTCATAACCTTATGACTTGAAAACAATTACAACTGATCATATTATAATCTAATTAAATCAATGTCGACTATATAAGTTAAATAAGTAAATCAATCGATCTATTTTGATGATTTAAGCAACCCAAAGCCATCTTGATTAAGACCAAATCAAGATGGAAGGATTAAGAATTAAACTCCAAATATTGGGATTCAATTGCTTAATCCAAAGATGAACCTAAGAGATTAAGTTTAAAACCTAACCTTACGAATTAAAAATTAAGATAAATCCTATTAAGTAAAATCACACTTAGTAGGATGGATCTCTATTCTTAAGTCTAATATTGAAAGATCAAATAATCATAAACAGACTATGAAAATCTATAAACTTGAAAAACTAAGGTTTCACTTATTGAGTAACCTAATTTATTTGATAGATGAATTCTAACATAAGTTTTATTCCTATTCATAAGAAAAGAGCTCCTAAGCACTAATATGAACTCTCAGACATAAAATTTAACTAATGTTATTAGAAAGACTTAGGATGGATTAGGATGTTCAAAAAAGAGGTATGATATCAGATGAATCTCATATCATACAACTAAAATAATCTATTTAGAATTTCCTTAAGAAAGAAATTAAGGTTTTGATTTAAAACTAAATTTATGGCTTAAATTAATTGAATTATATTCATAATTGCTTTATTTACTGATTTTAATGATTATAACATAAAATTAAGGCTTAAAAGCACTTAACATTAAATTTGGGTAAAATGATTATTTTACCCCTTCTTAAGGTCTAAAAAAATCAACTTTTTGATTTAAGGCTCTAAATTAAAAAATTTTTATGGAAAATGATTAATTACTGTCTAATATAAAGATAAAGAGTAAGTACATCAAATTTGGATAATTATTAAGCCTTATGAGATCAAATTAAAGAATTTGACTCATAGGAGCAATTTGATAATTTACTTAATAGAATCTAAATTTTCTATTAGTTTATTAAAGTTTGCCATCCAAGGGTTCCATAGAATCTAAAATTACTAAATTATGACAAGTATTAGCTAAATTATAGCCAAAGCAAGTTTAGGGTTAATTATGTGAATTAGAGTTTCATAAATAGGAGTCAAAAACTCAACTTTTCCAATTAAAGTCTAAATTCAAAAAACTCAGTGGCTATAACTTTCCTATAACCAACTGAGTACTTTAATTAAGAGTAGATCCAAATTAGACCTCATTTGATTAAATTATGGCTTAATTAAGGTTTAGGTGATTAGTGAGTAATTAGTGAAATTAATCATAAAATCATAAAACTAACCACACCATTATATTCTACTCTACTCTATGAGTTTTTAAAAACTAAAATTACTCATTTTGTATTAGTAAATTTGTTAATATTCTCTAATCAAAGTTTATGGTGATTAGAGTTGATTAAGAGATTTAGCCATTGGATCCTAAATCTTTTTGTAGATTACTATTTATTAAGTCTTTCTAATCAAAATAGTATATTGAAAGACTTAATTTAGAGCTAAATTGATCAAGTTATGGTCAATTAAAGTTCTATAGTTAAATATGCTAATTAGGGTTAGGTCCTAAAAGTGATTAAGCAATTCCTAATCTAAATAGAGAAATGAATACTACTAGATTAATCTAAAAGCTTTCTCGATCACTTTAAGACCCATATTGGCTATGTTTGGATTAGTGTGTAAACAGTTATGAGCCATGGAAGATTATGGTTGAGTCCTAAAAGTGATTAGGCTAAATACAATCCAAATGGGGAAATTAACACTACTAGAATATTCTTGAGGGTTTGCTGATTAATTTAAGACCCATATTAGGTATGTTTGGGTAAGTGTGTGCAAAGTTATACTAGTTTGAAGTTTTGGGATATTTAGGGTTTAATTGGGGACCCTAAATGTCATTAAGCTAAATATTACTCCAAATGAAAAATAAAAAGTGCCATATTATTCATCTCATTTTTTTGATTAAATTGAGATATATATTCATTAGGTTTGGATTAGTAGATTTCAAGTTATGAGCATTTGAAATTCTGTTAATTAATTTAATCTTTCTAAGTTTATTAAATATTAATGAATATTACATTAATTCTAATTCCTTAATTTTCCATTATCGGCGGGTCCCACCAGACTTGACTGAAGGAATGCGGCGCGGCTTACGGGATCAGCGAGTCCCACTCCATCAGATGCGCGGCAGAAGAAGCGGGCCCCACCTCCACGCGTCGTGAAACGGAGACACGACCAGTACTGCGGGCCCCACCACACTGACCCGCGAGATAGAGCTCGCGGGTCGGGCCCGAGCCAACCTGGCCCGGCTTCGACCTTCTTCTCCGCCATTCTAAAAAATTGCGACTAGGGCTTGAGGTTTGGAGGTTCAAACGGCAACGAAAAAGACTAGCCCGCACGATGGCAAGTAGGGGGCGGTAAGGGCTTGTGGACAGGTGTTGTATTGCCACCTGAGGTGGTCTTCTTCTCCCACAATCCCAAACCCTAGCTAAAGACTTATCAAAAGGGATTACGGCTAACGGTATGTACTGTAGCTCCTAGCCAAAATTAGCACGATCGAACACTATCGGCTTTGATCGGGTCCAACCCAACGCTAATCCATAAGATGAAATTAACATTCGAAATACTGGCATGCTGATTGACGAGAGAATGAGGAAGATTCGAGTACTTGAATTTGAACGGTTCAGAGAAGTGAACACTCTCGAGGTTCGATCGGCTTCAAGGATGATGGCTTCTATCGAAAATGAGGCCAGAAAGAGATCCAGATACCTAAATGGGTGTAGGATATGGTTCCTACAGCGGCGGCGAGTACCACTTGTCGGCTGCCTTGCCGCGTGCAGAGCTTGCGATACACACGCCGAACGCGTGGAGAAGAACAGGCTCGACCGTTTGATCCGGATCGAACGGTCCAAAGGTGTCATTTGATCCTTGACAGCGAGGGCACCGCGTGATTAGGGCTTGAACAATGTCGTTTGGTTATTTAATTGATATTATTATTTAATTAATAATTATAAATTTTATTAATTAAAATTAGATAATTAAATACATTCCAAAAACTTCCAATAAATCACCTCTAGCTAATTGAGGGGTGACAAACGCAATGGCGCAATCAGATTTTTGATTTAATGAGTATTTAATTATTTGATTTTTTAAGAGTATTTAAATAATATTAAAATATTCGCCAAAAATCAAACAACTTTCAAATGCATCCAAAATATCATCCCTAGCTAATTTAGGGGTGATGAGCGCAATGACGAAGTCAGATTTTTGATTTGAGGTCAAATTAAATATGTCAATTTCTAGGTTTTTAGAAATTCTCAAAATTAGGATTTGATCTATTTGATTTCTGATTTGGACTATGTCTTGTGGTGAGTTCTTAATAACTTAATTAGAGTATTAGAATCAAATTTAATACCTAGTTTAGTCTTAATTGACTGTGATAATAACATGGGTTGTTATAAATCACTTAGGAGTAACTAACTCTTCTGGTGCTAGATTGAAGTGACTAAAGCTTAGGTTGTTGGATTATAAAGATTAATGAGTTTGAATAAGAGTGTAAGTAAACTCTAGAATTAGTTGATGGTAGCACATATTTATAAGTATTAGTAGAATTTATGGATAGAAAGTTGAGATAAGAAGACTTATATGATATTTAAAGCTAAACTTAGTTTAAAAGTGCTTATGAGGTTTAGAACATTTTGTATTAAAAGATGAAGTCAATCATAGAATCTAGTATTATAATATCAGATTTTGGCAACCTCAGAATATAAGGAGAAGAATCCTGCATCCATAGAATGGTGAACTAGAAAGGTTAGATCTAATAACCTTACCCTAAGTAAGTTTATCTTGGAAGGAATTGCCTAAATAGATTGATAGTCTTATAAATACAATTAGATTGTAAATAAGACTGTCATTTGTTATATTAATGGTTTATCTAATATTAATCTAGCTTAAGAGGTTAGATGGATAATCATGAATTAAAATATATATTATTAAATGGAAATTAGAGCTGGTTATTAAAATATAAAATAACATATTATATATGATTAGAATATCTTATATTATTAACTAAGCTTAATTAAACTCAATTGTAATAAATTGAAAATATATAATACAACTTTGTCATCTCTATCCCTTAAGATGTAAGAATGAACCAATCACCTTAGCATTTTTAAACATTTAGCTAGCAATTATCAATGGTCATTAAAACTTAATTATATGCCTAATCTTTAGATTCTTGAATCAAAACAAGATTAAAATTTATAGTCTTATATTAATAAAACCTTTCTTGAAAGAACCTTTATTAGAAACTGATATTATATAGTTAATATTTAGTGTTCCTAAATAAATAAGAATATCCAAAATTTAGATACTATGGTGAACTTCAAGCATTTAAATCCTTAAACTAAGCTTAAGATGTTGACTAGAAAGCTTTGAAATAGAATATAATCCAAAGAACGAGATTAAAATTATTAAACAACATGCTATGTGAATAATGAACTTTTTGGAGCTGGGTTGATGTGATATAAGCCCTATAAATATTGTGATCTAGAATGAGAAATAGTAAACACATATTTGGTAACTCTGAATGACTTGTTAAAAAAAAAGAATATCACACTTAGTCAAATGAGAGTATCCAATATTATAAGTTCTTGATTTAAAACCAACCTTTGTACTTATAAATTATTTTATCATCATATAAAGCTTAAAGAAAATATTATTTTTTAAAAATTACATTATTATATTTCAATTAATTTAGAGATTTTTGATGCCTAAGTTAATTCGGGGCTTAATTAGCCCTAATCATTAGGGTAGATAATTAAAAATTAAAACCAAATGATATAAATAAATATTTAAAATATGCTTTAGAGAGGTTTTTACTTGGTGGATTATAATACAACTGTCATTAAGTTCGTGCAAGACTATTGGAGTATTCGGAGATCACATAATTCATATAAGGGAGAATGCGTGTGTTATTTTGACCTCATGTACTTATAGTTGAGTAGACGTACTCAATTCCTCATGTGTTTTGTGCCCACAGAACCAAATAGAAGATAATTAAATAAGATTTTACACTTTACAATATTTTATGGTTGTATTTTTAGTACACTCAGTCATTGAGATTGTGATTATTTACTTACTTTGTTGTAGTACCTTACTTTACAAATTTGTATACTTATTGTTTGTATAATGTAGCTTTACTTATCACTTACATATATTTTTTACACTGTCTTTTACTATTACTTAGCATTGGACATATTCATGTTCTCTTACTTGCTAAGTGCATTTTTATATATAAGTTTTATTAGCCTATTTGATGTAGGATTGAACAGCTTACTTGCATACTTTACAGTCTTTGACATTGTTTTCCTTTCTGTTAAGTCGTTTGCATTTTGCTCCGCTTCAAATAAATTATAAATGCATAATGTGATATCTGCTTAATAATATATTTAGTTTACCCTTAAAATGTATTTAAATTTTTTAAAGTCTGATCACTTGTTTCTTTTTATTGGCCGCATCCTACCGTATTAAAAATTAAATACGGTAGGTTCAAGAGCTCATTCTGAATCTTGGACTCAATGTGAATCGTGTCCAATTGATGCAGCTTGTGCACTCTTTATAAATTCAATCTCTTATTTTATTTATTTTAGAGGACATGCATCTCTTAAAAGCTTGTATAAATATGATTAAATTATGTATGTTTTACTTTATTGTTCCGTGATGCACCTTTCATTTTTAATGAATGGCTAGAATGATATGTATGCATATTTACATTGTTTATGCATCTAGTTTTCCCCTTTAGAAATCAATAAACTCTCCGTAGTACTTAATAATGGGTTTAGTCTCTTTAATCCAGCAATAAGTACTACAATAACACTTGTTGTCAAATTATATTACTTAATCTAATAACAGGGTGTTACAATCCCCTTCTCCATCAGTTTTGTCACCTTTTTTTACTTCAAATTTGCATATGCATTAATGATTTTTGCTGAAAATAATAAAAATATAATTAAGTAAAGCATGAACTATAAAAAATAAATTATAGAAAATAATCAATGTTGCTTAAAATTAGATGAACTTCAAATATAAATTAAATATACCACAAAAAAAAAATCCAAAATATAAAATATAAAATCCTAATACCTTAACAACTAAGTACAAATAAGAAGAAACTAAATTGAAGCGGGGAGAGGATTAGGCGAATTTTGGTAAATTTCTTTTCGTTTTCTTTTTATTTTCAGCAGCCAAGCCTCAGACGCCTTGTATTACATCAACGCACCTCCCTTAAAGTTCAATTGTTCAACATCTTCAACGTTTTCTCGCAATCGACCTTGCTCTTTGCACTCTGTTTTGCCACATAGATTTTATAGGTATTGCACTCTTTGCACTTTGTTTTGCCACCTAAATTTATGTGTTGCTATTGAAGTAGAATTCACTGTTCGAGGAATCCGTGAATTCAATATATTTGTAAGATGTTCAGATGGAATAAGATGTTTAGAACAGTGAAAAGAGAATTGGTTCTTCTTCAGAAAATCTACATTAAATTTTACCTCAACTGTGCAAACATCATATCCATATCCATCTCTCAAGAAAAAAAACTCATGAAACTAGGTTTTAGGCTTCCCGTGACCGCCTTAATAAGTTCAGGCGTTGTGGCCTATCAGTTTATCCAAGAGCCTAACCTAACTAGTAACGATTGAGGTTCTTGCTTCTCCAAGAGCATTAACTAATTCAATGACCTTGAATATATTCGCAAATCGAAGATAGCCAAGAGGTGGGAGAGCCTAGGTTCACCTTGGTCGAGCTTAACACCAAACTAGATCCCCTTTATTTTGCATCTTGTGTATACCTTGAAAGCTAAGAGCATAAAAGGTATGGGGAGCTTCTCACCTACCGAAAATAAGCTTCGACAAATTGATCGTAGCTCACCTACTCTCTCATATGTACGTACCCATCTCATTAGGTGCTCCTAAGCCTAAACCAGTCTCCAATAGCCTCAATCAATTTAGTCTAAGTTGAGTGAGGTCCGGTTAGGAGTTGGGTAGAACCATATCCTTGAATTTGGTGGTAAAAAGCTCTTTACTGGCGGCGTTCTTTCCTAAGTAGGTCTGAATGCCATGTGGAGCTATTTACTCGCTCGGACCTTGCCACATTTGATTCTGATTCAGAAGGCTCATAGAAAGGTTCTGATCTAGAAATCAAAAGTCTTTCTTTTAGCTTCTACTTATTCTATTTGCTGCTCTGCTTTAACTTACTCGGCGTGGTAGCGGGAATACAGGAGATGTCTAGCTAATCGGAGGAGTTGTTGCACAGCGTCCAGGAGAACTCTTAATATACCCGGGATATGGTCTTGCTTCTTGTCTTCAAAAAAAAGTCGAAAGTCTTCAGACGATAGTCGAAGTAACTACGTGACTGGGAGTAGGCCTTTTCCATTTTCACTTGCCAGAACATCAGGACGCTAAATACGTTCTTCCTTGAACGATGGATCATCAGAATTCATAGGCTCTTTCTTTGCCTTACGATCTAGCCGATTATTCTGAGGGGCTGTTTGGTTCACCGAACATCTCCCGTAATGCTATGTCATTTTAAAAATCGGCCGACATTCAGATAACGTCGCTCGACAATCTATCGCAAGCGATAGGGTTTTTCGCGTTTGTTCTCCCGAAGCTCGCCTCCGCCGGACGCAGCACCGGTGTTCCGCCTTCGCTTCGCCTCGCCAACGCAGCTTCCCCAGACGCAGCGCCGGTGCTCCGCCTTTTCTTCGCCTCGCCTCGCCGATTTCGTCAACGCAGGTGCTCCTCTTTCGCTTCACCTCCCGTTCCCATTCACTTCATTTTTTTTTTTATGTATGTTTTTTCTGAATATTTGCTTGATATTGCCAATTGATTATGATTAATATAAGATTATATTTGCTTTGTGATTTTTAATATTTATTAATGCTAATTTAATATAAATTTCTGATATATGTTAGTATTTATGATCATTGACATCATTAAAAAATAATCTTTTGAAATTGCAGTTGAAGTGGAAGACAACGATGGAAGAGGAAGAGGAGGTTGGCCGTGACAGTGAATTTGAGGACGTGGATGACAGTGAACCCAATGATGCGGAAAACGGCAATGGAGAGGCAGGTGATGATGATGATGACGAAGAAGAGGATTACACTTTGCAATTCGAGGCAGCAATGGTCCCCCTTGGCTTCATCCAAGAGGGAGATAAAGAGGGTGCTTACCTCTACCAGCATTTAGAGCGGCTCGAGTACGAAACCCTTTCTGAAAGGAAGCGCAAGGCTTCCCTGCAACAATCGTGGTACAGTTTCATCCACATATTACGATATTGCTTCATTAATCAGACTGTTCACATGCTAGAAGGTGATTATACGTTTTCTTGCAGCGACGACAAAACAAAGAAACTTAAAAAAGATGCCTTGCTGGGTGTTACCATGGAAGAAATTGAGGAAATGATGAATTATGGTCGCCGTAAAAGAAGAGCAAAAACAGTATGCTTTGATATTCAACCTTATTTAATATTTCTTAGCTCATGGTGGAGATGATTATAATTTAGTTGTTGTTCACGTAACTTGTGCATGCTTACTGACCATGAATTGAAATGTGAGGTAAAGCCATGAATTAACCTTTAATAAAATCCACCTAGGCATTATAACATTGGGCACTAAGGCTTGTATGGTACTCAGTCATCTTAGCGCTATTAATTTTCTGTGTTAGTAAATGACATTGTTATTTAAGATGTTATCACATTGCTATTGTATTATATATTATATGATTTGATAATTAAGTAAAAATTCCTCTAAAAATCTTATTTTATAATAATTTTCTTAATTGTACACTGAAGATGTGGAGGAAGAAGTTGAAGGACAAGAAGTCAAAGGAGCTAGGAGGAAGAAGCTAAGCTCGTCCTTATTTATCACTTCCCATTCACCGGATGCATTAGTTTAACTTGTTGGATATTGGCGTTTGATTCAGTTGCTACCATTTGATTTGAATGTTGCTGTTCTTTTAGATGGTGCTTAAGACTTGGCATTCCGACTATCACTAGAACTTTCACCTTCTTTTTTCCAATGAGAGCCAAAGGGCTGATCCAATGACATATAATGTCGCCTATTGGGTGATGTAAATGCTGGTGACATGGGGACTATTTTTAATTCGTCGAGATAATGTGCCAATAAATCAGATACAAAACCTTCTAGTAATAATACATAATATCATTCTTATAACATTGAGATGTTAAAATATACATCTCTTAAATTTAGTTGATATTTGATTGGTTTGCCAATTATTTGAGGAAGGCAAACTACGAAGTGAAAGTTTCGCAATAGCTTATTAAGTCAGAAGTAGAGTTAAGCATTGTTGCCCTATTATTAATATTTGTTTGACAACCTGAGTTGGGAAGGAACTGAATTGTGGAAATAACATTTATCAAAATGGTATATTGATTTGCAACATTTTGGTTTGTAGTTATATGCAAGTGGACAAGATGAATTCCCTCATTCTTCATCTCTACTATATATGTACATTGTGCATATATATTACCAACTACTAATATGTTAGGGTGGTTGGTGGTGGAAATGTTGAAATGTTGGAATGTTGATGTTTTCTCGGGGAAGAGGGGTTTAGGCTTTAAGAACTAGACATATTTATTTTTGGTAGGTTTGTTTGTTGATGCGAAAGTGGATTTAATATTTTGATTCAGCATATTGTGTATGACATAGTGGTTTGGAAATGGGAGGATAAATGATAGAAGATGAAGTAACATTTGGTTGTGATAGTGAATTTGGGAATGTGGAAGATAATTGATGCACAAAGCATTAATGAAGTGGCAGATGATAATGAAGATGAAGATTACCCTTTGCAATTTGAGGGAGAATTTGGCCTACTAGGTTCTATCAAGGTGGGTGGTCATTAATATTTTCAACTCTACCAATAATTAGACTAGTTCATTAATTTATAATATTCAAGTTTTAAAAGATAATTGTATGCTCCCTTGTATAGAAAGACAGTCAAAGAAACCCAATAAAAATGAGTCGCTATAGATGCCCATGGTTTCTTGAATTGAAATCAATAGATAATTTTGATGGTTGAATGTTGATGGGCAAAATCACAAAACCAATGTCTCATTAAATTGACCTAGGAAGAAAACTAAGGATTTGCTTAGTCTCGAAATGTCTTAGTAGTCTTCGGTGTTATCATATAACATTATCATTTTGGTTTGTTAACATATGTATAGCTTAGTAATTTTTAAGTTAAATGGTTTAGGAAAAAGAAATTGGACCTATTGTCCTTTATTTTTTGCTATTTATCATCAGTTGTCATTCAATGCAACCATTTTGGCTTGAACATTATTGTTCTTGCTGGTACTGTTTTGGGCTCATCGTTTTCACTATAACCATGCACCCTAATTTTTTTTTTTCTCTCTCTCTCTCTCTATATATATATATGTATAATGAAATAACTTATCCAACAATATCTAACGACACCTAATATTGACATTAAATGTCGGCAAAAAAGATCATATTCTTGAGATAACATGTTAGTACACTAAACATATGAAATCTATTAATAGTATTATGTAACATTTTATAACCTGGGATGTTTGTGAATTAAACATTTCTCAATTATTATTTTTCTTAAATGGCATGGTATATATATTCTATTGAAAACAACCTAGACTTGAAACTTCACAAATGACATGTTATGTCAAAAGTAGCGTTGATAAATGGATACTTATAAATGTTTGGTTGTCAACCTTAAGTTTATTGCATTCCTAAGCTTGTAAATTGAATTTTGGCTTTTTTAATATTTTGTTGGGACAGGGGCTTTTTGGAAATTAAGGGGTAAGATTGGGTTTACAAGTCTTAAGAAGTATACAAATTTCTTGGGGACAAAGGGGTGAAAAGATATTGGCATGATTTATAGATGAATGGTTAGGCCAAGGAAGGAGTTTTGTTTTTCCTTTCGTCGTTGTGAATCACTGTGACTAGGGCTGGCTTCGAGTCGAGTCAGCCCATAATTGAACGCGAAATTTTTGAGTTGAGTCCGACTCGAACTTAACTCGAATTTGTTCGAGTTTGAGTCATTTCAAGCCGAGCCAAATATGGTTCAAGTCAAGCCGTTCGACTCAAAAATTTTGAGCAGAGTTCTTGTCGAGTCAAAATGTTTTGAGTTTGAGTTCGAACTTTAAGTTTTGGGTAAAATTGCCAGCCCCTAGCTGTGACTCAAGGGCATTGATTAGGGACGAGACAATGCATTTAGAGGTTGGCTTATGAATTTGAGGGATGTTTTGGATGGACGATGATTGAAAAGAGTTAATTTAAGCTAACTAGATTTTATGAGGTTTTTAGAAAAGAGGTATTGGAGGAGTATAGGGTTGAGACAGAAATTGGAATGTAGTTGGAAGAGTTTAAGCATAAGAATGCAATTGGCCTTGAGCCACTAAATAGTTAACTAAGAGGAGCTATCGTTACATCTCTTTTTTTGCTTCTGTCAATTTAGAATTTTGCAGTAACAATTTTATTTCATTCATGAGTTCAAGCAAAATAGTACACCGAAGGGGTTTTTATACTCAAATTTTAGATGACACAACTATAATTTATGTGGTGAGGGATAATTCAAAAAATGTTGTGAAATCTATGACCTTTTTTTTGAAATGTAGATTATTTGAATTCCCAAGATCAGCAGTTTGTATGTTTATTAAGACGTTGGATGGTTTTTTAATAGATATTTGAAGATTAATGGGTGGGTCTTAGACCAATTGGCCTTTGCGTGTACGTGCATCAAAAATGTCATCTTTGGTTTTAGTCTAAGTGATGATGGATAAATTATTGATTCTTGTGATGAAGGGGTGCTTTTGCATCATGCTTATCATTCTTAAGTTCTTTATGATATGTTGCAATAGCATCTTAGTGCGTTATACATTAGCTTATCAGTTATAAACCCCTCTATTTTGTGAAGCAGGAAGTGTCATGTGATATAGTCTAGCTGAACGCGTTGAAAAAGATCTAATATGCATACTCTATTGTTACAATTTGTATAGTTTTGTAGAATCTTTTCATAAAATAAAAATATGCAGCTAGTGTGATTAAGCAATATCCTCATTAATGCAAAAACATAATTTTAGATTCCAATGATTTTGCATTATTTTGTTTGCAGCGACAAGGTAGGATACGCAGTTTGAAAAGTTTTGAATTTTATTATTTCAACCATTGTAAGATTGTAGTTGAAGCTCACGTGCAAAGTGCTTAGTAATACTAATTATTATAATGAATGTAGGGAGATAGTGTGTAATACTCTATAAAAAATTTAACAAGGTTATTAATGCATGAACATGCATAAGAAATATATACATAAACCTAGATGGAACGTCCTCTATAATTATGGCGTGTTTAAAGCATTATTGGTCTAATAATGGGGATAACTATGATAAATTACATATCCAAAATGATTGAATAGGCATGGATAACCTTTTGATGTGTTTCGGTGAGGTTGGGGCTATAAAGTTATGGAAGTGGTACAAGAGCTGGAGTGTTTAAAATGGGAGACGTTAGTATGAACTTAGGGAGGCAATCAATAATTGCTAGGTGTAGTCTAATTGATGATTCAACCATGGTGAATCATGTTCATGACTTATATTCTGTCTTACTAGCAGAATATAAATCATAGTTATACAAAGAAGATTTCTTTGTGTGATATTCATATTGACAGAAAAGGGATGGATGTCACATGCAAGTGACATCCCATATCCGACTTTTGACTATTATGAATTATTGGAGTAATTGGACCATTATCCTATTCGCAACCAAGAAAATGGGTCCTTTTGTAGATGGAAAGCTATGCTCTTCTTTAGTGTCGTACCATAATTTGAGGCATTGACCAAAGATTTTTCACTCAATAATCGGCTATCTTGGTCCGAGATAATCCATTGTATGGAAGACTCCAGAGTGATGAGTCCTTTTCCTTTTGAGAGGCTACTGACCAACTCATTCGATATACATCTTATGGCTGAGTGTAGACGATCATTAGACGAAGTCAGTCGAGCTCACAAGTTCTTGGAAAATCTCAAAGGCCTTTTTTCTTCAACTAAAGCTTAAACTAAAGAATAGTAAACAATGGTACAAAGAGCGACATGATTGCCACATAATTTCTAATCTCTTTTGAGTCAGGGATTTTGTATGGCTATGCATCAATAAGGAAGGGGACAGTCGCCTCTCCACTATGGACCAATAATCAAGAAGATTAACGACAATCCCTATCACCTCTAAATATATATTAGATATATCTAATATCTAATATATATTTCACTGCCAACCGAGAGACAAAATGCTATATCTTTCTTTGAGGCGAGTCAATGAGGAAGTGGAGACCGCCCTAGACAAGCATTCTATCAGGCAAGATGAGACGCTCGTCAAGTAGGGAGGTAGACTTCTTAACACTCGGGGAGGCAAAAAGATCACTTTGAGAATTAGTTAGTAAGGACATATGATATACAACTGAGAAGTCACACTTTCTGAGTTTGAGTTACAGATTACTCACAGTAGTACGTTAGACTATTTGCTCGAGGTTTGATCGATTAGAGCAAGCAAAGAAAAAGAGAGAGAAGCAGCAAATCAAGCGATAGCGAAGAGAGGTGAGGAAGCCTTCAATATGCGTTTTGTCATGTGATATGATATGTGAGCAAGAGGCTATTGTCTAGTGAGTTAAACGAACGTAGGCTTTAGATAAGACCACAAATCAAAATAGAAAACCTCGCACCCGCCTTAAATCTAGATAGCTTTCAAATTCGTTAACAGAGGTACTAGCAGGCACTCAATTAAATCGGTTAGAAAGCTAGGCTTATAGTCCCACGGAGTGGTAGTCTTTGACTTTGACTTTTCTTAGGCTGGTCTTAGGTATTTTTCTTAAGCTGATGTAGATAAAAGAGGGAATCGGTCGTACACATCAATGGACTAGAAGGTTTTGTTTCGCACATACAGATAAATTCACTTGATCCTGATCTCTTATTGATATAACCCTAGCCGATGGTGCGTCTGGGGAGTTCAAAGGGGCTCCCAGTCCGGCCCTTGGTTGTGCTTATACACTTGGGTTTCGGTAGTATAATGAAGCTAATTGCTGGTCTTCCCCCTGCTTCGCTGCCTTTCGTCTTTCAATTTATATTATAATATGATGATATGCTCAACCATAAATGGCCTCAAAAGAGATTAGTGTAACAGTTGAGCGTTTAGCCAAAGAAAGCTCTCTTTTCTTATATGGATGGCCATGTCCCTGAAGCTCAAAGACTATCTTTGTCCTAAGTAAGCTTACCTCAAATCAACTTATAAACGCTTTTTAGGCATCGGTAAAAAATCATCACTACGTTAGTATACTTGTCTGATCTACACCCTTCAAACACAAAGTTCTATGTGATCAACATTTCAAAACTATCTTGACTTCTATTCTACATACTGTGATAAGATTCTATTCAATAAACAAGATTTATGATTCTTAGATTCTCTTTCTATTCTGTATACGAGAACGAGAATAAGAACTTCTATGAAGTGATTCTCGTAGCTTGGTGTCAGATATCATTGAAAAAAATGCACTATTATGCATCAAGATTCTTGCTTCAATGACCGTCTGATCCCCTGCATTTCTTCATCAGTCCAACCGCATAGCGAACTCTAGGAGACCGGAGGAGACGAAGACTACTCACAAATCTTTGTAGGAGAGCTAACCGAAGTCTTCGCTCATGCTCGTCTTGCTTCCGCTACTTAAATTGAACTGAGGTACAAGAGTTGGATTCTTTGGTAATAACCAACATATTACATATCAGCCCTCCATCCAAACATGATTTAATCAGAACCATTAGTCATGTCTCTAAACATCTATATATATGCACTTATGTACTTACAATGTAATGTAATGAATTGATCATAATTTCATATGCAAAGTTAATGCTTTCCCTCTCGATCTCTCGCTATCTTCATGGTACCAGGGCAATGTCTCTCATCTACCCCTTCTAATCTCAATATTCATCAAAAACATTCAAGAATCACCTGTCAGCTCAAGAAACTTCCTCAAGAACCTTCCAACCTGCCCTACAATCTCCTTGCCTCGGTCCCTTTTATCCACTATCTCCTTCCTCTCTACTCTCCCAAGAACCCTCTTTAGACATCTTCAAGAAGCTTTCAGCCATCAAGGACCCAACCCTCCAACTAAAGAACAAAGATCAGCCACTTGTTCTCAGCCCACAAGAACACTTAAGAATTGCTACCCAAAGAGCAAGAATACTCAAGAACCTGTCCACAACCCAATAAACCACCCACTCCGAACTTCAAGAACCCCTTCCATCCGCAGGAAAACTGCAATAACCCATCCAAAATCATCCAAATGGACTCCGTGAACATCGAATCCCAATCCAACAACAATTCAAGCTCATGCACCACAGCCTCCATCCTCTCAAACTCAAAAGAACTCAAATTCTTAATGTCTTATATCAAGAATATGATGCATTCTCCCTTAACCTCAGAAAATTACTCAATTTGGAAAGCAAAAATACTCAAACTATTAAAAGCCAACAATATGTAAGGACATCTTGATGGGTCTGATCATCCATCACAACCCATCGACCCAGATTTTGATTGTCCGCAATCTCGTAGCAGCTCTCTACTCTACTATTTCCCCATTAATTCTGCCATACATTTTGGAGGCCGATTCTTGCGCTGAAGTGTGACTCATTCTTGCAAAAAGACTTCAATCCACAAATCGTTCAAGAGTTAATTAACTTAAGAATGAACTTTGCAATGCATCTCTCAAAGATCAATCCATATGCAAAAATCTATTCAAAATCAAAACTCTAGCGGGCAAGATTGCTGCAGTCGGCTATATAGTTGACAATGAAGATGCCTTTACGCCCTTAATGACCTCTCATCCACTTACCAAGCATTTAAATAACAATTCGTACAAAACTCAATTCTGTCAGTCTAGGTGATCTTTATTCCCTCCTATGCAGCGAGGAGATCAACGCCCAACAAGATCTCCACAAAGAAATACAACACCAACAACTATCGACCAATCATGACAATCTATCACTCTTCAACAACCGAAATAGAGGACGTGGAAGAGGCCATCAAACTCAACCATTCAGATGAAGAGGCCACTCCACCAACCTATAGAAGAATGCTGCCAGCACAAAGAAACTTCAAATCACATTTTCTTGAATGTCAAATCTGTCAAAAAACCAGGACATACATCCAAGGAGTGCTGGCATCGCATGGATCACACCTACACTCAGCCCTCTTACTACCCAAATGCTCTTCGAACCGATGGCTTAAGTGACCACAACTGGTATCTCGACTCCGGAGCCTCAAGCCACATCACTAATGACATCGTCAACATGTCCATAGCCGAACCCTATCAATGCACCGATCAAGTTACAGTGGGCAGTGGTCAAATATTCTGTGACGACCCGGTGCCGGGTCAGCGGGAGCTAATCTAGCATCTATTTTTGGGGTGACAAGTCCTCTAGCCGTAGGATCATATTGAGTGATTTAAAAGACAAATATATATATATATATATATATATCAAACATAACTCATTTATTCATTAATTCATAACTCTTGTCATTTTCTTCCTCTTTTTCTTCTCCAATTGCATAAATTAGTGTTGCTGAAAAACAGAGGGAGGCCGGACGTGGGGTGGTCGGGGCAGAGGGGCGGCGGCCGGAGGTTGGCTGGCAGAGGGAGGCAAAGGGCTGAGGGCTGCTGGCAGGAGGGAGGGAGGATTGCTGTAGTGGGGTTGAGAAGGTTGGTTGAGGGGCTGAGAAAGGAAAGGGCTGAGAGGGGGATTTATAGAGAGGAGGGGTCAGGAGGGGGAGAGGGAGGGTTGGACGGCACCTGGTCGACCAATCCTGTGCCAAAATGGCGCAAGGGACCTTCCCTAGCGCGCGGAAGCTTCCGCATACAGGGCTCTGTCTAGCGATAGAGCCCTGCTCGATTACACTCGATCGCAGGGGGAAGAAGGAAAATTAATTTAAGGAAAAATTTAAATAATTACTTAAAGTTAAAATATTCGTATTTTTCTGCCGTTTGACGTCTAAAAATAACAAAACTTGACACCGAGGTGTTTTACGATGTAACGAACACTCTCGCGCCAAAAATTTTTGATTCGTAGAAATATTTTATTTTTAATTAATTTCTGAAGTTTCAAACTTCAAAAATTAATTGAGATCGAACCGGTGCTCACAAATCGATGAAACTTTTTGAGCAGCCTTCAAATAATATACTTAACATAATGACATGAAAATCAATGAATTCAGACACATATTTACTTTTCTCAATTTATTTGATTTAAAAAATTTAGAAAATAAAGCGGGAGTTTCTGTTATCCGAATTTTCTCAAACTAGGGCACTTTAATTTAAAAATTATTTCTATTAAATGTTATTTTTGTTTGCCCTAAATTGAAGTTCCCGATATCTTGATTTTTGAGGCGGGATCTGACCTAATTTTGCGAAGTAACGATATTGGGTCGTTACACACTCCAAATCTTCAACACTGGCAGGGCATTCTCCCACTTTCCACTGTAAGCTTCTCTTAAACAATATTTGACATGTCCCTCAATGCATATACAATCTCTTATCTATGCCAAACAGACTTCTGACAATTTTTTTCATAAAGGACCTTCACTTGAGCACCCATCTCCTTAAAGGCCGCTGCATCAACGGTCTCTACACCATCAGACCATCTCTAGAACCTCTCTCTCTACAGATCATCTTGAAATCTGTAGCACAACCAACCAAACATACCTCTCCACTGATCATCTCGAAACCTGCAACACAACCTTGGCATCTTCGTTTGGGACACTTGAGCCAAGACCTCCACCATTTTCTCTTCAAGCTTCAACCAGCACTCGGTACCAGCAACTCCTTCCCATGCTCCACCTGTATCACCGCAAATACCACAAATTTCCTGTTTAGTCTTCCAGAATGTATAATGCTTTTAAATGTTTCATTTTGATGTATGGGGCTGCCCTCATAATCTCTAAAGATGGTTACAAATTTTATGTTATATTTGTTAATTACTACTCTAGATATACTTGAATTTTTTCACTCATACAAAAATTAGAAACAGTACAAACCTTCATCCATCTTCAAACATTCATCGAAAGTCAATTTAACAAACGTATTAAAATTCTTCAAACTGACGGAGGAGGGGAATACTGCTCTACAATCTTCCATAATATAATCAAAATCATTGATATCCATCATCAAATTTCATGCCATTACACTCAACAAAATAGAGTGGCGAAACGTAAACACACCAACATATCCTAGAAATCACTTGAGCCCTCCTACAAACAGCTAATCTACCAGAAATATGGGTTCAAGCCACCATTACCGCAACTTACCTCATCAACCTCTTACTCTCTCCAAACACTCATAACTTCTCTCCCTTTCAAATTCTCTTCCAAAAGTCACAAACTTATAATAATCTGTGAGTTATTGGATGTCTTTGCTTCTCTCTTCTCCCACCTACAAAAACATTTAAACTAAGACCAAAATTTCTCCCTTGCGTTTTCCTAGGCTACTCTTCTAATCACAAAGGATACATATGCTTCAACCCAAAAGCCTCCTCCCTAATCTCCTGTCATGTAAACTCAATTCTCATATTCGGTTCCACTCAACTCAACCGAATCGGCCAAACCAGCTCCCTTCTCTCACTTCGCCTCAACCCCACTCATCCTAGTCCCATCATCTCTCACACAACCATCATAACCACATATCTCACCACCTACATTACCGGTACCATTCTCACTGATACCCAACACCACCCACTCACCAGAAACTATCCCCATAGCAGCCTTTCATCAAATTCTTCAACCTCCAGAACACCACAAAACGTCCAACCTCCTACACCCAACCAAAACCCAAACATTATACCCAAACTCAAACCACCGCCTCTCTCAACACACCTTATGTAAACTCGTCTAAAAAAGGGAACAATTCAACCAAAAATCCCTCAAAAATCTGATTCACAACATCGCACTCCAACATGAACCCAACTCCTACAAAACAACCTCCCAACTTCAACACTGGCAGCACATAATGGTTGAAGAATACAAAGCCTTGATAGATCAGAACACTTGGATTTTGGTTCCTCCTCAGCCGCATCATAACATACTAGGCTGCAAATGAACCTATTGCACCAAATTAAACAGAGACAACACCGTGGCCTGCTACAAAGCCCGGCTAGTAGCGCAATGATTCAAACAAACCTATGGCATCGATTAACTTGAAACATTCAGCCTAGTGGCCAAAATGCGAACTATCCGGATTCTTCTAACCATAGCCACTCCTCACAAATGGCATATAGGCCAAATGGATGTATCCAACACCTTTCTACATGGACGCTTAACTGAGGAAGTCTAATTGTGACAGCCAAAAGGATTCAAGAACCCCACCTTCCCCAACCATGACTGCCTTCTAAAGAAACAATTTACGGCCTTAAAAAATCACCACGCCAATGGTATTCCACACTCACATATTTCCTATGCAGCAAAGGGTTTCAGACAAGCACAGCAGACCCTTCTCTTGATTGTTGACACCTCCACAACACCCATTTATCTTTTAGTCTACGTAGACGACATCCTCATTATCGGGCAAAACCAAGCAGATCTTCAGGCTCTCATCACCACACTCCCTAATCAATTCCAAATGAAACACCTAGGCACATCAACCACCTTCCTTGGCATCTCCATAACACCATCCAAGATAGGTCTATCCACATATGCATCAAACATTCTCCAAACAGCAGGCATGGCTCACTGCAACACGACCCCCATGCCCATTGTAAGCCAAAAACGAACATCAGTCCTCTCTGCCCCATTCTCATAGCCAAAACTTTATAAGAAATTAGTGAGATCTCTTCAATATCTCACTATTATCCGTTCAAACATCTACTTAGCTGTCAACTAACTTTGTCAACACATGCATCATCCAGCCCAAACAAACTTTGAGAAGCTCAAAAGAACCTTGTGCTACATCAATGGTACTCTCCAAATAGACATTCAGATAGACCTCGACAACATGCAATTTCAAGCCTATGCAGACTCTGATTGGGCAGGGGATACAGAGGATCAAAAATCTATAATCGGCTACTGCATTTGACTCGGCAACACCCCCATTTGTTAGAGTGCCAAAAAGCAAAGCACAATGTCTAGATCATCCACAGAAGCTAAATATCGTGCTTTAGCTACCACAGCTACAAACATCATATGGCTCCCCAACCTCTGACAATAATTATGCCAGACAATATTACAATCCTTAAAAATTCAATGTGGCAATCTTTCAGCCATCGCTCGCCAATAACCCCATATTCCATGCCCGAACCAAACACGTTGAGGCCGACTGCCACTTTAACTGCATCTGCATTACAAAGAAGAAAGTGGAGATCTCCTACATTCCTACAGAAGCTCAGAGCACTGACATACTAACCAAACCACTTCCAAAGGCTCGTTATCACTTGCTCCGAGAAATTCACATCAACATACTAATGATGAGTTTGCAGGGGGATAATAACCAACATACTACTTATCAACCCTCCATCCAAACATGATTTAATCACGACTATTAGTCATGTCTCTAAACATCTATCAAATATTCTGTCATGCCCTAAAAGCTGGTATATGCACTAATGTACCTACAATGTAATGTAATTAATTGATCATAATTCCATATGCAAAGTTATTACTTTCTCTCTCAATCTCTCATTATTTTCATTTGGGATGGGGCTTCATCATCAGACCCATTTAGGGGGAAAGGGGCTTCATCTTTAGACCCATATAGGGGCTTCGTCTCCATTCCAAACACCCCAACGCCCGAAGTCTCTAAGAAAAGGGATTCATCTTTAGACCCATTTAGGGGGAAACTATGCTATTCGGCATTATGTTTAACTTAAAGCAATGGAAAATCTATAATATTATTTTGATTTACATGTCCATTTTGATTCCTAAAGGTCGGTTGTCTTTAATATGCCACAACCTAGGTAATGATGTTAAAGGGGCCGGGGCCATACACAAAATGAGCAGGTTCGATGCAGGTTTCTTAAACTTTCAGCTGGCTTATTGTTTGATTTTCTTTCCCAGATTCTTACTTAATGCAATGCCAATTTTTTGTTCTATTAGTTTCTTATCAGCCATGGCTTGATTTTTTTGTGAATTAGGCCAAAAAAAGGGGAAGGAAGAAAGGGTCTCGAAATATGCTTAGTCCTGAAGTGAACATAAAAATTGGCGATGCGACCCTCCACTTTGCATCTGGAAACTACAATGAGGTAAACCTCTAATATGTGCTTTCATAGTTATTTAACTTTGTCTTAAACTATATTTGAAGCTCACTTATTAAATTTCTAATAATATTTTTAACACATTTAGGCTAGTTTAATTATTTTGAAATTATTCAAATTCATTTTTTATTTGTCTTCTTAGTTTAACTTAAAATCTATATATATTGCTTTTAATATTATTTGCAATTAAGGTTTTAATTTCTTTTTCATTTAATACCATTATATATAAATATTAATGATTTGTTTATTGTAATTTTGATGAATTTGATGATTTTTTAATTTAATTTTGCTTTAATGTCTTTGTTTTTTTGTCTTGCACGGATTTAATAGGTAATGTTTTGAATATTCATATCTAATAACTTGAGAATTCACAATTTGTTATTTTTCTTTTTGTTTAGTTCCTATTTCTTGATGATTTTCACTACATTTTATGTATTGTGCTTATTATTTATTGTTCTTAGCAATATTGTGTCAACTAGGATTTATAACTTGTAGATTAAACAAAACCAAATATTTTATGCAATGTGCAAGAGCAAAATGTCTTTGACACATGAGGAGATCATACCTAGAGGGAGGAGATGAAGGGGAGCACATGCATTTATTTTATTATTGTCATCTCCTTTGTGATGAGACCTTTATTATGCGGATGTTTTTTTGTCTTGTAGGCATTGTGCGACGCTTTTGCATGCTTATTGTTGCCATTGAAATAATTAAGATGAGAATTAAATAAAAAGAGACTTGTTTCAACATAGAATTAAATTCAAAACAACCAATTTGCTTAAAAATTGATTATTGCAGGCATAGTTATTCACATATTTTACACTTATTTTAACTATTAAAATTTGTTTATTATAATAATGATAGATATTTAGGTGGTACTTCTGTAAATATTTAAATTTTGTTATCATGTATATAATGAATGTTCAAATGAAGTGGCATCAAAAAAGATTTATGAAATTCTCCTCTCTTTGGCACAAATCAGAGAATATTAGAATAACAAAACAAATGAAATGAAAATTATAAAGAATAAATATATAAACTATTTAATTATTTTTAATTTAGTTTAAGTAATTATATTTTTTATGATATTGTACATTAACTTGCCAACTTGACGAGCTAATGAGCCGAGTTAGAGCTTGAGCTCAAGCTCAAGATAGAGCTTGTTTAATGTTTCAAGCTTGACTTGCAGCTCAAGCTCAACTTGTGAGCTCCATAAACTCAGCTCACAAGTTGTTTAACCAAATGAACTTGAGCTAACTTGGCTCTTTACCCCATAATCTCTTAACTTCTTTCCAAACATAGGATGAGTTTGAATTGCTTTTAAGGCTTAGTGTAAATTGCTTTTCAATCGTTGGAATTAGCTACCGATGCAAAATATGGCGTTATGGTAACTTCTTAATGCTTCTGGATAATACAGTGGTTTGTTAACCTTGAGTTGTGAAAGAAAGTTTTTTTGAAGTGGTGGTTGCCATTAAGAAAGGCTTGGAGGAGTAAGAAGTTACATGGTCTGATGGTTTAAAATTCTTACATTTTACTAATAAAATTTAAATTTTGAGAAATTGAACCTGTCAAAATGCCTTCCATCTCTATGATTTAGTTTTAAAATTATTCTCAAGTATTTTAGTGCTATATGCTAATGATTTTTTTTGGCCTTGGCATTTTTCTAAAACTTTTGTTAACTTCTATTTTCTTATTGTTTGTTTGAGATTTTTCTTTTTTTGTCTTGCATTGGGCAAGTGATATTCAGTTTAACTCTCATGCAATGCCCGAATTTCTTTTTGAGATGACAATAAGATTAAACTTGTTTCATGCTGTAACCTATTCTTGTTGCAGGCAATCCCCATATTAGAAGAAGTTGTTCAGCTTGCTCCTAATCTACCTGATTCATACCGCTTACTTGGTCTTATATATGATGCTATGAATGATCGGAAGAAAGCGCTGAATTTTCACATGATATCTGCACATTTGTCACCAAAGGATGTATCCCTATGGAAGAAGCTTATTGCTTGGTCAATGTAAGCTTATGTTCTTTTTGTGTGGATTTATAGTCTATGATCATAATGTTTTGGTCTTTATGTTGATAGTTAAGTTAAAGATTATAAATCTATGAATATTCACAAATAATTTCCAAATGTGAATTATAAATTTGCAACCTCTTAAACCATTGCATGCTATTGCTATTTTGTAATTCAAGTTTGTATAGGGATTTCTTAATAAATTAAGCACGTCCTGAAACTACATATATTTTCCTCTTTTTTTATCATCCAAGTGAGTACAGGGACGCCTTTTTTTATTCAACACGAAAGCCTACACGAAAGCATGTGATGACACGAGCATATGCTAGGAGCTTGAGAACTCTTGGTTTTAGTGTGGATAACTAAAATTTTGTTGGTGCGCATAATTGACGGGCTTCAGGGTGTGTATAATCCTAAAAGGATCAAAGTGTACATAATCTTGCTCAAACATATCTTTCTTTTATTATTTTACCTATTCACTTGTTATTTCTCATTTTTCATCTCCATTTTATTTAGCCAAAATCTGCTTCTGTTTCTGCCAACAAAGACCCATCCAACGAAACCTACACAAGCCCCGACACCCTCACACTTCGCTGCCCATAATCCTCTCAAGCTGCCACCAAATATTCTATATATATATTCATTCGATCCCTAACACCCCCATAAATATTCTTCAAAAGTTTCATCCAATTTCGACTTCATTTGGCCCACCAAACGACTTCGGGAAGTTGGACGTTCTCTTACGCACGCGTAATCATTTTTCTTCAACTTTGTGCCACCGGATACACTTTACTCTTAATGCTTGTATCAAAATCTTCTTTGAATTAAGGTCTCTTTGGTTGGTAGGATTTTGATAGTAAAGTAAAATCTTTACATGTAAAGTCAATTTTATGATGTTTGGTTTAAAGTAAAGTTGTGGAATTTGTTTTACACCGTGGCCCACTAAATTTATCAAAAGAGGGTAACATGTTTTTGCCTAAATTGGGTTAAAAACTCAAACATCAGCATGTGTAATTGAAAAAATTATGTGTTTTATGGGTAAATAATAAAGATTTCAGTAGTATATAGTAAAATTCTTAAATAAAAAAAATTTATTGATTTCTTTATCTTGTTCAACCAGGAGCCATTTAAGAAAATGTGAAGAAATACGACGAGGAAAAGTGCTAATTGTTTTTTAAGAAAATATAGCATCAGTAACAAATTTTTGATTTTAATAAATAATACATGCATGCATCTTGTATATATATGTAAATCTTTATATGAACAAGTCTATTTAAGTTTGATAAAGAATTTTTATATGAACAAATGTTTTCCTGCATTTTCTTAAACAGTACTTGTATTTTTTTTCTTTGCATTCTGTATGAGTGATTGATTGAGTTTTTTATTTGTTTTTTGTTTCTTTTTCTAAATGTTCATTACATTGGAGCTGTAGTCTTCGACTAATTTAATTCTTTATAATGTAGTGAACAGAAAAATTATGGTCAGGCTAGATATTGTCTTTCAAAGGCAATAGCAGCCGATCCAAAGGACCTTGGCCTTCGTTTTGATCGTGCATTGATTTATTTTGATCTTGGAGAGTATCATATGGCTGCAGACTCATATGATCAGATTATTGGTCTCTATCCTGCTAATGCTGAAGCACGTAAGATGGCAGCTATGGTAAAAATCCTTTGATAGCATGCATGCTATCTTCTTAAATTTTACAAAAAATTGCTTTAGCGTGTCATTTTATTTGTTATCTGCATTAATATTTTTAGTTGTGCTGCTTTTAAAAAATGGTCGCTAGTAGAGGTCTTGAACGGATATGTGATGGGGCACCGGAAGCATGAGCCCCACATTAGCCCTTTTGCATCATGGTAATGGTTCTTTATCTTAGGCCCACATCATTGGCACGATCATTTATATCTTAGGGCTAGTTTGTGATAATTATTATATAACACAACATTCTGTTTTATATATTTAAATCTTGAATTTTGACATTTATTAAAAGAGCATTTAATATTATTTATGCTTAATTTCATCCTCCTCTAATGTTTGTAAATGACCCAAGTTTGTTACTAAATATAACTTAAATATTATGTTTTAATTTGGTGCTAGATTTGTAAAAGATAATGCTTGCATGAAAAAGATGAGAAACTCACAGTTAGCTTGAGCTCTGTAGCTCGCTAAGCTCTCATGGTTAAGCTTTGAACCGCCATACTCTTGTGCATGACCAAAAGTGTTTATTGTTTATCTAATCCATGACGCAAATGAGACTTCTTGCCACTATTATATCCTATGCATGAGCCTTCAATCCCATCATCCATAGTACTTTAGCGATAATTAAATCATGCTTTTATTTGTTCAAGCTTTTAACCTCTGCTAATAATGTGCCTTTGTTTAATATGTCCATTGATAGAACACATCATGACATTTCATCTTGTATATAAAGGCCAACTCCAACGTATCATGACATTTTATCTCGCAGATTAAAGACTCCTACTCCCACATACTCCACTAGATCCTGCCGCTTACACTTTCTTGATGGATTGCTTAGTTTCTCTTTACGGTTCCCATCATTTGAGGGAATTGAATGCTTAGTTTGTTAAACTGCTCATCATTCAATAAATATGGTTTTTCAATCAGTTTATATACTTGATTTAGTTGACTTCTAGTGCTCTTGGATCAAATTGTTTTGACTCCTGCCATAATCGAATCAAGCCGCTCCCCCTCTATGCCTCTAAATAAAAGCTTATCAACACACATGATCTGTGAAGATTCTCTCAATACATGTGCAGAGGATTTCGAAAGCCTTGTGGAAGTTAGGCCCAAAATGATATGTAAAGACCCATATTATGTCAATTTTTGTTTTGACCGTGAAATATAATTTTGAAGACATTTATATTCTATCTTCCATGATCTTTGGTTTGCCAGAGTTTATCCTTTCTTTGTTGATTTGTGAGTATTCAGGAAGTGTTATTAACATAAATTCTTAACTTTTTTATGCTATCGAAATTATGTTGATAATCATCACAAAATTTAAAATGCGCAGTCTAAAACATAGAACGATAAATTTACTTTTAGAATACATTAATTAATTTTAAATACTATAACTTTAAAATGAAATATGCTCAAAATTTGTTTATATTAAAGGTGCTTTTTTACATAATAATTCTAAGTTGTACTAGTTGATGTTAATCTTGTTAATATATAATCTGAGAGTTTTATTGTTAACTATTCAAGATTTAGGTATCATGCTGGTAGTTACATTTATTCTTTGATGATAGTATAATTATTATTTTCATATATATTTCATTTTAGCATATATCGAGTTGTTATGATTCTTAGTTGATTTAAAGAGTCTTAATGAATTATACTAAGTGCCAATTAATTAATTATTTGTTAAATTACAGATTATGAATTGCATATCTAAATGAGATACATTTCTGATTACAAATTGCATGCCAGCATGTTCAAATTATATAATTTGCATTGTTATGATTCTTTATCGATTTAAAGATTCTTAATTAACTACACTAAGTAAGAATTAATTGGTTATATATTAAAGTATAGATTGCATGTTAGAATGCAGACACATCTACATGCTAACATTTTTAGATTTTATAATTTTGTGTGTGCACATTTAAAGAATTAAATTTTGGAACGCAATGTGGTTACTTTCTATCTTTATTTGTGCAATAACCTTGATGTATCACTTTGTGATTAATATAGAACGCTCATGTATGAATTTGTTAATTGCATTTGGATCCTAAGCATTACACCATGACTAGCAAAACCCTATTCTAGAGTTCTACCAATCACATTGTGGTAACGAACACTTGAAGGTCTTGTGGTTATGAATTTGCAATAATTTTTAGAAATATTAATAGAGGCTCCACAAATCCAATCATGTTGTTTATTCAAATTTTCTTTGACTGCACATATTCTTGCAAATTGGAAATAAATATTCAATAAGTTAATAGAAATGCACATGTTTTTGTAAGATAAACTTAGAATGGGAGTACAAAACATGAATCCAACATGTTATTAATATTATATGCAGATTTACCTTAGAAGATCAAAGTAAAAATTTGATGTCACGATCTAGAATATCGCATGATCTAGAATATTGCACCATGTTCTGCATATCATTATGACAACATTTAACGCATCTATAATAGTTTCAGGAGCAAGATGTTACAATATCCTCACTTAAGAGCATTATTGCTTATGACATTTTCAAATATATGGCACATTTGAGGGGTTGCAATAACTTTGCACATAACATATTTGTCTTAGATAACATATTATCAAATTGTCAATTTAGTAGATTACATATTATTGAATTGTTGGCTCGGAATTAAATTAATCTGGTGAAGTTACAAATTTTTTTGTTTTTAACTTTATGTGAATTTAGGAGGAGAAGATGGTGGAGGTGTCGAAGCACAATGACAACACATGGAGAGATAGTGGAAGGCGTAAACAGACATAAAATGATTTGAAGGAAGACTTGGAGGGACCACAAAGGGAATGTGGAGAACATATGGACATAACAAGAAAAAAATAATAAACTTAATACTGGGATTGTGCACACCTCGATGGCCTTGCTGCTATGCATGCACACAATGCCTATGCATGCGCCCAAGAATGGATGTGGTTATGAACACTGCTCCAACACCCTTGCAAGTGTAGAATGCTCACAATTGGAGAAGCATAATTTATTATTCATCATCCTCTGATGAAAAAGTGCATGTGATATATATAGAAGACATGGATATCTATCATACATTATGTGAAACTACAAAAACAAAAATAACAATACACTATAATGCAAAAATTGGTCAAAAAAATAACACGACACAAAAATACAAACACAATACGACAATACAATAACATGACAACATAGCCAGTAAAAGTACAGCTTGAAATTAAAAAAATGATAACTCATATTCATGTTCCAACTAAGCTCTATGCAAATGCTTGAGTCATGCTCCTCCTCACGTGAGTTCCTTGTTTTGCATCAAGAACAAAATTCTTACAGAATTAAACTTATTGGAGAATTGTCACAAGTACTTGCCACACTAATCAGATTTCCCTTTCCACGTGACATTGCACTTGGTCATGTTTTCAAAGTTTACATATCATAATAATTTCTTTGTTATGAAGCTTGCGGTTGTTACGGTCAATGATATGGTTGGGATTCCTCCAAAATACGGTCAATGACTCCAGAGCAGTCATCCTCCCATGCAGCGTTCCCCTTAATTCCTGTAATTCTATTTCTAGGGTTCTTATTCTGTGCCTGGATACTGATATCTACCAGGCCAAAGTACTTTCTACCTCACTCAGTTTCTCTGTCAGAATATCAACTTTGGATTCTTCGGCGGGAGTGTTCATGTTTATGCTGAGATTAGTTACCCTTGAATTTGAGGAGTCATTCTCACTTTCCCCCTCCTCGAAGTGCTAAATCATATTAGCATGAGGGTCCATCTATAAAAAATTAATAAAATGTTATTTTTACATTTTTCATAATGATGACCATGACGTTTATTATCCTAAGTTATTAAAACCTTCTTTGAATATATCTTATATTTTACAGGTATATTATTTTACTCCACAATACTCAATCCAGCTCTGATACCAACTGTGATGGCCCGATGCCGGTTCGGCAGAGACCGTTCTAGCATCGGATGCCTACTCACCGCAGGATCTTATCGAGCAATTTGAGAGAAAAAGAATACGCATATAAAAGTAAAAGATATTTTTCATTTATCAAAATTCTTATTACAAGATCATTCATCGTACAAAACAAAAGAAACAAAATAAGCAAATCAGCGCTGTCGTCGATCCATTAGGGTTCTTGTTTAACCTCTTCCAGGAGCACCTGACCTGATATTGTACAGAAAACAATGTCGGGATTGGAATTCCCAGTAATTAGAGAATACTCTAAGTACAGCAGTACACAATAACAAATTACTTTATAAATATGCGATTAGCAGAAGTAAGGTGAAAATAAAATGCAGGATAGGTAAGGCAACCGCGCAAAATAAGCAAGCAAATTCCTGCAACAAATATTTATCACAAAATAAAGGTTACTAATGTTATTTTCCAGTAATTATCCCCGAATGATACTGATGTCATTTTTCTAGTAACAACCTCAAATGTTATTGATGCCATTTTCTAATAACAATCCTGAATGTTACTGATGTCATTTTTTCAGTAACAACCCTGAATGATACCGATGTCATTTTCCGGTAACAATCCCGAATGATACCGATGTCATTTTTCGATAACAACCCCGAATGATATTACGTTGGTTCCGGACAACCAACCAAGCTTTAAATGAATTTGGCTCAAAGAAAATATGCGAAGCATAACAGTAATAGAAAATGTAATATATAATACAAGTCATATACTGGGTACCTTTGATCCTTATGTTCAGAAGTTCAACAGCTCGAATGAGTGACAATTCGCTCAATCTGCATTTGGGTTTGGATATTTTTAAGTTAGCTTTTTAATCAAATGATTTAGGAATTTTTTTTTTCATTTTTTTACTTTTATCCTGTTCTTCTTCTGCTTTTGAAGTTCTATTTATTTAAGCTGCTATTAAAGCAGTTATAATTATTAAAGTGCCTTAAGATTATGATCATAATACTGTATAACGAAAAAGTCAGAATAAAAATGTCTGAATTGGGAATTAGGAAATAATAGTCATTTATAACAACTACAAATTTGATAGTTATAAAGAGAGTAACAAGATTTAGAGAAAACAAATGTGTTCTTCAATTTCCTCCTCTTACTTTAGAATTAGGATTGCTGGAAAACGAAGAGAGGCCGGAATGGGTTTGCCGAAGGCTGGCCGAGGTGGCAACGGCAAGAGGTTGGCTGGCAGCGGCTACTGAGTGGTTTGGCGGCTTGATAGCTGGCTGTTTGAGGCTGCCGGGGGCTGCCGGAAGCTGCCGGAGGGGGAGCTGGCTGGTTGAAGGGGACTGCCGGGCTGCCGGAAGCTGCTGGAAGGGACTGCCAGGCTGCCGGAAGCTGCTGGAAGGGACTGCCGGGGGGAGGGAATGGCTGGTTGAGGAGGGAGGGTGCTGGCAGCTGTTTGTGAGGAGGAGAGGGGGAGGGGAGAGCCTTCTTATAGAGGAGAGGGCTGGGGTTCGGGGCGATCGTATCATGCGCCAAAATCGGCGCAGGCGGGCCCTCCTGGCAGGCGGAAGGGGGAAGGGGGTCGGGGTCGGCCCATAGGGCCGACAGCTTGCGCCAAAAACGGCGCAGGCAGGCGGAAGAACCTTCCGCTGCAGGCTCTGTCTCGCAACAGAGCCTGCGATCGCAGGCGAAAGGAGGGGGGGGCGATAAGGGAAAACAGAGGAAAAAAAATGGAAAAATTTTAAACTTTAAATTAATTGCATTTTTCCACCGTTTGGTGTCCAAATGTAACGAAACTTGACATCGAGGCGTGTTATGATATAATGAATGCCCTCGCGTCGAAAATTTTTGATTCGGAGCAAAATTTTATTTTATTTTGATTTTTGAGGTTTAAAACTTCGAAAATTCGCCACGATCAAATCGGCGCTCAGAATTTGATGAAACATCTCGAGCAGCCTTTAAATAATATACTTAACACGTTGACACTGAAAACGATGAATTCAGACACGTATTTCAATGTTTTTGATTTTTAGAATTTAAATAATTCAGAAAATAAAACGGGAACTTCTGTTATTCGGATTTCTCCTAAACCAGGGCACTTTGATCTAAAAATTATTTCTATTTATTGGTAGTTTTGTTTGCCCCAAATTGAAATTTCCTGGGGTCCTAATGTCAGAGTCGGAAATTGACCTAATTCGCAAAGTAACGACTTTGGGTCGTTACATAAGCGTCATAAACTAATTAATCAGTTACAACAGAATCAAGCGGAAGTTGATGAAAATGAATTTTAGCGGGAGTTTTAATAGACTGTGATATTTGTGGGGAAATAAACAAAATTTAGACATTGGGGGAAATTAACGACTTCCTTATAAATGACCTAGGGTCATTACATCTTTCTACATTCTTCTATTCCAAGAATTGTAAATGTCGCCTTCCTCCCTCTCAAGATTGTAATATTGTGCCAAAATATTGTAAAATGTTGTCATCATTGTCATGAATAGGATCCAACCGTACTTAAAGTTTTGTGCTTGTCTTCATTGCTAGTGCTTTTTATTAGTCTTATCAATTCATCTCCAAATTTTTGAAACTTTTCATATAGTAAGCTTTGATAGTATTACTTCTAGTTTGAATCCTTAATTGTTTGAGCTTTGGAGTTCATCACATTTCATTTCGATCACAAAGTCATCACCATTACAGTTACAAATTTTGGAATTGTGTTTCAAGAAGCCAAAAGCCGTCTTTGTTATGCCAAAAACTTTTGCCATGCATTTTTGCTCAATCTTGATGTAGAATCTTGATAAAAATCATCATACCCCAGAAGATGTAAACTATTGTCTTGAGATCTGCAATGTTAGATCTTTGACTTGATTGGATTATTAGTGAGGTTCTCGACCAATTGGTTCTACAATCAAAGGGATCGTTTCTTGTAGGTTCTTTTGACTCTGTCGGCTCAACTGTTTATGAGAAGCAAAGCACGCTTTTAACAACACTAGTAAACTTGAAGTAACACTAATAGTTGCTATTTAAAATTTTGCTTATGCTGGATTTCCCAATCTATCCAAAACTAAACATGATTGCTGGGAAATTGGAATTCATAGCCTAATAATTAGTTGTATAATGATTGTGATTTTGCATTTTCAAGGCATCCCTTGAAGTTTTGCTATGCAGCTTTGAAGATTCTTGAAATTTGGGGCTTCTTTTTTGTAGCATGTTGTCTTTGATGTTTGGGCATATTAAATATAGATTGTTGGATGTTTTGATGACAAAAATTGGTTTAATGGTTTTTACTCAATTGAGACAAAACTCATTTAGCCGACTTCACTTTGTGGGGGAGTTAGGTTATGTTTGCTGTTGCTGTTGTAGTTTTTTTTTTTTAGCTTGTATTCCCTTATAAATATATATGTTTAATTTCTTAATTTGCTTTTACGATAACCATCAGTTGATTTACTTTGTCCAATGCTTTGTTTCTTGCTTTGTTCAATGCTATGCATGTTATTTATTTAATCTCTGTGGATACCCATGATTTTCCTTACATGTGAATAAATGAACCTTCTTGCTGTGTCTATATCGAGGAAAATATTTTTATGAAAGAGGATGAAAACATTAAAAAGTGGGTGAGAAATATCAGCAAGAAACATAAACTTTCGTTTATTTGTAAAACGGTGCCCAAGAGATAGGGAAGTTACAATGGCTGGTTGGCGGGAAGAAAGGGGAACTGCTAGCCTTTTTTACAAGTAACTTGATAATTACTTTATTATTTTTTTGTGTTACTTCAGATGCATCAAAAGTGTGGTCAGCTGGAAAAAGGCATTGACATCTTGGAGGATTTTGTTAATAACCATCCTGTTGAAGCTGATATCAGTCTTTTTGACCTGCTGATTGCTTTGCACATGGAAAATAAATCATATAATAAGGCTCTTCAGCTGATTGAGAAGGCACAATCAGCCTGTGGCTCATATAAAGAATTATCATTATATTTGAAATCTAGAAAAGCAGTTTGTAATGCTCATCTTGGAAACCTGGAAATTGCAGAGGTATTGTTTACCTGTTTTACCTTGATAATTTTGATTTTTAGCTTTATAAAGGTTTATTAATGCTTTTTAAGCATATTTAAGTACTGTTCCATTTGTTAAAGTATCGTTTCAACCTGATATTCATTACTAATTGTTGAGCCTTGTCTTTAATGCTGCAACTATTAATTTTTGAGCTCACTGGTTCCATAGCCCTTGTGCTGTTACCTGGAGTGATAATGTGTGTGCTTTCTAGCCACTCTTTTATAAAGCAAGTTAAGCTTTGATTTTATATAAAGTGCATGTTATTCTATGTAATAATAGTTCTTTTCAGGATTTTCTTCAAGATTTGCAGATGGGACATACTGAAGACAACTATGACTTGATTAATGAAACTGCTGAAACATTTCTAGCTCTTGGTCATCACCACAATGCTTTAAAGTTGTATTTCATTCTGGACAGGGCTGCTCATATTGAAAAGGTAGGATTACTTGCCGTTTGCATACTTTGTCATAGGGCTGTCTGTTGTTAACCTTTTTAATTTGCTTTTTTTTTTTTTTTCTTTAGCATAGCATTTTTGTTTTCTTATAATGTGTAATTATATGACTTGCTTTGTGTAATGATCCTAGGTCATTTTAGCAAGGAAGTTAATTTTTCCGTTAGATTTAGTTTCTGTTAATTACCCGCAAATTTTAGTTTTTAGTTATAATTTTCGCGCCAAATCTGTTTTCGTCAATTCTCGCTTGTTTCGAACAAGTATGATTAATTAACTTGTAAGAGTCATTTAGGTTAATAAATACAAATAAAATTATGTATATCTATTTTTACACGAATTTGCTGAGGATGGAAGTTTTTTTATTTCCAAATTTGCTATAAATTACAAATTTTAGTATAATTAATAAAATTTTTTTAAATTTCTTGACTTATTTAAGATCTCAATTTCAGGCAACATTTAATCAAATTGCCTTACTAAAGACGTTCCTCTTTTATTTAAATCGGGAGCTTCGTTACGACTTACACATGAATCTTCTTTCCGTTTTTTTTTTCATTCCCATAACTGACACAGAGACGGACACAGAAATTACTCTTCTTCTTTCTTGAAACCGTCGTCAATTAAGCCGACGGTCTCCAATGGAGGAGTCGGCAGATCGTCGCAGGAGAGATCCTATTTAATTCCCTGAATCCATGAACCCTGACATTGTTTTCAAAACCTCCCCTACACTCAAAAGAAAACCCTGCTCTCTCTACGCACTGTAAAGCCCATTTCTGATTCTTGTTTCTATGGCAAGAAGGTCCTGTTCCGATCCCTTTTTGTCGGCAAGAGGATCTATCATGATTCCTTTGTCTGCTCCCTGTACCTGCAGCAAGACGGTCTAACCCTGTACCTGTAGCAGGAGAGATCCTATTTAATTCCCTGAATCCATGAACCCTGACATTGTTTTCAAAACCTTCCCTACACTCAAAAGAAAACCCTGCTCTCTCTACGTCCTTCCTTCTGATTCTTTCTATGGCAAGAAGGTCCTGTTCCGATCTCTTTTTGTCGGCAAGAGGATCTATCATGATTCCTTCGTCTACTCCCTGCAGCAAGACGGTCTAACCCGATTTTCCTTCCCGATGACTGTTTTACGCCATCTTCTCCTTCATTTCCCGATTTCAAGGGACCGACCAATCAAAGAGGTACGAAGTTTATTCCATGATTTATTTTTTGATAAAGTCAAATTGAATGAGATCTGTTTGGTGAGTTTGTACAATTGTAAGAATATATATAATAGAAAATCAGCTTTTGATTTATTTTTATTAGATTGCAGTAGGACTTTAAATGATGATCAAATCAGGATTATCAGTTGAATGCTATCAGTGGAATGTGGAGCAAATTTTATCCTTGTTTATTAGGATCAAAACAAATCTTATTAAGAATACGAATGAGATTAAGAAATTGATTCAGTCAAAGTTGATTCAATCTAGAAAGTAATGTTGTATGCTATGGGATCTCTTAACTTAAATATCATTTAACTAGATTAGAAATATGATAGGTTGTGGTAGTTTGATCTTTTCTTTATAAGCTTGGATATATAATGATGTTCTGGATTGCGTATAGACCATACTGACCTTGGGACATTCATGTATTTGGCTAATAACCGCTCACATTTCCCTCTATTAAGACAACAAACAATCTCTGTCTTGGGAAGAACTTTCCTTTCTTTGAAATTGTGCAGCAAAACGATCAATATTTGGAGTTAAAAACAGCCTATGTTTTGGGGTTTGATGACGACAAAAGAGCTGCTATGGTTGAAAGAGTTTAGAGGCATTTGGGTTACTCTTTTGTTGTTGTTTGTGTGCCTTATCATGAATTAGTTAGGAAGCAAGCATAGATGTCTTGGTGGCTGTCATTCCAAACTGTTGAGAATTTACCTTAGGAAGGCACAATGGCTAGTGTTAGTGCTATCTAAGCAGCTATTCGAGGACTGTTCGGAGCAGTGAGTCTCGACTAGGTAATTGTTTGGGGCTGATTCTGGGTTGAATACATCATCTAGTTGAACAAATTTTGTGGTCATTTCTGGACTTAAAAGCTCCCTATCTTGGAGGCTATTCATTTGCTGTAATTGGGATTGAACCTTAGATTGCTATTGGAGTTATATTTATATCTTTAATAGGGAAAATATACATTGATGAGGATATACTTTCAATATCTTTGGGGCTATTTGAGGATTTGATTTAGAGCATGTTATTGCTAAAGCTGGATTAATTGAAGTGAAAATGGATCTAGTTATGGTAGAGCATATCGATGAGAATTGGGAAGATAACTAAACTACGATCTAGGAGAGATGAATTGGAGATAATAATTATTTATTTAGGTTAGAAATGTGTGATTAAGATTTTGAAATTTGAATATTAAGGGAAAGTAACATAGGATTTTATGCAATATGGATATTATGAAATTATTAAAAATTAATTGAAGTTTCTTAAAATTTTAAAGAATAGTAGAAATTAAAGTTTTCACTAAAAGAAATGCAAATCATCATCTTCAAAAGCTAATAAGTTTATGGAATTATTAAAGTTTTATTGAAGTTTCTCATATTGCAAGTGCTTCATCAAATTAAATCAACACAAGGTACCCATGATATTATTTTTTACACTTATATTTGCTTTTATTGTTGCTTTAGTATCGCTTTGGGATTATTTTGCGTTGATATTAAATGCGCTATTGATTTTTGTAATGGCCCTAGGTTAGTTTAGGTATCAACCTAACTACCCTTGGTACATCTTCGCATGATCATAATGACAGTTAAGAGGAAATAACATTCAGACATAAATTAAATTATCCAGAATCATACAATATATAAGGTTTACTAATCATTCAAAATAAAGAATATAATATCCAGATTATTACAAACTAAAAATGATATAAGTAAATGTTTCTTTCAAATTTAAAATTTAAATAACAATCAAAACTTTATGCGCCAAGTCAGCACCACAATACTTTAGATATCCCTTAAACTATATCAACTTCCTCTAACTGCACTTGACCTGACATTATAAGAATAATGCCTTAATACACATGTTAAGTATAAAATATGTTAAATATTGCACTTAGCAAATGTGGAAAGCGGAAAACAGATAATTCTGTAGGAAATCAAAGGTTTAGAGCAAAGTACATATTCCTGTAGACTAAATATTTTTCTTGCCATAATATTGTCACTTGTCATACTATCAACATATAAGAAGTTTTATGTATGTTTATATGTATGTCTTAATTTCATGAAACAATATTAGTAGTTCTGTTGAGCAAATTCAGAACCATGAGGTTAGGTTCAATAAGAGCAGCTTCTTCACCTGGGCCCTCTCAAAGGCTCCAGATGGCACCCTTATAACTCTCGATGGACTAGCCCCATCCCTAACTTAATCAACCACCATTTCGGAACCCTTGCATACATTCACAAGACATAACATATACATTTCATTTATGACATTACTTTGTCATTTAACAAACATTTCATTTATCAACGGGGATATAGCTCGAAGCGGTGCTAAAGCGGCAATAAAAATATTTTAAGTGTAAACAATAAAATTAATGTACCTTGGTATTTGAATATGCTAAAAAATACTCAAAAATCTGCTGTGTCTGTAAAAGTTATATTTGCAATATTATTAGGTTCTTGAAGATGACTTATATTATAATGAAATATAAATTCTTACTCAGTCTTAATATTTCTTTAGAGTTTTTCCCCTTAAAGTTTTCTTTAAAAAAAAAAACCTTTTAAACTTATGTAAGCATTCCCTAAAATTCTTATTCTTCAGTTTATTAAATTCTAATACTTTATAAAAAAATAATTCTCTACATGGACTTTTATCATGTTTGAAAATAGTGGTTGAGTGATCATTTCACTAAAGAACTAAAAGCTTGCCATCATTGATGTATCATTATATGGCTCAATCCTATTATATCTTAATTTGTTCAACTTATCCTAATCTTAATTTAGCATTTCTTAATTCGATGGTCAAAAGAGCCTATATATTTTCCTTTTTATCTTAAAAGATATTTTGGATAATTCCTTGACACAAATAAATGGTTAAACAAGTTTCAGGTAGGGAAAATACACTGACAGTTGTTCAATTAACTATTTATATGAATTAAAGGCTTAATTATTGTTATTATTATTATTTTTTATTTTAGGTGGCAGTGTATGCATTTACAGTTATACGTGTTCTGAATTGTATGATATGCTAAACAGATTATAGAGTTTCTGGATGCACATAAAATTTTAATCTATTGATATCTTAATGTCACTCCTTCATTTTGGTATTATTCAGAGGGAAGCCAAAACTATTGTTTAACACGATCTAATGAACCTATTTGTGGCTGTCCAATATTCAGGTTAATTATCTTGCCCTAACACTGGATGCCACTATAGTACTTAATAATAAATCAGTATATACTAATCCACTATTAAACACTACTACATGCAAATGATCTATAAGTAAGAGAAAATATAGATGCATTTCTAAGTAATGTTAATAAAACATTTATTCCGTTACAATCATCCATAATAAAATAAAAGAAAATATTCATTTCAGAGTCTAATAAATATTATAAACATAAACTATTATATTAAATATTTATAAATAGATAAAAGAAATCACTCTCCGTCTCACATGATAAATAGTGAAGTAAAAAGGGTCTCGGTAGGTCTTCAAAATTGTCTCTGGAAATCCAGCTCCTCTTCTTGTTAGTCTATCAGTTCCACTCTAGACCCCCGATCTACCGTGTTTGGTTTTTAACACAATACGGCACAATCAATAAAATAAAAATTTGGTTAGACTAATAAAGTCTAAGTACATTTTATAATTTCTACCCTATTTAGTTTAAGGATATCACATGAGTTTAAGCATTAGGGTGCACAATGCATTTAAAGGAAAATAAACTAATAAATAAAATATATATTATGAGCATTTAAAATAAGTAGTATATGTGCTAAGGCACACTAAGCAGCCCTAGAAAAGAATGGTTAAACATGAATAGCATCTATATGAAAGCTAAATAAGGTGAATGCTAGCATCCTATATGCGAGTAAAGGAGTAACAGACATTTTCTAGCATCCTATAAACAAATATAACAAATGAACAAACTGAACTGTAATATGCAGAAATAAGTGTAAAAACATGTAATGCAATTGATTTATATTGTATTAGTTAAATTATGTTGTATCATGTTCTGTGGGCACTATCAGAATAAAAGAGGAGTTAAGTACGTTTACCCAACTATCTGAGACGGAGTTTTCTGTATAACCACACACATTCCTTGTGAGGGCCCCGACGCCGGTTCAGCGGAAACCGTTCCGACATCGGGCGTTCACTTACCGCAGGATCATATTGAGTAACTTGAGAGAATAAGAGCATACACATACAAAAGTCAAAGGATATTATTCATTTATTTCAATGTTCACATTACAAGTTCTTTTCAGCGTTCCTCGTACAAAAGTAAAAATATAGAAAAGATAAAAGATAATTAAGCAAAAACAGCGCCGTCGTAGATCCATTTGCAGATTGAAAATTTTAAGCATTAGGGTTCTTGCTTAAGCTCTTCCAGAAGTACCTGACCTGGTATTGTACAACAAACAATACCGGGATTGGAATTTCCAGTAATTAGAGAATACTCTAAGTACAGCAGTACATAATAACATTTATATTTTTAAACGATGCGATTAGCGGAAGTAAGGCGGAAATAAAATGCAGGAGAAAATAAGATAATAGCGCGAAATAAACAATTCCTGCAACAAATATTATTTATCAAATAAAGATTACTGATGTCATTTTTCAGTAATCTACCCCGAATGTTACCGATGTCATTTTCCAGTAACAACCCCGAATGTTGCTGATGTCATTTTTCCAGCAACATTCCCCGAATTAAAAGAACTGTTGGTTTCTAACAACCAACCAAGCATTAATGTTACTGATGTCATTTTCCAGTAACCCCCGAGTGAAAAGGATGTTGGTTTCTAACAACTAACCAAGCTTCAAATGAATCTGGCTCAAAGCAAAATACGCGAAGCTAAACAACAGTAAAAGTGCAAAATGTAATACATGTCATGTACTGGGTACCTTATCCTTTAGGTTCAGAAGTTCAACAGCTCGAATGAGTGACAGTTCGCTCAATCTGCATTTAAGTCCCCGATATTTTTAAGTTAGCTTTTTAATCCAATGATTTAGGAGTTTAATTTATTATTTTATTCTGTTCTTCTTCCGCTTTTGCAATTCGATTATTTTAAGCTGCTATTAAAGCAGTTATAATTATTAAAGAGTCTTAAGATTATGATCGAAAAAGTCCGAATAAAATGACTGAATTAGCAAAAAGAAATAATAGTCATTTATAACTATTTGTATTGTTTGTCATTATTGATTAATGACAACAATGCTAATGTGATGACATAATCTCATCTCCAAAAAGATTAATAAGTATATATAACAAAGTAACTTCTCCTCTTTTCTTCTTCAATTTCCTCCATTTCCAACCTCTCATACCTTAGCTTTTAAGATTGACGGAAAATAAGGGAGGGTTGGAATAGGGTAGCCTAATGGCTGGCCGAGGTGGCAACGGCAAGAGGCTGGCTGACAGCGGCTACTGAGTGGCTTGGAGGCTTGATAGCTGGCTGTCGGAGGCTGCCGGGGGCTGCCGGAGGCTGCCGGAGAGGGAGCTGGCTGGCTGAAGGGGACTGTCGGGCTGCCGGAAGATGCTGGAAGGGTCTGCCGGGAGTTGCCGAAGTTGCCGGAGGTGCTGGATGGAACTGCCGGAGGCTGCTGGAAGTGGCTTCCGGGGGCTGGATTGCTGTTGGCAGGCTGCCGGAGGTTGGGAGGAGAGAATGGCTGCTTGAGAAGGGAGGGAGCTGGCTGGAATAAGGAAGATGGCTGCTGTGGGGGGCCTCTATTTATAGAGAGGGCTGGGGGGTTTGGCTGAGGGGTGGGGCGAGCGCATCCTGCGCCAGATTCAGCGCAGGCGGGCCCTCCTGGCAGACGGAAGGGAGAAGGGAAGTCAGGGTCGGCCCATAGGGCCGACAGCCTGCGCCAAAAACGGCGCAGGCAGGCGCAGGGGGCGCCCGCAGGTGCCAGGCTTCTGCCTGGCACGGAAGCTTCTTCCGCCCCTCTGGCGGAAGAAAATCGCAAATTGCGATTGCGATTTAAGGGGGGGCGTAGGAAAAAACCGAGGAAGGAAATAAAATTGAAGAAAAAATTTAAACTTTAAAGTAATCGCATTTTTCCGCCGTTTGTTATCTAAATGCAACGAAATTTGGCACCGAGATGTGTTACGACATGACAAACACCCTCGCGTTGAAAATTTTCGATTCGGAGTAATATTTTATTTTTAATTAATTTCTGAGTTTAAAAATTTCAGAAATTAGCCACGATAAATCCGGCGCTCAGAATTTGATGAAACTTCTCGAGCAACTTTTAAATAATATACTTAACACGTCGACACTAAAAACGATGAATTCGGACACGTATTTCAATATTTTTGATTTTCAGAAATTAGAAATTTCGAAGATAGAACAGGAGCTTCCGTCTTTCAAATTTCTACAGAATTAGGGCTCTGTGATCTTTAAAGTTGTTTCTATCTACTGGTAGTTTTGTTTGCCCTAAATTGAAATTCCCCGGGATCCTGATTCCTAAGGTAGGATTCTGACCTAATTTGCAAAATAACGACTTTGGGTCGTTACAAACTCCCCTACTTAAAAACAATGTCGTCCTCGACATCACACAAACGAAACTTAAATCTGGGTGAGATTAATACCTGATACTATGTCGTTGTCATCGGGTTTTATGATAGGGGTGAGGGTGTACATTCTTGGTTGAGGAACGTGCCCATTCCTTTGGGTAGGTGCTGTCGATACTGCAACTTGCCTAGGAGCATCTCTTCTTCGTTGGTTATTGGTGGGGGCTGCTGGTGCTGACTTCAGTCTTGGGGCAGACCTTGCCCCAGGGATAATATCTCCATCAATTGTCTTTTTGGCGATACAGAAACAATAACTGTGACCTGGGCGCCCGCAGATAAAACAGACGCCTTGACCATGGTAGCACCTCCCAAGCGGGTGAGGTCGATTACAATGAACACCTTCATTGGTCATGGAAGCTTCTGCAGACATTTGGTACGCTCTGGCTGGTGGAGGGTAACGGGGATGCTTGTAACTCTCCGGATCCTCTGTGGGATGATCATGCCTCTTTCCTTGTCTTTCCGCGATCATCTGCTCGTTATGCTCAAGCATAGTTGCACAGTCTAATAGATCGGCAAAGTTTGTATGCTGAAGATAAATCAAGTTAGTGCGAATGCTGTCTTTTAAACCTTCCAAGAACCTACTGCACCTCGAAGCTTCGCAGTCCACAAGCTTTGGTGCATAACGAGAGAGTTTTGTGAACTCCGTCTCATAAGCTGCTACAGATCGATCACCTTGAGCTACCCTTATGAATTGGCTCTCAAGTATCCTTTGGGCAAAATGAGGAATATAGTGGCTCCTGAATGCGGCTGTGAACTCTGCCCACGGTATGTCCTCCAGACTGATGTCTTTGAAGGTGGTTTCGAACGTGATCTTCCACCATCTCTCGGCTTCACCTTCTAGCAAGTATTTCGCTAGTCTAACTTCCTCGCTTGAATGACACTTTAAACTGTCCAACTTGCTCTCCACGGCTTTGATCCAGTCTTCGGCCTCCATGGGTCTGGTCGAGCCGTTAAAAGTAGGAGGGTTGAGTTTGAGGAAGGCTTGCAGGGCATTATTTGCTTGCACCCTTTGCTCTTGAGGGGCTTCTGATGCGAGCAGTGAGGTGGAGGCTTTCCCCTGGTTTGAAAGGGCTTGCAAAACAGCTTCTAATAGACGATCCGTTCTATTGTCCGTTGCAGATGAGGAGATTGTAGTTTTAACTGGGGTTTCGGTGGGTAATGCGAGAAAGCCTTCATCGGAATCCATCTGTTTGAAGATGATTAATAAACTTGAATTTAGAAGATGTCCTAACTTACTGAATACACGAATAATTAATCGCAATGATAAATAAAGTTTGCAAAATTTTTTATTCCAAAAGTTTTCATTTACAATAGGCTTGTTTATAAAAAGTTGCTTTAGCCGAAGAACTTATGTTTTACTAGATGCACAAAATAAGGGTAATAACAAGGTCTTAGTCTACTCTTACAATTTAAAAGCAAGGAAGAATGAGAGCTATCACTTCTGAATCAGGTACTATTATCCTAAATTGTTAACATCTTCTTAAATTGAATATATCCTTATTATTTTTTTATGTATATTCTTTTCTCCCACAAATATTCAATCCTGCTCTGATACCAACTGTGAGGGCCCCGACGCCGGTTCAGCGGAAACCGTTCCGACATTGGGCGTTCACTTACCGCAGGATCATATTGAGTAACTTGAGAGAAGAAGAGCATACACATACAAAAGCCAAAGGATATTATTCATTTATTTCAATGTTCACATTACAAGGTCTTTTCATCATTCCTTGTACAAAAGTAAAAATAAAGAAAAGATAAAAGATAAATAAGCAAAAATAGTACCGTCGTAGATCCATTTGCAGATTGAAAAATTTTAAGCATTAGGGTTCTTGCTTAAGCTCTTCAAGAAGTACCTGACCTGGTATTGTACAACAAATAATATCGGGATTGGAATTCCCAGTAATTAAAGAATACTCTAAGTACAGCAGTACATAATAACATTTACATTTTTAAACGATGCGATTAGCGGAAGTAAGGCGGAAATAAAATGCAGGAGAAAATAAGGTAATAGCGCGAAATAAATAATTCCTGCAACAAATATTATTTATCAAATAAAGATTACTGATGTCATTTTCCAGTAATCTACCCCGAATGTTACCGATGTCATTTTCCAATAACAACCCCGAATGTTGCTGATGTCATTTTTCCAGCAACATTCCCCGAATGAAAAGAACTGTTAGTTTCTAACAACCAACAAAGCATTAATGTTACTGATGTCATTTTCCAGTAACCCCCGAATGAAAAGGATGTTGGTTTTCAACAACCAACCAAGCTTCAAATGAATATGGCTTAAAGCAAAATATGTGATGCTAAGCAACAGTAAAAGTGCAAAATGTAATACATGTCATGTACTGGGTACCTTTGTCCTTTAGGTTCAGAAGTTCAATAGCTCGAATGAGTGACAGTTCGCTCAATCTGCATTTAAGTCCCCGATATTTTTAAGTTAGCTTTTTAATCCAATGATTTAGGAGTTTAATTTATTCTTTTATTCTGTTCTTCTTCCGCTTTTGCAGTTCGATTGTTTTAAGCTGCTATTAAAGCAGTTATAATTATTAAAGAGTCTTAAGATTATGATCGAAAAAGTCCGAATAAAATGACTGAATTAGCAAAAAGAAATAATAGTCATTTATAACCATTTGTATTGTTTGTCATTATTGATTAATGACAATAATGCTAATGTGATGACATAATCTCATCTCCAAAAAGATTAATAAGTATATATAGCAAAGTAACTTCTCCTCTTTTCTTCTTCAATTTCCTCCATTTCCGACCTCTCATACCTTAGCTTTTAAGATTGACGGAAAATAAGGGAGGGTTGGAACAGGGTAGCCGAATGGCTGGCCGAGGTGGCAACGGCAAGAGGCTGGCTGGCAGCGGCTACTGAGTGGCTTGGCGGCTTGATAGCTGGCTGTCGGAGAGGGAGCTGGCTGGCTGAAGGGGACTGTCGGGCTGCCGGAAGATGCTGGAAGGGTCTGCCGGGAGTTGCCGGAGGTGCTGGATGGAACTGCCGGAGGCTGCCGGGCTGCCGGAAGGAGGCTGGAGCGGCTGAGGAGGGGCTAGAGCTGGCTGCCGGGGGCTGGACTGCTATTGGCAGGCTGCCGGAGGCTGGGAGGAGAGAATGGTTGCTTGAGAAGGAGGGAGCTGGCTGGAATAAGGAAGAGGGCTGCTGTGGGGGGCCTCTATTTATAGAGGAGAGGGCTGGGGGGTTCGACTGAGGGGTGGGGTTTGGCTGAGGGGGGAGGAGAGCGCATCCTGCGCCAGATTTGGCGTAGGCGGGCCCTCCTGGCAGGCGGAAGGGGGAAGGGAAGTCAGGGTCGGCCCATAGGGCCAACAGCCTGCGCCAAAAACGGCGCAGGCAGGCGCAGGGGGCGCCCGCAGGTGCCAGGCTTCCGCCTGGCACGGAAGCTTCTTCCGCCCCTCTGGCGGAAGAAAATCGCAAATTGCGATTGCGATTTAAGGGGGGGTGAAGGAAAAAACAGAGGAAGGAAATAAAATTGAAGAAAAAATTTAAACTTTAAATTAATCGCATTTTTCCGCTGTTTGACATCTAAATGCAGCGAAACTTGGCACCGAGATGTGTTACGACATGACGAACACCCTCGCGCCGAAAATTTTCGATTCGGAGTAATATTTTATTTTTAATTAATTTCTGAAGTTTAAAAACTTTAGAAATTAGCCACGATAAATCCGGCGCTCAGAATTTGATGAAATTTCTCGAACAACTTTTAAATAATATACTTAACATGTCGACACTGAAAACGATGAATTCGAACACGTATTTCAATGTTTTTGATTTTCAGAAATTAGAAATTTAGAAGATAGAACGGGAGCTTCCGTCTTTCAGATTTCTACTGAATTAGGGCTCTTTGATCTTTAAAGTTGTTTCTATCTACTGGTAGTTTTGTTTGCCCTAAATTGAAATTTCTCGGGATCCTGATTCCTAAGGTAGGATTCTGACCTAATTTGCAAAATAACGACTTTGGGTCGTTACATTCCTCCTCAAGGACATGTGTGGTCTCTTGATCTATTCATAGCCAGCCCTGGCTAAAACTGTTTGTACAGGTTGATCCACCCTAAATTGAAACCCCTTATTTAATTATATTTATTATTATGCAATGATTATGATCAATTAGATAAGGCTTTAAAGCGTAGTAGCATTCAATGGGAATGTCAAGTAAACTAAGTAGTGATATCCATTGGTTATCTAATTTTAATTATCTATCTTAATGATTGGGGCTAATTGAACCTCCAACTGGCTTAAGACATTGATCTTAAGTCAATTATTAGATACTTATATATATATATATATATAAAAGTATGGTTTTATAATTTAAAAATAATTTATAATAATAGACAAACTTAAGATTCTTTGACCTAATCTTAAGGTCACCATCCTCAAATTCATCAATTTTCATTCCTTAAGCTTCTAAGACAAAATATGCTATCTTAATAATCCAACATAAGATCTAAGTTTAATCTACCTCAAGAATTCCTATAGCTGAACCTCACAGGTGCTTACTCTATGCTAAACTCACTTCAAACAACTAGACATTACCAACACCCAGACATTTCCCCAAGAAGTCCCCATATGATATCCTAAGAACCTAAAGCCACAATTCCTAACAATTCATATCTAAAGATCTAAACTATAACTGATTTAACCACTTGCTAATAATACATACTTTATTAAAAGTAAAATTCTTAGTACAAGTATACATATTCTAATGATCTGATTTTCCCAAAACTTCTCCCTTTCCAATTCTCCATAACTCCTCTAAGGGTTCATCATTATTGCTCCATCACTAGGCTGATTTAATTGATATGTAGAGTGTAATGGCCCGAATGCCGGTTCGGCAGAAACAGTTCTGGCATCGGGTGACTTCTTACCGCAGGATCATATCGAGCAATTCGAGAGAAAAAGAATATGCATATAAAAGTAAAAGATATTTTTCATTTATCAAAATTTCTTATTACAAGATCCTTCATCGTACAAAACAAAAGAAACAAAATAAGCAATTCAGCGCCGTCGTTGATCCATTTGAAAATTAGGGTTCTTGTTTAACCTCTTCCAAGAGCACATGACCTGTTATTGTACAGAAAATAATACCGTGATTGGAATTCCCAATAATTAGAGAATACTCTAAGTACAACAGTATACAATAACAAATTACTTTATAAAGATGCGTTTAGCCGAGATAAGATGGAAAATGCAGGATACGTAAGGCAATCACGTAAAATAAGCAAGTAATTTCCTGCAACAAGTATTTATCACAAAATAAAGGTTACTGATGTCATTTTCCAGTAACTAACTCAGAATGTTACTGATGTCATTTTTCCAGTAACAACCCCGAATGTTATTGATGTCATTTTCCAATAATAACCCCGAATGTTGCTGATGTCATTTTTCTAGCAACAACCCCGAATGTTACTGATGTCATTTTTCCAGTAACAACCCCGAATGATACCGATTTTGTTTTCCGGTAACAACCCCGAATGATATTACGTTGGTTCCGGACAACCAACTAAGCTTCAAATTGAAATTGGCTCAAAGCAAATAAGCGAAGCATAGCAGTAATAGAAAAATGCAAGACGTAATGCAAGTCATATACTGGGTATCTTTAGTCTTTAAGTTCAGAAGTTTAACAGCTCGTATGAGTGACAGTTTGCTCAATCTGCATTTAAGTCCTCGATATTTTTAAGTTAGCTTTTTAATCAAATGATTTAGGAGTTTTAATTTCTTCTTTCATTCTGTTCTTCTTCCGCTTTTGAAATTCGATTGATTTAAGCTGCTATTAAAGCAGTTATAATTATTAAAGTGTCTTAAGATTATGATCATCTTACTGTATGACGACAAAGTCAGAATAAGAATGACTGAATTGGCAATTTATGAAATAATGGTCATTTATAACTATTGAATCGCTCTCATTATTAAATAATGAGAATAATTTTATTGTAAATGACTAATTATAAACTTGATAGAGAGTAACAGGATTTAGAGAAAACAATTGTGTTCTTTAATTTCCTCCTCTTACTTTAGAATTATGATCGCCGGAAAACGAAGAGAAGCCGGAACGGGTTGGCCCAAGGTTGGCCGAGGGCTGGCCGAGGTGGCAGCAACAAGGGGCTGGCTGAAAAGGGCTGCTGAGTGGTTTCGCCGCTTGATAGCTGGCTGTCGGAGGCTGCTGGAGCTGCTGTGGGGACTGCCGGAAGCTGCCAGAGAGGGAGCTGGCTGGCTGAGAAGGAGGAAGGCTGGCTGGGAGGCTTGCTGGAGGGGGCTGCCGCTGGCTGCTGGAAGCTGGTAGGGCTGAGGAGAGGCTGCCGGAAGCTGGAAGGAGGGAGGCTGGAGCTGCTGAGGAGGCTGGGATGTTACTACAACTAATCCAACTCATATTACATTTGTTTTTTGTTGTGTTTTATTATGCTACTCCAAAAAAAGTTTAAGTTATTGTCAGAGACTTGAACCTCACCTGATATCTCTAATAGCTCAAGCTATTTTTTTGTGATTGTGTGTTGCTAAACTCCTAAAGCCTTGTGACTAGAATTCAAGTTCTATTGAGCCATCATCATAAAGTTGGCATGAGTCAAAGCATTAATAGCAGTATAGATCTTGAGGTCCTGCCAAACCATATGCAGTTCAAGCATCCTAAATAATATACCCCTACATAGAAATTCCCACTTCTAGAGTATTTGCTACTCAAGACCCAATGCCGCAACACACTTTAATAGATGAGAGATCTTAGTAATGCGGTGGAGTGCAGTAAATAGCTTATGAGTGCCAAAAGATAAAAGAAAATGCTGTAATGCACACGGCTCCATAAAACATATTGAAAGGCATCCTATTCATAGTTTTCCATGTGAAAACAATGATGAAGATAGGCTAATCAGATATTTTTAAAAGTATAAAAATTAAACTAATACATCTTAAAGCAATAATAAACTTACTAGGATTCTATGAAGAGATGGTAAATTGGTCAACCATTGTGATTGAAGAGCTAAATCTTTGACTCTTTTGAATAATTGGTAGAAAAGACTAGGGCAATACCAGTGTAAGCAGTACTGTCTTGAGGCTTGCATTCAGACATTGCTGGGTCACCATCCTTGTGAGCACATAATACAACTATTGCAATATCACTTGAGGATTTGAATGATTGCGTCTCCAATTATTAAAATGGAAATAACTTTATGAAATAGTCATAAATGAAGGGTAGGATAGTTATTTGTGAAGTAAGCATTAAGATGATACCTTCAGTATAAGAAGATAATCAACATATTTTTGAATAGAAATAGGATCATCATGAGACAACTGGTTTAGATGATCCAAATTTTAGTAATACTAAAATTGGTAAAGGTTGGCTTAATGGCTCAGAACTAGACTCCTTCCTACATTTAGGGAAGCTTTTAACAACAGATGGAGAAGTCATCCTATGTCCTTCAAATGTGAGGTGAGACCAATTTTTGTATGATAATACAAAGGCATTAATTTAAAATAACATATAAACTATTTCTAAATAATAATAATGAATCACATACCTCTATTATTGTATGAAGAGAAGTTTGTGAGGTCTTATTTTTTACGATAAGGGATTTGACCATACAAATATGAACATGAGAAGAAGTGTGAGGCCGTTGATTATGATCCGGATGCTCAAGTCTCTATTGGAAAATCATTGTGCCCATCTCAAAGAATGAGGAAAATATGGGTCTAACCCAGGAAAGATGTAAATGTTGAATGCCAGTAAAAGATGTTATGAGAGTAATGTGGGAGCGAGAAATTGTCCCCAGACGATGAACAAAGGCCCAGGTCATTGAGGCAATCTCCAAGTGTACTTTGAGAGAAAGAGCTCCAAATGTCTGAAATCACTCACTCACCCTCCAGGAATCAAGGAAAGGCCTTTGAGGGTGTAGCCTACATTATTGAATTGGTGTGCTCTTTGTTGGGATTATTTCTCCAAAATTACCGAATCATGTTTCATATTATATGGCCATCATGGTCAGATGCTGATGAAATACTCAGTAATTGGCATGTTAATAGGCCTGGAATATAGTGAAGATCTATTCTTTTCAGAAATTGAATCTGTAGAATAATTCCCATACAATGATATGGCAGCTTGTTAATTGGAGATTTATGGGAAAACCTAAAAAAATCCATCATCTGATGAGGAGAAAAAGAAGCATACAATTATGATGCTAAGTAGCTGTAGTTCCGGCAAGTTGCCTTACAATAGGAAATCTAATATCCATAAATATGAAGGGTGCTAAGACACTTGACTGAACCAATTATATGAGTGTGTGGCCCAAATCCTGGCATTGCAAACTAGGGGACGTATTAGTTGTCCCAATACTTGATATAGATGAACCAGAATGGGTGGAGCTAAAGAAATCCGTTAGCTACAAAGTATCAGATTGTCCATCATGAGTGTGCTAGGAAGAAGAGTTCCGTTTAATTTACGAATGATAAAGTAACACGGCCATGTAAGAATGAAAGCAATGAGATATATTTCTGCGATATATATCTGCATCAAGACCTTGAGTCTGTATAGAGTACAGTCAATCTCTAGAGTAGGCTCGAATAAGTCCTCTATGGATCTTCTGTTCATAGATGATTCAATACTGAAGACATCGAATGGGCTAGAGACACTATCACGCTGTATTATTTTGAACCCAGGAAGGAGGCAGTCAATTGTATAGCCAAACAATGATGCATTTATCTCATGATAAACTCTAGCCTCCCTTAGTATCATGTGATAGGTCCTTAGTGTATATTGCGCCCAGCAAAGATAACCACTCATTATGCAAAGAAAATTCCAAACAAAGACTCAGGGCTCCACTCACCCTCCTTCAATGCAACTGTCTATAACTGAGAGGTTTGATAACATTGGTACCCTCTACACTATCTGCTCTTGGCTGAAGTATGCTTTGACATCCATTATGCAAACTATCAATGATCCTCTCCAAAATATTAGGATCTCCATGTATTAACTTCAATCCTTGGGGGATCTAAATCAACATCTCCTAATGCGGAGAATAGGTAAAGTTCCATCTAAGATCTGTCTGCACAACAGCATTCTTTAGATGCCAATCTAGGGAATCCCACATTTGGGCAGTTTAGAGGAATCACACCTCTCAATCTCTTAACACGACTAAGTTCACCAAAATATTTTAATAAAATGGAATGATATGATATAGAATAATTGTAATATTTTGATAACATAAAAAAGGTGCGAGCTAAGTCTGCTAATCTTGTTAGATTGACAATACTTAGCACTAGCTTATGTATTACTCCGACATATTGTTTGCTACTTTAGGCTCCTACGTATTATTTGTCATTTCTTTTTAAATTCATGCGATATAACTTGTAATACAATAAGACAATTTTTTATTTCTTACAATAAATATGTATGAGCTTTCTACGCAGCTCAAAGTTCAATGAATCTGTTGAACATATCATTAATTGAACTAATTTAAGGTATATTATTGAAGTTAAACACTTTACTTAATGCTTTTAACTCTATTATCCATGCTAATCATATGTAAGCTGTGTATTTGGTTGTGAATTGGGATTAAAAAATTTTCTTAACATCTTGTATTGAAAAACCTGAAGACATAACTGACTTTGTGTTTCAATACTAAAAAGAAGGGCTGTATCAAAACTGGAACTTTGTTTCATAGAACTAGGATTTTATTTGGATGGGTTAAGAAATGATAAACTACAACTACATAATAAATTAATGAATTCTTTTAACAACTGATCCATAAGATTAATAATGCTAAATTGAAATCAGTAGAATGGCTTCATGAGCTTAATTATTTAGAATATATCTAAGCCATAGCCAATCCAGTCTTATTTTGAACTTCTCATTTTGTATTATTAGTCAAGTTATAGATGTCTTTGAATACAATATTTTGGTTTAGAAGTTTTATTTCTAAATTCTTTGTACATTCATTTTTCAGCAGGCAACCTTATATCTAAAGATTGGACAATGCTATGTATCGTTAAGTGAAAGAAGCAAAGCTATTCCATTCTATTATAAAGGTTATATTTTAATTTAAATATTGTGAATTTGCGGGAAATGGGTTCTGCATAAAATGGGATGGATTTGATTTACATTCTTTTTAATATTTCTTCTTTGCCATATATTTCTTCACTCTACTTGAACTTCTATAAAATTTTATGAATACTTTATATACAATTGTCATGGTTGTTTGTCATTCCTGTTTTAGAATGCAGTTACTTTAGGTGTCTTGATGTGCATGATAGTCGTTTTGAATATATTTAAGATTCTCCTGCCTCAGTGTTTTTTTTGTCAAAATTCTATATAAGCAATTTTGACGTAAATTTTCTGAGATAATTACTAGCATAACACTCAACACTGAGTGTTTATATGTGATAATTCTTCTTATGATGATTAGGAATGAAATGGCGTGGTATATTTTTTTGTAATGATTTGGGGGGGGGATGTAGGCTTACAAATTTTGAAATATAAGGATTGGATAAACAAATTTTATTGATTTTAGTGCTATGCGTAAAATATCTTGCATGTCGTTTTACTTTGTCATATAATAGGAGAGTTTTTTTTGGTTACTTTAGATTGCTTAGAGTAGGTTTAGTGGGTTAAATTGTCTGGTTTGCTAATTTTTTTAAAATTTCAACTACATATTTTAAATAAATTTTTTTATCAAATTGCCTATTGATGAACAAAATTGTCGCATAATATTATCATGACGGACATTTGCAATCATAAAAATTTCATATTGTTTAATGCAAGATATTTTGACTATATGTGCATAATGGGGATTATGTATCATAATTCATGGAATTGAGTATTTAAAAAGATTTAAATAAGTTTATTAGGACTTGTGCATATGTCAACATTGAACCTTAATTTCGTCATTTTAATAACACTATACAAGTCATCATAAATTAGTATGTGTTTGTAGAACTCTTTTTGGTTTAGGCTTTCAACATTTTGTCATCTTTGACTGAATCTCACATGTTTTGGCAGCTTTGGAAAAGCTGGATGACAATATTGATGCTCGTATAACTTTGTCATCCCTTCTTATGGAAGAAGAAAAGGAAGATGCCGCAATCTCACTGCTGTCACCTTTACAATGCTCAAGTAATAACCTTTTCATTTGGCATGGTCATTTCTCTTTAGCTAGTTTTCCTGCAAATTATTGTCACTAGATCTATTGGAAAAGGCTCAATCTCTCAAAAAATGCTTCCTCTTGGAGATTTTGGGAGTCCTTGTTTTGTGTGTCACTGCATATCCCTCATAAGTGCTTATTATCATCTGGCAGAGACCATATCTGATGTTCTTTCTACGCATTCCAAACATTGGTGGCATAGTGAGAAAGTCAAGATGCAACTTGCAAAGATTTATTATTCCAAAGGGAGGCTTGAGGAGTTTGTTGACGTAATATTTCCTTCTGTTCATAAAACGTTACTTGTTGAATCAATGAATCAAAAGGTAATATCATCTCTTTCTCATCTTATTTTTGTGCAGAATTTTAGTGGGCAACATTTGTGTAGAAACTACTGATGTTCAATGGTTTATGATGCAATCTAGGATGCGATGCATCCTAAAATTACTGAGAAAACCTCAAATTTCTTGATAAAAGGTATAAATTTTAGTACAAATCAAACTCTTTTAATATAAGAGTTGAATGCTAATTTTTTAATCTTAAAAAAATTAATAACAATCATACTATGAAACTCCACATGATTACAATTGTTTTTTAACGGTAGCTTTTGAACTGATGATATAAAAGAGAAATAATAACTCTTTTTCATAAAATTTTTAATGTCCATAATGTTATAAGCTCCGTCAAAGAGGAAACATGAGCTTAAGTGCAGGAACAAAAACCTATTTTAAAAGAGTTGGGGACTCAAATGAGCACAAAAAGGACTGACTAGTACTAACAATATTCAAGAATTGAGGGACGTTTGTGTTTTTGTAGCAGTATTCTGCAGCTTATGCATGTAACTTCTTACATATTTACATGTGATTTTTGTAATCAAAAGGCTCAAGTGACATGGTAATATCAATAACTAAATAAAATAATATAAAAGTGAAGGTTTCATATGTTTGGAATATGAAGGGAATGGAAGAAATCGTAAAGTAGAGGAATCCTAAAACATGGCTTGCAGTATGCTTAGCAATTTCAAATACCTAGTTTATTAATTTGTATAGGCACACTTGATTCTTTTGATGCAGATGGGCTGTTAAGCTCTGCAGGTTTTATACTGATTGTCCTTGCTAAAGTTGAAATGCTAGACTTCTTAGAATGCATCACAGCTAAATTGCACAACAAAGCTTGTCTAGATGTCATATAACTTTCATCATTTGGCATTGTTTGCCGACAACACTGCCAACTCATTCTTCGAATGTGTTTCAATTGCTGTCATTTAATTTACTTATTGTGCATATCACAAATGTAAATAAATCGTATTTGAGAATTTAAGTTAAATGCTTCATAATTCCTTGAAAAATGACTTGCATAATTCCTTGAAACTATTCTTTGCAATAAGTTCTGATAATTTCACAACAAATAATTAAATAATTCGCCAATCCTGATTATTGGTGTGAAAGAAGTTCTCTATTCTCAAATGTCATGTAATAATCGTTCTTTAAATTTTGTTTGGGCTCCCTTAAAACTGTTGAAAAGTAATATCCTTTTCATTCCTTTAGATTTTATCCTTGCCTAGCGGTAAGGTTAACCCTAAGACCAAGATGGTATGAAACTTGATAACTGAGCGACCATTTGGAAATTTCTGGGACCAAATTGGGCATATTTGAATACTCTGGGAACATTTTGGAAAATTGATCCAATAAATTAATAATTTTAGTTTTCAATAGTATGCATATATTGGACCTTCTGTTGAGATGCCAATTTATTCTTTTTTGTGTTACGTAGCTTTAGAATAAACACTTAGTGCTCACTTTTATTCCAAAACGGCTATATTGTCATTGAAAATTTATTTATCAAATGTCTTGGTTTTATAGCCTTTATGACAAGTACGCTCTTTCAGATCAAGGTCAGAACGAAAAAGAGACTCACAAAAAATGATCTTTTTGAAAGAGTCAAGTTGTTGGACGATCAGCAGGAAGATAATGTATTTTGTGGCTTTAGACCTGTTGCAACATCTTCAGAACTGTCAGTTTTCTATTCCTCTTACACTTTTGTTATGTTTATAGTTGCAAATGTACTATTTACTACTTTTGTTTAAGTTTCTTAATCTGCACTGGGCATCCTTTTAGGGCTATCATCTAAACGTATCGACTATTTTTTTGGCTGTTAATTTATTCGTACAGTTTATTACAACTAGTGAGATGCGTCCTTAAAATTATCATATCCAATTTCAAAAAGAAATGGTAAGACTAAAATAGCCTTCAGTAACTTTCCAGGTCTACTAAATTCTCTTGGAAAATTCATACGATTCATAATCATTGGTACAGTGAAAGGAAAATGATGGTAGGTAATGAAAAGGGTTCTTATGCTTTTTCTTATAGAGTAGTTTTTTTCTGGCGGTGGAAGATAACCGTGAAGCTACAATGTTGAACTAACAATCTAAAGGGTTTTATAGTAGGTATGTAGTTGTCAAAGGAATGAATGGCAAAAATGTAATCATATCACCTGCCCTAATATAGACCTACACAAAACCATATTTGAGGACATATTTTACAATAGATGGTATAAATTGTTGAACCAAAGTTCTAATCCCATTTTTTTTTGGATTTCTCTATGGTCTTATTTAAAATTCAGATTTATTAGTTACAAAATATTACAAAGAAATTTATCAAATTAGTTTCTTGACTTCTTCAAGTTGACCAATTTAAGTGCATTACATAATTTGACACAATTTGTGTGGGTGGTTGTTGAGTTTAGGGATCTTTGTTGATTTTGTGGAGGGTCACAATGAAAATTGTGAAGTTTTGATTTGCCTTGAATTGGATTATTTTAGATTTGATTATAACTTTCTCATTTAAAATTGAATTTCATGGTGACAGAACATTATCATTTTGTGTGGAATCGGTTCATCTTGAAATGCACTTAATTTGGAGTTTGAGATCAAGTCAGCCAAATTAAAAAAAAGACTGACACACTCTACTTCAATCATAGTTATGGTTATATATTTTACAGAAACAATTATCAAAATGATCTCTTGACTCTTATAAAATATTCAAAATAGTTATTAACTCCTATAAATATTTTTTTTGGTTCCTTAACTTTTGATTAAGTGTTTATTTTTGTTTTTTTCGTTAACTCCTCTCTCTCCATGTTTTGTGAAATTTGCGTATTTCAGCCAGAATCTGTTGTTGTAATCTAGCGGCCGATTCCAACGGTTGAAATCAGCTGTATGAGCCGAAAACGGCTGCTGGATTCTGATTCCAGCACAAACAGTTGACTCTAGCAGTCATAATCAACCGCTGGATTCGAGCGGCCTATTCTAGTAAAAATGCAAATTTAATGGAAGGTGGACAGGGAATTAAAAACAAGGACAAACAAAAATACTTTAACAAAAGTCAAGTGACCAAACAAACATGTACAATAGTAATGATTATTTTGAACCTTTTGGAAGAGTTTAGGAACTATTTTGATTATTTTCTCATATTTTCATTTTTTGTTCTCATTATCTATTTTTATACAACATTTGTTATTGAACCTTAGTGTTTTTTTTATTTTTTTTATCCATGCTATTTTCTTCGATCTTTTCTTTTTTTTCATGTAATATTTTGGTACTTGCGCAACAGTTTGAATTTATTATATGTTATGAATTCTTAATTTCAAGATCTATAATTTTTACTTTTCATTAAAATAAATTTCTGGAAACCAAAAATACCTATAATAATTTAGCCAAGTTGAATTATGAAGGTTAAAAGCCAATAGAGCAAAGAAATCTCTTGAAAAACAAGCGGCCATACTAGAGGAGAAGAAAGAGGCCGCATTGTCTGCAGGAATGGTTTGGCAATGTGAAGACTCATACGATGATGCACAAAACAATGATGCACCGGTAATTTTATTTTGATCAGCACATCTATTGATCTGCTTTCTTTATCTTTTATTCATGGTGTAAGCATGTTGTTATTATTTTTTAAGTGATGTAATTTGCAGAAAGAAATTCAAAGCCCTCCTCTCCCTAATCTCTTTAAAGATGAAGAACATCAGCAACTTTTACTAGATGTGAGTATTTTTAATTAATTTGTATATATATTTCTATCAAGGCAAGTAATATACTTTTTGATTTACAGTTCTCATATTTTAGCACTAGCCATTTGGCCAGTATACTTAATCGAACGTTATTTGGGTTCATGTTAAAATTTTTTATTATTTTTGTTGTAAGAAAATGCTTAAATTGTGGCATTAAAAAATATTCTGAAATCTATTTACCTTCAATTATCATTCACAGCTCTGCAAAACTATGGTATCCTTGCATCGTTATTCAGAAGTGTTAAAGATTATTAATCATGTAACAAGATTACCAAGTGACTTGATATCTTCCGAGAAAAAAGAAGAGCTTCAATTATTGGGCTCCCGTGAGTTCATCTTTGTATTCTCTTATTGATTCATGGTTGAAAATTAATAGAATGATGTTTACTTTATTATATTATATTTCTTACTTCAGAAATAGCATGTATTGCTCCTGATCCAAAGCATGCTTATGATTATGCTCGAAATATGGTGCGGCAACGTCCTTACAACATTTCAGCGTGGAACTCATATTACAAAGTAATTTTAAGGTATTTTATATCTGTTGTCTTTATTTCTCTTATTCATTGAGTTACTACTCTTGGATAATTACTCATAATAGCTGCTTGATGAAAGTAGTTTACATTTATATCAAGTGTACGGTAAAATTTCTACTGGACATGATGGTATTTATTCTTGTGAAGTTATTCTTGAGAAGCAGTTCAAAGAATGCCAGCCAGATGGGAGAGTACCCACCTCTTTCTATATGCACACATTCAAGTCGTGATAGATTTACTTCACCAGATCATGTAGAAATCTAAGATCTCTAGTAGGCTAATAGAGTGGTTTAGTTCGGTGACTATGGAACCCATAACCATTTAAACACAAGTCCTTTATGGCCAAACAGTGTATGCTTGAGGAAACTAATGTTTTATTACTGAAATCAGAAGCTGAGCTATTCTGGACAATGTACAGCAATAGGTCGTTGGTGAATCAGAGCTAAAGGTCCAGAGTCATCTTTAGCCTTCATGGGATAGTATAATGCTAAGCCTTAAAGCTTATTATAGGCGCTGAAGCCAAAAATCTTTTAGTCAATGTCTACACAGCTCATTATCAACTGGTCTGCCATGCAAGATGCACGATTCTACCCTTTGGCAATACTTCAGATGGGTTAGATACAGATCACCACCCTTGTTTCATTAGTAGAAATTCAGATTGCTAAACTGCTCATTAAATATTGGAACACACATATGTGATGACCCATTTTAAGTTAATGACAACCAATCTAACATTATGTATATCTCTGCAGGATCATATTGACGATTAAGCAAAATAATATTTAAATAACATTTAGAGTCATACAAAATATAGGAAATATCATTCAATTTAAAGATAACATCATCCATAATATTACATAATGGAGTTGTTATTTATATTCAAGTGTAAATTGATTTATTTTATGATTGGGTTGCATCATGATTCTGGTCTTTGTATCCCTGTGTTAATTATCAAGTTCTAATTGAACAAATTCAAGTGATGCCTTGGCATAATATGCTATTTGTAATATAATTAAAGATTGGGTTAAAGCAATATTTAAGCTGTTAAGTACTAATTTTTAGAGTCTAAAGAGTTTTATTTTAACAAATCCAAAATGTGGTTTGTGGAGTGTAAGTTTTATTATGATAGTAATTATAATAATGAGATATAACAGTTGAATATTATGTAATTAAGAAGAGTGAGAGGATCAAATATTTTGGTTCAATTATACAAAATAATGGCAATATGTAAGGTTGATGTTATTAAACGGAGTTGAGCAAGTTGGATGAAAGCGAGGAGTGCTTCTGCAGTGCTGTGCTATCAAAAAAATGACTCAAAGAAAAGTTTTATGGAATAATTATCATAATATTAAATGGTGCAAAATGTTTGTTGACAAAGCAGAAGCATGTTGGTTAAATAATTGTTGTGGAGACGAGGATACTGTGGAGGATAAGTATATGCTAGAAGGATTTGATGAGAAATGAGCTTATTTATAGCAATGTCAGTGTTGTTAAGGCATGCATCTTTTAGATGGTTTGGTCGTACTACAGGTATATCGTTAGATGTCCTGGTTGTAAAAGTTGTGAATTTTGCCATGTTAAAGAGAAAGAGGAAATATATAAAAAGATATGGCCAAAAATTGTTAGTATTTATGTTGATGATCCCACTTTGTGAGATCAATATTTGATGTTGTTTGATTTTGATTTGATAAAAGGAGATAAGAGGGTTTGCGCATCTATTATATACTAAATTTGAATGTTATACCCGGATTGCCCTCTTTTCTTATGTACACTACATTCAACTACTCTTCGTAATCGTTTAAGAAGTAAATTTACTCTCGATTGATACATATGCAATATATCTGTATTGTAGATTTCAAAATAGATTTGGAAAGCATCTCAAGTTTCTGCATCAAATGAGGGTGATGTACAGAGACTGTTTGCCTCCAATGATTATTAACGGGAATCAATTTACCATGCAAAGCATGCATCAGGCCGCTGCTGAGGAATATCTGCTTGCTTACAGACTCCAGCCCAAGGATCCACTAATCAATCTCTGCGTCGGTAAATGTCATTTCTGCTCTCTTTTTTGAGATTATTTTACCTCTTGTTTTGTGCTCAGCATAACTTAGCTTAGCCCCAAACAGCTTTTTGTTCTTATAGCTTAGCTTAGCTTAGCTCAATAGATGTTTTATACTGTGTTAATGGCAGGCACAGCTTTGATCAACCTTGCACTTGGCCTTAGGCTCCAAAATAAGCATCAATGCGTGGTTCAAGGCCTTGCATTTTTCTACAACTATCTGCGTTTATGCAATAACAGCCAGGTATAGGGAAATAAATAAATTAATTAATTAATACACATGGATTATATGTATACATACACAACACATGTGAAAAAAACTAAATGCGATCCGTTGAAAAGAGAGGCATGATCGTAATTTTTGTCCTTTTTTTCCTCCCTATCCGCGGGGCAGCAAAATATTCTTCTTGGGGAAAAGCTCCATCTATGCTTTTCCGCCGGTGCTAACTGTGATAGTGGTGCGATTGACCACATTCTCATTTCCAATATCTTAGAGCTTCAATCATTATTATGTCACAATACCATTCACTTTAGTTGAATAGCATGAAGCCATTTTAATATATATATTATATACATAAAGATTTAATTTCAATAATTTAAATAGTTGATTAAATATTTTTACTTTGTTGACTGGCAGGAAGCCTTGTACAACATGGCTAGGGCATATCAGCATGTTGGGCTTGTGACTTTGGCGGCTGTGTATTATGAGAAGGTTCTTTCAATTCAGGTGAAGGATTTTCCCATTTTTCTTGAGCAGACAGAAGCACATCCGCAATTAAAAAATGTTAAACCCGGTTCATGTGCTCCGCTAAACATTAAACCCAGTTCATACAACCTCCGCTCAGAGGCGGCCTTCAATTTGCACCTGATTTATAGGAAAAGCGGCGCTGTTGATCTCTCTAGAAAAATCTTGAGGGCTTATTGCACTTTTTAATTTTTATTAGTCCCATTATTTTATTCTTTTTAAAATTATATTTTATTTTATCTTTGTGCTAATTGTAAAAATATTATATATATATATATATATATTAAAAGGGCTAAAAGGTGTAATGCACCTGATTTTAGCTGTAAAATAAATAATTTAAATTGTTTTTGTAATTTGCTTGGTGCATTTAATATAAAATAAGAGCATAAGTTAATTTACAGTCTTATTTCATTACTTTATTCTATATGGAATTCTATATGGAATTAATTAATATGTAGAATATGGTGTTGTGATTAAAACTTCTTGATCCTAACAAATCTAATCCCCAAGAATGAACAAATTGAATTTTACTAACAAATCAAATGAAGCAATCAAATTGAATGATCCGAACGAACCAATATGTGATCAAATGAGCTCCTTTTGAATTTTATGAACATGATCGAACGATTCGTCTTCAATCGTGATCGAAAGAAGTCGAATGATTAGTGGGATTCTCGTGTGAATTTAATTTGATTGGTGCAATTTGCCTTTTGTCTTCGAATGAGTTGAAGACGAATGCTGAACGAAGCTTTCCTGCACTCTCCGACCTTCATTCACCTTTGAGTTCCAACGTATGTTCGAAGAATTGCTATCTCACCACAAAAAACTTTTAATTTCACCTAAATAATAAAGTGAAAGAAAATAATGCAAGAACAGAAATCTATGGAAAGGCCATTAAACAAAGTGAGAACACTTCAATTAATAATCTGTTAAGATTAGCAGGAGATTATAATCCTAAATCTCTACCATTTCTTCCATATGAGAGAAGCTGGTGAGGTGATTAATGAAAGGAAAGGAATTCTTCTTCTTTTTCTTCTTCTTCTTCTTCTTCTTAGTGAGGAAGGATTGGTGCTTCTGAGGCATGCCGGTGAGCCTTTGGACGACCTCTCTGAAACTGGAAGGGTCGATTTTTATGATTTCGGGAGTGAATTCGTGCACTATTCTTATTATGCTCATTGGCTTTGAGATGGAAGCCATTCATGAGAGGAGCTTATATAAGAAAAAAACTAAGCGTCCAAAGAAAAGTATTCAGCAATTAATATATTTTTTGTTTAAATATATAGAAAAAAAACGATGATGAAGATTTGTTGGAGGCACGAATGAAATGACCCTCTAGATTTTTCTAGAAAATAAATTTTGCTATGTGTAAGAAAAAAACATTTTCATTAAAATGTACAGGATGATGTATTTTGTGGGGTAAGTATAACATTATACTTAGGGCTGATAATTGGATTCGGAACTCGAAATTCAAACTCGATTCGACTCGAACTCGAGACATTTTGACTCAACTCGAACTCGACTCAAAAATTTTTTAGTCGAGTTCAAGTCATGTGTCTTGATTCGAACTCTATTTAAAATAAGTCGAAATGGCTCGAACTCGACTCGCCAGCCCTAATTATACTATAGAAATAATTGACAACTAAAATTTCTATTTAAAATATGTATTTTTAGCTTATTTCATGCACAAAATTACTTTGAATCCTATCTTTTTTATGAGAAAAAAAAATTATTTTTTTATTATTTAGAGCTGTTTTAAGTAATAGTGGGCTATGTATCAAAAAGGTCTAATGCTCAAGTCTTATATTTAGCAACACTTTATTTTATTTTTTTCTCAACAATTTTGAAGATTGATTTGTAATGCTAAGAGAATTAATGTTTAGTGTGCCCAATACTTTGAGATTTTGGTATTTTGAGAATTTCTAAATAATAATTCAAATTGTGTATATACATATATATTCTTAAATATTATAATATTTTTATCTCATTTAATTTAATTTTATAACTTAAATATTATAAAATAATTAAGAAATTTTATTAAATTAAGTAAAGATTATTCAAATTTTTTTATATGAGAAAGACTATTTAAACTTGCTAATATAACACTCAAAAATACTCATTCAATTGGATTTAAATATTATTTCATTAATATTTATTTATTTCATTAAAATAATATAAATATTATTTTTAAATTTGTATTAAAATAATACTCAAATATTATTGGATGAATTTTTTTAAATACCAAGATCTAAATAATATTTTTTATAAATATATATATATATATATATATATATATATAAGTGTAAGTGAAGAGAACTCACGTGTCCGACACTCCCTTGGGACGGACACATAGGTGGGACCCAAAGAAATCGGGAAACGGCCCACACGTGTAAGAACTGCAGGACAGCTTCCGGCGACCGTCCGATCTCCACTTTTCCGCGAATATTGCGCGCGCGTCGTTGGATCAACAGCAGTTCAATTACCCGCCCCACACCCACAGTCCTCACATCCCCCACTTGGTTAGAAAAAGAATTTATGATCTCCGTGAATATAAATTATGTATTTTTTATGTTAATACATCAATTATTTAATAAAATCAGACTAACATAATTTTGAGTAAATATATAATTTGTGCGATTCATTTTTTTATTTGAATTAATATATAAGAAAACAATTTGAACTAGTCTAAAGATGTTGCATCTAGTCTAATGATGTTGCATCTGCGTGCGTGGGTGTGTGGGTGCGTGCATAGGCGTGCAAATACTCTAATGTTACAATTTCTTTCTCAGAAAGAGTACTAAGAAAGAATTCATCTATAACTTGTGAAAGGCAGACCAAACAAGGAAGCCATAGTGATCCTAGCCATGACCAAGGTAATATCAATAACATGGCTCTCCTAACTGTGCTCTTATTTTGCACAAATGGTTGCATTGATGACAGCTCTACGAGCATTCGATGTCGCCAAGCTAGGATGAGAGATGACAAATTGTAGACTACAAGAGATGAATGTGAAGTGAAGAGCAAACTTAGGGTAGGCAATTACTTGCCGTAGAGCACTCGATCTCATTGATTAGGTGATTATATTCTAATATCCCCCGTAAGATGTTGGTTGAGATGTTGAACCGTCATCTTATCTCGTAGATAATTGAGTTTAGGATAGGAAGTGGTTTGGTAAGTATATTTGTTGTTTACTCGTTTGTTAGTATGTAATTGGTTGCAACTTTATTGTTCTTGATGTTGTCCCATAAGATGCTGTTGTCACAATAGATGGTAGTTGCATGTGGTTGGGAATGTTGGAGTTCTTGAAGTAATCGTATGAGCCATACAATTTATGTGACTGATAATGCAAGTGCTCGATATTCAACTTCTGTATATGGTCTTGCTATCATTTGTGGTTTCTTTGCACTCCAACCAATAAGGATGGTTCCGTGAAACACGCAAAATCCGATGGTGAACTTTCGATTCGATGAGTATCCTGCTCAATCTGCTTCAGAGTACGCTTGAAGTTTCATTTATGCAGGAGTGATAGGTATTCCGAGGAGTGGTTCCTTGGATGTAGCGTAAAATGCATTTTAATTGAATGAAATGATGATGTAAAGGTTGGTGCTTATGTTGACATATGCAGTTGACAACTAAGCTGACGTTCAGACGAGTGATAATGAGGAATTGAAGACGTCCGACTAGCTCTCTGTAGGTATGTGAATTGGATAATTGGTTCAGAAGTTGCAATGGAGTTGTTGCTTGTAATTGCGAGTGTGGGAGCTGGTTTGCAATTGGACATGCCAACATCTTGAAGTATTTGTGTACTGCTTTTGGGAGAGAAGTACCCAATGGGTGGTTGGGGTGATTGTAATTCCATGGAATTGAGAAGGGGAGCCCAGGTTTTTCAACTTGAATCAATGTTCCATTATTTTGATAGTTTGTTGGAGAAAGAGTTGGTGCCAATTATAAGTAGGTCGTCAACTTATATTAATAGGTATGCTCGTGATGGATCAACTTTTCTTTGGGTAAAATTGTTGTTATTAGGAATTAATTGAGCATAGAAAATCATTGACCAAGTATGCTCCAATGGAGTTTTCATAAATGAAAAGTGATAGATCAGCTTTGCTTTGGGTAAAGTTGTTGTTATTAGGAATTAAGTGAGCATAGAAAACCATTGGAGTTTTCATAAACGAAAAATGATCATGCTTATTGGCTTGGGGGTAGATGGTGCGATCAATTTGTAGAGCGTTTTGGGTTGTGAGATCAAGAATGGTGCGACATACCAAGGGCGCTTGTTTTAGTTTGGGTGAGCATTGGACGTGAAGGATGTGTGGGGTAGGGAGGGGATTTCATGGTAGAGTCGTTTGTTGGAAAAGTGGAGATGTTAGACGGGGTATTAGTTTGGTTAGAGGAGGTGGAGCTATGAGAATTTATGAAAAAAGAAGAAGAGGGTGATAGAGATGTTTGTTGTAGTTGTGTTTGAGAGGTCGAGAAGGGAGGTGGATTGGGTGAAGCTTTCGGTTGATGTTGTGGAGAATAGAGGACTGTGGTAGGAGAGTAGGAGGAATAAGTCATTGAGCTAAGATGTTGGTTGGTGGGGTGGGCTGGGGAAGTAGGACAAGTGATGGTTGGATTTAAACATGATGTTCGAGAAAACGTACATTGCAAGAAGTCATAACTTGGTTTATTAGTTGTTTCAATGAGATGACAATGTTTTCGTTCATCTATACCATTTTATTGGAGTGTATAGGTGAAAGATAATTGATGATGAATATCAATTTGTTTTAATAAGGTTGTGATTGTGGTGTTGCAATATTTACCCCGGTGCATAGAATCTTTATTTTGCGGCTGAATTGTAGTTCGAGAAATTGGTAAATTGAATGAAAAGGTTGGTGGTTTCAGAATTAGGTTTCATTGGGATTACCCATTGCGGCAGGGTTCTAGAAATAAGGAGAAGAGTAAGAAGAATGGAGGGAATAATAGATTTCTTGGGGAGAAGAAGATTGTAAGAGGATCTTGAGATTGCTGACAAGGGATTCTTGGGAGGGAGAAGAAGCTTGTAGAGTTTCCTAAACTTTTCTTAGAATAATCTTGGGGGGGGGGGAAGGCCGGAGAGCGTTGGGTTTCTTGGGAAGGAAGAGAGAACTTCTATTAAAGAGCTTTCTTGCATCTAGATGAAGAGGAGTTGCTTTAAGTAGAGAACCAGCTCTTGCTCTGATACCATATGAAGTTAGCAGGAAATGAGAGGAAATAAGAAGAAAACTTCTCATACATCATATTATATAGATGGGTACACAAATGTATGCGGTTACAATAGATAACATATAATTAGTTAGGATAAATGGTTATTCAAGAAGACAATTAGAAGATTGATTGAATTGGTGTTGGATTAAGCATGTGTTATTATGAAAATGGATCAATTTTTTGATCTTTACAATATTTATTGATCTTTACAATTGGAAGATCAACACAATAAAAATTGTAAAGATCAAGAAATTGATCCATTTTCATAATAACACATACTCAATCTAACACCAACTCAATCAAACTAACAAACAAGGCAGCACAAGCACAGCTGTTAGTCACGATTAAATAATATTAATGATCACTAAGTCTGGATGACCATAGCCATAAATTTACCACTAATAATAGTTTGTATCAAATAACACAGTTAATTAATATTTTAAATTTTTCAAGTATTGCATAATAAATAGTATTTTAAATGATTACCAACTCACAGATCATATAAATACCGGTCATTCTGGTAACTTCTTTACCTTAGCCAACAACAGAAAATTTAAACATAAATATAAAAAATTATAGGAAAATTTAGATGTAATTATTAGTAAATTTCTATTAAGCGTGACACATTTATCTCAATCAAATATTTACTTTTAGCATCAAAATCAGACAGAATAAGCAAACCTCTAAACAAAAATCTATTTTTTGATAAAAAAAAAAAAGCAGCAGATCTACCTACCAAAGTTCTTTCAAATTCGAGGCTGCTTTCTTCCACCACTGTTGTCAAGCAGACAGCAATTTTTCTCCTTTTCCCATAGATACAAAGACTTTTCCATAGCTCTCCTGTTTACAGAAACAAAATCCAAAAAAAAAACACTACTATTTTTAATAGAAAAAAGATTGACCTGAACCCTACAAAAATATGCCACTTTGCACATGCAGTATGACGGTTATATAGATAGTTTATCATTAGACGAAATGCCATAAAGTAAAATTAACAAAAGTTTAAGAACAAGTAGCATACAACACATTTTATGTATTATACTCTTATTATTACTGGGAAATGCTTTTAAACCTTTTCTTTGAGCTAAACAAGGAAACAACAGTTTCAAAATCTGAAACGCATAAAATAAAGTGATATCACCACTTAAATAGGCTAATGCAAAACTGCAAATATGGCATGATGCTCAACAATAATATGCAGCAGTTTTTAAAATTATGTTCAAAACACATTCCATGAACAAATTATAGTATAACAAATGCTGCCGTTTGAAAACATATATAGGCCGCCAGAAACTGGTCCATTGCGCACTACAAGAATAATGCAAAAGACCCCTTTGAAACAGCCATCAAACACTTTAGTGCATTTTCCCTACCAATCAAAAGCTCCCCAATATGGCATGATGCTCAACAATAATATGCAGCAATTTTTAAAATTATGTTCAAAACACACATTCCATAAACAAATTATAGTATAAAAAATGCTGCCGTTTGAAAACATTAATATAGGCCGCCAGAAACTGGTCCTTTGCGCACTACAAGAATAATGCAAAAGACCCCTTTGAAACAGCCATCAAACACTTTAGTGCATTTTCCCTACCAATCAAAAGCTCTCCAATATGGCATGATGCTCAACAATAATATGCAGCAATTTTTAAAATTATGTTCAAAACACACATTCCATAAACAAATTATAGTATAAAAAATGCTGCCGTTTGAAAACATTAATATAGGCCGCCAGAAACTGGTCCATTGCGCACTACAAGAATAATGCAAAAGACCCCTTTGAAACAGCCATTAAAATTCTTTAGTGCATTTTTCCCTACAATCAAAAGCTCCCCTAAAGCACAAAAAACTGTCCAACACTATTTGCAACCTCTCATACAAACAAGCCTTTTCTTGTAGCTAAACAACCAGGCCACAGTACCCATATGAAAAAACATAAAAAAAATTCGGTATGCAAAACTGCACACATGGCAAAATGCTTTACAATAATATACAGTAGCTAATAAAACATGTTCAAAAGATACACTTACCATGAAAATGCTGCCACTTTAAAATTTGAATATAGGCCGTGAGAAACTGGTCCATCGTGCACTACAAGAATAATGCAAAAGACCCCTTTGAAACAGCCATCGCACTTGTTAAGTGTGTTTTGTCCTGCAATCAAAAGCTTTTTCTAAACCACATAAATCGTCTAACGTGACATTGATACGCATATTTTTAAGCATATGAGAAACAAATTTTATGCATAGAGCCAAAAAATTAGAATTTGTAAAGTTTATAGCTAAATATAACAAGAAGTGACACAACAAACCATAACAATCAAAATCTGTAAAATGCTATGATGCTCCAATACTTCCAAAGGTTTTGCTATAAAGGGGCAATAAAAAATTAAGCAAGATAGAGAAAGAGCATAAAATAAAAGTATTGGAGCCTCCGGCTTTCTAGCCACCCTGCAGCGCTACCTGCCCTCCTGGTAGCTTCCCGCATAAGCTGCCTCCTACACCAGCGTCCTCCAAGAATTAAGTTTAAATACCCTTCAAACAGCTCCGATCTGCCACCGCCTGTCCTTAGAGCCTTTAGATAATATCGACATGTCCCATGTGCACCTTATGGAGTGCGGGTTCAAATCGTCAGCAATTATCTCGCAAATTTGCTTCGAAATTCATATTCGCCGACGGGTGCCTAGCACTCCCAGGAGCCAAGCCCCCGAGATACAAAACCAGCAATGACACCCAGGAGCGTTGTAACGCAGCAAAGCTGGGTTAGTGTGCTAATCAAGCATTTGGTGTTGAGCCACAGGAATCTATTGGATATTTAGTATAGCTTTGCACATGTATGAAAAATAATAATACATTCCACACAACATCCATACAAAAAAATTTTAGAAAAACAAAAAAGCATTCCATTCAGGCACTCAATCCCAGTTCATATTAATACATGCTACTTAATCAAAGACATTTAAATTTTAAAGGTATTCATTATATTTCATGACATTAATGGCATTTACATTCTTTGGAAATCCTAAGGAACTTCAACAAAACATTAATAATAAGGCTTTTATCAGTATAACACTAAATTATTTATAATTTACCTATAAAACATCTAATTTTTTAATATTATCCACACAACACAAAAATCTAAAAAAATAATCAAATATACCACCCCTAACTAACAGCATAAGTTAGTTAGGCACAGGTGCAGTTTCCGGCGGTCTAACGCACAGCAGCTGCAGCTTGCGGAGTTGCCCAATCGTCGCTTCACCGGTTCCTGCAGCCACTGCATTTTTACGTTTTTTGGGGCTTGAAACACGGTAGAAACAGTATTAGAGTATAAAGTTACCATTTTGGCACTTTGGCTGCTCTTTTGTAGTTGTTTTGGGCTAAATAAAAATCATAAAAAGATTGTAGCTGCTATCGGGAAGTTGTTTTTGGGGCACAATGGATAATATTTGGTGTTATTTAAGCGGCTGTTCGGGGGTTGTTCTGCGCAGCTAATTGGCAAAGAAAAAAAGTAGTAGAAGACGACTCCTCTGATGGACTCAAATCGGAGCACATGCGTCCAAAATGGGTGAAGGCACTCCTCTTTGCAAACAGTGACGGACCCGCGGGAACGGGTGAAGGCGACTACTCTCCGCAAGCGGAGATCGGGCGAACAAGACTCCTACCCGCTTGCTTGCGACGATCGGGCGAACGAGACTCCTACCCGTTTGCTTGCGGCGATCGGGCGAACGAGACCCACGGGTGAAGGCGATATAACAGATATCAGTGTTGATTAAATAACACTAAACCAAACAGTCCCAATACTATTATCTTAATAACTTTTCACGTGATATTCAACCAAACAGCCCCTTAGTCTTACACCAGAGAAAAGCCGTGAAAATTTTGAACACAATAAAATTTGAGTATTAAATATGCAAGCAGGACTTTGGTGTTATGTAAGAGATACCCCTGTTATCTTAATAATTATTATCACATACTTGGCCTGGTTCTTCCTCTTCTTCAAATGATGTTTCATGCTTTGATCGTCAGGTGCGTCAGTCTCTTTCTCCTATTTTAACCCCACAATCTCAGAGGCAACAGCTTTCTCATCAAAGTTTAACAGTACCTTCAGATTCCTTGCTCAAAAAAGAAATCAATCAGTCAAATTTAAAGAATGCAAACCTAAGAGAGAAAAGGAGGGGAAATTAACTATAGAAGGATTCAACAAAAATAGTACCCCCAGCTTTTTATCCACAGCGGCGCAGTGAAAAGTGGCATATGAATCACCAGAATATCCATATAAAACATAGAAATATTTCAAGAAAGATTCACCGAACTGGGCAGTGGGAAGAGGCATCGAAGGAAACTTATGCGGAAGAGTGAGCGCAGAGGAAACCGTGACAGCCTTCTGTTTTTTGACGGAGAACAGCTGCGAAAGATCGTCATTACGCCATCACCATCGCCATGAGGGGAACGTTAGGAAAACAACTAGGGGTTCGAAGTTGCCGCTTCTAACCCTAGCTTGAGTTTGGGACTGTCCTTAAATTCTACCGCGGAGAAAACAACAAATTATTTTTTATTAGTCATTAATGATTAAGTACTTATCAATAATATAATAAATGATTTAAGTTAATATATATAAGCTATGAAAATTAATCAGCAATAAATGATTAACTTTTCAATTTTAAATAATATTTAGCTAGTGTTTAACATAATTAGTTAGTAATTATTAAATTTACTTACTATTTAAGTAACTATTTTAACATTAGATTAAAACAAGTTTTGCATATATATATAAATATATATAATATTATATCATTTTTTTCTTTTTTTTATATAAAAACTTAATTAAAAAATATATTGCACAAATTATTTATTACAAATAAAATTATCATAACAAATTTACATATATATATATTCAAACTCAAAATGAATAATTTTTTTTGTAAGGAAAAAAGCAAATTTGAGATTTATAAATAATAAACTAAATTAAGAAACTATTTTGCAAAATGATATCATTTATAAAATGTGTTAATCATCTAAAGAAGAGGCAAAATAACAGTAAATAATAAATGATTACAGCATTGAAATTCATACACATTTACATAATAAGCTTTATAAAAAATAAAATAAAACCAGCTTATTAGAGAGATCTTATTAAGCCAAAACCAATCAAAATCGGCTTAAGAACAACTTTTAAATGATTACAATTAAAAGAAATTAAAAGACAGAAACGAGCATCATTTTCTTCTTTTAATTACTTTTAAAATTCATCCATTTAAATTTTTATGAATATAAGAAAATGATTGTCACTGGAGGTTCATCCTTGGGCTTGAATGATTGCAATTTGAAGGGTTGAATAGTTCATTAGGATTGGCACTGAACTTGATGCTGCAAGGTTCGGCTCCCAAAGAGAAAGATTGAAAGGATTCTGCCTCCTTTGCACAGCAGACGTCTTTTTGGGAAAGAAAGCTGGGTTGGTTGGTTGAAGAGAGCAGCCTCGCCCACATCCTGTCTGTGATCCCAACCTTCTTCTGCGTCTCTGTCACTCTCTGAAATTGCACATTTAAACTATTAGAGTTTGATCGAGTTAAACTCGAATTCAAAAATTTTGAGTTACCTTGAAATTGACTCGTTCTCCAATAGAGTTCGATTAAAAAAACTCCAAGTTCGAAATGTGTCGATTTGATTTGAATCTCTCGAACAAAAAAAAATGTGTTTTTTATAAAACAGTAAATTTTGGCCCGAGAGAATCAAACCCGATGTCCGAGGAATGAAACTGAAATTACTTTACCAAGGGTTTTTATTTTTGTATATTTCGAGTAATTCAATTTAAAGTTAAATAATCAAACCCAACTCGAACTCGATTTGATTTGAGCTGAGTCAAATTTGTTTCAAATTTCACAGAAAAAAATGTGTTTGTATAGCAAAGCAAATTTGGCCCCAAAGAAAACCGAACTCCACGTTGGAGGGATAAAACTGAGATTGCATACCACCGGGCTGGATAATTTCTTCTGCAGATGGTACAATTACAATGTTTTTTAGTTTATATATTTCGAGTGACTCAATTTTAAATTCGATTCAAGTCATGCCTAATTCGAATTCGGTTCGAGTCAAGCCATTCAACTCAAATTTTCAGCGGAGTTCAAGTCGACTCAAGCTTCGGGTAATCATATCTTGAACATCTTAGCAAGGGGTTTCAACTACTGATAAGCCGACCTAACTACATATAAAGACACTACTGAGGAATTTCAGTACTCACATAGAAGGGTATGTAGGAGTGTCTTCCATTGACAGGTCCTACTGTGAAACCTGTATAACCTGCCATAGCACCATGAATAGCACTATGAGCCAGCAAAGTGCAGTACACATTATCAGATGCATTGCTCGGAACAGCGCGAATCATGTACGTTGGGTCTGCAAAATACAATATAAGAAAAAGCAAATGAGTCTGGGCTCTCAATCTTTTGTTCTGGAAGAAATAGAAACAAGAATCAATTGTGCGACTGACCAATATATTTGAGATTTAATGTCTTCTTTTTGGTAGAGAAGTAATCCTGCAGAGCGCACATATATCAGGAAATTAGCTCGTAGTAGGAAAATTATTAATGTGTGCACTCATTATTTTTTTTATACATGGTAGAATCTTTTGCTCCATTTGGAGCACAGCTTTAAGGCCCATCTGCTTCATACAATGTTGCCTTCTGATTAGTTTTTTTGTTATTCAGGGGACCTGCTTTCTGTCTATTTTGTGTAAATCAGACCCTCAAATGTCAGCCTATAAGAAGTAGAATGCGACCTAAGATCTTTCTGCAGTAAAGTGCGGCCTAAAATATTTCCAGGTTCTAGTAGCTTCTTTAAGCAAGCAACTGCAGCTGCTGCTCCAAATGGAGTAAATTGGTCTTTATAATTGTTTTTACTGTTATTTGAGAGTTTACCTTAATTTTCTGAGATAGCCACAGGCCAATATCAAGAAGTAATTTATTCCCAGAAGCATCTTCATGATCCATGGACCGCATGCTTTCGGCAATAAGGTCTTGTCCCGCCCCCTCAGCAACCACAAGAACCATATGACCATTCTCTTTGAGCCTCTTCTCAATAAAGTCAAAAAGCCCGCCTTTTCCTTCTAGATAAAAGGGTGATTCAGGAATCATGCAGCAATCCTGGAGAACATTAACAAAGGAACCAAGAAAAAAAGTCAAGACATTCCCAAAAGATAATGCCACGCCACATTAATTACACAAAAAAACTCGAACATACCACGTCTCTGCTTGCAAGAGTAGCATGCATGGCGATGAACCCTGCAATAAAAATCTCTCAAGATCAATTCCGCATTAATTTAAAATTAATTGTCGCTTGTGCAGAATTGTTCAAGATTTAGCAATGTTCAAATGCGGTCTTTGAATATTTCTACTAGACATTCCAAATGAACCGTCCATAATACCACATTTTAGACATTAGCAAGGAGTCGGTTGTCAGTGTATATATATAGGTAGATAAACAATAAGTGGAACAATGAATATTGCCATGAACAACTATAGTTTTTCATATCATAGAACTATATTCTACTAGTTCTAAACACTTTCTCACCTACATATTGAATCCATTTTTCAAACTTTTAATTCAACAAAGCTTACAATGATTATGTCAAAATACCTCATTTTGAATATAGCTCTTAAGAATTTCTATAACAACAGCAAACTCACTAAACTATAATTCACTCCGTGAGGTAAGATCTAATCCAACTTGCTCATCTCAATATCCAATATTAAAAATAAGAACTCAACATTCCCATTTTAATTGTCATCGAAAGAACTTTAATTTGTCTAATTCATCATTTATTCTGAAAATCCTCATCTTAAAGTGTAAGTACGCATGGAGAAATTAAAAGTCGGGAGATTATTTTCTCAAATTTCCCGAAATAGATTATTAGTAGCAGATTAACAAGCTTATATGATACCAAATAAAAATATTGCAATCAGGAATGGAAACTAACCGCTGTAGCGACCCATTAGCTTCACCACACCAATACCATTCTCAAAACTCTCAGCCTCTACATGTGCTGCATTGATAGCTCGCTGAGCCTCTTCAACAGCAGTATCAAAACCAAAGGATTTGTCAATAACCTAGTTTAGTAAGTCAAGTCAGTAAGCACAGAAATATTCTAGTCAACCAATGAACAAGTTAAAGAACTGCAGAAACATACGGCAATGTCATTATCAATTGTCTTCGGAATGCCTACAACAGAAACTTTGAGGCCACGCCTTCTGACTTCCTACAAAATGGTAGCTTTAATAAGCACCAATATCTTGGACAGAAAATACCTTCCCAAAAAGCATATAATAGAGAGAGAAAAATTGATACCAAATCTACACAAGTTAAGAGAATAAGAAAAGGCGCAATATGAACTAATTAGGGTAGGAAGAGAAAGAACAAAGAGATAAAACTACGGTTACCTCAAATATGACAGAGGCCCCCTTCTGAGTACCATCTCCTCCAATTATATACACCTACAAAAATAAAAATAAAAACATCAGGTACATAAAAAGTAAACAGAAAGTTAGACAACAAAATTCTTTATAGACGAAACAAAATGACAGTATTATAATGTTGTTCACGATACCTGATTGATTCCCCTGTCTTGAATGCTATCAACTATCTTTGAAGTGTCATGGCCGCCCCTTGATGTCCCAAGAATAGTACCACCCCTCTTGTGAATATCATTGACGCTTTTAGGTGTCAGAGAAATTGTGTTGCGAGCATAAAATCCCCTATATCCACCCTGCAAACACAGATTTTTTTCAATGCATGTTATCGTACAAACACTACAAGATCTTCACAAGTAAAACATTTCAAATAAACAAAAATATATAGAATCTGGATATTAATATAACTCTAACACAATACAATAATCTATTCTTTTTAGATAAACATAACAAGAAAAAGTAATCGTGACAATTTCCCATGTTTTGTGACATTATGTATTATCAATGAACCGCTACAATCCTAGCATCTCTTGAATCCTAATGGCAAGAAATCCAATTCATCAAAATAGAACTTGTGCAACATTAAAAACCATAACTGTACAAGTAGAGGTGATATGCTTACCTCTATACCAAGGACCTTTGTAACACCATACATATCGGACAAACCACAAACAATCTCTCTAATCACTGTATTAAGTCCTGGACAGAGGCCACCGCAAGTCACGATACAAGCATGCACCTCACCAGACTCGAAATGAACCTAAACGCATGCCAGAATCCTCATTAGTTTTCAAAAAGAGGAAAAATACCCAAATACCCGTTAGCTTTCAAATTGTAAAACAGCAGTATTCGCTATGATTAAGAAGACTTACCCGCTGGCGGGGCCCAGCACGCCGAAAATGGGTTCCTCTAGGACTACTCTTGTGCACAACAATCTACAAAAGTTTAAGTTTCAATAGAGAAAATGAGTGCTCAAAATGATCACAAAGTAGTAGGGGGCAGAGGGGGCACTTACAACCACTGGCCCAATAAAATATCTATTTTAATATTTTACAAACCATGATTAGGTTACACATTTTAAAAATAAACATATCTTCAGAAAATGAAATTTCACGTCAATGTTTATGAACTTGCCTGCTTTTACATAAGACATGCGTTTGAAAATAAGAGGTTTTGAGTAATTCTTTTGTTTAAGGAAATTTTTACTTTGTACTCTGTAGTACTTGAAATTAGGCCCAAAAACTGACGTTTATTAAAAAAGCTTTCATCTCCTGCAGCTGACACCTATTATCTACTAATAATTAGAATTATATGTAATGGAAATATTATAATTTATTTGTAAAAGTCAATGATTGGTGTTAAACATGTATATTACACAGATTAGCTGCTGTGTATGCAAAAACTGTCTCAAATGAGAAAATAAATCAGATTTTTATAGCTTTATTTGTAATTGATATTCAGTAAGGAGTACTTTCTATACGTACAATTTTTATTGTAATTCATAATTCAGGTAAATTGTTAAATATCAATTTAAAATATATATATATTCTTACGATAATATTTTATTATGCCAACATTAATGAAAATTCCTGACTCCTGCCTTGCACAGCAAGCAAACTTTTATTCTTTAGGATTACAAAAGCCGAACCTTGAAAACTCAACATAATAATATGATCCAGAAATAAATTCAAAATTCAATGGAGGCTAAAAAATTCACCTTCTGTGCAACTGTATCACCCTCGTTAACAAAATACTGCCTGGAAAATCCAATATCAACAACAAGTGTCACAAAAAACTTGATTCAAAAAATTTATTCCAATTGAAGCAACTTGAATATAGCAAACATACTTGACAACAGAATAGGCTGGATTATCCTGTAGAGGATTTGGTAGAGTCTGCAAGGATAAAAATCATGCATGAGCAACATAACAGCACATAGATTCAAAATGCAAACAATCACGTTGCACTGCAAACTGTTGTCTCATTATCAGCTACTCTAACAGTGGCAATCTATAGAACAAGAAATATTGTAATAACTTTTCCCAAATCATCTCCTTAAATTAGCATATATAAATGTCTTATAAATGGCGAGACGAAAAGCAATTTGTAAGTGTGATTAATCTCAAACCCGTGCTAAGACAAAAAAACAAAGCAGACCCTTATCAACCACATCGCAAGTCCTTCCGAACCCTAAACCCTAGGAATGGCAATGGCAAGAAAAAACAAAAAAGAAATATAGCAGGATAAGAATTAGCACAAATTACATAACATAATTAGCACGGTATCAGAATTTGTAAGTTAACACTGCCATTGCCGGTCACGAATTACTAAAACTTGTTGAATTGCGAGGATCTTAATCCGCTGAGAATTTGTACTACAGCCGATAGTATGCAGAAGAAGAGACAGATGATTCAGCCAGCTCAGAAAAAATCAAACTAACAACGATATAATGGCTATAATACGAACAGGACCAAAAACAAAAGCAAAAACAAAAACAAAAAAAAAGTTTACAATTAACTGGTCAATAAAATCCAACAGCTAATACAGATATCAAGAATTCCAACCATAACCGATTAAAGACGGAATCATTACTCACAAGAAGACTAGGGATATAATCAGTGAAGTGCGGTACATCCTCCAGAACATATCCAGCTTCCCCGTAAACTAACTTGGGCTCAGATTTTCCCTCCAGATCCATCACCCCCTTATTATACGACCTCAAGTCAGCGTCGCTCCTCCGATTGACCTTGACGGAAGAGAGAGAGCTCTTCAGATCAAATATTTGCTTAGATTCCGTACAGATTCTCTGCGACAGTGAAGAAGAAGAAGAAGAAGAAGAAGAAGAAGAAGAAGAAGAAGAAGAAGTAGAAGGGTAAGAGAGGGAGCCCATGGAAATCTCAGAAATTGAAAAACTTAGGACAGCGGAAGAAAGAGCATAATACCTATTTTATAGGAGGAGAAAAGGAAGAAGACGAGGAAGGAGTTCGAGATCCTCCGTTCCTACGGTGGTTTGAAGTTTGAACAAAAGTGGTGGCCTTGGTCTTCGCATGGCTGCTACGCGAATACTGCTTCCGCCATTGATTGCGACAGTATAAAAGGAAGAAAGCAGGCGAAATTTCCAATTTTGAGGCCCAGTTAAATCTTTACAAAATCTTTAAAATAAGTAATTTTCTTTAATTACTGTAAATATATATATATATATATATACAATAATATATACAAAAAAAAACTGATGATTTTAAATGATATTTTTAAAGTACTTGAAGATTTTAAGCTTGCAAAAATCATTTAACATTAAATTCTAGATATGAGGAATTAGTATAAATCATAAAAAATATTAAAATAAAATGAATATAATATAAAATTTTTAAAATTAAATAAATAAGAGAATAATTTAATTAATAGGGATTCGAAAACAATATATACAAATATATACATATATAAGAGACAGTTGTTATCTTCGAAAATAATATACACAATCATAATCGATTATAGATGGAATCACTACTCTGTCTCTCTCTCTCCACCCCTATCTAGCTTCGACGCTACTGCAACCACACTATTCCCAGAGTCAGCATTGCTGTCTAAGCAATAGCTTCCACTTCCTTCAACCTATGTTCACCAAGTTGAAGTGCAAGTTCTATGGTTTCTTTCTCACCATAGGCATCTTTTTGTGTCATATTTATATTCATTTGATACAAGTTTTTGTTTTTTTTTTTCATTTAAAATACTTAACCTTTTTGATTAGGTAATATATAAAAATGTGCCCAAAATATTTGTTCACTATGTAATCTATTGGTATAAGAAACTATTTTTTTGATCTCTTGCGCTATATATATTCTCTGTAGGAGTGGCTAGACATCTACAAATTTGCATTCACATAACATGCTTATTATCTGTTTTTTCGTATATATTTTTTTTCAAAACAAATTATTTACATACCAAAATATATATGTAAATATATGAAGGTGTCATTCATATTAAGTATATAACTATTTACAAAGATGTGGTGCTTCCACTTCATTAGGTTTTCCCTTACAAATCATTTATAATTTTATGTTTTTAGCTCATCATTAGCATCCATTAGATCTCTTTCTAAGTTCTCTTTAAGTATTGCATTGAGCTTCATAATAATAACTTAAATATATTTTGGATAGATTTGAGTATGAAAAATCAAATGTCTAACTCATATGTTCCATTTCATATTTCAGAATTGGGTGCGCACGCACACTTTTGTATGATGAATGAATTATTTTTACTCCTTCGACTATGTATTGTTGCTTTATTTTGGCTTATTTTATACATTTGAGGGTATATGCTATTTGGAGGACTTGTAAATTTCCTTTAATATTCCGTTAATCTAAGGTTGCAGGGACGTTGCTGAAGAATATAATATTTTTACAATTGCAATAAACAAATTATCTAATATTCTTGAATAAGCTTACAGAGACAAGATTTTCGAATTAGTCACGCATAATAACTTCAAATGTTCCCAATTATTATTTTTCGGAGAAACTTTATGCTCTAACATTGATGCTATAAATAACTGCCTGCCCTTGAATGCTAATAAGCACAAATAAACGACAAACCAACATCAGTGGGCTGGCACTCTTGATGTTCCTGTTAAGGAACTCCCCGCCAAATATTTAGGGCTTCCAATTCATTTTGCCAAAGCATCTGCATTTGCGTGCCTATCTCTGATAGACCGGCTGCATCATTCTCTTTATGAATGAGCTCAACGATTTAATGTCAGAACACTTCAACTTCTAAAATTTAATATTTTGAAGATCCTTCCTAAGACTATATACGCATGAAGTTCTTTTCTTTAGGTTTTATGGAAAAGAAACTACAGATATTGCATTACCGCTCCCCAAGAAAATGGAGGTCACCCATTCTTACCAGTTCCAAATAAAAGGTATCTTAACAGGAACATCAATTAGCCTTATGGCCTATGTGTAGAAGCTGCTGCACATTGCTGCCCAAACCCTAATTGCTCACCCCCACTGCTCTCCCAGCAAATACAAATGTTTCTCTTTGAAGGATCGAATTATTCCACCCTAGCTAGGGTAAAGAATTTATCTTGTGCAAAAGCTAGAACAAAGTAGATTGCCATAAGCACATTTGGTTCAAAGACGCCCGTCTTCGTCTTACTTGTGCCGCATAAAAAGCTGTTGGCAATACTTTCAAAATTGCGAACATACTTGCTTCACCTAATTTTGAGGAAACATAGTCAAATGTATTCAAGATATTAACTTCAAGAAACTATGAACAATTTTCTATGATTTTGATGGTTGCTGGTTAACCTAATTCTTATTCACTTTATGATGGATAACCTCTTCAGTTGCTAATTGGTAGTTGTTGGCTTACATTCCAATGTTGTGGCTGCTCTTTCCACTACTTTTTTTTTTTAAATCTTTTTTACTATTATTTGACATTGTAGCCCAAAAATAAATAATTGAAAAATATATATAAATTATTGAAGAAAAATACTCAAAACACTTTTATTTAAATTTTTATTAATTTTTAATAATTTTTAATTATAACTTTAAATAATAAATCTCATTTATTATAAATTAATCATTAATTTTAAATGTATTAATAAATGTAAAGGTATACAGAAGAGCATAATAATTTTTTTAAAAAGAATATTATCTAGCTCATAAGTAATAAATAATTTGATGACTCAAAATTATTTTTAAAACATAAATTTAGTGCTCAACCCTAATACTAATTTTATGTGAGAAAAAATATTTTATATTTTTAAGAATTATTTAGAAGAAATTTATTTTTCAAACTTCTAATATGAAATAAATAAATGAATAACATTTTAAGAGAGAAATTCATTATATATTTTAAATTTTAATTCAATTTTCTGAGAGTAGTTGTATGAAAGCACGTGACATTGAGTGAAGAAACCTAAGAGCTACTACTGAACAGAAACGTTAAAACTACGCAAAGAAAAATAAATTATTTTTCAGAATTTACATAATAAAATAAACATAAAAGTTAAACCATGCATTAAAATCTCAATATTTAATTATAAAGGAAATACGTACATAATCCGGTCTTTAATCATGAACCGCACCGAATTCGAGCATCCTCTCCGGCAACGACGGCGGTGCCGCTGCCGGCGGCGGCAAAGGATTTGCCACAGCTGCAAGTTTTGGTAGCATTAGGGTTTTTGAATGAGAATCCTCCCCCGATGAGCGCATCGCTGAAATCCAGCTGCATTCCTTGTATGTACAGAAGGCTCTTCGGATCGCACACTGCAGCACAAAATAAATTTAATTAAAATTTAGGTATTTTTTAATAATAGCTAAAAAAGAAATTTACTCAAAACTTATATATAAATACATCACACTAATCTTACTTTTATCTAAATTTTGTACTACGTAGCATGACTCAAATTAGAACAAGCATCAAGAAAGATTAATTTCATATTTAATCAAAGCATTATTTATTAGCACAAACAACAAGAAAGATTGATAAATTTATCATACAAAAATAATACATTTACACTATAATATACACAACCAATTAATTTTTTTTTTTTTTTTTACCTCAATCATAAAATATATTATACTAATCATATATTTATACATAGAATTATCATTTTATTTTTATTTTATTGTGTATATGATAATGTAAATATAATAAAATAATCGTAAGAACACACTCTTGATTATTCCAAAATTGATCGATTTAGAACCTCTAGGTAAACCAATTGTTTTGGGTGCAATTTTTCTAGGTGTAAGTATCCTCAACAACAATATATCTCCTTTTAGGGGCCTCCTAGGATTTTGGTGAGACAGGAATTTTCTAATCCTGATTACCAAACATTCCCTTAATTTTCAATTCCAGATGACGCCTAGGTTACCCAATGCATCATTGCGGAGTTGCCGACGGTGGCCGTTTTTCGGAGAATCCACCGTATCCCGAGAATCGCCAACTGCCGCCAATAAAGTTAACATGCACTGCATAAAGATATCAGTGAACCAAACAAGCAATTCAGTTTCAAACTATTCATTGCCAAATCTCAATTTAATTACAAATTGATATTAATGAGGAATTAAATGAAAAGCAAGGAGGCTATATTGAATAATTGAATTGAACATTTCAAATATCTCAGACAGAGTCAGGGGACAAATTTAGGGCTTACCAATTGCAAAGCCGGCATACTCAATCAATCAACGAGTCATCCGATTGCGCATCACCTCGATTCTCAAATTCCATTGTGTAGGACATGCCAGAGCACCCGCCTTGCTTGACTCCAATTCTTAAGCACAGATCTTCATTCTTTTCAACCCTCATCTTGTTAAGATGGCTGAACGCTTTATCGGACAGTGAAATAGCGGCCGGCGCAGTGCTGCCTGATGAGTGAGCTGCTTATAACATGAATGAGCAGTATGATTTTATAGAAATATTCATAAACGCATGCATCAGGATTGCAGAGATATTAAGGGTTTATCATTATTAATTGAAGTGATGTTTACTGCTATTCTAATTATGCATGCTTGTTTACATGTGCTCATGTTACTTCACAGAATATATATCATTCCATCTCGGCAAATCTTTTTTTCTCTGGAAGAATTTCATACATTGCTGATGTAAAAAAAGAGGAAGAACAAAAAAATTAAGGGAAGAAACTTTTAGAAAAAACCTTCTCATATTGGAACTTAAGGATTCGTGTAGCCAAACACCGCTTAATGAGACAAGGGTGATGTTGTTGTTGTTATTAATGGGCTGTCTGGGATGATCTAAAATTGATGTGAAGTAAATTTTTAAGTTAAAATCATATTACACTATAATCATATTATCTTACTCTCACTTTTCCACATTCCAAACCCCTATGAGAATTTCATACATATCACTCAAATCTTTCTCATCTATTTACAATTAACATCAAAATCTTAATCTTTGCAAGAAATCATGCAAATATCCATATTATTATACAAAGACCACCACCCGATTTAAAATTTTCTCTAATCATTGCAGATGATAAAATTCAAAAGCATGGAATATGCTTTGTACAAACAAAATTTAGTTGTTAAATATTTAATTTTTGTTCTGGCATCGATAACGTTGAATTTAGTGACGCCCATCAATGTCTCATTCTCTCCATCATATCCAGGTCTATTAAAACGTTTAACACTTCTTTTATTTAATGGTTATAATGAAAACATTTTCTTCTTCATGGAGATCAAAATAAAGGTGTTTATGTTCAAAATCTGATCAGAGAGCATTGAAGATTATTTCTTGATTATATACAAATACACGATTAGAGAGCATTTAATCCATGCAATTAATCTTTCCTATTTTCCAAGTAGTTATAGCTTCTACTCCTACAAACATTATCCGTTCCTCCAATGAGAAAGATATGATGGCATTTGTAGTGGTGATGATGATGAAAATAATGAAGATAAGGCAACGTTATAATAAGAGAGCAACAAAGAATAAGAGCGAAGAATCATTTTTGGTGGTACAGAGAGTCAATCAAATGTTAACTATAGTGTGCACTCCCTTGGGGATGGTGACTATGAAAACTCAAGTTTGATTGTAGTGGAAAATGATCGCTAAGCAAAAGGTAAACAAAAGGTGTACTTTGGATATGAAGAGGCGGCTCTTGGCAAGCTTTAGGAACAAAACTGTGGCAAGAATGGATCAATCCGTTAGTGCAGAACAAATAAAATCACCTTATATATTATGGCTCAGAGTGTTACAACTGAAGCCACAATCCAGCGTCCTCCAATTATGAACCAAGTGACGCTAGTATACCTGTAACAATTGAATAAGATGAAGGCAACGAGTGACTGTCAAAAAGGAATGCTCATACAAAGTGATATTTCAATAAGGAGTAGTTTCGGCAGGCTTCCAAGAAAAAAAAAATATGAATGAACAAAAGTTATACCAAAAAAGAAAGATTTTGGCATGATTAGGATGAGTTGATTCAAAGAGAATATCCCAACATAAGATATTTTTTATATGAGCAGATTTAAATATAAAAAGTTGGAAGTACTACTATTTTGGTATGATTTGAATAGTTGTTAAATAGAATAATGTCTATTTAACTCTTTTAAAATAACATTATTATTAAATATGTTGGAATGCAATTCTTACTAGATTTCTATGCAGTCCTACCGGATTGGTAATTAATAAAGATGACCTTTCTTTTGGCTTGGAGCAAACTAAATTATCTAAGAAGATAGCTAAGAAGAAATTAAAATCTTCTTTTATTTTTATATTCAACAAATATGTAACTAATGGGAAGAATGTTAAGTGCTATAAATATTATGTTGCAATGTTTTATTTAAATTGAAATTATTGCTTGTAATTCTCAATCTTGATTTTTAAACGGCCACATCTCAATTAATTTCTTTTTTTTTTTAATTATAGATGTTCATACTATGTACACATTCAAGAGAAGATTCTGTGGTGCATGCTATTTGCAAATAATATTTTTTTAATTGATAAGACTAGAGATGGAGTTTAAGTAAAACTTAAGTTGTGAAAGACAAGATATATTGAGTGTAAGTTCAATTGTACTAGAACCCTATTCTCGAGGACATAGCTATTGAGAATCAAGTGATCAAGGAGAGCGAGAAGTTAAAGTACCAAGGTTTGATATTCAAAATAATTGAAAAATATAAAGCGACGTGATTAATAGGATTCAAGCTAGTTGGCAAAATGGAGGAATGCTTCTTGAATGTTGTGCAATCCAAAAATCCCACTCATAATTAAGGAAATCATAGCTATATGTCAATCTACATTATACGGGCTGAATGTTGGCCAACAAAGAAGAAACTTATTGATACAATAAGTGTTTCTGAGATGAGGATGCTTAAGTGGATAAAAAAGTATTCTCGTTAGGATAAAATGAGAAATATTTTATCTGTAGCAAGGTTGGAGCGGCTCCAATAGTGGATAAGATTAGAGTATGATGCTTCAGATGGTTCGATCATATTAAACGTAGACCGTGCAATGCCCATGTTTGAAAATTTGAGTTTATGATATTGCGCATATTAGAAAAGGAAGAGGAAGTTCAAAAAAGATATAGAAAGAAACTATAAAGAAGGATCTTATCTATTTGATCATGCACAATGTAAAACAATGATTCATGTAGCCGACCAACCTAGTGGGGTTAAAGCTTGATGTTGTCGCTGTTGTTGTTGATGTTGAAGCTTTTTAACTTGAACCCGCCCTATTTTGACTTGAATGCTTTTTAACGAGTCAAAGTAAATCAAATTCGAGTATTGCAAGTCAACCCAACTCGAATATAATTTAGTTCAAAACCTTCAACTTGAACCCGAGTAAAATATTATGAGTAACATGACATGCCTTCTTTGGGTCATGCTCTAGTTGTGTTTACTATGTTAGGTCAAATTTTGTCATCCCCCACCCATAGGAAGACAGAGAATACGTTCAACCAAGCTAATGCTGGTTATATTAAGTTGTTAAGCGATTTTAATAAACAAAAACAACAAACACAACTAATATTGTGTTAGTTAATATATTGCAAAACAGCGAGCTTTAAATTATAGTGCCAGATAGATTTAATAAAGTTCAAAATAAACCATCAATAACTTTTTAGAACATCTTTTTGTAGGTATTATATAATTACAAGAAGATCAATACAAGCATATCCATTTGTGTAAGCACAAATGAATATGACTACAATTGAAAAAATTTAATGAGCCAAAAAAGTTACCACTGAAACAATCAGAGCTCACTTGAAAAAAGTTCTTTTCAAGGAAATTAAGTATTACTATTCTAAAACAAATTGAGGATGCCAATTGCCTAAAAATAATACTTCGAGCTAGTTCAAAAATATGGCTATAAAATTGTTGTACTCAACCTAGTTTACTTTGGCATACACACATCACATTAATTTATAATTATTCTATAATACACCCTGTCTAATAAAAATTTAGTTATAGAAAGTGCATTCCACGATAGCAGAAATACCTTATATGAGTGTCATTTTTTCATAACTGTTTTTTCTCACTTCCCAAAATTACTAGCACACAAATAAAACCTTTCAAGTGGCCAACTAGTTATCCAATTAAATTATTTTGTTAGCTCTTTAGGAATGACATTTAGAATCATGAAGCAAATGAGATGTGAAAAATTATCCTTTAGGGGAAAGAATTATATCAAGTATGATACAATAAACATTTAAATCCAACGTTTAGAAAAGTTATAGTTAAACCATGAAAACAATTTAGTATGCCGCAGTTGTTAAATTTTATTAAATCATATTGTGAAAAGTTAATGACTAAGGTGTAATTTTTAAAAAATATATACTTTTTAAGCCATACACAATAATTAAAATTTTCAATAAAAACTACTAATAGATATGCATTAATTTACAAAATAAATTTAATTAGTTCAGAATATTTTTAATTTAATATATTTATATTAGTATTAAATTTTTCTTTGTTTTAAATTTGTAGTTGACTGATCCTGAGGTTAATACAAAAGGTAGCTAGCCAAGTGAGTCAATGAGTTCCCGAATCACATCATCTATCAATCGACTGAGAAAGAGAAGCATGCCACCAAGTGATAGGAAGACAGTGCTGAGTATTTCAGCCAATTCATATCAATAGCCAAGTAATAATGTACAAGAGGCTGAGAAGCAGTTCAATCAGAAAAGTTGGGGAAGCCATACCTTGACCAGGAAGATGCGAAAAAGATCCCACTTGAGCATGATTGCTTGGGCTGCATTCTTGGATTCAGCTTAGACTAACTCAATGATGTGTGGAAGCAAGGAATATATTTGGAAGATTCCCGCACATGCACACAAGCTAAAGCATAACAAAATGACAAGTATCCATGCACCATTGGCCAAACCAGCTGCCCATTACCACACCTAACTAACCGGCTAACAAACCCAACCCACACTGCCATGCGATTGAGTTTGTTGCACCTGTCTACCCCTTAAATATCCTATTTCTCTATGTAATAAATGTTCATCGAGTACTAGTCACTATAGTTTCTTCCTCTGCTTGCATTGTAACTCTCTCTTGTGATATAGTAAAGCTTTTCTCAAGATCCATCAACTTTTTGTTTTCATATATTGTCATGTGTTCATCCAAAAATGCTGAAATCAAGCTTCTGTAGATTGATTATAGCCTCCATACCTACTTAACGATCCTTACTTCAACCACATCTATATTGATTGAATGACTGCAGATCCTCCACAAGTCGATTACAGATCCCTAACGATATGAAAACTAGTATTTAATAATTTGCTTATTAAAACCTAGTACTTATTTATATGACTATATCATTACTTAATAACATTATAGTTAATGAGTTTATTATTTTTTAAATAATCTATATTTCACAATTTTTCTTTTTTTAATTTTTTATTTTTGTTTGATTATTAATCAGTATTAATTAACTATTACTTGAGGCATCCCCCTCAATGTCGTCTGAAAGCAGTTTTTCTCCATACAACACCTTGCTCTATTTTTTTTCTTCTAAAGCACCATCTCCTTCTACCCGTGCTTCTTTGCTGACCGATGCCCTAATCGGCTTATTTTTTTAATTCAAAGGATTTTCAACGACTTAGGTGTATTATTGAGCTTAAGCAACAACAATTTTGATATAGGGATCATTAGAGTTATGCCAGAACAAAAATATTTTAAAAAAAAATTAGTGAAGCAGCTCCCAAATGATCATAAAATTTTTGAATCATTTCTTTTCATAAAGGCCCGCTACGTCAAGGAAAAAAACTCTTCAAAACACTACGAACAATAAATGAATAAAAAGAAAGGCTAAGAAGCTAAAAAGTGTTTTAGAATAGAAATTAGAAGCTCGCCGGCCGCATAAGTTGACTATTTCTTGGGCCATCATTTCCAAAACAATAAAGGTAGGGAAATTGCAATAAAGTATAGCACTAGATTTAGTTCCCAAAATTAAACGTTCTTGCAAACCCTAAAATATATGCCTTCTTCTACTGGGGTAGAAAAATATTCACAACCGGATTATAACTTACCAGCATGATGGCGCGAGCACGGATATCATTCATAAGAAAACTAACCTTAAAGTAATCGATGAACAGCGAATTGAAATTGAAAAGCATAAGAAGCGTTTAGTCACCAGGAGAAGCGCCGGATCGAACAAAAAGAGGTTTAATGCGACATATATCACCAGATTTTCTGGGGAAGATGAGCAGAGGTCGATTGATCGCCGGAGAACGGAAATTCAAAAGCATACGGCAAGGAAGAGGACCACGAGCTCCGGCAAGCGCCATGGTGAACCCTCGCCAAGCTTCGAAAGGAACGTGACAGATTTTAGTGAGCCGAGCTCTTTTAGATCTTATAACAAACTTTTTAAGGAAATATATATTGAAAAATGTCATATGCTCCAAAATATTTCTTAGAAAATATGAATAATTAAAATTTAAAATTTAAAATATATATTTTTATTAATTTACAAATAAAATAAATTTAATAATATTATTTTATTCTATTTAACTCTCTAAATTTTAATCATCTATATTTTTTTTAAAATATTTAAAAATTATATTATAATATTATATATATATATATATATATATATATATATTATAAGTTCGAAAATGATTTGAGACTAAATAATGGTTTTTATATAAAAAATATCAAAAAAAATTATTTAACTCCCAATTTACTCTTGAAAAATATTGATGATCAAAATTTATATTTAAAGAATATATATTTTTACAGATCTAATATATAAAATTAGATTTAATTTTTATTTTCTTAATGAGAAAAAAATAATTTTATATTCTAGAAGATATTTAAATTTTTTTTTAAATACATATTTATATTTAAAGAGAAAAATATATTTAAATATATTTAAGAGATATTTATTGTTGTAAAAACTATATTTATAAATGCAAAGTAAAACATTAATATTAATATTCAGTAAAACATAAAAATAAATGTTCCATGCATTTTAAAAATAAGTTGATATATTTTGTAATTATTAAAATCTGTTTTCAATATATATAATATATAAATTTGAGTGTGTATAAATATTTTTTTATATATTTCAATCTTTATAAAAATTTTTAATATAAGTAAATATAAATCATGAATTCAAATTCTACCATCTACATATAAAATAAAAAAAATAAATATTAAATAGTTCACATTCTAGTGTCAATTATTTTTTAGATCCACAAACCCAATCTCATAACAATTCATTAACGATGTTAGTTCATCAATACCTTTAATTGGGAGAAATGGGGTATTGTAGCAACTCCCTCGATCATCAAGAACAAAGAACATGTTTGATAATCAAAACCCGATAATTTTGAATATTTTTAACTCATGCGATGGCTAAATCATTGTATGTACTCGGTCATTTTCATAAATAGTCTATATTTGACAACCCGAATTCTAGTAGGATGATGAAAAAATTAAAATCATCATAATAATGCAAAAATTCCATTTATACATATATTTACACTCATTAAGACAGCCCCTAGCAAACTCTTCGAACAGGCATCACATCCCTCCAAACCCCAAAAGCACACCACACACAACCACCCAAATCATCTCAGACCACTCTAGTCCCTCAATTGAGCTGCGATTCACCATATTCTTGCATATTCTTTCCTTTGCTTGCCGAATAGATTAGATAATAAGAGTAAGTTGATGTCTAATAGATAAATTGAAAATAAAAAACTACTCCGAAGTCTGTTGAAGCCCACTAGTAGTGACCGAAGAACATCGTTCTGGGATTGAAGAAATAAAGGGCTAAGCTATCTCTTTGGCTACATCAGATTCAAGTGAGGAACATGCTTTTGAATAATGGTGATGCACATCTTTGCCATTAGATTTGAGATCGCTGCAGGAGCTCAATCACGATGAGGCTGGTAGATGCAGCAAGCCAAGACTAGCTAGCTGGTTCACACATGGGGCCACACCTCATTCTTCCATATGCTTGCTGCTCATCGAAAGCAGTTCAATATCGTTACGGCCATTGAAGATGAGTACGTGGTCCTTATTTTCAGCCCCAGAGAGATCAATTATATCCTGCTTGACTTCTTCCACAGCATGTGAGATGTTTCTAATTTGCTGTCAATTTGTCCCTTCCTAGTCTTACTCACACAACAAAAAATGTTATGATATATTCCAAAGTCAACTTAGTGATTAAAAACTTTGCTGCAAATCTAAAACAAAAAGGTCAAATCCCAAGCCACGTATATGGGAGGCAGAAAGGGGGCTAGCAGAGAATTTAAGAATGGTGTAGTGGCTCAATCATGATATTCTTAGGCTTAAACTCAAGAAAGGTCAATAATTCAAATTCCACCTCGCATTTGTTTTAAAAGTCTCCTTTTTTTTATCAGTATATATATATATATATATATATATATATATATATATATATGCGTGTGAATGGTGTTGCACCGACCACACATAATAATAATAATAATAATATATATATATATATATATATATATGTGTGTGAGGAGAGGGAGAGCAGTGAGGTTCTCTTACCATTAATTAAAATATGTTAATAGATTTAACTTCAAAAATTAAAGAATAGAAATGTTCATTTATGAATTATCCTTCTAGAAGTGCAAATTTCAAATTTCTAATATTATATGGACAATATTAAAAGTTTGAGTAATTGTGGGTAAGAATCCCAAGGCTATTACATCTAGTTTTATGATACATTTATAAATTCACAAGCTTGCACCATCAAAGTATAATAGTTGTAAGTAAACTACTCTAAATTCAATATGCTACAAGATGAATCTCTCATTAGTTAAAGATGTATTCATTAATTACAGGTTGATTTAAAATTAACAGACAAAAAAGCTACAAAAGTTGACATTTCTTACTTTGTAAGCATAACTTAATCAACTTTCGAATCTCAAATCTTCTTAATACCATCAATAAATCTATGGCAATTCAACCGCTGCAACTTCCCATAAAAACTACCTTTTTTGTTCTTCACCTGCCTTGCAATTGATCCAATTGGAGAAGAAGTCGCAACAATAACAAAATTCTCACCATCATCAACTTTTAGCTCATACAAATCACAAAAAACCATACGAAAAAGCTCAATCATCTTCGCATATAATGAATCATTTAAAGGAACAACATTTACTACTAGAATTCCCTCGGGAAGAAGAGCCATTCTCGCCCCAGTAAGAACATCCATCCGCAAAAACTCTGCAGGCGGCGCACCAACACCATTCATGGGGTCTACTTCATCTAAATCCACCATGATGGCATGAAAAAGCTCACTCTCAGATCGTTTCAGGGCATAATCCTCGATAAATTTGATCCCATCATCGACAAGAACCTTCAAGGATTCGCCATCAACAAGTCCAAAATACATCCTCGCAGCACTCAAAACCACGTCGTCGGACTCTACCCCCAATACACGAAACCCCAAATGGGATCTCAGGGACGTGAGAAGCGGCCCTCCCCCAACCCCGACGCAAAGAACCCGAGGCATATTGCCAGATCGGAAAGCCCCGTCGATAGCAGGAGCAATCAGAAAAAGAGCGGAAACCATAAGCCCAAGATAGGGTTGAACCAACGAACCCATTTCCGGACAAAATTCGGAAAGGAGACGTACCTGGGATTGAATGAGATTGGGCATCTTCTTGAACCTCAACCGGCGACGGAGTTCTGGCGGAGACGCAGGCGATAGGTCGATCTCAACGTCCTCCACCACCATCTCTCCGGCGAAGGGTCCGAAAAGTTTTGCAACCGGAGTGCAGCTAATGACATCGTCCTCGTACGAGAGAAAGGGGATCGAAGGAATGCCGCTTGAAAAAACTGATTTAGGGCACAGGGCGAGGAGAAGAGGGGCGAGGCTCTCCTGGAAAGAGATCAGCGATTCTGCGTCATCGTTGGCTTGGGGACGACGACGATAGGGTTGCGGAAGAGAGGAGAATGAGGACGGAGGGTCGCCGATGAGGATGAGCCGGGAGATGCGATGGTTGGGAGAGGAAAGGGAGAAGAGAAGCTGGAAATGGCCGGAGACGGTTGAAAAAATCCAATCATCTTCACGGCGGAAAGGTACGAGAACTGCGGCAATTGTCGGCGTAATAAAATTCCCGGCGATCGACGGAGAATCTGCGACGGCGACACGGAGATTAACGGCGAAGGGGTTTCCCGGAGAAGGGAGAGGGTTCGGAAATGAGAAGGAGATGAAGCGAGAAGGGAAGAGGCGTTCGAAGGTTGCGGGATCCATGCCGCCTGTCCCCATGACGGCGGGATTGAGTTAGAGGAAGGAGACGAAGCAAAGTTCTTTTACAAAAAACAATTGCTCTGCTGTCACTATGCTACTTGCTATTCTCCAACTTTCCTAATTTCTCTTGGTTAGACGTTCATGAAAATTTTATAAAGCCAATTTGGATTAAGTAAAATGTGTAAATTTTTGATGCTTGGTGTAAAGTAATAATGATATTTTTTTTTTCAATGTAATTCAATTTTATGTTAACAATTCTTGCATTCGAAGATTGATTTCGTTGGTTATCTTCTCCGGCGAACGATTCTGTTAAATCCATCATTCGTTTGAACGAATTTAACGAGGTTCGTTAGTCCAAAGGAAAGATCCGTTCATTCAAAGATTCGTCCGTTATCATACTCATAGATTACTTCATGCCAAAGAAAAAGAAAATTAAATTTTCTGTAAATTACAGAAAAATAATATAATTACACAGCAATCAAATTTCATTGTAAATAAATTATTTTATATTCATAATTTTCAAATTAACTCATATCAAACAGCCACTTAAAATAATTTCTTATAATATTTTATTCAAATACTCATTTTGTATTAAAATTTTATGAACCCCTAAGTATTCAAAGATCTTGTTCTTTACATTTTAATCGAAAAAAAAAAAAAAAAAAAAACTTCATTATTACCAAATCTTAGTCTCAGTAGGTGTGATCACCTCCTACATGAATTTTTTAATGGTTTCTTTGTATCTTTTTTGGCATTCTCTTCCGCATATACAATGGACAAAATTCATACACTCAAATTTCTAACAAGAGTATCGAGCGGTCAACAGTTGTTATGTCCAAACTAAGACAATAATCTTGAATCTTATGTACCATCGAAGCCACTCCAAACTACTATGCATGAACTCATTTCTAATTCGCTCATCAAACTTAGAATCATCATCTCTATAATACTTAATTTATAAACAATTTTATTTTTGTCGGCCAACATTCATCTTCACATAATATAGCAATGAGATAGTTTATATAATATTTAGGAGAAGTTTTTATCGCAACAACTGTCCAAAAGTGCTCTCCCATTTCATCCAACCAACCTATATTTATGAGTTAAAAATCATTCTCAATGCATTTCTTTAGAGAAATAAAAATACATCATCATGATTCTAGAATTTTACCTCTGGCTTTGAGTCGAGTTCAAGTCGAGTCGGCCCATACTCGAACTTGTTCGAATTCGAGTTCGAGTCAAGTTTTAATCGAGTTTCAATCACTTCGACTCATTTTAAAAAGAATTCGAGTCAAAACATATAACTCGAACTCGACTCGATATGATTACATTAAGTAAATTTTAGGTTTGATGAGAAAATTTGATGAGTCTGTCCCAAAGCGAAGAATTGATTTAAGGAATTCCTACCAATATGATCAAGTTGTTGCACCCTTTAGGTTATAGTGTTGGCACTACCCTATCTGTTGTTAATTTAGAAAAAAGCACATGCAAATGCTACAAATGGAACTTAATGGCCTACAAAGAGTAAGGACGCATTAAAACAGTTTCAAGCTCATACTACAGCCACTGGCTACTGCTGTAGCAATGCCATGGGGGAAATGGCTCTAACAGTATATTATTATGAGTTTATAGGAATAAAAGAAAAACTATTTTTAAGCTTTGGTGGCGAATTTGCAAGATATTCTCTACTTTTGAGACTCGATGAGCCTAAAACACATGTACAGGATGAGAAATCGTGGAAAGGTTAGAAACTATATCACAAAGGCATATGCTATAATTGAATCTCTAATCAAAACATATCATTTCTATAATAGCATCTTCAAACAACTGATTTCTCATAAAATAGCTTGAGATCAAAATAATAATAATAATAATTAGTATAATGCAATTTGACAAGAGAAATTCAAGGCAAAATTTGGTGCAGAAAATTTTGAAGAATGCATAATTTTAATTTAAAACAAAATACCAAATTTTTAAATTTTGTAGACGGGTGTAATCCCCAGCAGATGAAAGCATTTCCTCATTACAACTGCTGCTGCCTCGCACAGTAACAATCTGCTAGTTTCTTCAGCGGATCCAACGACCTACCCAGCAATTAAAGAACAAAATTTAGGGATTATAGTAATGTTGGAAAATTAAATATTTGAAAATAATAGCAAATAAAACATCAAGAGTGTGCGTCAATTCCTAAACTCTTTAAATCTTGTTGAGAAAAACCAGGAGATTTTCTTCTCCAAAGAAACCCTAAGGATCAGGATTTGACTGCTAAAAGTTATTGAAGCAAAGAAGAATATATACTAACACAAACATTCACAAGCACACAAGCATATGAACACAGAGATTTATGTGAAAAACTCACGGAGCTACACCACCACAAAAAAATCCACTAACGAATAATAAATGATTACATAGTTACATAGAACTTATCAATCTCCTTAAGGAAAAGAGATTCATCGCCTTATGCTTTTTCTTTTTCTTCTCTCCCAAATTTCTCATTATTTTCACTATAGGGTTTCAAGCCTCCAAGAGCTCTCAACAGAAAAATGGCACACACATAACCCTAACCCATTATGTTAACTTTTATATGGAGGCCCAAACCAACTCTCAAAGTGCCATAAACAATTTTGGACACGTCACACCCTAGCTGAAATTTTCGTTATCTCCAGGGCGGGCCAAGGCGCCTGTCTTTCTGCTTCTGGGGCACTTGGGCGCCAGACTCTCTGTCTGTTGGGCGCCAGATCCTCTGCACGTTGGGCGCGCCTGAGCGTCTGCTAGACGTTTAAGCGCGCCTGAGCACCAGATCCTCTATCTACCTCGTGACAGAGGTGCGCCTGAGCGAGCCTAAGCGCCAGTCTTGATGTTGGCTTCTAAAGATCCGTCCTGGAATCCGTCGGATAATTGTTTTCTCTCCCTTTGATGATCCAATTGGTCTCCATGCAATAACAATCTCCCACTTTGAGATTAATTGCAATCAATCTATCTTCAACCTTTGATTTTCTTCAATGTCTTCCCTCATTGCAAAAGATGTGGTGTGGCTCATCCCGCCTTTTCTTCATCCTTTGAGGCCGACTAAAGCTGAGCTTGGCTTCAGTTGTTCTGCTATTACTGATTTCGTGAGCATGTCGGCAGGATTTTTTTGTGTGAATCATATCTAATCATCTTCCAACAAAGATCGGATAAAATGGTACCGCAATTGAATGTGCTTCGTCCCAGTATGAAATGCTGTGTTTTAGCTAGGTGGATAGCACTCATGTTGTCACTATATAGTTTTCCATCCCTTTGATCCTTGCCCAACTCAACCATGAAGCTCTTCAACCAGATTATCTCCTTTCTTGCCTCAGCAATGGAGACATACTCTGCCTCAGTTGTGGATATGGGCGACTATCTTTTATAACCTGGAGATCCAGCTCACCGCAGCACTACCCAGGGTAAACACATATTCAGTTGTGCTCCTCTTGCTGTCGATATCTCCAGCTAAATTTGCGTCTACATATCCTTGTAACTCTATCTTGGACCTATCAAAGTAAAGTGCTTTGTTCACTATACCTCTAAAATATCTGAGAATCTATTTAACTGCCTCCCAATGAGGTTTCCTGGAATTGCTCATGTACTTGTTAACCACTTTCATTGAATGGGAAATATCTGATATTGTGCAAATCATCGCATACATTAAACTCCCGATTATTGAAGCATAAGGAACATTTTCCATACGTTCCCATTCGACTTCAGTATTTGGCATCTGCTCCTTAGTCAAATTGAAGTGACTTGCTAGGGGAGTGCAAACCGGCTTTGCCTCTTTTATGTTAAATCTCGTAAGTACTCTTTCAACACAATCAACCTGAGACATCTTCAATGTCCCTGCACTTCTTTCCTTATTGATCCTCATCCGGAATATCTGCTTTGTCGGGTCAAAGTCCTTCATATCAAATTTCTTTAACAATTGCTTTTTGAGTCTTAATTTCCTCCATATTTGATCATGCTATCACCATATCATCTATATACAAAAGTAGAATGATATAGGAGATTTCAAACTACTTTACATAACACCAGTGATCTGCCTAGCATCTTTTGTATTATCTGTTTGGCATGAACCTGCCAAATATCTTATATCACCGCCTTAATGCCTGTTTCATGCCATGCAGGCTTTTCTTTAGCTTGCAGACTAGCTCACTCTTTTCTCGGGTCACATAACCTGTGGCTGCATCATGTACAACTTTTTCTTCAAATCACCATAAAAAAATGCAATCTTCACATCATCTGCTCCAGGTGCAGATTTTAAGTTGCCACGATGTTCAACACTATTTTGATAGTAGTCATCTTCACCACTGGAACGAAGATCTCACGATAGTCCACAACGTGTTTCTGCTAGAAGCCTTTCACCATGAGCCTTGCTTTATCGCATTTGCTACCATCTGATTCTTCCTTCAACCTGTAAACTCATTTAAACTCATTTATTTTGAAGAGCCTTTTTTCTTTCTAGTAGTTTAACCAATGTGCATGTCTCATTTAAATAAATGACTTCATCTCGTCATTCATGGCTAACTCCCACTTGATTAAATCATCAACTTGAAGCGCTTTTATAATATTTTGGTTCACCATAATCCGTTAGCAGCAGATTATATAATGAGGGAGATTAGCTTTGTGTAGGATGTGATATTCTGGTGGATCTCCTCAACTGAGTAGCAAGAGTATGAGGGATTATTTGTTCTCCACCATCATGAGCATCTAACTATGCCTGCTCATCTTGCTCAGCGTTGTCATCCAGTTCAATGAAATTTGGCGCATCATCTTAAATTCAATTCCTATTCTTGTACATCTCATTCTCATTGAATGTGACGTCCCAGCTTCTGATAATTTCTGATTCTGATAATCCCAAAATCTTTAACCATATTCTCCCGCTGAATAGCCAATGAATGTGCAATTTATTGGTTTTGAATCAAGATTGCCTCTAGAACCTGCATCAATGTGCACATAGGATGAACAACAAAATACCTTTAGTTGATTCAATTTCACCACTTTGCTGCTCCACGTCTACTAGGGTATCCCTTCTTTCGAGGGAACTGAAGGACCCCAATTGATCAAATATGCGGCTGTATTCACAGCTGCCGTCCAAAATTGCTTGGGGAACCCAGCAAGTAGTCTCATGCTCCTAGCTCTCTCAATAAGAGTCCTATTCATGCGTTCTGCAACACCATTTTGCCGTAGCGTTCCTGGAATAGTGAACTCCCGCTTGATCACATTCAAAATACATAACTCTTTGAACTCTTTGTTACCGTATTCCACATCATTGTCTAGTCTAAAGCAGTTGAGCTTTAAGCACACAAATAGCTTAAGTCCTATATATTAAACTCATTTTCAATTAAGACAAACCATTTATAAAACACAAAAAACACATCTGTTTTTTTTTTTAATGAAATATACCCATACTTTGGTCATCAATGAATGTGACAAAATATTTGGCTCTACCAAGAGTAAATGTGGGAACTGGCCCCTACACATTTGTGTGCACAAGCTTCAACTTTTGCGACTTCAAATTACTCCCACTCCTTGAGAAACTAACCTTCTTTTGTTCGCCGTACACGCACTCTTCACAAAATTCAAAGTCCACGGATTCCAGCCCTGGAACCATTCCTTTAGATAACATAAACTTCAATACTTCTCACTCATATGACCGAGCCTTTGATGCCATAGACATGCATCAAGCTGTTTTGTTGTTCTAATTGAGTCATGCACTTAATTGATCAAGTAAAGTGTCACATCCATAATACCACGAGCAACTATAAATGCGCCTTTAGTCACCTTCCAAGAATCTCTTGAAGCTCGTGTTGCATCTCTCATGGGCTAACTGACTGAAAGAAATTAAGTTTCTTCTCCGACAAGAAATATGTTTGACATCCTTCAACTTCCACATCAACCCATTAGGCAACTAGATATCCACATCACCCTTTCCAATGATGCTATAAGATTTTCTCAAATCATCTTTAGTGTAGTTCTTGAAAGCTTCCTTGCTTGGAGTTGCATGAAAAAAGCACATTAGTTAACCACCGAAGACTCAGTGCTAACAAGGTATAGGATCAATGCATCTTGATCTTCACCTGCAGAAATATTCACGGAGAGGTTCTTGCCTTTACATTCTTCTCCTGACTTATTCAAGACAATGGTCTTTCTTGAAGTGTCCAAATTTATTGCAGTTCCAGCATCCTACCTTTCCCTTAGCCTTTGATTTTTCCAGCATTGACTTAGACTTGCTTCTGTTGAGCTTCTGATTTGGTACTTCTTCCTCTGAATTCTGCATTTAAAACTAAAGTGGGCGCTTCACCATTGGAGTGTTTCCTTATTCATTCAACATCAACCCAACAATGCCATCTAATTTTAACTTGGCATTTCCAAAAGAATTACTGACTGCAGTCACCAATCCGTCCCAGCTATCCAGCAAATAAGACAAAAGCAACAAAACTCTCACTTCATCATTGAAGTTGATTTCCACTGAGCTTAATTGCTTGTTACAATGTTGAGCTTATTCAGATGTTCTGTCACTGAGTCTCCATCTGCCATCTTCATATTGAATACTTCTTCAGGAAGACTTAGTGCTAATAAGGGATAGGATCAATGTATCTTGATCTTCATCTGCAGAAATATTCATGAAGGGGTTCTTGTCTTTACATCCTCCTACTGACTTAATCAAGATAGTTGTCTTTCTTGAAGTGTCCAAATTTATCGCAGTTCCAGCATTCTACCTTACCCTTAGCCTTTGATTTTCCCAGCATTGACTTAGACTTGCTTATGTTGAGCTTCTGATCTGTACTTCTTCCTCTGAATTCTGCATTTAAAACAAAGTGGGCGCTTCACCATTGGACATTTCCTTATTCATTCAACACCAGCCCAACAATGTGATGGGGACCATCTTTGACGCGGGTCCCGTTGCCGAGCCCGCCTGGACCCGTATCGGCCTTGACGTTTCAGTTTCATTTTACGCATTTATTTTCATCCGTTTCACGTATTGATTGGAGGAACGAATATTAGCTATCCTATCGTTTATTAAAAACACTATAAGGTCTAGATTGCTTTGAGGGTATATAAATACCCAAAATACGTATGTTAAATTCTATTTTGATATATAGAAATTCTGAGTTTTCTCCAAATAGCGAGAACGGCTCTTGTTCCCCCCGAGAAAACCCTAGTTTCCAAATCCTCCCTCCCCAAACCCTAGCTGCCACCTTCCGAACCCCTCCCCTTGCTGCCTACGGACTTCTCCCCTGCAGGACAGCCGCTACCACTACCCCAGTCGCCGCTGTCCAGCCGCCACCGCTGCCAGCCGCTGCCCAGCTGCCGCTGTCAATCGCCGCTGCCCAGCCACCACCGCTGCCCAGCTGCCGCTGCTGCCCAGCCGCCGCCAGACACGCAGATGTCTCGTACCCATCATGATCGAACCCTATACCGATCGAATCTAGTGCGATGTCATGCCCATGGATGTTTTCCACGTTCTTTTAGGGAGACCATGGTTGTATGACAGAGACGTGACTATTTATGGCAGGACCAACACATGTTCATTCATGCTGAATAGGCAGAGGTGGTCCTAAATCCCGTCAGACCCTTAGCCTCACACCCAAGACCGAAATTCACCAAGGAGACCCTTCCGCCTACAGAACGGAAGGACTTGAATATTTTTCGGGGAGTTGAGTTAGAAAGAGAGAGTTTTACGAATGGCATTCTTTATGCCCTGGTAGTACTCCAGTCAGCTAGACTGGTGCCTGACACCACCCAACTTCCTGAATCTGCCAGGAGGCTTCTTAAGGAGTTCCAGGATGTCCATCCTGAGGAGTTGCCGGTTGGATTACCTCCCATGAGGTCGATCCAGCACGCCATTGATTTAATCCCTGGCTCCTCCTTACCCCATTTGCCTCACTACAGTTTAGACCCCGCAACGCACGCTGAGCTGCAGAGGCAGATCACTGAGCTATTAGACCGTGGATTCATTCGTCACAGTATGAGTCCATGTGCTATTCCAGCCCTTCTTTACCCCAAGAAGGATCGAACATGGCGCAAGTGTGTTGACAGCTGAGCTGTCAACCGAATCACTGCGAAGTATAGATTCCCCATTCCGTGATTAGACGACATGTTGGACATGCTGAGTGGTGCCGCTATCTTCTCAAAGATAGATCTGAGCGGATACCACCAGATTAGGATTAGAGAGGGAGACGAGTGGAAGACTGCCTTCAAGTCGAAGGAGGGATTGTATGAGTAGCTAGTGATGCCCTTTGGGTTATCCAATGCCCCGAGCACCTTTGCTCGGATGATGACTCATGTCTTCCAGCCCTACATGGGTAAGTTCGTCGTCGTTTATTTCGATGATATTCTGGTGTATAGTCGCTCTAGCGATGACCACCTGGGTCATCTTCGCACCATTTTCGAGCTCCTGCGAGCCGAACAAATGTACATCCACATGAAGAAGTGCACATTCTTCGTGGAGTCTGTCATCTTTCTAGGATACATAGTTAGCTCCTCGGGAATCTCTGTTGATCCCGAGAAGGTGAAGGCTATCATGGAGTGACCCACGCCATAGAACATCCATGACGTGCGTAGCTTCCACGGCTTGGCCACTTTTTACAGACGTTTCAAAAGGGATTTTAGTGGTATCGTGGCCCCTATCACGGAGTGTACCAAGAGGGCGAGTTCAAGTGTCCATCTTCTGCTGATAACGCTTTCCAGCTTATCAAGGAGAAGATGTCATCTGCCCCACTGTTGAGACTGCCAGATTTTGGCAAGACCTTTGAGGTGTCCTGTGATGCCTTCGGCGTTGGGATTGGTGAGTCCTCACCCAAGAGGGCCACCCCATGGGATATTTCAGCGAGAAGCTCTTGGGCCCAAAGCTGAATTATTCTAATTATGAGCGTGAGTTTTACGCCTTAGTGCAGAGCTTAAGACACTGGAGGCACTACCTATTGCCGAAGGAGTTTATCCTACACTCAGATCACCAAGCTCTTAGATATATAAACTCACAGCACAAATTTAGCCCACGCCAAGCAAAGTGGGTGTCTTTCCTACAGGAGTACAACTTCGTACTCAAACATTGCAAAGGATAACACACCCGCCGATGCTTTGAGCAAAGTTACTCTTGTCCTCACAGAGATGAGAGCCCAGGTGATAGGCTTTGAGGGCACGATCGAGGATTATGCCACATGCCCTGATTTTAGTGGAATCTATAGTGCTCTAGCCGCCGACCCATACCACGACACTACGGACTATGTCATTCGGGACCGGTACCTATTTAGGGGCACACGACTATACATTCCCAATACGTCTATGCGCAATTTCATAGTATGGGAGTTGCATGGTGGAGGACTAGGAGGAAATTTTGGGAGGGACAAGATAGTAGATCTTGTTCAGGAGAGATTTTACTGGCCGGGGATGGTGAGATTCATCGCTTAGATTGTGAGAAGCTGCAGGGTGTGTCAGGTTGCAAAGGGAAATAAGCAACCAAATGGACTGTACACCCCTCTACCCATTCCTTCCACCCCTTGGGAGGATGTCAGTATGGACTTTGTGCTAGGACTACCACGCACATAGCGTCAGCACAACTCCATCCTGGTGGTAGTAGATTGCTTCTCCAAGATGGCATATTTTATCCTGTGCTGCAAAACTGATGACGCCTCTGCCATGGCGAAACTTTATTTTAGAGAGGTGGTAGCTCACAGGGGTGTACCCAAGAAGATAGTGACTGACAGGAATGTCAAGTTCACGAGCTATTTCTGGAAAACCTTGTGGCGTCTTATGGGAACCAAGCTCATGTTTTTGACAGCCTACCACCCATAGACCAATGGCCAGACTGAGGTTGTCAACCGTAGCCTAGGGAATCTGCTGAGATGTCTGGTTGGGGACCACAAGGCTAATTGGGATCTGATCTTACCACACGCCCAATTAGCCTATAATAACTCATTAAACCGGTCAACTGGGATGTCTCCAAACTAGATAATTCACGGCCATAGGGCTAGGGTTCCTCTAGATTTAGTTCCCCTACCGTACACTCATAGGACGAGTCAGTTTGCATCAGAACTTGCATTTCAATTGCATGAATTACATAAGGAGATTGAGCGCACATTGCACAGCAACTACGATCATTATAAGCTGCAAGCTGATGCCAGACGAAGGGACACATCTTTTGAGGTATGTGACTTGGTGATGGTGCGACTGAGTCCGGATAAGCTTCCCTCGGGAAGCCTGAAAAAGCTGGCCGACAGAAGAACCAGACCATACAGGGTGACTAAAAAGGATTGGTACGAATGAATACCAGTTAGCCTTGCCATGTGATTGGGGAGTACATCCAATGTTCAACGTGGCTGATCTAACCCGATTCTACAGACACCCACTGGGACCTGAGGAGCCTTCTGCAGATAGTTCTGAATCGGAATATATGAGAGAGCAAAGTGTTGGTGAGGATATAGCTCCACAAACAGCCATGCCTACTTTTCCCCCTACTACTACTACCCCTGATGATAGCACCCCAGCACCAGAGACAGAGCTTCAGTTGAGGACCTATTGCTGATACCGAGGTCCACTGACAAATTACCCCGAGGAGATTCACTACCGGAGCTTCACTTGAAAACCTATTGCCGAGCCCGCCCGGACCCATACCGGCCTTGACGTTTCAGTTTCATTTTATGCATTTATTTTCGTCCATTTCAGTTTTATTTTCGCATTTATTTTCATCTATTTCATGTATTGATCGAAAGGACGAATATTAACCCTCCGATCATTTATTAAAAATACTCTAAGGTCTAGATTGTTTTGAGGATATTATAAATACCCAAAATATATATGTTAATTTCAATTTTGATATATAGAAATTCTGAGTTTTCTCCATACAGAGAGAACGGCTCTTGTTCCCCCAGGGAAAACCCTACTTTCCAAATCCTCCCTCCCCAAACCCTAGCTGCCACCTTCCGGACCCCTCCCCTTGCTGCCTTCAGACTTCTCCCAAGCAGGACAGCCGCCGCTGTTGCTCCTGCCGCCACTCGCCGCTGCTTCCCTTGCTGCTGCTGCCAACTGCCGCTATCCAGCCGCCTCCACTGCCCGGCCGCCGCTGCCTTAGCCGTCGCAAGAAATCTACTCGGATCACCCTTCTCGCTCCCGGTTTAAACCAACGCGTGTTTGTTCTTCCCAAACCATAAACTGAATTTATTTAATTATCTTCTCATGCGATTTTCGGGTAGAAATTATTTGCAATAGCGCAAATATAAATACGATCGCTTCGCGTAATTTCGGAACGGAAACGCCTTCGAACACACCCGCATGGCAAGTACAACTCGAAGTGCGAGTTACCTTTCAGGACCGGAGCCTTTCTCTTGATCCGGAACCGGTGCCGACCGCTCTTCCGGTTCGTGACTCATGACACTCCATTGCCAACAAAAGTTATTTTCAAATTATTGTTGAATCTTCTGCAGTCAAATGATGAATCTTAATTGATCTGAAGTGCTTAAATTATTGTTGAATCTCCTACGGGAAAAGTGCTTAAATTTTCGAATACATTTAAAAAATATGCATTCACGAACCCTAGGATTGCATTAGAGCCCGACAACGCCAAACCCTAGTGTTGCCCTGCATCACAATGCCAACTAATTTTAACTTAGCATTTCCAGAAGAACTACTGACTGCAGTCACCAATCCATCCCAGCTATCCAGCAAATAAGACATAAGCAACAAAACTCTCACTTCATCATTGAAATTGATTTCCACTGAGCTTAATTGCTTGTTACAGCGTTGAGCTCATTCAGATGTTCTATCACTGAGTCTCCATCTGCCATCTTCATATTGAATACTACTTCAGGAATACCCTATTGTAAGCCGAGAGCTTCTCATACATTTGGGTAATGGCCACCATGAGATCGATTGTTGTCTTCTCATTCACGATATTAAGTGCACTTGTTGAGAATAAAGAAAGGCGAATCAAGTTAAGTGTTGTTCTGTTGAGAACTTTTCATTCCCCTTCTGACATAGTTTCAGATTTCTTGTCGAACCCTTACGACATAGTTCCAAGTTATTTGTCAACTCTTTCCAATGATAAGTACATCTTTTGGTAAGCAAATCCGCAATTTGCATCTTCCAAAATGCAAAGTTTGTTCAATAAAACTTCTTAATATTGTGTTTCATTTCGTCAACCATTGCTCACACTCAAGCCAACAAGCCCTAACACAAAAGCAACTCTCTGGTACCACTTGCCAAGAAAAATTGGGAGATCTTCTCCGAAAAAATCCCAATGATCATGGTTTGATTGCTGAAAGTTATTGAAGCAAAGACAAAAATATACTAACACAAACAATTGAAAAATCACAGCACAAAAACTCACAAGCACACAAGTATATAAACACAAAGATTTACATGAAAAACACAAGAATGGGAAAAATCACAGAGCCACGCCGCCACAAAAAAATCTACTGAAGAAATGATTACAGAGTTACAAGGAACTTATCAATCTCCATGATGAAAAAAAAAATCAAAACTCTAAGATTTTTTCTTCTTATTCTCTCATAGATTTTTCCTTGTTCTCACTCTAGAGTTTCAAGCCTCCAAGAGCTCTCCACATAAAAATAGTACACACATAACCCTAACGCATAATGACAGATTTTAGATGGAGTCCCAAGCCAGCCCTCAAAGTGCCATAAATAGTTCTGAACATGTCACACTCGAGTTGGAATTTTTGCGAGCGCCAAGGTGAGCCTGGGCGCCTGCCATTCTGCTTCTAAGGCGCCAGACTTCCTGTCTGTTGGGCACCAGGGCGAGTCTGGGCGCCAGACTCCCTTGTCTGCTGGGCGCTTGAGCACCAGACCCTTTGTCTGTTGGGCGCCTGGGCGCGCCCGAGCGCCAAATCCTCTATTTTCTGGGAGTCTGAGCACCAGACCCTCTGTCTGTTTGGAACATCATTTTCTCTCCCCTTGATGATCCAATTGATTTCCACACCATAACAACTCTTTCAAGTAGTTAAGAGTAGGGCTATTAAAAAGCTAGTTGCTAGCAAACAATTCTATGTTCAGCATGTTAAGAATATGTTAGCAAGCTAATCTTGCATATATATTGAAGCTTGATTTCTTGTTGAGCCAAATATAAACATTGTTGTCGATCTTATTTGGCATAAAAACAACTACCAAAAATTTATAGATAGATGTTTATTTTATTTATTTTAATAAGAAAATAATTATATAGAGATTCTTACATATAAATCACCTTAGAACTTATTAAAATCCATATCTTCACATATCTTAAAATCTTTCTAATTACAAGTAGATGTGACTTGTCATGAACTTTTGAAATGTTGATAAGAAAACTCTTATTTCATAAATATTAAATTGCGGATGCAGAAAATATAATATTTAAAATTTTAGGTGCCACATCCATAAAATCCCTATTTAAAAATTGTATATTCTATACAATATTAACCTATTGTTCAATTTCGACTCAATAATGACAAACTTAAACGATCCTAACTCAAACTTGTATTTTTCAAACATAAACAAGTTCGAGCTGAGGGAGTGATATGAATCACCAAGTGAGAAATAGTAAATGAAACATGACTAGCCAGATTTGCCTTGGATGCTTCCAAACACGTGATACAAACACAGCTGCAAATTCTGAGAGATGCAGCATGAATATTGTAAGCGCCTTTTATTTTCTAAGACTCTCTAAGAGAAACTACACACAAAAAATATGGTTCATGACACAATACGAACTTGAATCATATATATGTGAATAGATTCACATTTAAAATTATGCTTATTATCTCAGTAAAATATAAGACAAACGCAGTTTTGAAACTTTCCTCTGAATGTCCCATGGAATAGGCCACTAGAAATGCACAACAGAAATGTCAAGATTTTTAAAATATTGACAATTCCAAAACTTGAAAAATTAGGATTTTGTCGAGATATTATAGCTTTATTGGAAAGCAGTACCTGGCAGCTTGTGTAAAATCTCGTGAATATTTCAGACAAATTGTAGAGATACTCGCACAAAACATTTGGAAGAAGATTAGTGCAAGCTTCTTCAACTACCTGACAATTATACAGAAAATCGTAGATATATTTGCACCAATTAAAGCAAAATGATCAAATATAAGCCTGCAAACAATATTACTAAGGGGTTGTTTGGTTGCTGGATTTTGAATGGATAATAAAATAAATTCAAGTAAAATGTAAATAAGGCTGTTTGGTTTGAGCTAAAGAAATACAATGTATAATTTAAGGGTAAAATATATCCCCAAAACCCCGTAGAAGCTTGGATTTATTTAAAGCCCAAATCAAGCATAAAATAATTACAATCGAATTCAAACAAAAAATTTTCCTAAACACCATTGCTAGATACACCACATTGGTTGGCAAGGGCTGGTCTAGGCTGGCAGTGGCCGACAAGGCTGGGGGAGGTTGGCAGGGCTGATGCAGGCTTATGGTGTTAGAAGAGACTGGCCAGGCGCAATGGGTCCACAATATTTTTTTTAAAATAATATAATGAAAATTCTACGCCTCCAAACTTACACCAAAACAAATAACGAAAATTAAATACATAGTAAACTATCAAATATCTAAAAACTATTTAAATAAATTTATTTTAACTGAAAATATTTTTATTGCATTTTATTTAACTTCAATATTCTTTTTACCTCAAACTAAAAAACCCTTAAATAAAAAAACAATGTATGCAAATTGCTATTAGACATCAAATACAATTAGCACAAGAAAATATAATTAACACAAGATGACAGTTTATGGGCACGCAAAGATATATAGCTGAAAGAAAACATTGATGCCTACAAAAAATTGCCATGTTTTTTATTTAGAAATTTTAAGGTACGCAACACCAAGAACTTAAAAAATGTGTATTAAAAACCCAAATTTTAATGTTTACAAAGTAAGCACTTTCAATTGGACATTTTAAAGTGCCTGACACTTTTAAATCTATTCATAATTAAAAGGGTTTTAGGATTGGTGAAGTGATGCAGCTTTATATGTAAAAATGTTTCGGTGTGGCATATGTATTATTAAATAAATTGGACTGCTAGGTACGCATATATCACTTTTATTTATATATTTTCAAAACTAACTATGGTACTATGATAAGTAGCAAATATTTATCATAAAGCACTTGAGGATAGAAGGGCCAGCATCAACGCAATTATAATAGTTGATCACACAAAAAAGAGAGCATAAACTTTGTAACACTAAGACATTCTATCATAACTGAAGTATTAAATAGACAAGTATGTGCTATCAAACGACTTTCCTTTTTAGAACAACTTATTAAACTTGTTTGCATATTTACATGCTGCGATGTATATATTGTTATCATCAATGGAACATTCTATACAGTCTCCTATAGAGTACAGCACAATTTCCAAAGGTAAAATGACTCAATTGCAAGCTAACCTCAGCAAATTGTACAAGGTGAATGCCTAAAACACGCTCATCTGCATGATCAAGCACGAGTGCCCCTGACTGCATTATTGAAAATGAAACAGTACTTTTGAAAATTTTTATATCATACGAGCAAATTTTCTTCTACTTTACAAAAAAAATATAAATAAAAACGAGTTGAAAACCGCATACTTTCTTTATCTCTTCAATGTCTTTTCCAGACTTCCTGATGATGGAACAAATACGAGCATGTGCATACAGCAAATAAACGGCAGTGTTTCCCTGTTGATGTTTAAAGCATGAAACACTTGAAATTAAAAATCAAAATTTTAATAGTGAAAAAACGGTCTTTCAATACAAAAATATTAATACATATTTTCGAAAACAAAAAAGCCATCTTAGATGGTTTAAGCCACCTGTGAGGAAAGTTGAGTTCATAAAGTTTGCCTATATCAAAAGAAAAGGACCAACAAAGGGATCACATGATTAGAAATGATATCGCAGATTTTGGGCTTATGGAGCGGCTGCTACTTGATGGAATGTAATGAAGAAAAGAACACATGCGACTAACTCCACTTTAGGATTAAGGGCTGGTTTGTAATAGTTAATGTTGTAGAAAACAAAAAAAAAAAAAAAAGTTCAACAAGAGCAAAAGGTTAAATGAATAACATGTTCAGGCATCAAAAATAAAAGCACTAACATCTAAATCAACACAATAATATGAGATTTACGAAAGCAACACAAAAAATTTACATCAAAAAAGGGTTTTAAAATATATCAACATATCAGATATTTAAATAAGCGTGTCCATATCACAATTTGCTTAATAAACATTACAGGACTGTTTGGCAACCGGCAAGATATAACTTTAGTAGGATTTACTAAGCCTATAAATCTAGATATATTATAACTTGAAGAAATTAAATCCTAAAATTGTTTAACACTGGATTTAGTATAAATTTATGAGAAATAAGGTATTTAGCTTAATAACACGTTAAATTAAATAAAACACTTCTAAATCATATTCAATAAAATAGTTAAAATTTTATTGCATATAAATGAATTAATAATAGTATGAAAGACAAGTAAAAACATTATTATTTAATATAAAACTAATATTTAAAATAATCTAATTAATACTAATAACAATTAATATAAATTATTAATAATAATCAGTTCAGTAACAATGCAGAATATTAACAAATAAAAATAATAGTTTGTTATTACTAATAAAAATTTCATTTTATGACTAATAAATGCTTATTAAAAGAAACACACGTATCTTCTCCAGCTTAAAGCTGTTTTTTCTTCGAGAACAATGTGATGTTCTATACATCAACGGTCATTTTTTCTGCTTCAAATAACAGCCAAGCTTTCATTAATTTCTAAATTTATCAATCCCTTACTCAGATTTACACGATTTGAGATCTTTAGCAAGATTTATTGACCCTTCATATTTGACATTGGTCTAATTCCAGTTTAACAGAGTTTAAAAATTAGAGGCTAAAACCAGGCCTAAATCCCTAAATCATGTGTTGCCAAACAGCCCTACAGAATTAAAATGTAAGAATAGCACTAGCATGTGAATGCAGAAGCTCTATGTAGTGATTGTGTGGGAAGAGAGAAAAGAATGCACTAGAACATACCTTGTCATTTAGCATTTGATCAAAACTGAAAGTGTAGTTAGTCAACCGGTTATTTTTTAAATCAGCATATCTGTTGAGATACATTAACACAATGAATCAGAAATTTCATTTCACAAATAATGCATAAGCCACAGAGCAAAGATATTGACCATAAGAAAATAAGAGTACAAATTCATCATTAAATTAATTCCATACTAGGGCAGAAAATAAAATGCTCAGCTGTAGCAAAATGTAAATTGAACAAATTCTGTAACAATTAATTTCATATTACCAGTTAATACTCTCTAGTATGAAGATGATGATGATAAATAGCCTACAAATATGTTTCCAAATTGACCCGACAGAATAACTACTAAATTTTTTTTAAAATCTGGATCTTTCGTTTAGTTCCTTTAAAGCTACAGGGGCCTTATTTTGAGTGTGCACAAAATCATCAAGATTTTTCTCATGAAGTTAATAAAAAATCCTCCTTGAGCAATTCCAAATATTTATAGGGTTGTTTAGAATGGCGGATTTAAACGTAAAGTACAAAATTTTACCTATATTTTAAATTTTAAAGTACAATAACATCACCAACAAGCCCTAATCCCACTAGATATGGTCAGCTACATGAATCCTTGGTTTCCATTGTGCACAATTAAATAATGCCCCTAAATTTTAAAGTACATGGCTTGAAAATTAAATCCAAGTTTCTGGAGATTTGAAATCCACAAATAAGCCAATTAATGTGTACTTGGAAACTTCCTGATCCATTTCCAAATATACCAAATATATTGAGTAAGGAACCATCTCAAGCCTCAAAATCTTTGTCAAGTCCTCCTACAGCCGCTGAACTCTAACATCTTATTGGCCACCTGTTGGTCCGGTGCATTTTGCCAGCTAATATTGAACTCTGATTAATGCCTGCAAGCCCAAACTAACTAACCATTTTGCAGAATAGCATGTTTCCCACTTCCATTCCCCCACAAACAACTAGAACCAGCTATACGGTCATGATCGCACATTAACCTTTGCATGATTGAGGCCTTGCTGGTACCATTCTTATTTTCAAAGTTCTCAGGGATGTCAATTCACTCAGCAAAAACTAAAAAAAAAAATTGTAGGTTTTGTTGCTAGCAATACAAATAACAAAAAGTAAGCAAATGAAATATTTAACTAACTTGATAGCACCATATCCAATAGCCACAGCCGTATTTTCAAGCTCTTCATCAGTCCAATCATTCAGTTTTCCTAGTTAACATGAATCATAATCAATAAAATACAATGCAACAATAAAGTTTAGAGAAAATAAACATGATATACATCCTCAAACATTTAAGAATGTTCATTTTTGAATTTATTAAAGTGAAATACATAGAAGGAGCGACTAAAACATTCATATAAACTCTGCAATACCATTATCCTCAAGCCGCTTAGCAAGCTCAACTTTGCTGCGATTTTTTGCTTCATCAAGTAGTTCTACTAAGCGAACAACTTCTGAGCTGCGAGTGCGGAAGCGCTTTCCATCCGATCCAAGAACAAGACCAAAACCAACGTGACTTGTTTTAGGATATTGATTGTTCTTAGCATCTAGAAGCCAGCCAGCTTTCCTTGAGGCCTGAATCATAAAATAGCACATTGTTGAAGAACAGACAACTAGCCTAATAAAATAGATAAACTAGAGTACAGAAGAATATCTTTTAAACAAAACCTGTAAAACAGAATTAATAAATAATATCGGCGAGTCAATATCAAACAAAAAGAATGAGGATGTTACCATAAATGCATGAAGGATGCAGCACCAGTACATAAAAATAATACGTTTTTCAGCAAATGTTGAGTATGACATTATACTTACACTGAAAAACATATCGAAATGCTGTGATTGACCAATATCTGTAAGATAAATTATCCACTCTGCTTTCTCTACGTTCAGGCGGTACCTAAACCAGAAAATAAATGATTAAAGCTGCACAATAGCTTCAAAACACTAAAGCCTTTTAGTATCCGCATACAATTATTCATTGCACAAATACTTATACACACAAATAATCAGATGAAAACCCCAATCCCAGTTCCTCACTTCTTTTTCAAAACCCTAACCGACATGGCTAGGAGCGTTCCTTCAATATTTTTCCTCCTCTCCAAGGAAAACCTCTGTAGTCGGGGTAGGGGAGCGGTCACCTGTGCTGAGCCATATTTAAGTATCTGCTGTGCTCCTATTTAGCCATGGTGAGCTGCTAATTAGTGAATTTAATAGGTATAAAAATAATATCAATTCCAATTTTTTTCAGCAAGCAAGTAATGATGCAATTCAGAATACTTTAAAGAGAATGAATATTGAAAAACATGTAGAATCCTATGGCATCCTTATTCATCTATGGAGGTGTTTAGGTGAGGAAGAAAATTATTAGTTTATGATGGCAAATAAATGGAGTACATTGTACCCATTTACAATAATAAAATTGTTACTCGAGACTGCAAACTATGAGAGAATTAAATGAATCATCCGTTGAAACTTTAGGAGAGAGTGGTTAAGTAAACATTACGAACTCCAACTTATACATTTACTAAAAGTGTGATCAAAATAAATTAGTAAGAGAAAACAAGATATGCTATTAATCTTTATAGATCATGAAAAAGCTTATATAGAGAACTAAAAATATTTGGAAAGTTTAAAGATAATGGGGTTGTAGCATGATATTTACAGGTAGTTGGCATTCTCTTAATTGATAAGACTAGGGAAAGAGGTAAACCAAAGCTCAAATTGAGGACAACATTAAAATCTAAAAGGTAGTGGATCCAAAACAAAATATATGGAGTGTAATAATGAAATTTTGAAAACATAAAAATCGAGTACCATGTGATAAAGATGAGAGATAGGTTCCAATACCTTGGTTCAATTATTCAAAATAATAGTGAAATAAAAGGCGATGTGATTAATAGGATCCAAGTTGTGTCAAACGAAGAAGTGCTCCTAATGTGTTAGGTGATCGAAAAATCCCACTCAAAAATAAGGGAATATTTAACAAAGTAGTTGTATCATCGACTAAGTTATAGGTGACTAAATATTGACCAAATAAAAAGAAATTTATCAAGAAAAGAAGTGTTATAAAAATGAGAATGATAAGATGGATAATAAGTGAGTATGCTCAAAAGGATTGAAAGTAAAATGAGATATTTCATAGTAAGGATAGGCTCCAATAGAGGATAAGATTAGATAATGACATCTTAAATGAGCATATCATGTGTATGCTCAAGTTAAAAAAATTGAGTATGTAAATTTTATCGTGTAAAACGAGATAGAGGAAAGCCAAAAAAAACATAGGAAGAAACCATTACAAAGAATTTTCTCTTTTGAGAACAAAGGGAAGAGCTTCTATATTATCATGGACAATGGAAATAAGGGTTTCAAGCAGTCGACTTTAATATAGCCCCATTCCTTAATTTGTGGCTCCCGATCATTTGTTTATGCCACGTTGAGTCAGCTTCCTTATGGGATTTAATCTTCCCATTAATTCTTCTTTCATCTTACTTTGATGGTCATCCAACACACTTGTTCTGCGACGAAGAAGCTCAGAAAATGGCAATATCTTTCGAATATTTCACCAACTTCTCATCGAATTGGCCATCCATGGATTGCATCCATAATTATTTTTCTACATGAGTCCTGTCTAGCAATTAGTTTAGTTTGATTGAATGCAAATACATATTCATCAAGCAATCCAGCAGTGATGATTACACTCGGTGTTTGGAGAGACTTTCTATAAGAATCCTAAAATGGCCTCCTTCATTTGACTCAGATGTTAAATCTCAAATCAAACTAATCCAATTTCATTTTCAAAGCTCAATATTCATTTATGTAATGAATAAACAATTTAATCTCTCAGTTTAATCTTTGAGAAATCTCTGAAGATTGATGTAACGACTCTAGGCGTTCAAATTTATTTTAGCATAAAAAAAAAATGATTTATTTTTAAAAATTACATCTTTGAAAGATTTCTCAAAACATTTGAATATTTATTAAAATAAAAATTCAAAATTCAAAATTAAAAGTATATTTTATGTAAGGATTACTAAAGCTTTAATCATTTTAAATATATATTATTAGAAATATTATTTTTTAAAATGAATAAAGAATAAATATATGTCAAAATATGAAAATTCATATATTTTTGGTTATCTTATGTTTTTCTTTGTTTACAAGTAGATTTTCATTAACTTTAGAGTCCATTTGATCAAAAAAGCATATAAATATATATATATGCATTTAAATTAATAAAATTAAATTAAAAAAAACTTTAATTTACTAAAAACTGCGGATCAAATCTAGACCGTTGGATAAGATGCAATACGTATGGCATGATCCAATGACCCAGCAACGATTAATAACAGATAATAACACGTGAACTCCACTCAATCATTGGATCAACCATAGGACGTGTGGCATTAATTCGAGGGCCTGAAAATGATTATAACAGTAAAACACGTCAATTAAATTGAACCATTAAATAGCATTCGACGGCCCGCGTAATTTCAAAACTGCGGATACACCGTAGCCGTTAGATTTAAATGGTCGATGATCGAATATTCGTTGTAACAATTTTACTTAAAATGCCAACTTGTTATTGTTCAGCATTGTTTTCACCTAAAATCATCGAAAACCTTAATGAAGATATATAAAAATACATACATATAAATTTATATGTATATAATTGAATATACATTTATAAAATGTTAGCACACCATGTAAGTGTACATAGATATATTCCTTTCTTGAATGTGTAATTCCATAACTTATTTTATTATTGGAGAACATATGTTGTAGACAATTTATGCATGAATAGGTACATATGTAATTTACCAAGCATGTATACATTTATATTTATGCACACTTGTGTATATATATGTATGTGTGTGTGCACGTAAAAAATGTGTGAGTGCAAGCAAAATAATATATGGGTGCAATAAATATAATCATGCTTAGTATATGTATGAATAGTGTTACCTGCATACTTTCATATATGTATACATATATATACAAATGCATTCATGCATATGTTTCAGAAAAAATAATCTAGATGGCAATCTTAATATAAATATGTGAAAATGTGTATGCTGTGGAAATATATAAGTATAAACACATACTTTTATTGGAAAATTTGTGTATAAAAATGCATCTTCATAAATAGTTATACACAGGAATGAGGTCAATGCGGGTAAATACAAAAACCATTTTAATAAATTTCAGATTTTGTTAGCTATAAACCCCATTCCTATTTGTATAGTTGGCACATCCAGGTACGTGAATATCATAAGATTTTAGCGCATGACTTTTGGTGCAATTTTAACATGACAGTTCTTTTCCTTGAAAAGCCATGTTTTAATTGTCATTATTTATATGCTTCTATGAGAATCTCTACTTCCTTCCATTATATAAGAAGATGTCTTACATCAGGCTATGTGAATTATACTTGATTTCACATTATTGATAACATGAATCTGCACAAATATTTGGACAAATCCTTATCCATCTTGGAGGGATAAGAAAATGTGTGCCTTGCCATAAAGAAATTGATACTTGTTTTATTGAGATATATTAGAAACCACCCATTTTCAAGCAAATGTGCTTGATTCTCTTCTATGAATCAAATGTCCAATGAAAAACCAAACAAAATAAGAATATAATTGTTGACATTTTTATTAGCATTTTTTATTTTTTATAAATGCTCCTTTAAAATTTGAAAATTATGCAATATTGTCCAAAATACCCTTTTAATTGCAAAGTATCGTTGTCTTTGTTTTTACTGTTATTTGGCATATTTAATAATGTTTTGCATTATTTCAAGTACTTAGTTCACAACTAATGTGATTCAAAATTCTGACACCTTTCACGTGTCAATTTTAAGAGCATCAAATTAAGACAATAGTTATTTTGATGATTTCTTTATTTTCTTTTAAAGATCCTATAATAATTAAATAAGACATTATAGTTATTTTAGCTCTATGTTATTTATTAAAATAGATGTAACGAACATCATTTTGATAAAAAATTATATTCTTTTTTGCTTAAATAACTTAATATAATCATGTGGTTCTCACAACTGATGCAATAACAAAGTACTTTATTCACCCCTCAATGCTCTAGTTTTAGCTAGCTAGACATTAATGCTTGTCTCAGGCCTAAATCATCATTAGTTCATATGGTTTCTAATGACCATATATTGTTGCAAATATGCTAAAGTATTGATCTCATTGTCTCACTGTTAAACATGAAGCAGCCACCTGCCATAAACGTCTCAAACCTTCAATTTGCTCAGTGCCCATCGCTTTGAGGTATCTCCTGCTCTTCCTACCTTTTTGTGGAAAAGAAAATCATAATCAAGTATGTTCTAATTATATGATATTAAAAAAACCATTTATGACATCAAAGAGCACATTGGCAGTTCGTATGATTGATGAGGATTTGAATCAACATGTTTATGCCTTGTCTTTCTGTGGTTGTCATGCTAATTAATTATTTTACATTGATCTCTTTGAGATCTTCCTCTTGTATTTTGAATTTCAAATTTTAATGAATTTTATTGTGTCAAAAAACATATACACACACTTTATACTTATAAATTGGTTTCTAATTATGAATCTCATCCATCAATGTAATTGGATAAGTAGTGGAACTGACAAAATAACAAAAGCTTTTTCACTAAATATGTTGAAGCTTATATATATATATATATATATATACAAGTCATTTATGCAAAGATAGAAAGAAAGGGAGGAAGGTTAAAATCCTTTAAGACAGAAAAATTAATTTCTCCATATACATTTCCTACCACTTATACAAAGGAATGGATGGTCAAGATACCAAGTAAAAAGTTAAAATTTAAATTTCAATCTTACAATTCAGTCATTTGAATGGATAATAAGAGATGCAATGAAATTAATTTCTCCACAAAAAAATATTGCAATCTCTCCAAATACATTTCTTACCACTCTATACACACACACAAACCCAAATATATAGCTGACATATGGCTAGAATGAATTAAAAATTGAAGACACTATTTAGGAAACTTTAAAAACGCACCAAATAATTAGAGGTTTTGCTGAATACTTTGAACATAACAGTTCAAATTCAAAAAATAAATTATGTGAGAGCAATCAAATAATTGTTCAGAAAGCAAGCAAAAAATATTTGAATATAAACCCATTACTACTTTAGTAAGACCTAACCAGCCCTAGGTAGCAAATAATTAGACTTATTATTAGCCATTTTAACATTTCATCATAAATCATTGAGCCCTTGACCATTGTGGCAAATAGTAATAAAAAACAGGGACGTTCTCCATATTAAATGAGAATATAAAATGGTTCAAAATGAGTATCTGCAAATTAATTTAAGTATTTCTAGAAGCACACACAGCTCATGAGTTTTTAAACAAACAACAGGAAGTACCAACCATAGAGCTGCTAAATCTGTTGATGCATAATTGTACCCGCCATCCCTCTTCACAACAATCAAAGGAATTGGCTGTCCCTGAATGAATATCACGCGAGCACCGTCACTTTCCTCAATAAGCCCCTTTGAAGTAAACTCCTCCAAGACTTTTGGAATGTAAGGGTTGTAAAAGCTCTCCCCCTAGATAGCACAAAGTTCAGGAAAATGCTTGCATGAGAAATGTAGAGATGTCTGCTAGAAGAATTAAAAAAGAATGCAAAACAAAGGTATGTTTATAATTTTCTACTGTTAACTGGCATAAATCACCCGTGGAGATGCGGTCAGAGTGCAGCAAAGGTTGCATAAGTGCTCTTCATTGATATTAAAACCTCTGGTCTTCAAATAGAGGTAAAATTCAATGATTAGTGCGAAAACCTAAGATCACCCCACTTGTTCATTCAAGTTACTAATTTTAGATACATTATGTTATTATAATTTCATTGATACAAGCCAAAGCACATGCCAGTTTACAATTGTTGTAATTTTACAAAAAATTTTGCTCAATGATTCTAAGCCTTATAAATATTTCTATTGCATGTCTTAAGGGTTCTCAATAAAACGCTAGTATGAGAACTCGGTATGAACTATTTGAAACAAATAAACTTCTATTAAAAACTCATATAGAGCCCAATATAAAGCTGTGCGGAATCTCAAATAAAAGACATTGAATGTGCAAATGAAGAACCCAATTTAATCAAAGAAATCTCAAAGAATTTCATTATTGGCCTCAAAGAGAATCCAATATCTACGTAGCATTTACTTAACTAAATATTCTAAAGAGATTATATAAATATGAATGAGTAAAAGTATGCCCACACGGAAAACCCAATGACAACTATATGGATCTCAATGAACTACAATGAAACTTGTTAAGAAAACTCAATTCTACTGTAACATTTGATTTTATCAAGGAGAAAATTTTTAAAATGGTCTCTTCACTCTTGCAAAATATTCAAAATAACCTTTATCTCTTGTAAATGACATTTTTTATTCATTGATTTTTGTTTAAGTGTTTTTTTTTCCTTCCCATTAACTCATGATTCCCTTCCGTTAACTTGAGTTTTCAGTCAAAATCGGCTTTTTGCGTCAGCGGTCAATTCCTGCCGAAATCCGGCAGCTGGCCAATTCCAACGGGAATCGGCCGTTGGAAATGGCCACCAAATTCAAACTTCAAGCGGTCAATTCCGACTGTCGAAATTGGCAAATGGATTCTAGCGACCGATTCCAACGACCAATTCCAGCAGGAATTGACCGCTGGATTAAGCGGTCATTTCCCACTAAAATCGATCGAGCATTGGATTCAGTGGCTGATTCCGGCCAATGATTCTTGCTGAAATCGGTCACTGGATTCCAATGGGAATCAACTGCTAGTTTCCAGCGGGAATTGACCACTGAATCCAACTGGAAAGTCGATTCCGGCTGAAAAACTCAAATTTAACATAATAGAACCAATGAGCTAACAAGAAGGATAAAAAAAATACTTAAACAAGTTAAATGACCAAAAAAATATTTATAAGAGTTGTGAACTATTTTGAACATTTTGCAAAAGTCAACAAACCATTTTGATAATTATAAGCATAAAAAATAGAATGATTTATGGAATAAATCCTAACTAGGTCATCTATGTCAGTTTCAAGAATGATGACGTTCATATCACCACCCGCAATGGATATAGCAATACATCTAAATGTCAACTGTCTAATTTGTCACAAATTATTTGCCATCTGTAATGGTTCTCTTTAGTTTCCATTGGTTCATCGTACAAGCCATAGGGAAAGCACAAAACTACCCAGTTTCCCTATAAGTATTTGAGATTTAAAAAGTTCTCATCAAGAATAATGAAGAAATTGATTTCCTCATTTCAAGATCTGCACATATGAAATAATATGGCTTATGCTATAGCATGCATCAACACAATGTTGCAAAATGCAGTATCATTATCACCGCTCAGAACTACAAGAAAAATGAGAAATTGAAATGAGTGAACGGTTCATTAAAGGACATCCTACTAACTACACTGAAACAAATCCCTAAATCTGGTCAAAGGCGATGATTGACAATTATAAATATTTGTGAAAGCTGAAGGATCAAAATATGACCTTTTAGACAATTTACAATGTTCAGTCTAAATTGATCAAAATATGACCTTTTAGAAATTTCCTTGATAGTCATGCAACAATAATGGAGAAGGTAAAGAACAATAGGAAACAGAAAAGAATCAGTGAAACCATTATGTTAATGGGTTATGAAAAGGTGAATAATTTGAGCCGTTGTTACAAACGAAGTGCAACCCCAAAAACAATGAAGCAGTGAAGCAAATTAAGCTGTATTACATACATTGAGACGAAGAGTACTTTGTCAAAATGAGTTCTTCAGTAATTCAATAAATTCAGCTTGGTTTCGGTCGCCCAAAGTTGTATAAGTAGTCAAAACAATCCCTTGTCGCTAAGAATTGTGTGAAATTTAGTAATTATGTTAAGATATTTTGAAATTGTGCTTTCTTTTATATAAAAACCTTATGATGAGACAATTTTGTGAGCATTTTATAACTATCTTCAGGCTAAGAATAAACGAAACACAGTTAAAATTATAAGAACTTGTGATTCTAGATATGCAAAAAATATATAGCTAAGTCGCACGTGCAAGTATCAAAAACCGTCTAGCTGAAACAAATGGATATCCAAGGAGTAATTCACAAGAGTCAATATTAGAGGGACAGCATGCGATCAAGTATCCAACACTCCCCCATCAAACTGAAATGAAAGAGTTTTTAACAGTTTTGCAAACCAAGCAAGTAATTTTGCAAGGGTATTTAGCCATGATATTTTTAATTTGACCAGCAATTGGTATATAAGACATGGATACATATCAGAGAACTATCCAACTTCTCCTTGACAAAATAGTGTGCAACATTTTTATATTTGGCTTTCGCTATCACCTTCATTGGCATGGTACAGTTTCTCTATTGCTTTTGTACAAGCAATTTAAGTCACCAAACCTTCATGCCTTGACTGATGGAAACGATTGATAATTGTGCAAGGTAACACTGAAAAAATAAAAATTTGAAAAGAAAAATGTTTTTTCATTCAAAATCTTTTTTTCTTCTACATGCAAACCACATTGAATAGCTACAGCTTACAGAGGTTATTTACAATCTGACTTGAGTTTTTAAAGAATAGAAATAATTTACAATGTATTATGAAAGTTTCTAATTATAGATGAGCAGAATAGGAACAAGACTGTCGAAGAGAATTTCTTGGTAGCAGTTATAGGGGACAAATGAATGATCAGCAAGTGTCCAAACTCAAGGGACCACACTTCCGCACCTTTAATCACAAAGGTCTCCAGTGATATAAAGTATAAACACCAAAACATTCCACTTCAAACTGCACGTGTCAAAATCTATAGAAGAAAACCTCAAAAAATATGGAATACAATTCCAAGATTCAAATTCATATAGATTATTCAAATAGAACAAATAAATCTCAAACCAACACAAGATTGTTCCTAAAGCTTTTTATTCTACTAATTAATCAAGAAAAAATAACAAGTAGTTCAGAATAAAAATCATTAAACTGTAACTAATCAACTCCAAACATGCAAGAAAATTTCAGTTCGATGAAACAGAAAAGGAAAGGAGTGGTGCTAGAAAAAAATACCTTTTCTTCTAAATAAACACCAAGACGCTGATAGACTTGTTCAAATTCTTTCCGGCTTATTTCGCAAATCTTCTTCCAGGCATTGCGATACCTAGCTTCACCACCCTATGCATGAAAAAAAAGAAAAAAGAGAGGGATAATACTATTAGAAAATCATAATTAAAACTCTATCCCAGGTCCCACTCAACAAAAAAAAGTAAAAAATGCATTCTAGTTTCAAGTTAAAAAAGACAATCTTTGACAGCTCAAAAATCATAGCACTATCATATTCCATCATCCATATTGCTATAAACAGTAAATAGTTAGATGTCATAGGACGCAGTATGTTATGTGTAACCTCACCTGCAGACGAACCACTGCTTGTTGTGCCCTTTCCATGAATGAAGGGTCATCATCAAACCTACGCTTAGATGCCTTGTAAAACTCCTGAAATATGAATAAGCCAAAACAAGAGTCATAGACAAACACCTAAAGTATAACAGGATGGAGCAGAAGAAAGTAGAACTTTGAAGGCATTGATAAGTGGTCCCATAACTATAATGAAAGTAGGCACATCAAAGATTGACATAATTTTGCTTTTTCCATGGATAAGCAATTCTAGTATAAATTAACATTTATTAATGTGCATCACAAACAACTACCAAAAGAGTGTGATAGTCCAGAGTCAGCACCAACATCAAAAATAGGCTTGTCACAAAATAAATGCACAATAAAAAATGAATCGGCGAGAATCGGCTGTTGGAAAGTTGATTATGTCTGAAAAATTCAAATTCAACAGAAGGAAACAATGGGTTAATGAGAGGGACAAAAAAAAAATACTTAAAGAAAAATAAAGGAACCAAAAAAATATTTACAAAATTTAAAGACTATTTTGAATATTTTGCAAGAGTCATAGGACCATTTTGAAAAAATTTTCATATATATATATATATACACACACACATACAAATATATAGTGCAAGGTCAAACTCACATTTGATAAAAACTCCTTCAAATGTTAAAAAAAAAGGTCAAAAGGGATTTGATAACACTACTTCTAAGAGTAAGAACAAGCATTCATCTTTTTTCATAAAATAGGCGCACAATGTTGCAAACTCATAGGTTATTATAAAATACATCACTGTTTCCTTCTATGTTTTGATCATTACATTACGTGTATTCAGCAGACTTTATATCAATTAAGAAAAGAAAAAGAAAAAGTCAGTCGTTAAATAGATAAATGTATCCAATATGACCTGGAGATCTCCAATGGCCTGTTCTCCCGTACCCTCCCAATTGGGAAATTTGTCAAATAAATGCTCAATCAACATACCAAACTGCAGAAATAAAAGTAACGTGAGACATTTAGCCCTTCAAAAGAAGAAACAATATAATAAGGAAAATAAACAAAAAACATGCCAAACTACAGTAGAATTTTACATCTAGCAATGAAAGATGATAACAAATACAATTAAACTTTCAATAGCTGAAAAACAAATGATTTAACGACAATACATTCACATAATAAAAAAAATGTATAATTAATTGTTAGGCCTAATAACTTAATATAGATTTTTATATAAAAAATAGAGAAAAATCAATAGGTAAACCAAGTAAAATAGCAATAATAATTGTACATAGCCATCGCACATATCAAGATAAGAAGGCGTGGATTTTAGTCAAGTAAAGATGTTAAATACCGCACAAAATATATTAAAGATTATGGAATAGCTTGACAAGAACAAAAAACAGTAAATGAACAAGGCAATGAGAGTGCATGGGACCACCAATAGCTTGACTAAGTGGAATTGTTACTATCTCTAAATTTGAAGTTTAATAATCAAATCTTAAATAAAGTTTGAGAAGAATTGAAAGTGATTATTTTGAAAAGGTGGGGTGTAAACATGTTAAGTCAAGTTTGAGTAGTTGCGAGCATGAGCACAGAAATTAAGATTTATGCAAGGCTCAAACTCGAATGAAACTTTTAGAGCCCAGGCTGTTTAATAAAATCTGAGAACAAGGTTAAATAAATAACTCAAGCTCAACTCAAAGTTAAGGTAAATATACACAAGTTTGTTTTATAATTTTTTATAAAATTTTAATTAAAGAGAAAGCTCCAAGCCAATGGGCCGAGTCTCCCATAGTCGAACTCAAGCTCATTTAACAACTAGAGCTCAACTCACACCTCAAGCTCCACTGTGAATGCAACAAGAATAACTATCAATTATATATATTGTGTGCGTGTGCACCAAGAAAAACATTTGCCTAAATCTTCACAATACTGAAAGCTTTGCAAATGTTGATAAATTCCAAATCATTTCCTCATTGCATATTGATTCACTCTCCAATTTCGAATCAGACTTTGAAGCTTTTACACCAGCTTGCGCAGATAACACAATATAAGATCCACCCAAATCTTTCGATTGAAATTCCTTTACAAAAGGATAAAGTACCAATTTCATCTCAATCATCCCAGCATTATCTTCTTCGATTTCCACAGCAGGGATCTCACCACAATGATGTGAATATGAATTAATGGTGTTCAAGCAATTCGTGGAATCCTCCAACAAGTTCCGTCATCACCTCTTGAAGAACAGTTGCCACCTTTAAAAGAAAAATGGGAGTGATGCCATCATAAAAGGATGGATCTAGACAAACCCCCCTTTACCAGATCCTCATTGGTCCCCTTTGCGATACCCAATGAGATGGAGACTTCTTCATTTGGATTTGATTCATCTTTTAGAATTAAGGGGTCATTTTGCACCTCCATCGAAATATTGGCCACTATGCTTACATTTGCTTGTTCTGCTTCCACCTAGTTTTCATTCTCCATGTCCGCTGATGATTATGTATGGGTAGACACTTGTATTAAAGTGTATACTCATGCAGATGTACATTCACATGCATTACATATATATATATATATATATATATATATATACTTATAAGTATGTCACAAGGCTTAGAAACACAAGCTTAGGCATAGCATGTGTGCCTTAGACTAAATGTTAAGCTTGATAACATTAAGCAATTCGTGCAAGATGTGCTTTCAATATTTGGGAAATGGTAAAGAATAATAATACAAAAAAAAGAAAATCACTTTTGTGTATAAGGATACATAAATATTTAGCAAAAGTTATACACACAATTGCATCCATTCATCCCAAGTACGCATAAATAATAACTGAAATAAGCACACATGCAAATACCCAAACATTTAATTAATATGATTTGGGACTCTTGGTGTAGCGGATATACAGCCAATTTCAAAAAAAATCCCCCATTTTGCCAACTTTTAAATGCTTTGCAATCTTCTGTCATAGTGCAAATGCATGATTAAATGTCTAATTTCTTTGAAAAAAAATCAAAGCAAATATACTAAAATGTATTTCAGATCAAGTATACTTGTCAAATAAAACAATGGCACACTGTAGGAACAGGTCAATGGCATTTAATGAAATCACCAAGACAGTGTCATTCAATAAACTCAAAGGTATAACTAAGAAAAGGTGGGAATGCACAACTCATTCTATATTATCCTAAAAGAAGAGCTGCAAGAACATGTCAACTCTATATCAAGTTACCAAAAGAAATTACCTGAGTACCCCAATCACCAACATGATTTCGTCTAAGAACCTCAACATTTGAGAATTCCAACATTCGAGAAAGAGTATCTCCAATGATTGTTGACCTTAAATGGCCAACATGCATCTCTTTGGCAACATTAGGAGAAGAGAAATCAACCACGGCTCTTTTAACAGGTAAAATTGGCGCCCATGCACTAATACCATTTAAGAGCATTATTTGTATGTTCTGCATTAATGATATAGTCAATTGTTCCAAAAGAACAGAGAGTGCAAATTTGGTAATATTTATAAGAGGAATGACATGTAATGCTTAAAACAAACCTGAGCCACCCACTTGCGTGACAAAACAATGTTGACAAACCCAGGTCCTGCAACAGAGGCAGACTCAACAATATCTGAAGGAGGGAGATGACAAGCAATGGCCTGCAAAACATATAGATCAATAACCATTTCTATGTAAAAGAGATGGGAATTTATGTTGGCACAAATATAATAATCTTTTGGATCTTCCTGGACTTATCCTACAATGCACAAACATGAATGTCAGTACCTGCCCAACTGAATTTGGATTTTTAAATGCTATTGACTTTCCTTTGATCTTGGAGAATATACCCATTGCATTATTGCTGCATCATATGATAAGCAGATGTTCACCATGAATGAGATTAAGTCGTTAAAATAATAAAGAAACCCCAACTGACCATGATTATGCAAATGTGTACAACGAAGATTGAAGAGATAATACTAATGGGTAAATATCCAACCATTGGTAATCACCAAATTTAGCAGTGCATGCAGCAATTAACGGCTCCACATTTGATTCATCAGGGAAAACTACTCTCAGAGACTCTTTAAACAATTTTGCCAGTTGCTGCTTGACACTTCCAGTACGCCCACCATGATTCAACTACAGTTGGAATATAACATAAAACAATGAAGCCAGGACAATCCTGGAATTTATTTTCATGCTCACATCTTACAAAAATGTATAAAATGCCTGCTTTTTCCATAAAGTGATCATTAATCACAACCAATCCAGAAGATCAGTATATAAAAAGCTAACATACAATTGTAGTAAAATCTGTAAGAAGGAAATGAATTCAATAATTAATAACGAAGGTGAATCCAAAAATCAACAAAAAGTAAAGTAATACAATTCAGTTTCAAAGTTTCAGAAATGGAGTCTATAAGAACCGCATAACAACCATCTCAAAATGATCATTGAATGAGCAATGAGAAGCACAGAAAACTTGCTCTGGAGTCCTGAACTTTATTGACTGTTCAATAGCTAACATCAAATTTTTCAAAAAGTACAACATAAAATAAGTTCAATCACTACAACTTGCAATTTTAAATAAGGTAAGTTAATTGGGAATACAGTTAGTTAAGCAAAACATAAAGAGCTCAAAATAAAGTATTATAGCAGACAGTTGCTAACTAGAAATGAGTGCAGAATTCATAGTAACAGCACACCTTGGTGTGCTTCATTTTTATATTTTCAATGCATGCAAGTGTACTCATTCTAATAATCTATGCCACCAACAGATCGCATTGCAAAACAAATGCTTTAATAAAATAAAAATTGTCACTAAAATGAATTACAAAATTAAAACTAAGAGTAAGATAAAAAAAATTTACTCTTATCATAATTTATACAGCATTACAAATTATTAAAAGCAATAAATAAAAAGAAGATAACATAAAACTGTAAAAACCACAAGCAAAAAAATTAAATAAATAAAGTTGTATGAAATTGTATTATACAAATTCATAATCTGCATGGTTTCCACAATGCTACAAATTCTTATGGGTTGCAGTAAAAAGTGATTCATGGGAAGATCACTTGAATTCCAACAATCCCCCAGGTTGGATTGAATGTGTCAGTCATATCAAGCTTAGAACCAAGTCACCATTGTCAGAATAGCAACAACTTTTAGTTTGAATGAAAAATACATTAGGTCACGAAGTTTTCTTTAACATATCTGCTTTAAGTGTCAATCTATTTCATGGTTTTAATAGTGTTATGATAGATTTATGCACAATGGAAACAAAGGATTTGTGTACCCCGCCCCACCTAGTAAGACTATGGCTTAGTGGTGGTGGGGTTGATCTTGTTGTCATTGTGTGAAGGAAGAATCAAACAGTGGACAAGAATATTTGATGATTTTGATTGTCACTAAGGAACTTCAATGGTGTCCTGAACTTCAGAATATATATTTATTCGAAAATAGGAAAGTGTCTCCATGATCAAATCTAGTTAAAAAGAAAAGTTAAAATAGGTTCAAATCAAATGATTCGATGGTGCTAAATGTCACAATTGTTAATAATTCTTAAAGTATCAAAATGGTTTATAGCATACAAAAGAAAAAGTTAAATAATTATTTCTAACAAATATAAATATGCACACTCATTATTTTTTGACGTCACTTACCACATTTCAATTGGATCAATTCTTTAGTTTTCTTGCCTCTTGATTTGATTAAATTAAAAATATATTTTCCCAATTATAACTATCTTCTTGAATAAACTTTTAAAAGCTACAGGGTTTATATCAACATTGCAGATAATTTATATTTTTCTCAAATTCTTGGTAGTCTTATATCTAAAGCACTAATCTACCTCTGTTAAATATTTTATTAAGCCACTTGTTTTCACTATCAAATACCTTTATTATAAAGGGCTTTTCTCTTAATTCTCCAAACACAACTTTAGCCACCATACGAACACAACAAGCTATTGTTAGTCGCAATCAAAATAGTGTCCCCTTTAATGTTCCACCATCCAAACTTTAACACTATGTTCCAAAATAAATCTCTATTGTATTCTTTAAGTTTCGCATTTAGTCTACAAACATAACTTAAAATTTTCATTTCTTTTCTAACTTGCTAATTTCAATTTTAGGTTCAACAACCAATGCTGATTTGACAAGCTTTCTTCTGGAACAGTTTTACAATCTTTGTAATATAATTAAATCCTTCTAATAAAAAAAGAACCAATTTGAATATTAGATAATCAACTCTTACAATTGACAATGCATTCTTCTTTGTTCTTGAATAAGTTATAAACAATCAATAATTATAATCAAAAGCAAGCTCTATGGTCATTTTCTTTTTTACATTAGTCTAATCAAAACCAAAACTATTATAAATATTATTAAATTTTTAAACTATTATTCTGATAAGTCCATTTAAATCTACTCAAGTATAAACATTTCCACTTCCAATAGGCTCATTAAATTCTTCATCTATTATATTTTATTTTATGTTTTTATTAGAATTATTGATTAAAATGATTTTTATGTTGTTTGGAAGATTATTAGACTACTTTGGCTACTTTTAAAAGTAAATTAAAAATACAAAAACTTCAAAGTATGGGTTACTTTTCATAATCCAACAGTTGAATAAAAATTATTCATAGATTTTTAACAAATTATTGTCAAAGCATAGTGAGAATCCAATGTTCTCCAACATCAGCGCAATTTCTCTGCAAATAGATATTAAATTATGTATTTCCTAGATGATAAAAAACGCTCAAAAATACAACCCTTGCTAGTATTATTCATAAATCAACTCAATTATTGATCCTCTAAAAGGACATAACATTGGCACATTCAATTGAAATGAATGAAAAAATAATTAACTATGGTAGTCCTCATATTATTAGTTTTACTGATTAGTATGAACAGTGAACAAGGGGTATAATACTAGCAACTCTAAGGAATGCATACTCTATCAATTGGTATCAAGTTAAAATTCAAGATATTATGATGAATTGGAAGGAAATATAAATGTTTTTAATCAAACCCTAGAAATATTTTTGTATGCATATTATGGTTTGAACTCTCTTGAATACTTCAACATATAATTGTACTAGCTGCAACAAACAACAAGAGTGAACTCAGCTGCATGGCTGCTTTTCTGTAGCATTAGATTTTCAAGAATTTTCTAAGTTAAATATATCTCATAATAATAGATAAAGCAATTAGCACAAACAGTATGTCCTATAATCATAAATTTTATAAGGCATATTGCAAGCCTATGTCTTGGCACTTGCGCTTTATTTTATATTCATTTATTCATACTCATTTCATGTCATGGATGTGAAAGCAGCTTACTTGATTGGTGTACCATTGAAGCAGAAATAGCTCCAACAAAAATACATTCTCTATAGGGTAGAGTATCAGTTATTTGCTCAATAGCTTCTCCACAGATAAATGTATTAAGAACTTATTTAAATGCACAATTTTGGCTTGTTTCTTTCTTATCAGTTAATTAACACTTAAGTTCTTTTCTTTCAAACAGTTTGTAATATATTAAAAAATATAAAAATTAAATCTCGAGTTATTGCGGTGGAATCTAAAATCTTCTTTTAATTGAATTTTAGAATTTGCCTGGTGATTTTCAGTGACGTGACTTAATTATGTCACTATTGATGTGGCGTACCGCCCAGTAAATGTAGGTGGAGTGGTGGACATAAGAATCAATAGGACATCGTAAAATAACAGCACAAAAATTATAGCATTTTTCAAAATTATAAACAAGCAAAAAATATTGTTAGCAACCACCTCAAAAAAATAAAAAAATAAAATTTAAGAAACAAAGGAATCAATGGGATCATAAACAACCATACAAAGCAATGCACTTTGCAATAAGAAAGCGGGAATTTTTGTTACTGATGGGTCACTCACTGTTTCTGCTGTTAGCCCGGGGGAAGGATTAAAACTGGTAGCGTCACTGCTCATGGCTGCACACAGCAGCGATTTATCCGTAGAAACGGATACTTCAGAAGATGTTCGCCAGAAACCTGTCTAGTTTGAATAAAAAACAACAGAAAATCAGAGTTCATTTTTATGCGATAAATAGATCAAATACCATTCAAGGGGAAAATAACAAAAATAAAGAGGGAAAAGAAAATCTCGAAGTACATTAAACTCAAAGTAAATTCTAAAAAAAAAACCAAAAATGGAAGCGTGAGCGGAATTAAACAAACATAAAGAGGAAAATAAATATACCGAGCGCGCTCGAGCGGCGACAGTGCGGAAGAAGAGAGGAGAGAAAACGAGAGATGGAAAGGCGGATGCCACGATCAAAAGATGAATCAGCCCGCTTCCCGTCGCTCGGCTTCTTCTGGAGGATGCTTGGCAGCAGGATTTACGCAGGGTTTACAATCAACCTCAAATCTAAATAAAATGGTCCTTTAAGTTATAAACACAAACGAAAATGTTATGCACCATTAAATTATGAACCGTTAACATGATATTCAATAAAATTTAACTCAATAATATAAATTGAATATATTTTATTAGTGTTTATTTATTTATATTAAAATAATATAAATATTATTTTTAATATTTGTATTAAAATCATATTCAAATATTATTATGTAAATTTTTTTGAGTGACATATCAACAGATTAAAATAATATTTCTCAAAAAGTATACACCATCCAAAAAAAAAAAAAAAATTTTTTTTATATAAATCTCATATGTATTCAATCAATAATCTACTATAAAAACAAATTTTAGGAGCTTCATTTAAAATTTTCAGTATCTTAAATTAATATATTATTATTATTATTATTTAATATTATACCTAATATTCTACTAAAAAGAGTAAGACAAAAATGCCCATATCTTAGTCTAAAATTTAATTGAAATTTTGGGGGAAATTATTATATTTAATTTTTATAAAATTAATTTTTTTTATTATAAATGTTATTATTTATATTTTATAATTTCTAAATATCAAATGTATGATATTTATATCTCTATATATAAATAATTATTTTATTAAAATAAAATTATATATTATTAAATATTCATATAATTTATAAGCCTTGAGGGTTTAGTGATAATTTTAATTAATTTTATTGTTAAAAACTATTATTAATAGTATTTTTCTGTGTCAGCATATGAAGGAAATCATGGGTATATAAAACCTTGCAGTTATCATTTTTCGGTGATTATTTAACTAATAATAATTGAAGTTCACTAATTAAAATCATAATTATAATTATATTAAAAAATTAAATTACTTTAAAAAATAATTAAAATACTAAAAAAAGATATAGCAATTTTCTTTTTGTATTTCATATTCTCAAGAGATTCTATGCAATAAAAAGAAGAAACTCTCCTCATATCGCAAGGGTGTTTAGAAGACATTGTGCCGTAATCTCCAAATAGCTATCAAATTCACAAATATTTTATCACAAAAAAACAACATTAAATTTACATATGTATGAAATCTATAAAAAAAATACATATTTTAAATACAAATCCTAATCATCCAATCTTTTGAGAAATATTTAAGAGCTAAAGAACTTTTTTTTCTTCTTATAGTAAACACATCACAGCTAGCCTTTTCAAGTTTATTTCTAATTAATCATGCATTCATAAACGAATGACAATTTTATAAGTGTACACAACAACCGAATCACACTAACAAGAAATGAATTCAAATAGAGCTCACTGAAAATCAAAAGCAAAAAATCAATATAAAAATCCCCCATCTTTCCTTGTAAGAATATCATCAGAAGAAGAGCTTGCGCTGCCTCGACGCCGCGGGTGAAGAGTTGGCAGGGACGGATGCGGCCTTGGATTCCTGCAGTTGAACTTCGGCTTTTCAGAGCGCCTTCGGATCGGTCAGTAGGGTTTTCTGGAAAGATTCGGAGAATCCAGTCGCGATAATTGTCACTTGAATCTCACCAGTGAAGCGGTCGTCGATGACTGCACCGAAAATTATATTTGCGGAGGGATCGGCGAGGCTAGTCACAACCTAAAGAAACATGAACAGTTAAACAAGTTGGAGATTATGGAACAAATTGAAAAGAAGATAGTTCATATTCCAATCTCTATAGCAAGTTCGAATTAGTAGCCACTGAACCGGATTGTTTAATTGTTTCCTTTGATTCTAATGAAGATTGGCATGCTGACTTACAATTTAGAGCATGAAGGTGTTTGGCTTCTTTGTTTTAAAGGTGGGATGGCTGATAGCTGTTCAGAAACAGCCTGTTAGAAATAAGGCACATGCAGTTAACAGTGTGCGTAATTCAAACCCCAAATATTTTCCTCCCTTCTGCTCCTCTTATCAAAAACAGCAAGGATAAAGAAAAGCAGGACAATTGTTTGGATGCAGAGGCTATAGATGAAGTGAAAAGCAAAGGGAACTTCTAAATATGCTGATTCTATTATGGCTCCTACTAGCTCCTATAATTCTAATCCTACAAAAGATTCTCCTAGCATACAGATTGATGCTCGTTTGGCTGTTGATCAACTAGAACTAAGCCAGACCATGATGTCTGGTTCCAATGTGAATGGGGGAAATGCCAAAAGTGAAAATGAAGATGATTCTGATTCTTTAAACAATCTTCAAAGAAGGAAAGTTACGTCTAATGGAAGGGGACTGTCATGAGTCATACGGGAACACACCATGGCCCGATTAATTGGTGACAGGAGAACAAACCTACAGCCCAATGATAAAGAGAGCAGTAAGAGAATTGGTAAACTGCTGGATCATCCATCTTCTATCTTCTCTCTCAAAAAAATTTAACTTGCATCACCTCTTCTTCAAAGGAGAAAGGAAAAACATTATTATTTGGAATTGTTGTGTAGCTAGGATCATTTACAATTCTTCATCAATTCTTATGATCCTAGTGCTATTGCTTTACTTGAAATTTAGAATTAGTTGTTTATACTGTAGACACACAGATGTCATGTTTGAAAATTTTTGTGAAGCTTATTGTCTTCCCTCTGCTGGCTTACCAGAAAGAATTATTATTGGGTGGAATCTCAATTTTGCAATCAGTATTGCTGTCCAACTCCTCTCAATAGATGGTTGGTCTCTTTGCAAACAAATACGGGGTTGCCCTTCATGGAAACTAGGATTTGTATCTGCAACAGTTGACAATATCAGAATAGATATGTTGGAAGAAATTAAATGTGCAAGTGATATTAGCGACTCTTTATTGGTTGCAAGAGATTTCATATCCTAAATAATGGAGATTAAATGAAAGGGAGGTCTTCCATTGTTTTAAAGGGATTTAGTTCATGTTTAAATAATAATGAACTATTTGAACTTGGTTTCATTGGCTTTAAACTTGGTAACAATAACAAACAAGATCTTGATCATATCTGAAGTCAGTTGAACCGGGTGTTCATGAACGGGGTGGGCTGGAAACTCTTTCTAGCACAAGTATTCAACATTTGGTAAGCATTGCGAATTGCATCAAATCACTGAAATTTACTCCTATGTCCTCAAGTTGTAAATATTTATCCCAATTGGATCACTTCCTAGATTTGAAGATGCTTGGTTGTGGATCTGGAAGCATTAAAAATTGTTAAAGAAGCTTGGCGCCTATAATCTTATGGCACCCCTCCTGTTCTCAATCACAATTTTGTTCGTACTCTATCGTTCCGTTCATGCTTAATTTAGGATTATATAATTAAAAGTTTATAAGATTAATTTTAAACTAAGCTACTAAGTTGTGACTGTTGTTTTTAAACTTTAAATTGGACAAGTTCAATTCAGATATTAGCTCTTAATCCACATAGCACCAAAACCTTTAAAAACTAAAAATTTAGCACTCAAGTTTTAATATATCATTCCCTGCATTTTAGAAATGGTGAGATGAATGTGTTGTTTTGTAAAATCTAAAGTTTTGAGAGCTGGAAATGCGATATTAAAAGAATTGGGTGCTATGTAGGCAAATGCATCTCACTCAACAAAAAAAAGTAAAAGTCCTTACCTGAGAAACTCTGTTGACTTCCTGCAAAGTAATATCCTTCCCACCAGTTATATTGTACACAACGCCGGTAGCAGATTCGATAGAAGAGCCGATGAGCGGTGCCATGGTTGCCTGCTCGGCAGCTTCCTGCGCCCTGTTTTTGCTGGAGGAGATGCCCACACCAAGCATGGCTGTGCCAGAGTTCTTCATGACCGCCTTCACGTCAGCAAAATCCACATTGACAAGCCCCGGAATCTGCACAAAAAAATAAAAAAATAAAATATATTTTCAGCAGCAGCAGGAGAAGAGAACAAAAAGCACTCACTGTTATGATATCTGAAATTCCCTGAACCCCTTGGCGCAAAACATCGTCAGCAAACAGAAACGCGTCCTGAAGAGGCATTTGCTCGTCCACTATTTCCAAGAGCCGGTCGTTGGGAATCACTATAAGAGTGTCTACGCTATTCTGCAGCTTCTCTATGGCCTCCAAAGCCTAAATTAATTGTAGCAAACGATACACTATACAATGAATTTCAAAGTGAAGATTACGATACAATGCCTTATTGGAGAAATTGCAAGAATTTCTACTAACGAAAAGAAAAAAAATCGAATCTTATTACAGACTACGGAGCTGTTCAGTCAAGATTTAAATTAAAAGTAAGCTGAGCTGAAATAAATTGACAAGTCTACTATATTCAGGTGCTGTGAAGATAATTAACTGAAAAAGAAACAAATTCCGAGCTTAATTACGTGGTGCAAAATAAACTAATTAATTAATAATGCTAGTTAATAGAAGAACTAAGCAAAAAATATGATTTTCCCGCACACCAGGCAACCCATTAAAGAACAGCATTAGCATGGAGAAGAAGCGGAACCCAAAAATAATAGAGCACAAAAGTCGGCCGATAAACTTTCTATACCAGCGCTTCCCTATCACCCCAGTGCTTCCCTATTACCCTACTACTGAGTGGAATGCCTGTGGCATCATTGAGCAGCAGAAGTTTGAAGAAGAATAGGAAGGAGTGGAGACAAGTGAGGGGGATACTAGCTCAAGATAATCATTCTCATCGTGCTTCAAGAAAACTGCAGCAAAAGCTAGATAAAAAAAGATGCTTGCATTCGAGGTTTGTTCAGATTTAAGGAGAGCGTTAAGTGCATAGAATGGCATGTCGAACAGCCCCTAAAGCATATTTCATAATGAAAATTAATCTTATAAAAATCAACTCTCTTATCTAGAGGTTCAAACAACCAAAAAACATTGAATGTCATTACAAGTGTATTTTGTATCTGATGCCGTGATAGGCAGTAATCAATAATTTGGCTAGCTGTAGACAAAAATTGTACCGTTGTCTGTTGCATGTAAATAATAAAGTTATTGGATTATTTGATGACTAAACTTACGAATTTATTAATTTTATTTTGAAAATTAAAAAAATGTTAGATTAGTGGAGAATGAATTTGTAATAGAAGTTATTATCTCGAAGACAACTATTAAAGACAATGTGATCAAGAAGAGCGAGAGTTTCCAATATTTTGGTTCAATTACTTAAAATATTGACGACATAGAGAGCAAAGTGATTAACAAGATACAAACCAATTGAATGAAATCGAAGAGCACTTATGTAGGGTTGTGAGAACAAACAATTTCACTCACAACTAGGGAAATCTTTATGGAAAAATTTTACCGATAAAATTTTATATCGCGCTAAATGTCAACCAACAAAGAAAAATTTTACCGATAAAATATGTTACAAAGATGATGATGTTAATGTGAATGAGTAGATACACTCGAAGGGACAGGATGAGAGATAAGTTATTTGTAGCAAGGTTAGAATTGCTCCAATAGTGATTATATTTAAAAATATCTTCTTAGATGGTTCAAGCATATTAAGAGTAAACCATTTGCTGCCCATGATAGAAAAATTGTGTATATGAATTTTTCCCATTTTAGAAGAGAAAGTTCAAAAAAGACATAAGAAGAAACTAGTATAATGATCTTCTCTATGTATAACTTAGGAAGAGACTTCTATTTGATTGTGCATAATAGAAACAAGAGATTCATGTAGCCTACCCCAAATAGTGGAGTGTTGTTATTATTTTTGCTGTTGTTTGTCCTAGTAATGCCTCAAAATGTGAAAACTATCCTTGAAAGCTAAGCTACTTATGATAAGTTCATATATTGCGGGCTTTTTATGCTTATTATTCTTTTTCATGATGCTTATAGGCTAAATGTGATTTTTCCAATTAAAACTTCAACAATCTAGCTGTATGATATTTGATTCAGCATATACAGGAGCTCCTAAGAATCATTATGTTTCTTTTTTTTTTTTCTTGAAATCAGACCAAGAATTAAAACGCTTCAGTCTAAGTATCCAATAAAAAAAAGGACTGGATTTCCATCAAATTCAAAAATCTAATTCATATTATAAGAAATGAAAGCTAGTAGTTTAACTTTGCAGGACGAAACTCTTTCTTACAAAGACAACAATAAACTGAATGAACAAAAATATAATTAGCAAAAATAACTATTAATAAAATAATAATATGAGATGCTTATTATTATTCAGAAGTATTTTATAAGGGTTCAACTCTTTCAGCCACAAAAATAGGAATCCTTGTGGGCTCTGATTGAAAAAACAAACTTGTTTTACCAAGCAAAAATAACTAACGGTTATAATCTAAAAGGTAAGGATTAACAATATACCTAATAAGATTTAGCATATGAAATGTGACCTTCATACAACATCGCTTTAAATAAAAACATTCATAATGAAAGGACAAATTAAATACATGAGCAGTAGCATAATCAGCTTATTTCAGATAACATAGTTTAAATACCTGCAATGATCTTTTGCGACCTTCAAAGCTAAAGGGATAAGTAACCACTCCAACGGTCAAATATCCAGCTTCCTTTGATATCTGTGCAACAACGGGTGCAGCACCTGATCCTGTGCCTCCACCCATACCTGCTGTAATAAAAACAAGATCTGAATCCTTGATAGCATTTGAGATAGATTCTCTGGATTCCTCTGCAGCTTGCTCCCCAAGACGAGGATTTCCACCAGTCCCTGAAATAACTTTTTAGTTTTTAAATTTATCAAAGAATATAAAAATATTTTGACCATTCAGTCAACATGCTAATTGGTTTTGTTAACTTAAGTTTTATTCAAACTTATTCGAGAAATCTTAAGTCATTTAAATTTGTCTAGGAATATAGAAATATTTTGATCATTAAGTGCACACTTGTTTTTTTTTTGCTGACCTAAAGTTTATTACGTTGCAGGAAATACTTATTTAGGTTGTTAATATCCACGCAGACTAATACATGATGGAACAAGCCACCAAACCATAATTTATATATTTGAATAAAAAGCCACCAAACCATAATTTTGTATTTCATTTAACTTTTTTACATAATTATCAAAATACAAAATAAACATGTATCTTAAATTATATACTCCTTCATTTGCATCTATACCAAAATTGAGTTCACACAACGTATAAAGATACAAATATACCTAAAATGTACAGTTTTCTCTGATATACTAATGCCTATTACATTAAATTTCTATCATACTCACTTGAAAAAAATATAAAGAAAATTGAATTTTTCAGGAAATATTTAATCTCTAAATAATTACAAGCACTGCAAAAGCAATTGAATGCATGCTGATTCTGTATAAAATATGAAATTAAAATAATGAGTCAATTACAAAAATAAATCCTTTTGTAAACTATACAAGGTAGGGTAACTACAAATCTTGATTTTGGAAATTATGGTTCTCTTTTATTTATTAATTAATTAATTTATTACTGGCCACCAATGAATGTTCCGTCACATTACAGTTTGATATGAGACTTATATTTTTGGTTACCTTTAACCTTGCAAAAAAGGAATCAAACATACTATACTTGGATAAAAGATTCTTCAATAATGATCATTATGCAAATAAATACAATTGTCAACATGCAATATTCTTTTGATTTAAATTTTATTTCCATTTATTTGAACTATTGCAATATTATATAACCTAATGTAACCAAACTTTATGTTGGTTTTAAAATTTTGATTTTGGTTTAAAATTTTGGTTCTCACTGTCACCAGCATCTTGATTTTGGTTTTCCTACTTTGTCATCAACATCTTTAATGAAACTATCTAGATTTTGGTTTTCCTACTTTGTCATCAACATCTTTAATGAAACTATCTAGATTTTGGTTTTCTTACTTTGTCATCGATATCTTTAATAAAATTAAATTAACCTAACGTAACCAAATTTTATTTTGGTTTTGAAATTTTGTCCAAATAAAAATAAAAAAAAATTAAAATGGGTTTGGTTCATATTTTAAGGTTCTTTAGTCTGTTTGACTTTTAAAAATCTAAGACAAAAAATGATTTGTTCTTACTATTTGGCTCAGTTTTCATCTAAATCTACTAAACGCACACCCCTATAGTTACACCATTAATTTTTTATAATTAATAAAAAGTGCTAAAATTAAGTAAAATTAATAATTTATAAAATTCTGAACAACTTAAATTCATAAATTAAATCATTAATTTTTTTATAAGCTGACCATATTGTTATTTTCTTTTTCTTCACATTGTACATGTGCAAATTGTACATGTGCAACTATAGATTCAACTATTTCAAATTTATTATTATTTAGAGATCACATGAATTCGCTTTTAAAAGAATTATATATTATAAATATTATAATTAGAAATAAATACAAATTATGCCAAATATACATATACAAAATATTGTCATACTCAAAACAGTAAAAAGAAAATTATATGTGATAACTTAAGAATCCCCTTAATGGTGCAAGCCATGTAGATTAATCGCACTCACATGGGTAATAGCCATGAACTAAGAATCCTTCAAACTAAATACAACCAAAGTTCCCAAAGCTCATGAAATTTAATTGCAGCAATTTGAAAGCCAAACAACAAAAAATATGCATACTACTTATAATAAAAATGCGCATGTGAAAACAGCTTTATTTTATCAATAATTTATCCTTACATTAATTAAAATTATCTTAACATGTAGCTTATAAAACTTAATAGAAAATTTTAATTTTACGCAATAGTTAAATTATAAAATATTTCATCTTTTTTTCATATTTTATACAAATATGCATTTGCCTATTTTTTATATTAATTACTATTATTTAGAAATACAATAACCTCATTCGATTGAAAATTTTAGATTCATTATTTAATTACTTTCAAGTTAATAGGTCAGATATTGAATACAACAAAAATTAGTATAACAAAAAATATTACATTACAAGTAAATTGGGTATTTTGATAAGTTATGTAATGCCCAAATCTTTAATATAAATGCAAATAAAAGAAAAGAGAATAAACGATACCTATTTGCATTTTTATTTTGATAATTACAAATTTTTATAAGCCCTAGACCCTAAACTAAATGAAATGACATACAACTTTGTGATTAAACAACAAGATTTTTACACATAGAAGCTCACTTTAATACTGTGCAAAAATTTAAAAATATAATAACAATCCCCACTGTCATGGTCTCCACTACTACATCGGTATTCTGAATATTGGGAGGAGTCATATCACAAGAAGTAATGCTTTAAAATGCACCACATGTAGTGCATTTAACTGTATGTAGAGTAGCGCGGTCAGAGGAGCCAGCAAAGTCTTGTGAACGCCGACGACAATTGTGCGTTGGTTTGAAAAGTTATCACCTAGAATTGCGCTAGTATGGTCTGTTGATCGGAAAGTGAACTAGCAATGGCCTGCAAAAGAACGCAAGATCAACCAAATGTCAGAAAGTTGACACAAGGTCGGAAGTATTCTAAGTACTCATGATTTGGGTGTTTCTTATTGGTGCTCTTGCCGACACAAATCGTCCGACTCTACTTCCGTCCAAAGCAAACCAAGCTTTAAGTGGATATCCAGTCCAATGGAAGCCCAATCTGAGCTACGCTAGCCATGGCAAGGCATCACCGACCCTGTGTAAGACTCCCAGCCCTCCACAACCCTAAACTGCCATTACATGTCAGCAGCAATCACAAAGGCCTCGTCGGCCATACTTGGACTCTTTGGCCCTCCATGCCGAGACCTCGCCAGTCTTCGACTAGCCATCGTCGAGCGCTCATCGGCAAGTCTCATGTAATGCAAAGATAATTTTTTTTTTCATTCATTTACTTAACAGCCAACTAATATCAAAATCTAATTATACTGTAAAGTTTGAACTTCAATAATCATTTATATTGAATTTGTTTAACCTTATATTCTATAATATTGTAATTGAATTACCACAAAAGTTCAATTACATTAAACCAAACAACCTCAAAATCTTTTACTTTACATCTAAAATACAAAAAATCAAACAAGCCCTTAATAATATTTCAAAGCATGATAAAAATAAAAAAAACAAAAAAATCACTTAAAAATGAATTTAAACTTCAAGAAGGTTCAAGAAGAATTTTGTTGTGAACTGTTGTCACACCTACTCAGACTTGAATGAGCGCAAACATTCATAACCAAAAAACTGCAAGTAGAAGAAAATTTTGATAAACAATCAAGAGCGTAGGGATCCAAATTTCTAAAATAAAAAGAATTTACCGTTCATGGTTCATATGAATAATAATCAATGAATCTATCCCTAATCTAGTCAATCTTTTATAAAAATTTGCATCATTTTAATTGTAAAAATTGAATGTAGGGAAGTCAAAAATTCTCTTAGAACAAACAAGACCATGCGGATCGTCCTCCATAATCTCCTGACGCTGACCTTCCATTAATGGTTTGGGAACTTAGTCCGAGGCTCAAATTCAAAGAATACAATAACTTTCTACAAGTGCATCCCTAGCTCAGCTACAAAACAAAAGAACCTTATACAATGGCCATTAAACCTCCATTGGTTATTACATACTGAAATAAAACTACCAATTAAAATATTAACGCATAGAGAATATAGAGATACAAATAATAAAGCTCTCAATATCTCATGCAAGGCCTGTGGCAGAAAAATGTGAAAGACTCCCTTTACAAACTCACTGAGACTACTTAAGTTCAACAAAAAATGGTTGTTAAACATTACTGCATTTCATCAAATTAAAAAAGCAAAGAAAAGGATATATCAAAATTACAATTGGGTGCAACTTTATCTGTATGCTTTTAAATTAAACAGAATTAAATGAGAATGTGGGAACTAGTAAGGTTTTAAATGAGTTAAAGATAAAGCAAGATAGTCTAACCAAGACCACGAGTCAAAAGCTCTCCAATTTGCAACGGATTTTTTGCTTGTGAATTCAATAGAGCTTGAGCATCAGTGTTAACGGCAAAAAAATCGACACCCTGAAATTACCAACACTGCCATTAAGAATTCTTATATTATATATGTTAAAAGTAACATGAAAATAAGAAAAATATAGTCATGTTACATAAGTATAGCATGCCATTACGCACAAGCATTGTTAAGATATTCCCAAGACAAATTAGTAAGCACTGAATAGTAAAGTGATGCAAATGTAATTGATTTGTATGCTTTGAGGGTATGAAATAACAGAACAAAAAAAAAAGCTTCAAAGCATTTTAATAACGAGTTAATTTGGTGATAACACAAGAAAAAGTGGGTGATTTCCAAACTGCTAATCATTAATTACAATTTATCATTGCTTTAAAGAGCATGCTATATGTTATTTAGATTAACAGTCTCACCCAAGCATTTCCGGGTATCACATATGTAAATTTGCTTCAATTTTGAATTGGCTCGAGCTTAAATTGATTCATAAATCCCTTTTGAGAGTTCCTTAATTTAGGGAATAAGTAAACAAAACTAATGTAAATGCTGGAAGATATGGAAAAGGAGGACAAAAAAGGAAATATTTTAATACTAAATAGAATTAGAATTTACCAATATCTTAGAAAACAAGAAACTAAGAAAAAAAAAATATGTTGAGAAGAGAAGAAAAAGAAATTTTGTTCAATTCAATAACAGAGACAAAGCTGTTTATTTGCTGATTCTGTGTAGTAAAATCTATTATGACAGCTCAGCAAAAGCCAAACATTCCCAGGTATTGTTTTACTTGCTATTCTAAATATTGTTTACTATATATTGCTAATATCCCCCTTCAAGTTCATAGGCTTAGTTAAGATCGTGAGCACGTGTCAATGGCAAGGGTTTTTTTAGATTGTCTACAACCTGTTCTTTATAAAGAATGAATAAAACAATAAGCATGTGTCTTTAATTTTGTTCTCTCATAAAATGGCAATTTATCTCAACATGTTTAGCTCTAGAATGTAAAACTGGATTTGCAACAATATTAGTACTCAAATTGTAACATAGCAGCACTGGTGGTTGATAGATTAGAATAAACAAATCACTATAAAGTGATTTAATCCACATTATTTTATAGTTAAACCCCATATTTAGACTCAATGCTTGATCTTGAAACAACTTATTAATTTGACACCCTGAATAAGACACCAACTTTCCACCAAGAAATATGCAAAATCACTTGCGCTTTTTTTACTTTACACCAAGAGATATGCAAAAATCACTTCTTTTTCTACCATTAGGATAAGACACCCAATCTGCATCACTATAAGCTATTAAAGCCCATGTCTAAAGAAGTGTTAAATGTAAGAACTGAGAGAGTATAAAAAAGAATATATTTTCACCTGAATTGATGTGTAGATATACGGCTTTATATAGAAAATAAAATATGATATTATATATTCATAATGTATGTATTGAGTGTAGGTTCACACGTGCCTGAACGCCCAGTCTTCTATATGGCGTCGGGCACGCCAGGTTCACGGGCGCCTGGGCGCCCAGTCTTCTGTCTGGCGCTAGACGTGTCTGGTTCACAAACGCCTAAGCGTGCCTGGACCTCCAGTCTTTTGTTTGACGCTAGCCTAGATCAACCAAGTGAGAGTTGTACTTGAACAAATCAAGTGAGGTTAAAAATATTAAAAGAACCAAACTAGCCAAGAAAACCGTGTTTTAGCATGCCCAAGTATCTAATCTTCGGTCCGGTGCTGTCCATGCTTGCGTCTGGCACCGATCTGGCACTAGCCATGCTTTCTCTTGGGAGCCCAATCTTCTGTCTAGTGTTGTTAAATCTTAATGTTCTCTAATATTAAATATATAACCATGGAAAATAAATCCTTTCAAATTGAAATTATTTTGATAATTTGAAGATGAACTTCGATGGAACTATGCATCTTAAGCTAACACAGTTTATCTATTGCAAAAGAAATATTAGGTCTTGTAATTGTACAATTATGCAATGCACCAACCAAGCTGCGATTTGTTGTTGGAATAGACAACGGAACACCATAGTAAATTAAAAGAATGGAACTAAAATCCATTAGTGTTAATATTGGCTAAGAATCTTGAAGACTAGCTTTACAAAATAAATCTTTGATGTACATGGACTGTTTAAGATGCAATGAACCTATGGTGTTGCCACGATCCGGCACGATAAGCATCGTGAAACAAAGGTCAAACGGAAAAAACAAAAATTTAGCATTTAACAATTAGGTTTGTATTTAAATATATCATTCAAACAATAAAAAGAGCCAAGTAAGCATTTAAAAACAATGAATTCAACAACATTCAAAAAAATATTTCATTTCATTATAGGTAAATATACAAATGGTGCATAAGAGAAAAACTAGATGCAGAAAAAAAGAGATAAGAACATGTATACCAAATGCAGCAATGAGTGAGATCATATCAACAAATCTATCAAGCATCTAATCTTGGCTTGAAATATATTAATAAAGATACATAGAGTAAGCAATTATAATTTCTACTTGATGACTAATATTGATGAGAAAAGGGTATACATGCTCTAATAGTTGAAATGAAAACATGCTTAAAATTATAAAGACAAAAAGTAGAAAAATAGCAGCTAAGAATGAATAGTAAATGAATTAAAATAAATCATAGCAAGAATGTAAAGATGTAATCAACATAGATTAATTTCTAATTTCACATGTTATTCATATAGCTTTTGTTATCACTTACAACATGAATGAGTACATCGTAGTAAAGTTGATCAGCCCATCACCTAATGGCCTCGTGGTGAGAAGCTCTTCCAAAAGTAGGGAGGATCTTATCCTAAGTAAAATTTTATCATAGAAGTAATGCACCTAGGTCTCCGTCACTTATATGTATATGAGTGCCTGCACTGCATCCTATACTTTTGACATCCATATTTTAACATAATGATTTGCATTGAACTTTCTCTTGCTTTAACAAAATTCATTTTCATAAAAAATAAAAAAATAGAAACTATGAAAGATTACAAAAATCATACAAAATAAGAAATTAGAAATTAAAAAAGATATGTTGAAAGAATAAAAAGAATATTGATGTTCAATTTAATAACAGCAACATGGCTATTTAAATACAGATTCTGTGGAGTAGAACCTGTTGTGACAGCTCAGTATAAGCCGAATTCCCATATTGTTTTGCTTGCCATTATTAACATTGTTTACTAGCTATTACTAACAAACTTTGTTTGTGTCTCTGTCTCAGCATTGGTATTAGTTTTGATGGTTGCAATCAAATCCAGTTGGGAACTTTGGGTCATCAAATCCCTAGCCACTATGCATTGTAATCAACCCAATTATTGTTTTCCGGAACATATTTTTCTTGGTCCCCTACACTTCTTCCTCCTCCAACTACCTACCTTTTTCTTCGATCATATCAGATAAATTACAAAACCACCAATTGGGTGATTTAGGTTCAACATCAAAATTTATTTAATCATTTGCTTTCTGTTACATGAAATTTCTAGCTAGCAAAGTATTTAGGTCCTTAAATCCCAATAAATCAAGCATCCCTAAAGGGAGCCATTATCATGATGTTTCTTCATCCCTGTCGAAGCAGAAATAAAAAGTTTACTACATTCCACATTGACTGCTTCATCTTTTTCATTGCGTACGGTATAAACTACAACATGCTACAAATGCTGTACGAGCTAGTAGCCAAAAATAAAAACCCATCAGACAAAATTTTCATTATATAGTAAGACAATTAGGCAAATTTGAGCACGGTTTGCGAAGAATTCGTACATCTGATAAAATTAAGGGAAAACAAATACCATAATTTTGCTTCAAAAGTTCTAGCAGTGCAATGAAACTTTCTCATATCCATTTTAACAGCAAAAGGAGAACTCAGAAAATAGAATCAAGAACAGTCATAAAACCTGTAATCCGCTTCCAATCATGCGGTTAACTGCATTGTTTCCTCCGCCACCGACACCCACCACTTTGATCTTCGCCGATTCCACCGGGTTGACGGAGGACAAAGAGCACCGAGCAATGGAATGCGCTCGGTGATGGCTGCGCTGGCAGTGGATCAACGGAGCTGAGAACCATGGAAAAAGGAGATTTGACGAAGAGAGAGAAATGGACGATATTAATTGGATGCTATTAGCATAGTGGAGGGTGGAAGCCATGGTTGGCGGGCAATAAAGCATCGACGAATGGGAGGGACATTAGGTTTTAGGAGGGTTTTCGTTTTCATTTCTTCAACATAATTACTTAGTCATAAATTTTACAAATATTAAGAGATGAGCTATTAAGAAAATAAACGTATAACAAAATAAAGTGTTGTAGCAATTCTCAATGTATAAAAATTTTAATTTTTAAATACTACATATCAATGTAGAATTTAACGTTTTCTAACAAAAAAGCTTAAGGAACTTATTTTCATTCATTTCATAGGAATTTATCATTTTTAACTTCTTTGATCTAAGGTTTCCAAACTCGCATCCACTCTTTAAATTTCGTCGTTGTCTTGTTATTTTAAATTCGCTTAACGTGTAATGCTCGAAAACTAAAGCCCTCGTCAACTTTCTGGTCGTCTACGACTCTTAAAGTTGTTCTTTTTATGTGTTATTAGTGTTATGCAATCCTTATATCATAGGTCCTTTCAATGCACTCTCTTATGATTGTTACCTTCATGAGTTAGGATGGGTGAGGCATGTTTAGGTCATCCTTTTAAGTCATGATTATTGATGATTAAAATTTTATTAAAATATAGTATCATTCTTATTCAAAATTTGGAATATTCTTTCACCCATAAATAGATATTCTAATAAAAATTGTGCTACAATTCTCTCATGTCAATACAAATTTTATATAGCTATTATTAAAATTTAAGAAGTTAAACTAGAGCTATTTTTTACATTAATATTTCATAACAATATTTAATAACAATATTTCTTTATAAAAACTCAACTTTTTAAATATTCATTCAAAAAACACAATAGTTTCTTATAAATACTAAGATTTGGGTGCTGGATGCATATATGTAATAATCTTTTGTAGTACAAAATCCCTCTTCACAGCAAGCACAGTTCTAAACACCACTCCTACAAAAACACATTCATTTCTGCAGGTTGAGTGAATGAAAAGATGGCTTCACCAAAGAGCTCAAACAATGAGGTCAAGAGGTGGCCAGCATCAAGATCGTCCTTCCATGCTTGTTTAAGAGCAGAACGCGCTCTCGCCGCTCCGCTGTTTCCGGCCTCCATCCGGACGCCGGATTCCATGGCCGGAGCCTTGCTGCTGCTTGGCAGCGAGCTCGCCGAAGAACCATCGGCAGAGAGTTTCTTGAGGGGGGGCTGCAGTGCTGAGTAATGGTTGCTTGGGAGCGACTTCCTCTTACCATCTATAGACAATTTAAGAACATGTTTAGCAAAAATATTTATGATTTACATCTACATTAGTAAACTTGTGAGGATACACTGCCCGATCAGATCCTGGGAGTCAAGTAGCACCTTAAATTATTATCCAAAATGATATGGCATTCCTATGATAATTTTTATACGAGTCCTAGAATTTAAAATCTAAAATATCAATTTCTTTTTGATATCTCTCTCACCCATTTAGTCCCTTGAAGGCATAATACATTAATCATCATAATTATCATAATATCAACCAACTAAAAAAGCTTGCCATTTAGAGTGCCAATAGGGCTGGCTTCTAATCAAGTTCGAGTGAGTTAGCTTAGACTCAGACTCAATTTTTTAGTTGGGCTTGACTCGAACTCGATTGAATTCAAGTCAAATTCGAGTAAAAAAAGTTCGAGTTTGAGCTTGACTCAAATAAGGTTTGAGTCGGAATCGAACTATATAAAATAAATAAAACTTATATCAATAACTAAAATAATGCTTTAGCACAGTGATAATGCAAAAATTTTATAATAAATAGGTCCCTGGTTCGATGGACCATGTTTGCGTTTTTTTTTTTTCTAAAAAACTCTTAAATAAAAAAAACACAATATTTGAACTTGTAGAGTTTCGAACCCAGAACCTCAAACAACATAAATGAGGCGTCTCAACCGCTGAACCAGGTAAGAATCTTTGTAATAGTGTATACGCTTTATAATTTTATATATTTCGTGGACTCGAACATGTCCAAGTTGAGTCGAGTCAAACTCGAGCTCAACTCAAAATGAGGTTCGAGTCGAGTCACTCAACTCGAATTGAACTCAAAAAAATTCGAGCAAGTTTCGAATGAGTTTCGAGTTTCGGGTAAAATTGCCGGCCATAAGAGCCAATATTCAAGTTAATTTAGAATCACATGCTAGCCTCTTTAGAATCACATGCTAGCCTCTTTACCCCACATTCGTTCATAATGCAGGAATTTGCTTATTTGACACTACACCCATGCATTGATGTAGCAAACTCCGCACACTTTTCGCGTTGTTTTTAGGGGACATCCTATTTTCCTATTAAATCATGTGTTTTATGCAATGATTGTGATTGCACGTTGTTTTCTCTTTGTTGGAAACTGACATGAACGAGGGACATGAAGGAAACGGTGAAGATGTGAAAACCTACAAAAAAACTTAAGAATCGTACATATTATCATTTATGTCTGAGATATCCCAGCCTTCAGGATAAATGTTTTATGATTTTTCATTTTCCATTCAGTCTTGCTATGTTACATATAATTTTAAATTATTCCTCATAAATACTTTTAACAACTTTTATAGAAGTTACTTGTTCTATTTTTATCTTTCTTCCATAATAAAAGCTAATAATATAAGAACAAATAAATAAAAGGTCTCACTTGGCATAGTAATTGCAATTTTTCCTTTGTGTATCCACATAAGACGGCATGGTCGGGATAACATGCTAGGAAACATTTTAAGCCGATCGCTCAAACACTTACCTGCAGCACACTGGACAATGCATTTTTTGGGTTAAAATAGTAGTTGGTTAAAAGGAAATATTGTTAATTGAATTTAGCTCAAAAGTATCAACAAAACAAAATATAAATTACAAATTAAACATACCATTAAGGCACCATATACATGCCAAGCCTCTCTCCTCTTCAACTCATTTTTTTGTTTTTCAAACAGCATCTCTGGTTCTAAGAGTTGCAGATATGCCTCTAAATTGGGTAAAATAAGAAGGCGAACCTGATAAGCCATAATGCATAATTGTTAATACAAAAGAAGCATAGAAATATTTGGCCTGAGATGAAGAATAGTAATCACCACACTGGGTCCAAGAGCGGCTAGCCCTCGAATGGCGCCATAATGTTGAGTCAATGCTTTAGACGGGTCAAGAAAAGCATGATGTAGTGTTTTAGTAATCCTAGACTGTAGATTGTGATAGACATGCCCATATCTGCAAATTTTGAAGGCAAATAGCAACAAAATTATTTCTAGAAAATATTTCTTACACATGACCAAACTAGAAGCATTATACTTGATAATGCAAAAAAGCATTGTTTGGACCTAGGCTTGCAAGCGATATTAGTGCAACAAATAAGAATTTAATACACTTACATACTTGAAATAAAAAGGTGTTAAGAAAAGTGCATGTATAACAGCGCTTACACCATATATGGACAAATGAAAGTCCCAAAATGGATCAAAATACTTTACATTTGCAATTTTGAATCCACTATACCAAAAACAAACTAGATATGCACAATAGCAGCAACTATCAAATAATGAAACTAACAATAAAGAATACGCATCAATAGTAATTGTGGGCTATCAAAAGAGCAAGTACATGTGTAAAAATAGCAGCAACTATCAAATAAATTTGAAATAAGAAACTCAGATCAAATGATAATAAAGGATCGAGTACTATAAAACCAACAATCAAAACAAATAAGAAAGTTCCAAATTATCATCATTTATCCACAAACAAAGAATACGCATCAATAGTAAGACATTTGTGCATGTCAAAAAAGTTTAAGCACAGAACAAGTGTTTCAGGAATATAGCTTCCAATTATCAAACAGTGTTTCACCTTGTACATACAGAAGCAACTAGGTTTGCAGAGAAATCTCTGAGCTCCCAATGATCGTCTGCCAGTCTGTTCCCCAACCTTTTAGCAACAATACATGTTATCATTGAAGGCATCAGCTGATGCAGCTGTATTGTAAATATTAATATAGCCATCAATATGGTAGAACAAATAAAAATTCCAACATATATTCTAACTTGACTCAGATGATAATTTTTACCTCAAAGAAACAATACAGCCAAAAATTCCAAAAAGAGAAAAAAGACAATAATATCATGAAATAATATTTGGGATGAATTGAAGAACTACAACTAGAACAAATGGAAATCTCAATTGGCAAAATATTTTCAAGCTTAACTAAAGGTGGGACTCCAACATTCCCAGGCCCCAAGAAGTATGTGAGAAGAACCTCTCAAACCCTTTACTTGCATCACAGCTAAACCATGAAAATGCAAAATCCTATGACCAAAACACTAGATTGATAACAATACTTTCCTCTAAAATAAGGAAGAATATGGAGTCAGGAGAAAAGTTTCGTTTCAAGTACAAATATTCTGAACATTTACCTATGTTAGGTAGAGAGAGTTGCATGCACTCTGTTAAGTAGGTAGTTACAAATGCTTCAACAGATACAAGAGTGATTAATTTTAAGTTGCATCATCCGCAACAAGCAACTTACATAAGGCTCAATATGTATGTGTGGATTACGGAAAAGGCTTCGGGCAACACGCATCAGAGCAAAAAGAATAAGAAGATCATTTAAACTCCGTGAAACCTGCAAATTTCAAAAGAACATTAAATGGAATTGCTAATTTAGCTGGACAAAAGAGCAAAATAGAGTTTTACCTCATCTGCTATGAAGTATGAAAAATATGGGACTAATGGGTGAATCCCTGAATCAGTGGATAAACTTGCTAAAGCTTCTTTGAAAAGAGCAGATTCAGACTTGCTGATGGTCAGCTCCGTGATTTTATCAAAGTAAAGCTGAATACAAAAAATTAATATAACATGAGCCCTCATAAGAGCTGTTTTAATGCTTACAAAATTTTAAGGACAAGAACACCAAAAAATCACCTGAAGTTCTCTAGAAAGAACATGTTTAACAGGAAGTCTAATATCAACAGGGGGGCCATCATCTTTTCCATGTTCCAACTTTTTATTCTCTAGTGGAGCGAGAAGCACTGGGAAGTAGTAAGAAGGTAAATGCGTGAGAATGAACCCATCATGCATATGTTATATAAAAGTAAACTTACTATAAGGGGTCAATTTTAAGAAATATAACCACCAAGTATGAGGTGCAAAAAAAGCATGCAAAATAAATGAAATGTTTTTTTCACTACAGCGTAAAAACATGACATAAGATATCATATAGGTGAGTTACAGCTAAACAATACTTTTTTATACAGAAAGAACATGTTTAACAAGTCTATGTCAACATGAAAAAAGTTTGTTGTGACATAGGCAATGTGTTTGGCAATGGCCCTGGTAATGAGAGCTCCAGAGAAGCTATATGGCCTTGGCAAAGAGTTCATGATGATTGCATGACTATACAAGCAATAGATCCGCGCAACATCAATTTCCTGCTTTTTTTCACCCAAATAGAGTAATACATTTTGTGGAATAAAAACACACCGTTAGTTGCATTTGCTTTATACACTGCAAATGCATTGCATTTTTAAAAAGCAGCCCAAACAACCTAATAATCGTAATCAAAAGGACTCGCTCAAAAAACAGTGAACCAGATAGCCCCTAAAGAAATGGTTAGATCATATGTAAAAATAGACATCAAAACTAAGTAGAATAAAGCTACAATATGACAAAAAAATATAAATTATGGCGTGGTCACTCAGCAAATACTTTTTGCTATTATTCAAAAGTTCGAACTCCCACTGAAATTACAGGCCATACTACTCAGCCTAGTGGTTGGAGAGATAGTCGAGCAAAAGCATACATAGCAACTACAAGAACGGTAGAGCGCTTATGACAATAAGGGGCAACTGTGTCAAAAAAAAAGGCACTCCCCACTTAACGCAATACAACATACCATCCACAGGAGCATTTTCTGGAATCGCAGGTTGCACCCCTTCGATAGCCAACCAGTGGACCACTATAGTGGTATCAAGAGGCGCTTTAGGTAATGGTGCTTCGATCACCTAAGAACAAATAAACTAGAAATCACATAACAAAGAAAAATGATACTTGTAGTACTGCACTTAAGAAGAGAAATAGTAGATGGAAAATTACATCTTTGAAGTCTACATCCTTATCATCAATATAGAACAGGTCTTTGTGACCCACAGCCCTTTTAAATCTCAATGGATCCCCAGTGGCAAACCCATACAGTGGCTGCCAAAAAAAAAAAGCACCAACCATGAGATTACATTTTAAGAGCCATAAAAATCTGCCTTTTTCCTTTATTATTTTGGCTTACAGATAACAAGTTGAGAGAACATAAACTAAACATTCTATTCATCAAAGTGACTAAGAAATTCAAACTGGTCAATTCCAAAAGCATCAAGTAAACGTATATCTCAGGCAAGCTCATATGAATGCAAGCCTCTGTGATGTGTTTAATTTAGCAACTTTGTCATCAACAGAACATAAGTAATTTCCAAGAGAATTTATTGGATGCAACTGAAGAATGTGCAGAAAGAATAGGCAGAAAATAAGGACACAGGAGCTGTTTATCCATCTGTACAAAGCTCTTGCATCCTTTCTACTGTCTTGTCATTCCACACCTTCCTCATCTGCACAGAAATTATTAGATACACTACTGCATTTTAAACACGAGCAAAACAGCAACCTAAATATACAAAATCACGATATAAATTCTCACATCCTCATGAAATAATATCTAAAAAAGTACCAGGAAAGTTTACATATAAGTGTTGAAAAAGTACTAGACCAATTAGGGCTGCTAGAAGTTTAATACAAATTTGAAAATCTGGAACAGCAAGCAATGTCCTGAGAAGCTACTAAACTAAGACAACAAACCTCCACATTCCTCAAGCAAAGCGCGCTGTCTACGTCGTCCGCTGTCAGCACGGTCCGTTTAGAGTGCCGCATGCACTTGATCGCCTCCTGCACTCCCGCGCCAAAGCAAGCAAATCAATCATTCCCATAGAACCTCACAGAAGGAGCAAAGCTCCTGGATTAGATGCAAGGGTTTAAGTTTAGAAAACCTGCATAATCTCGCGGAGGCGATACTCCACATCGGGGGCGAGGGTGAGGGCGACATCAAGGGAGAGATTGGAGATGCCTATGCTCTGAGCGATAACCTCGATGGTCTCTTTGGGCACGATGCTCATGCTTGCCTCCTTCCCCGCTTTACTCTCGCAACTCTCGGCATGCGGGATGGCCGGCGAAGACCTTATGCCAGTGGGTGCATGGCTGCGCGCAGGGTGGTCGATCTTATGTCCAGCAGGTTTGTTTGGTTCGATCCGCATCTAAACGAGGCTTCAGCTCACCTGAGGTAACATCAGCTTTCGTCGTCTTTTTCACGGTGAGCATATTAGCGGTAATTAACCCTAACCGCACTTGTTAAAAAAAATATTCAATTTCAATATAATTTTTTAAAATAATATTTATATTATTTTAATATAAATAAATAAATATTAATAAGTTGATATTTAAATTTTATTAAATAAATTTTTTTAAATGCCACATCAACGAATCTTAATAACTCCTTATATCATCGTCAACATATTAAATATAATTTTTGCTTAAATTAATGTGTAATAAAAAAATGAAAGAAAAATTGTAATTGATGATGAATATGATTATTTATATAATAATATAAATGTAACATTTATTATAAATAAATTATTCGATAAAATGCCACTTTGGGCACATACATAAGAAAAAATGACATATTTTCATTCTTTGAAGTTAGTCATACTTTAATTTTTTATTTTCTACTTTTTTTTGCTTAGATTTAATTTTGATTTATATAATTTTTACGACATTAGTTTTAGAATTTTTTTGGTGCTACGTCAACGAGTCTAAAATAGAATTTCTCTTTCTTTTGTTAGGGGTAGCAAGTTTTTAGATCTCTTTACGGATGATACTGTGAAATTTGATCTTGATTGATGTTGTATTAATATATATATATGCTTAGACTAGGCAGTTTATTTCGATCTTCATCTCATAATTTGTAAATATACCAATATTTAATATAAAATCTTATAGAATATAATAATATTGAATTCTTCTATTTTAAAAATAAAAAATTAAGTGCATAAAGTTTAATGTTTTATAACTGAATGCAAAACTGTCAATACATATATATATATATATATATATATATATAATAGTGATAAACAAACCTAAAATTATAAGGTTAACATAACCAAAAATTAATCCTTAATTCCTTATTTTATGCTATAGAATTGAGCTCTATAGGAATTATTACGAGGTCGAAATTGAGACAAACTGAAAAAGCCAGAGGACTTTTAAAAAATTTCCTCAGAAAAATAATTTAGGCCTGCAAAAATTATTACTCTAATTTCCAATATGACAAGTGCATAAAGACAACAGCAGAAGAGATCTGCACCTTAAGATCAGCAATATCAACATCATGACCACCTTCAACTAGGCCCCACTTTTCAACCTGTATATAAACCAACATAAAACAGTTAATTAGCTATTAAAAAGCGAAAAAAATGAAATTTAAATTTTTACCTTGTTGAAGATGTTATCGCGCTCTGAATTTGTTGTCCTATATCATCATATGTTCAAATCTCATCGATCACATATTTACTTTTATCATTTTCATTAAGAATTTTTTGCCTGGATTGGAGTCAGATGAAATCAATGATTTCAAGTTGAACTAAGTTGTATTTATATGTTGTCTTTAATACTCAACTTAACCAAAAGCCAGCCCTTAATACTCGCTTAAATCATAAAAGATTTTGCTCTTAAAAATCATTACAAGCCAAGAGAATGCATAGTTGTGTACTAAATGCAATGTTAACATATTCAAATAGCATACTACTGAGATAACACTGTTATTAATATTGCAATAGAGTTTGCTTTAGTGTTATTTATATGTTGTCTCATTAGGATTTGTCAGGTAATATTATCTCTTTAACATGCAGTCTTGTGTTGTTATTGTTTTCTTATTGTTGCGGTTACCAATTGTAGGAGAGAAATATCAGTAAAGCTCACAACAAAGTGAATGAAGCCCGCAAAGGTAAACAGGCAATATGCAAATGAAGAGTCAAATAGAGTGAATGGTGCTGTAGCTCAATGGTTGAGGCTCAAACTTAGTTATTCCACATCCTTGGTACAAATTCCACCAGCCACACATTTACTTCATAGTTGAAGAAGCTCGCCTGATTTCAAAAAAAGTGTCAAATGGAAAGGGAAACCTAATCTTGCTACAATCGCCAGCAAAGAATTGTGTTTAATGAGACAACATCCTGCAGTTGCACGTTTGTAATTAAAAATAGAATGTTAGATAGCATGATAGTGGGCAGTACTAGAAAAATCTTTAGAATTACTAAATGATAACACGGCATGCCATTGAGATAACAATAAACCAAACAGTCGCCCCTCAAGAGGCTCGTAAAATTTAAAGTTTAGATGTTATGTGTGTTATAAGTCATGCTTGTAATTATCTATAGTTTTTTGCAACAAATAAAATGAGATAGAAAGAATAGAAACCTGCAAGTCTTCTTCAAGCCTAATCAATTCAACGGCCTCTTCAATTCCGAGTCTCTCACGCAAAATTGCAATAGGTATGATCAATGAATGCGCGGCGGCGGCTATAGCATCGATTGCCGTCAGCTCGCAATTAGTAGTCTCCTTGAGAATATTTTCCACCGCATCGCCAAAATCACCATCTTGTTTGCCACCAAATAGGCTACAATATACCTTTGGTTTAAACCCTAATTCAGATTGAAGCCACTCAATCAAAGGTTCAAATTTTTCATCTTGTTTCTCTGGGAAGGAAAAATGCAAGCATAAGAGAGCATATTCATGAAAACAATACATAAAAAAGCTTAGAAATAAAGGGGCAATAAATTAAATTCAGAATGGATTTTCTCTGTTTTTTATGAATGAAGTTTTACCTTAACACATCAAAGGGACTATAACCCAAGCCATAAGAAACCTTTCATATTTATAAATCTGTCACTAAGTTCTAACAAAAAGGAGCATTTCATAGGCACCACTTAAATTTTCTATATATATAGCATTCAAATTTTAATCCAAAAAAACATCTCTAGCATTACAATAAAATTACCACCCCACAATGCTCCTTTCAATCATTACAAATTGATGTTATTTCAATAGCTTTGTAAGAATTAAAATTATAAAAAAGATTAGCCTGCAACTGCATCAACATTTGCGTCTGATGGACGTCTCTCAATGACAAAAACAATCAAGACATTCTCACTATCCCTACTATTGACCAATGGCTGAATCACTCTCCAACACGGCAAGCAGCACCGATGCACAAGAAAACCAAGAAGCACCAAACCCATTGCCTCTTCCTTTAGCCTTTTCTTGATCAATAATATCAATAACTTAAGTAACCACCCCCTTGCCCAATTTGTCAAGTGAAAATTTTTAACCTTTTCAAAGATAACAGTCTTCATGGCCACCTGGACGGTACCCCACTAAAACTACCATCTTAACTTTCTGACAGCCCCGGAAATCAACACATCAATCCATGTTTTGAATTATGGACATCCACCGATCGAAAATTAATCTCAGCTCTATTCTCAACCATCTCCTCCATTTTCCCTACATCCTTGCCACCGAAACTTGACATGAAGCCTGGAAGATTCTTGTAAGTCGTTTGCAATACACAAAAAGATTCAAGATTATTCAACTAAAAAATGCCCTACACAACGTTACAATGCAACACAAATCCATACTAGCTTACCTCTTCCAAATCAAAGAAAATGTATATAAATTATCAGTTGTCGGCCCCACTGTTGACCCCAAAAATATAATTCTTTACACCTTGAATGACCTCCCCGCTCAATATCAAGCATTCAAAACTGCAATCTGCACAAATCTCCAACCTTTGAGTCTCAACGACCTCTATTACCTACTCTGCAGCGAATAAATCAATCTACAACACAAAGCCCACCATGATTTGCAACAAGCCCAATCATCGATACTCTTGATGCATGCCTGCGGCAAAGGCTACAGCTATTCCTAGAGAAGCAAAAACCAATCAAACTTCAGCCCATGCCCCTTAATCGATCAAGCTTCAGCTCACGGCCGAACACCGCATCCAACGATCAGCGGGGAAAAGCCACCACCGAGTGTCAAATATGTGGAAAACGAGGGCATGCAGCAATCTCTTGTTGGTATAAACACAATCCAACCTTTACTAAATCCTCCCATCAACCCACAGCAGTCATTTCTGATGGCTACACCGACAACAATTGGGATCTTGACTCTGGCGCATCAGCCCACGTGACCATCAATCTCAGCAAACTCTCCATCTCAGACTCGTACAATGTCCATGAAAAAGTCGCCATCCGCAATAGCTATCCCTGCTCCAACATCGGTAACAGTCCATTACCTACTCCATCTCGTAAGCTAAATCTCTTTCAAATACTATATAATATTCCCCAATCCAAATCTAATCTCATCTATGTACACAAACATGCAACTGATAATAACTGCTCTATTTCAAGAGATAATGCCTATCAAACAACTGCTATAGCTGGATAAGGATTGTTTGCCTCATGACCAATGACTCAAAAGAGTAAATGTAAGAAAAGAGCTTTGTTATGTTAATTGTCCGGACAACAAATCTTTAATTATTTGCATAAGCCACCACAGTATGGCAGCAAATTCTATCCCAAATGATGCAAAAATGTTCAAAATGAGAAAATATTATTATAGTTATAGAATCACAAATTGAACAAAAAACAAAGTTGCACCCAAATGCAGTATTGTACAAAGAATGGATCTATTAAATAGAGTTAGGGGTGATACTGAGTCAAGTTTTGAAAAATTTGGTTCAACTCCAATCAAAATTGAAATCAGAAGGTTGTGAGGAACCCCAACTAGGCAGTGGAGACCAAAGATGGGTTGGCTTGGGAGTTCTAGCACGTGACAAAATATTATGATTGTAGCGAGATCCGACAAAAGTTGATTTATATAAAACTAGGGCAATTCACAAGCTAGCGAATTGATACTTTAAAAAGCTGATTATAATTTGACAATGGATAGTGACGATTAGGTGTGAGGGCATGCAAAAGCATCGATGAGGTCTAGCGCACAAAGGCATGTGAAAGCAGCATTGAAGAAATAATGACGGGCGACAACAGCAGCAATGTGAGGTAAACTGTGGGCATGCTACAGATGAAATTTCAGATCTGGCAAGCAATGCATCTATTGACTCCAAATTTGGGTGAAAAACAATGGTTAGCATTTAGAGGCTTTGGTGTTGTTTCAAATTCCACTTTGCATCTGTTTTTTAACTAAAAATAGCTATAAAGAAAAAACTCATGCATCTAGTTACTTTATAATACTCAAAACCCCTCCCAATCAAACACCCTTTTAACTAATACTATCAACCAACAACACACGCACGCACACTTATGCCGCCATGAGTTCAATCTGATTAGTGTAAGGCTTACACCCTCAAAAGTGCAGTCGCTAAAACAGAATAGTGTAAAAAGAGCATAAGATACCATCAAGCAAATAAACAAAAGCCATCAGCCACTTTATGGCTTACACCCTCAAGGGAGCTAATCTAGCACTGATTTTTTTTTTGTAAAATGTCCCCTAGCCGCAGTATCATATTGAGTGATTTAAAAGACAAATATAAAAACATCAAGCATAACTCATTTATTCATTAAGTCATAAGTTTATGATACAAAGATCGAAATAAAACAAAAGTTACAAAATTTTAAAATAGAGTCAAAAGCAACAAATCAGCAGGTAACAGTATCAGCACTGCTTGATTCTTAGCACCTCTCTTCTAAGACGAACTCCTGATCTGGGCACGTTTCAAAAGTGCGGGCATTTGAATATCAGTTAGTTATGAAACTAAATACTGATAGATGTCAACTTTACAATTATTAAATAATAAGCAAAATAAGCAATAATTTGACAGAAAATAAAAGATGTATAAATTATCCCCACAAACCTATTTTAGCTGTACTGAAACTTCAGCATAAAATTAATTGCAGTCACAAAAATACATATAGAATTTTAGCGTTTGTTATCTGGCGTAAAACATGATTTTGTTGAAAAAATACAAAATCGAGGAAATGGGGTTCATCTTTTGTGTTACATATCCCAACTTTCTTCTATATATGCCCCCTCAAGGCTTATCAGTATAAGCTCTTTATGACTCTCGATGTCGGACAGCCCCGTCCTAACAGTTGTCAGATCAGACTAAAAATATATCAGCATGAAACCCTTGCTACTCAGTTATCCAAACTTGTTCATATATCATTTTATGTGACTTTTAAAAATACTTTTATCAATTTGTGCGATGCTGAGCAGAAAAACATATTTAAACAAGAGTAATAAAAGATATTTGGTACCTTGTTCTTTTAAGTTCAACAGTTTAATCGAATCAGCATTTAAATTTGATATTTTAAATTAGCTTTTTAGTCAATAATTTTATGAGTAATCATTTTCTTCAATTCTATTCTGTTTTTCTTTCAATTTCTCATTTTGATAGAAGTCCAAATTTTAAGTTACTGAAACAGCAATAATATTTATAGCAGTGTTATTATTATCATTATTTAATATTAATGATAATAATAACGTACGAAAGAAAAAGACAATGAAAATGACTGAATTAAAAATGATAGAAAGTAATAATAATGATAATAATAATAATAGAATATTATAATGAAAAATGCCTGAATTGAAATTGATAGAATGAAAGTAATAGTCATTTTATAGCATTTGTACTGTTATTTATTATTAATTAATGACAACGGTAATAATACAATAACATAATATAGTAGTATATTTATTAATAAGAAAAATAAAGAAATAAAGAATAAAAAAATAATTTTCTTTCCCTTTTTCTTCTCCTCTGACCTAGGGTTAGGGTTGTCGAGAGCCGAAGGGAGACCGAACGTGGGTGGCCGGAGCAGAGGGGCGGCAGCCGGAGGCTACCGTTGGCTAGGGCTAGCTGGCTGGTTGAGAGGGCTGGCTGGCAGGAGGGAGGGAGCTGAGGGAGGAGAAGTTGCTATGAGGGGGAGGGCTGAGGGAGGAGGATTTATAAAGAGGGAGGGAAGGAGAAGGGGACTGGTCGGCCAAATGGGCCGACCAATCCTTCGTCAAAATGGCGCAGGAAAGGTCTTCCTGGCACGGAAGCTTCCGCGCCAGGTTCTATCGTTCAGGGTGAGGAAAGCTGAAGGAAAATTTAAGAAATTACTTAAAATTATATTTTTCGTATTTTTTCGCCATTTGACCTCCAAAAATAACGAAACCTGGCACAGAGGTGTGTTATGACGTAACGAACACCCTCGCTCCAAAAATTTTCGATTCGGAGTAATATTTTATTTTTAATTAATTTTTGAAGTTAGAAACTACAAAAATTAACTGCGATTGAATCGAAGCTCCAAAACCAATGAAATTTTTGAGCAGCCTTTAAATAATATACTTAACATAATGACATGAAAATCAATGAATTCTGACACGTATTTAATTTTCCTCAATTTATTGAATTTAAATAATTCAAAAAAATAAAGCTGAAGTTTTCATTATCCAAATTCTCCCAAACTATGGCACTTTGATCTAAAAATTATTTCTATATAATAAAATTTTTGTTTGCCCTAATTTGAAGTTCCTCAGGATCCTGATGTCTAAGGCGGAATTTGACCTAATTTGCAAAGTAGCCACATTGGGTCGTTACAAGAGGCAAATTTTAAAGTTTTATTTCTTAATAAAACCAAAGTGTGTGGCACATACTCTGCACAAACTTTTCCTTTTCGCTAGGCAATACACCGAAATTTTGTTACTTACAAAATTTCAGCCCAATATTCATAATCACACTAAAAAGTTTGGCATTAAATATGGAAAGACCCGATTTAAATGTCATGTTAGTAGTTATCCCATAAAAAACCATCAAATACGATAAGGAGCGAAGATGAGGTTCAGTTATGTATAAATCATTATCTTTTGTTGGCTTTTAAACGTTTTCTATTGTCCTAGTCAAATTTCTTGATAAAGTATCAAATTGGATTTACTGGTGTCTTCAGAATTCATAACTTTTCTTTACAAATTTGTAGAAATCAGTCTGGCTATAAGACAATCAATTACCTCGTACTCCTTTTGTCAAATCAGTATCATCAGGTGCACGGCAGAATACCAAATCTTGGTGAAACTTATTCATCAAATTTGTTATTACTTTTGCCCGTGTGAGTGGAACTCTCTCAAGAGCAGTGCAAGCCAACCTCATTAGAGGCATTGTGAAAGGCCTAATTCCATCAGTTTGCTGCAGGAAAAATAAAAGTGGTCGTAAAGGAAAATGTTGTAATTCACAAAAAGCTCAGCCACACAACCAAAAGTAACGCATGCTCATTTGCCAAATGTAAAACTAGTGATAATGCTATGTCCTAGGAAGCATTTTGGAAGTGCCTTTGTTGAAAAGTAGCAACCGTATATCATAAAAGTGACTTTTACCAAAAAAAAAAGCAATTCTCATGTTAGTCAACTAAACTCATTCTTAAAAGATGTGGTACATGCATCCTTAAGGCTTTTAGATAATCACGCATGACTTCACAAAGTAGGGCATTAAACATAAAGAACCTTAGAACAATTTTAACTCAATTTTGTTCCAGAAATAACATGTTACTCTTCAGTCATTGCAATAAGAAAACAACAGTAAATATTAATGGCCGTCATACTTACACTTATCAAGAGCCAATCAGCTCAGAGAAGTGCCATAAACTACAGTCCTTGATACTAATATTGAAGGCCTTGAAAATGGAATTATGAAAACAATTAAACACACTTGAATTGAATAAAAAATTTTAATTTTCTAATTTCAAGGGAGAACCCTCCAATTTCTTGCTTTCTAGCACCCACTGTTAGAAAATTCTTCAGAGACTTTTTTATAATAAACAAAAATTGGCAAACAGTTGAGTAACAAACATAAAGGTATTGAGAAACAATAACTTAGCAAAAGCTACGGTAAATCTAAAAAAATTTTAGCACTTTAATCCTGTCTATATCACCGTTACCCTCAATCCTACACTCAAACAGTACATGAAATTTACGTTTAACAAACAAAGAAGTTATCCCTCCTGCCCTAAAACTAGATAGTGCATTTTACTATGTCATAGAAGGTCTTCTCATAACTATTTAAGACAGACAATACCAGCATATTAGTCTCCTTGCAAGTAAACAAATTATAGTTAAAGAAAAAGAAAGAGGTAGAGATAATGCTATTTTTATAAAATGAAACATAATAATATGCATGATAACATTTAAGATGACCAAATCAAAATGTTGAACTACTTTAAATTTATGTTACTTGTTAGATCAAAACTCTTAAATCTTATTCAAAAATAAAAGAGGGCTATAAATAGACATGGTATGCTGATGATAACAAAACTGGGCAGTAGATAGTTCAAGGCTGATGTGAATGTACTTGTTACTTGTTCTTCATTAGAGAGACAGGGAGTGATGAATTTTACTGATAAAGCATAAATCTACTTCAATATGAAGTTTTATTCAGAAAAGATAAGTGTGATGATCTGATGTTGAGTTAGTAAACATGAATCCAACATTAGGTACATTTCCCGCATGATCATATTGGGCCATACAAAATAAAGAGAATAATTTCCCCAATTTAACATAAAAGTATTCCGAATAATATTTCCATATAATTAACATCCTAAAATAAATGAACCATAAATTGGTCCTTACAATTTATTATAACATAAAACGAAAGAAACTAAAAACTTGTTCTTCAAATTCGTGCAATGATTCTTTAACTATACTTGCATCATATTAGTTCAGCATCCTCCACCTGTACCTGATCTAGCGCCGTAAATACAATGCCAGGATTTGAATTCCTAGTAATTAGAGAATACTATATGTACCAAAGGATATTAAATATTACACTTTTTCAAATAATAGATGCAATAAGCGAATAAATGAAAAAAATTTGCAAGAAAAACAAGATTTTAGCATAATATAAATATTTTTAGTTCCTGCAAATAAATATTTCTTGTCATAATTATATCACACGTAAGAAAATAAATAAAGTATATTTGTATCATAAATATTTATCATATATTTTTCATCATTGTCCTATTGGGCAAAACAGAACATGAGGAATCACTCACTTTTGCCTGATTATCGTAGTTTATCACATTTTTATACCTGTCACCTCAAGGCTAGGTATAGATAGCTTCCTTATCTCTCCAAATATAGGACTTGCCCTGTCCCCATGTGTCTGGACAAACTGCAAATATGCTTTGTTCTGTAACCCATGATATAAATCTTTTCATCACAAAACACCTTATTCATACTTTGACAAGTATCATATATTTAGCAATTTAAATAAAATACATGACAAGATATCAATAATATAAACAAGGCTAAACGGTGCAGAGCTATAATGGCAGTAAAAAGGCAATAAATACAAAAGTAATATTCTAGGTACCTTTGTGTTTGATCGTTGAGAAAGTACTCAAATCTAATGCATCTGCAAAAACTATATTTGCAATTTTATTAGTATTTGAAAATATTTGTTTTGTAGAATCATAGCATATGTTGTCATTCCTAAGTTTGTTTTATAAGTTTATACTTTCTCTAAGGTAATTTTACTCAAAATTCTCAATTAGTCCATACTTAGTCTTCATGTAATTTCAGCAAGAATCTTATCTGTAGGTTTACAGCCATCATTGGTACTTTTGCTTAGAATGATTAATTTCAAGCTCAACTTATTCTTCCCTTTGAATGGATTTTGATGTCCATAGAAGGATCCTTTAGATCTGTTGCATCTAATACTTAAATAACTTGATGCTTAGAGATGTCATTCTCAATTTAAGACTAACATTCTTTGACTCTACAATTTCTTGCTTCTAATGATCCTTAATTCTCTACTTAAAACTCGTTATCACTTATTCTCAGGCTCTGAAAAATAGATACCAAGTGCATCTGGCTTAGGGTCTTATTCTATCTCTATTCTTGATCACACTCTAGAAGAGGTCAAACCTTATCTTTTAATATAAAAACTAAATTCTTCTTTACTGCATTCTCTCTTCACAAATAATCTTCTGATCATAAACAACTTCCTTCATGATTCTTCAAGATAATCTTTCTAAACTAAATGTGTCTATACCGTGTTTTCCAATAGGGGTCAAACTGAAGCTTCAATAAGCTGCAGGAATATGATTTTCCACGTACAGTTTCATCTCGTCTTTTCTTAAACCTCTTAATAATCCTAAAACCTTATCAACATACATTTTCCCTCCAATTTAAAGACAAAAACGGTTCAAATGAGAGCAAATGAATAGCCCCATTTCACTCTAAAATAAGAAGGTTAAAACATAGAAATGGCCATTAAATCTGTTTCAAACTAGGAGGGTTCTCAGCCCATAACCAACCCCAAATGATTACCTAGCCGAGATTCAATTTGCCCTTATGCCTTCTCCCACTAAGTGCTCAGAACAGCCCTCGGACAGCTGCTTAAATAGCACTAACAGCAGCCATTGTGCCTACCTAAATAGATTTCCAACAGCTTGGAATAACAGCCACCAAGACATCTATGCATGCTTCCTGAGTAGCTCATGATACAGTACACAAATAGCAACAAAAGAGCAGCCCAAATGCCTCTAAAGCTTCCAACAATAGCAGCTCTTCTGTCATCCTCAAGCACCAGAAAATAACAACACTTCTCATTACAGCTCAAAAACATAGTTTTTTTTGTAACTCCAAATATTAGTTGCTTTGCCACTCAGTTTCAAACCACATGGTAAAAGAAGTTTTGACAAAAGAAAAGATTGCGTGGTATACTGCAAGATTTAATCTCATGTAAGACAGGAACTTCCCATAGATTTCGAACGTTTTAGAAGCTCCAAAGATAATTAACATGCTTATTCCCATTGAAGTTAAGGTGTGCCGATTGTTGCTCTAGTACACATGAGATTTAAACAACAATTAAAATTTTATTTTTTGTAGATTAAATCCAGAAAGTTTCCAAGTAGGTTAGGTAAGGCTAGCACACTAAGAAGCTTAGAAAAATACAAATTTAATAATTGACATTCATTTTCATTAATCAAAGGTGAAAGTAAGTAAATTAAAATAGGAATCCTAAAAATTATCTATTCATCTACCAAACCCAAAGGACAATCATTTAAATCAAAATTATCTTGAGAATTCTATTAATAAGCAGTTTCATCTTATCTATAACGAAAGGTTTGAATTTCTGAAATAAGCATGGTCACGATTTAAGGCAAATGTACCATCTTTGTTGTTTCCATTTCAGCTTCTATCCAACAGCTAACACTACAACCTTAGAATGCTAAATTCGATTCTATAAGCTGCACAATTAATTGAGAGAATACTCTAACAGAAATTTAGGCTATACAAAAAATATTAATTGATCTAAATAGGTAGATTGAGGGCAGCACTCCTTACCTTCTGACGCCATTGTTCCGACGAAGTTAGGGTTCGACGGTGTGTTAGTTTCCCTGTTCTTTGTGTCCTAGACCGCAAGGGTTCGCCAAATTTCGTTAAGATGTCAGGAGCTCTCTTGAAAAAGGCAATCGGGGGACTTTTGAAGATTCAGGTCAACTCCAAGGATTGATCGTAGGGATCCAAAGGAGAGTGGTGAGTGATTTTCTTTCAACAGGTGGGGAGATTAGCGATAAGGAATTGTCGAATTTTATGGCTAATAATGTAACGACCCAATGTCATTAATTTTCAAATTAGGTTAAAACCCGCTTCAAACATCAGGACCCCGGGGAATTTCAAATTAGGGCAAACAAAATTTCCATTAAACAAAAATAATTTTTTAGATCAAAGTGCCCTAGTTTGAGAGAATTCGAATAACAAAAACTCCCGCTTTTATTTCCTGAATTAATTAAATCCAAAAAATCAAGAACATTGAAGTATGTGTCAGAATTCATCGTTTTCAGTGTCGTTGTGTTAAGCATATTATTTAAAGGCTACTTGAAAAATTTCGTCAAATTCTGAGCGCCAGTTTGATTGTGGTTAATTTTTGAAGTTTTAAATCTCAAAATTTAATATAAAATAAAATATTTGTCTGAATCGAAAATTTTGGCGTGATGGTGTTCGTTAAATCGTAGCACACCTCGGTGTCAGATTTCATTATTTTTGGACGCCAAACGGCGAAAAATGCGAATAATTTAAGTTCAAGTAATTATATAAATTCTTTTTTTTTCTTAAAAAATTTTCCTAAATCCTTCTTTTCCCGCCTTAGCTGTGATCCCCTCTCATTAAGGCAGAATATTCCTCTACCCATAAAGCATTAATTAGCATCTTAATGACACTTTAAGTTCCCCTTACCCCCTTATCCACATGCCATTAAGCCTCCCTTATCCCCCTTGTCCACATGCCATTAAGCCTCCCTTATCCCCCTTGTCCACATGCCATTAAGCCTCCCTTATCCCCTTCTTACCCATCCTGCTCTATTCTCTACTTAAGCAATACAGCAGCCCTCTTCTCCTTCCTGCCCTCGAGCAAGCAGCCGGCCAGCAGCAGCCCCTCCTGCTGCAGCCCTCCCTTAGCCAGCAGCCCCTCCTGCTGCAGCCCTCCCTCGTCCGTCCAGACAGCTAACCATCCGACCAGCTAGCCCCCGCTGCCCCGATAACCTCCTGTCAGCTCCCTTTAGCCACATCCGGCCTCCCTTCGGCTTTCGGCAACCCCAGCTTTAGGTAATATGAGAAGAAAAAGAGGAAGAAAATGATATGAGATTTTTAATATTTTATTTCCTTTATTTCATTTCTTATACTATTATATTATGTCATTGCATTATTATTGATATCATTAATTAATAATGAACAACAGTATAAATGCTAGAAAATAACTATTACTTTCATACTGTCTATTTCAATTCAAACATTTTATTCTATCATTTCCATTTACTTATTATTACAATTATTATTATTACGTTCTGCAATTTATGCAGTCGTTTCCATTCTCTTTCATACATTATTATTATCATTATCATTATTATTATTAAAATGATAATAATAATGCTATTATAAATATTATTGCCACATCAGTAACTTAAAAATATGAACTTCTATCAAGTTGAGAAAATGAAAGAGAAGCAGAATAGAAACAAAGATAATAATATTGGCTAAAATGGCTAATTTAAAATATCAAAAATCTAAACGCAGATTGAGCGAACTGTCACTCATCCAAACTGTCGAATTGTCGAACTGTCGAACTGTCAAACTGTCAAACTGTCGAACTGTTGAATTTAAAGAACATGTACTAGATGTCTTTTATTTAATTTTGTTTAAATATGTTTTTTCTGCTCAATATCGCACAAATTTGATAAAAGTGCTTTTTAAAATCACATAAAATGATATATGAATAAGTTTGGATAAGTGAGAAGCAAGGGTTCCATGTTGCTTTATACTTTTTGTCTGATCAGACAATCGCTAGGACGGGATTGTCCGACATCGGGAGTCATAAGGAGCCTATACTGATAAGCCTATGAGGGGGCAGGTATAGAAGGAAGTTGAGATATGTAACACACAAAAAAATGAACCCCCCTTTTCCTCAATTTTGTACTTGCCGACAAAATCATATTTTGCCTTAGATATCAAGTGCTAAAAATTCTGTATTTATTTTTGTGACTTCAATTATTTTTATGCTAAGTTCAAGTGCAATTGAAACAAGTTTACAGGGATGAGTTTGTACAACTTTTGTTTCCTATCAAATGTTGATTATTTTGTTTATTATTTAACATTTGTAAAGATGACATCTATCAGTACTTAGTTTCATAACTAACTGGTATTCGAATGCCTGCACTTTTAAAACATGCCGAGATCAAGAGTTCATCCTCGAGAAAAGGTGCTAAGAACTGAACAGTGCTGATACTGCTACCTGCTGATCCACCGCTTTCTTTTTAACTCTATCTATTCTTTTAAAAAGTTTGTAATTTTTCTTTTATTTTAACTTTTGTGATCAGAACTTATGAATTAATAAATAAATGAGTTATGTTTGATGTCTATATATTTGTCTCTTAAATCACTCAATATGATCATGCGGCTAGAGAACTTATTGCTGTTATTTTATCACACCCACAGCAACCGATGCTGGATCAGCTCCCGCTAACCCGGCACCGGATCCCCACAAATAAATAGGGTTTTCTATGCAGCGAAAAACATCGCATATGATTAGAAACCGTCACTTTAATATTGTCGTTTCTAGGTGGGAAAAAAATAACAGCACCAAATTTGAAGGAAAACGGTCAGGGATTTGAATCTTGCAGTTACTTGGGATTTACTTAGGATTTACTTATTAATATAAGGAATTATCTATTCAAAATTATATTGCTTAATTGATCTAAAAGATCTCTTCTTTCTAAAATTCCGACCATAATTCTGAAGATTAATTCTAAAGGGATTTAGAATTTATATTTTATTTTATTTTATTTATACATTATTTTATTTTATTTTTTATCCTAAAATGACTAAGTGTCGTTACAGCGTGAAACAAAAATTGACAAAATATTAACGTAAAATAAAAATTAGCGAAAAAGTTAAATAAAACAGAAATCAGCAGAGAAATTAACATAAATCGATAAGAAACTACCACGTTTAAACGTTCCTCTCTTCTCTACAAAATGATTACTTAATATATAAATGACTATTTGATTATCACACTTGAAAAAATAGGCTGATGATGGAAAAGCCAAATTCTTCAATAAGATTAGATATTCACATCATTTCACATGTTAAATTTGTCACAGCCAAACATCAGTTCCTTTTTTAACCATGAGAAAACTTTCTCCCATAAAAACAAAAAGCATTAGGTATTTTATCAACAACAAATCCATCATGGTCAACATCGAAGAAACTTAATTTTTTATTATGTTCCTTATAAACAATGGCTAAGGTCAAAGGTGCAACTACCGAGGGATATGACAAGCCTTAAAATATACTAAAATTACCCCAATACTTTGTGCTATTTTATTTCAGAATAGAACACTTTTTATTTATTATTGATGTGTTTGTTTCCATTTGTGTTTTTCAGGTAAACAAGAGCATATGAATGACTTTTACTCAATTATGCAATGAAAAGAGCAGTCGGACACTCATATTACTACACTTGAGCAGCACTCAGAGGCCCAGGCACTTAGGCTCATTCAAGCGCCCTAGTGGCAGAACCTCACGCGCTTAAGCGCGCTCAAGCACACTCAGACGAGCTCAGGCGCGCTCAAGCGCCAAAGTGCCAGAAGCCTACACGCTTAGGCGCGCTCAAGCGCCCTATTGGCATAACCTCCTGCGCTCAAGTGCGCTCAAGCGCCCTATTGGCAGAACGTTGCACACTCAAGCGCGCTCGGGCGCCATCAAGCGCCTGATCGGCGGAACCTCACACGCTCAAACACCCAACGGGTACAGTTATGAAAAGTTCAGAGCCAAGGAGGAAAGAAGGCGTCTCTTGGCCATCCAAGGGGCGGTTATGGGGCGATTCCAAGGCAAAATAAAAGTCCAAAATAGTTATAAGGAAAAAGGAAAGATGAATTAGAGAAGAAAACCTAAATGAAAATTAGTGTACCAAGAAATTCTTTTCAGCAACCACTAAGAGGAACCCTAGGCTGCCATTAAAGACTTGAAGCAGGAAGAAGAAGAGGAAGAAGAAGAAGAAGGGAAGACGAAGAGAACTCTAGAGACGTTCCTTCAGTAATATCTTTTTTACTTCCTACTTCATTTCTTTTGTACTTTCTTGTGTAAAAATCATGATGCTTTTGATCATCTTTTCTATCTTTGCTTGTGATTTACTTGTAATGGTAGCCTAAACCCCCCTTACGAGGAGAGTTAGGCTAGATCTATGTATTAGACCTTCCTTATTCAGTGTTGAGTTCAAATTGTATAATTTGTGAATGATGTTTGTGATGAGTTCATTGTTTAATTTTATTTGACAATCATAAAATAGTCACTAAAATTAACGGAGTGCATTCACAAGCACTACACCTTTGATCAAACCAAAAATTCAGATCAAGGTGTATATGCATGTGAAGCATGAAAGTCAAGAGACACTAAATTCTAGATCGGAGCAAAAGTCCAGATCAATAATTTATGAGCACTTGATACAAGAGTGCACTAAAACTTAGAACGGAGCAAAAGTCTTATTCAAAGTTTCAAGTGCATTAAACATATAAGTTCTACCAAATCCTAGATTGGAGCAAAAGTCACATCAAGATTTGAGTGCACTTTCATTTCTTGTCTTTCAAGTTCAGTTCCTTAAGCGGTCTCACGCATAAACCCAAAATAAGACCGAATAAAGGATTGTTGGAGTAGAGAAATCTATATGCTTTCCAAAAAATATGGAGATGTCTATGTGCAAGTGAGAACAATGATGAGAATTTGGTTCCATTTGCACTAGACAGGGAATGTCGATAAAACTTAAAGAAGTTGTCATTTAAACGTCAAGATTTGAAGTCAAGAGGTCTCATACAAGATCAGCTAAAGATGATCTTAGAGTTTTGTGAGTGACCCCACTAATGGGTTTAACTAACTGTAGCTCCTAAAAATATATATTAGCATTCTCATGTTATTACCATTTAAAGAACTCAACAATTATTATGAAGGTTTAATCATAGTCAACAAGTCAAACTCTCCCTGATCTTTTAATCATAATTTCATCCTCATAATTAAGATTTCTTATCTTGCATGCGTAGATTTAGTTTAATTTTAAAAACTAGCTTTTCAATTGTCTAAGCATTAGAAGAGAGAAAACTAACTAGTAACCCTTTGTTAATCCATGAGGAAGATAAATCTGAAACTCACTATCTCTATATTCTTTCAGACCACATATACTTGTGTGTGATAAAAAATCACACTATTTTGTGGCATGTTAGGATATGTTATGTGGAAAGAGATTGAACTTGTTTTGATGTTGTATTGGTTCAAAACACCCTAATCACATTCAAAAGCAATCATATTTGTAAAAGGAATTACATATTAAGAAGAAATAATATTGTTTTTACTTTGTGAAAGCAATCCATGTGCTTAGTAAGAATTGCTAGTATAACAATTTGAGTGTTCTGACCTTAATATTTGAGATGGTAATCCATGTGCTTTGCATCCTATTCTCTATAGGAAATAATGGTTTTTGCCACTACATTAGAAACAAATACAAATATCAAGAATCTACGCATTGGTCAGGAATTTCCGTTGACCAACTTTCAAAGATTTAAGTATATCCATTTTAATCAACACAATTAATACATATATCATAGATGTTTAAAGTACATGTACTTTAAAAAATGAAAATATAAGCCCTCAATAGAAAACACATTAGTAACTGAACATAAATTGTTGAGATTAGATTCATATCTATGTGATTCATATATTGCTACTAATCCTTGAGAAAAAGGTTCTCCTACATAAGAAGAATCAAATGCAGCACCAAGTAGACCATTTAAAAGATCACAAGCAAAGAAGTTTAATATAGCTCTAAGAAGACCGATAACAATATCTCAAGCGATTTAATTTGGTTTTCAAGTACAAAAAGCGAGTGTAGAATGGACTAACTGATTTACATTTAAGATTATCGATTACATTGGTGACCAATACAACAACAACAATAACATCACCAAGTCTTAATCCCACTAGGTGTCGGCTACATTGACGACCAACACAAAAGCTGAAAACTCACGATCTATATATTATAAGGAAATAAATGCAGGGAACCTGATCTCAAAAATTTATGGAATAGATGCTGAAATTTTAAATCAAGAAACAACTGTCAATTCTACTGGTAGCTGATAGAACAATATTGCCAAGACAACTTATTATAAAAAAATAACTTATTGTGGATTCCAAATAGGGATGACTAACTGAAATGGACTAAAAAGGTGCATACATCTAAATATGCATAAGAATTATATCTAGAACTACCTAATCTTAGCCTAGAAAACCATTTCAATTGATTTTCTTAGAGATTTTTCAATAGCTCAGAAGAGGGACAGCTATGTGTTTGTGATAGCTGATAGATTTACTAAAATGGTAATCTTAATATAAAATAAGAACACCATTACATGAGAAGGTGCAACTGTTGTTCTTTAAATATATTCGGGTGTTTTAGATTGTAGAGCTCGATATTTTCGGATTGAGAGGGTAGATTTCTAAGTAGCTTTGGAAAAGCTTATGTACAATGATGGACACCACTCTACAGAGAGGTGTTGTGTTTCATATGCAAACAGATTGAAAAATAAATATGGTTAATTAAACTATATTTTATCTATTCAAAGGGTTTCACACTAAAAGGCCAAAGACTAATAGTTGCCTGCAATCAGGTAATACATGATTCCATAGCTAATAGTTCCCTAAAGCATGTTTAAGTTATCTGTTGTCAAACTGTTTGATATGCAACTGTCGATTAAAAATTTCTGATTGGCTTAAAGTTTGAGTTGGGTAAAAAAAAAATTTAGCTATGAGACATACACAACAATTAAAGAAATAATTGCAACAGCACAAAGCATGACATAATAAACACTGAACCGAGATAGCTTTTTAAATGGGAGACCTGGTATAGCTACATATTTCTAAAGACTAAGTAAGATGACACAGTTGAAAATTAAATCCAATCAGATATGGTGCATTCAAAATCATCAATAAGATCAATGATACCGCATATCATCTAAAATTGCTAGCATATATGCAAATGTACTCAATGGTGAACGTAAAACTCTGAAGTCATTTAATCCCTCATGCTAAATGAGAGAAAAAATTGTATTGCCTAAGATGGATGAGATATACTTCAAGAGAAGAAGCTCACAAGTATTGCATTACTATAGAACAAAGCACTTATAAGAAAGAAGAAGGCAAGGGCATATGATTAGAAGATCAATTCAATATTCTTGTTGCCTCACTCATGAACTTAGTTGACTAAGATATATATGTTAGGAGTCAGCACTCATCAGAGGTTCTTGTTGATCGTCTCACTGTGTTTCAAAGTAGCTTCAATTTTAGGCAAAGTATTTACTACATATGCCAACTCATATAGGCAATATGAAAGTTTCATATAAGAATTTCAAGTTTCTTAGCCATGTTATGTTTTGAGTCAAGAAAATTGATAAAAAGTTGTGGATCGAACAGAAGTCGCACTTGAGCCAGTAATAAGTTCCTATGATATCTAGTCGAATTAACATATGTGGTTGAGCCATGTATCGTAGCTCAGCATATGTCAGTAAAACTAACTGACCGACCGGCAAAAGACAAGATTCAATCTAAATGAATAAGATATGTTGACTCACCTATATCAAGAATTTAGCAAAATCATGTTGAGCATTTCGTGTGCTCAAAATGTGCTTGTGTTTAACCTAGGAACAATCAACAAATCTCCATGTGGTAATAACTTGTCACAAGTATATTTTGTATTTGATTAATTCAGCAATTCTGTGACCACAATGGGAACATGGCTGACATGGGGTAACAAATCAAGAGTTCCAGCTGTTCAAGTTTTCTATATCTTAGTATGGATAGCAGATTACTTTAAGAAAATTTACCGCTAAGTTTCTAATCGTCATCTTCCTAATTAGCAAAATTCTTTAGACAGTCTGAAATATTGCTATGTGTCTACTCTAATTTTTCCGTTTAGTGCATGGTTATTTTTGAGTCACTCAATGTGAAGCCATATCATCTTACCAAGCATCTTCCAATGATTCTTAGCTAGATTCTAAGAGGCAACTGAGTGTGTATACTCTCTAGCTGATTACAAATCATCATATTAACAAGATTGTATCATAATTATAATAACAACAATAAAATTATCATAGCTTAAAAAAATTACGGATTTCTATCAAGTTGAGAAAATGAAAGAGAAACAGAATAGAAACGAAGATAATAATATTGGCTAAAAAGGCTAATTTAAAATATCTAAAACCTAAATGCAGATTGAGCGAACTGCCACTCATCCGAACTGTCAAACTGTTGAACTTTTGAACTTATATAACAAAGTACCATATGTCTTTTATTACTTATGTTTAAATATATTTTTCTGCTCAGCATCGCACAAATTTGATAAAAGTACATTTTAAAGTCACATAAAATGATATATGAATAAGTTTGGATAAGTGAGAAGCAAGGGTTTCATGTTGCTTTATACTTTTTGTCTGATCAAACAACCCCTAGGACGGGGCTGTCCGACATCAGAAGTCATAAGGAGCCTATACTGATAAGGCTTTGAGGGGGCAGGTATAGATGAAAGTTGAGATATGTAAAACAAAAAAAAATGAACCCCCCTTTTCCTTGATTTTGTACTTGCCCAACAAAATTATATTTTGTCTCAGATATCAAGCGCTAAAAATTCTATATTTATTTTTGTGACTGTAATTATTTTTTTTATGCTAAGTTTCAAGTGCAATTGAAACAGGTTTGCAGGTATAAGTTTGTACAACTTGTATTTTCTGTCAAATATTGATTATTTTGCTTATTATTTAATATTTGTAAAGATGACATCTATCAGTACTTAGTTTCACAACTAACTGGTATTCGAATGCCCGCACTTTTAAAACATGCCCAGATCAGGAGTTCATCCTTGAGAAAATGTGCTAAGAACTGAACAATGCTAATGCTGCTACCTGCTGATCCACCGCTTTCTTTTTGACTCTATCTATTCTTTTAAAAAGTTTGTAATTTTTCTTTTATTTTAACTTTTGTAATCATAACTTATAAATTAATGAATAAATGAGTTATGTTTGATGTCTATATATTTGTCTCTTAAATCACTCGATATGACCATGCGGCTAGAGGACTTGTTGCTGTTATTTTATCACACCCACAGCAACCAGTGCTGGATTAGCTTCCGCTGACCCGGCACCGAGTCCCCACAATATCGTTATAGAGTTGAATAAAAGAGTGCATACAGAATATGGAATCATCAAATATACTATTTTCATATTAACTATTAAAACAAAAGAGTGTAATTCTATCACTAATGTGTTACTAAATGACCTAAAAACAGGACACTTGTTTAACATAATCAATTTTTAAATCCTCGTTCTTATTGCCTCATTCTTCTCATCAATATCCAATAACAAAATTTAATCTTATTAAACATATCAATCAACAAAAGTTCCTATGTTTAAGCACCTAGATAAACAATCCATTATCCCATAACAGAAGATGAATTGACGACACAGTTTATATTTATTACAACTTAGTTTTGAAGCAATTTATGTTTTGAACATTGTTAATTCCGTGCCATTGCAGTATTTTTTTTATATATTGGAAGTATATTAAATTGCTATTTCAGAGTAATTTCATCTCATGCGCCACATAACTGATAACAACAATGAGCTGAATAAACAACACTCAAATAATATTGACATCAATTACCTGAATGGCACTGAATCAAACAGGAACTGTTATCTGAATACAGTACATCTCAACAGCTAACCAATACCATGAAAACACGTTGCAAAAATTGAAAAAAGAAAAAAGAAAAACACCTGGTACTCCCACTCGGCAGCAATAGCCTTGGCTAGAGCGAGGTTTGGGAGCTTGAGCGGTCGCTTTGAAGGGGTTTTCAGGGTGCGGTAATCGAGCATCACCGTCCAACCGTTGCCATCATCAGCCATTCGAGTGGTTGCCTCCTTGTAGAAGCGCTTCCCGACTATAGATCCAGTCATGGACGACATCGGCATCGTCACAGAGGCGTCGTCGCGCGCCAACGAAGACGGTGATGAAGAGGGCTTCGATCGCTTCACATATATCCTATCCCCTTTGCCGGAAGTTGCTGGTTGTGACGTGACGGGAGCGCCATTCGTGGGAAGCCTGCGTATGGCGGAGGAGAAGAGAGACCGCCTGAAAAAAAGCGAGTTCATGTGGCGGCTCGCAGGTGATCTCTTCTATCGCTTACATTTGTTTTCGTTATGTGACAACTGTGAATATGTAAATCTGAAACAAAGTTGCTCTGCTTTTTTATTTAGATAAAAATTATGTACTTTTTGCATAAAATTAAATTTAAATTTAATTTAATTCTTAGTGATGAAAACAATAATAGAACTAATTTCCATCAATTCTCAGTTGTAGTTAGAACTGGCTTTGAGTCGAGTTCGAGTCAAGTCAGCCCATACTCGGAACTCAACTCGAATTTATTCGAGTTCGTGTCTAATTCGAATCATTTCGACTCACTTTAAATAGGGTTCGAGTCAAAACATATGACTCAAACTCATCGAATTCGAGTCAAAATGTCTCAAGTTCCGGATCAATTTGACAACTCTAATGGTGGCTAAAATGGATTTGATGTGTGCTAAACAAAGGGCCAAATAAAAGCTAATTGGAAAATAAGAAATGCATCCGACTAATATGATATCCAGAAAAATTCATTCAATAAAATTTAAATATTATTTTAATACAAATTTAAAAATAATATTTATATTATTTTAATATAAATAAATAAATACAAATAAACCAAGACCATTGCTCCCATCTGCAAATCTAAAATCGAGTACCTTCCAAGATTTTCTACCAGTTTCCCTTCGTAATATATTTTATAAAGACCTTAGCCAAAATACTTGCTGATCTTGTAAAATTGACACTCTAAATAGCTGTCTTACAAGATTCTTCATCATTATCGGGCCTTTCTTCGAATACTAGCAAATCCTCTATAGCAAAATCCAATAAAGATCGGTCTCTCATGGCTTCCACCCTTAACATCGACATCAAATATCTCCCAACAAAATATCTTAGTCTCCCTATCCACAGTATTAAAACCTCATCGCTTAGGTGTCAGCCTCTACTTGATAAATTAACCCTCAACTTATCCAGTTGGGCTCAACGATCGCTCTCCTACGCTGGCAGGTTGTGATTTCTCAAGTTCTCCATCTGGAATATTCGCACCTATTGGTTCAAGGCCTCCCACATTCCCAAGGTTTCTCTCCTCCGAATCTATGGACGAAAACTTCAAACCATCTCTTGGGATCTTACCACATCTCCTAGAAACAAGGGTGGTTAGGGCTTTGTTCCTCCTCATCCCTCTTAAAGTGCTGCAAGCAAACCATGTTTTGGAGAATACTCAACCTTCAAACTCATCTCTCCTCCTGGTGGACTGTTGTCTACAATCGCTACCCTCTATCCTCAATCCCATATAATGGGAAATGGCAAGTTGCCTGAAACAAGTTCAAGGCGGCTCAACCCATGCTTTCTCAGATTTCTACATCTAATTCCCCTGCCGATAATACTCTCTCCTTTCGAGGGAGTCCTGTTTTTTTCCTTGCGAAAGCAAAGGTATTTTTCCATGAATACAGTAGAGAAGTTGATTGGCACAATCAGATTTAACTGCTGCTTGCCTTAAAAAGAGTATTGCTAAATAATTTTTATATATCTAAAAAAAAAAAGTACGAATAATTAAAATTTAGAAAATTAAGTAAAATAAAAAAATATTATTAAATTTATTTTTATTTATAAGATCTATATAAATATTTATTTTAAATTTAAAATCATAATTATCCATATTTTTTAAGAGATATTTGAAAATCAAATAATATTTTTAACTCAAATCAATTTAGTATGTAAATAAATTAATTAAATACACTATTTTATAAAATTTATATAAAAAAATAATAATTATTATTATTTTGAGTTAGCTGATCCTACTATATATATTATTTGTTAATTTCATTTTGAAATATATAATTGCCTTTTTCTTTATGAAATGAACATTTAATCATACCCTTTTTTTTTATAATGATAAATGTATTTAATATAAAAAAAATAATTGAAATTAGAGAAGTGCTATGTGCCAATAAATAAATAAATAAATTATTAAATTTTAAATATTTATTAAAAATAAGATAAAATTTTAATTATACACAAGCAAATATGGATCACACTGATCTTATTTTTACACAAATTATCACACAATATATATCTAAATTTTGTTCTAATAGCAGCACTCATGTTTATTTATATTTTTATAAAGTTGATTAGTTAAATAAAATAATTTTGGTGTTTATGTAAATGCCTAATACTGATATTGATAATTTTTGGTGCTTTTATTTTTGAAAATAAATACATAACATTTAAATTTAATTCACACTGCATATACAAGTTGATATTTATTTTGAAGAATTGTAAGATTTGATGCCCCAATAAAAGAATTGAGTATTTAAGAGGAAGAGATGAGGAAGAAGACCAGATAAAACAATGAATGTAGCTCTCACACGATCTTCAGAACTAAACATACTCAAATGTAGAAAGTTTTACAATAATGATTGTTCTCATTTAGATCGGCAATTTGCATCCAATGCCATCTGCAAGAACAGCATCAAAAACATTATCATTCAGTTGTAATAGTCAAAATGATTTGAATATGATGGCACTCTTTATGTAACAAATAAAGCATTAGATGATACTTCTAACTATATTAAATTTTGAGTGTATGATATATTATAAATATACGAATTTGACTAATATCTATGAAATTTTTCCTAATAAAAGATGAGAGATGGAGCTTTTAAACTGTATATTTTGATATTAAGAGGATAATTAGTTGAATGCAAAGATACAAATAATGGATAATGGAAGAAGCATTTATAATATTTGCACAATTATAATTACAAATTACAACTATAAGATTCTTTGTTCAAAAACTGATATGAATAATACAACAGGCAAGCGAGTTTTTGTTATGATGAACAAAGCAAAAGCGAATGGTATTGTGGCCGAATGGTTATGATCTTTGAATTTAAATTCTTAATAATTCAAGGGTTTAAATTTCACCGAATACATAATTATCTCATTGATACTTGACTTGAAAAAAAAAAAAGAATGAAGCAAGAAAGATTTATCCTGGATTAAAGTTGCATCTTCAATATTTTCCCCTTTATGGTTACCAATGACACATGCTGGATTTTTGTTCCCCTCCGCTAATGATCTTTGCCAAGAATGTTTACTCTCCCACTCTTCTCTCTACTATAATTTTGAATGCTTTTTCTTGTATGCTTGAGGGTACCCATCTCAAAAACTCTTTCCAACCTCTCTCTAGAATAGCAATTCTTATTTTGGAAGAAGTTAAATTTCAATGAGGTAATTATATGACTTGTGAGGTTTCAATCATTGACCTATCAAAAGTTTAAATCCAGCGACCCTAATCATTAGGTCACAACACCATTCACTTAGCAACATATTTTGTTATTATACCACTCAAATCATAGTATTCACATATCCAGCACACAATTTTCATTACTTAGAAAACTGCCGCCGTGGTTAGCCTCAACTACAGATTTGAGTGCTTGATTTGTAAATACCCATAATTTGAGTGTCATACAAGTAAGCATCATAAGAAAATCAGAATTATAATAGGAGTTACCTTTCCTTCAGGCTGATTGAGCCAGCAAGTGAGCAGCAAGACTGCATTTATGCCACATACCACCATTGGAATTCACCATTGTGAATTCTTTCAAAGCTCATCTTCATGGAAATATGGGTTCAGAATCTTATATAGCTTTCACCATCCTTTCACTTTACAGGTCGAAGAACACCAGCAGTTCTAACACGAAATCTGTACTGAGGCTTCTGCAACTCTGCCTCATCATCTTCGTTTTCACTTGAATCTTCTTCTACCCTGTCCCATCTTGAGTAGTCCAAACCAGAATGCCCTCTGGGTTTTGGAATGGCTTCCCATCCTTGTGGAGCCACATGATTTTCAATCTCAGTGATAGCAGCTTGAGAAGGAGAGATTAAGCGTGCCATATTTTTCCTCTTCAATTTATGCAGAGGATTTGCTTCAGCATCCTCACCATGATACATTAATTCATCTTCGGATTCGGGTATTGTAGCCAAAGACTTGAGATAAAAACATAAAGCATAGATGTCAATAGGTGCAAAAGGAAACTTGGAAATAATCGCACGAAAAGAAAAATACATAAATCGTAAATATTATCATGTGAATTAGTAATTACATAGTACAGATTTAGATCTGAGAAAAAAAAAGCAAAGGTGGCAGCTCAGATTATGCAGAGACTTTTCTAAAAAGACTAACACTACCCTTCGATATTTACAAAGCTTAGGGCCGCAAAAACAGACTACTTCCCAAATTTATGGCTTAAATTCAATGCACACATAACAATAAAAAGATTAAGTATAAAGCTCAAATTAAATTCAGTCGTATACATTTTTCATCATGCATTTAAGAGTTAAATTTCAGATTATGTCAGCTGTATTTTTCATTTTAAAATATAAAACCATATTTGCATAATCTTATTTTTCTTTTAGGAAAATACATTGGCACAATACAGAATCAGTTAGGGCCCTTAAGAAATGTCCCTATACCATTCTTTCCATCCTTAGCAACTCGTCAAGACTTCTTTTGGTAATATGGAAAAATGAAGTTCATTAGAATTACAGCCCTATTATTAAAATGATAAGAAAAAGTCAAACCAATTGTGTTTTGAGCCGAGCTTGTAGGTTTCGATACACATCTGATGCTGGGTTTAGTTCCATTAGCCTGTTGACATCAAAGAGCGCAGATGAATAATCCTTCAGGGTGACTAGAGTCTGTGCTCGTAACATCAATGCTCCTGTGTGCTGTTGATCCCATTCAAGGACTGAGGTACACTCTTGAGCTACCTGTTGCAACGGTCAATCAACAATGAAGGGCAAGCATACCACAAATCTTTTTTATTTATATATCTAATACCTATACTTTAATATTTATAAAACCTCATACAAATATCTATCACTGCAACAAAACAAATGTCACACTTTACTCGTTCGAATTATTATAAGATCAAATTCATAAGATTAAGCAATAATATCATAAAAATGCAAAGAGAGTGAGACAATTAAATGCAGACAAAGACGACTTAATGCAGAAAAGACCATCAAATCATAAATTTCAAATAACGAGATATTCACTGAGATTTTTAGATGCGAGTTAATAAACTTAAGGCATCTGAAATTGAAGAAAACTGGTGTACAATTGGCGATAAAAAGGGAAATAAGGAGGCACTATACCGCCTAATTCAGAATTTAGAAAAAAATATTGAATTTAGTCTTAATCTCCTATTTAAAGAAACTATTTTAGTGACTCAAAACTGTGACCTCAAGTTAATAACAATGGCAACAACCTAATCATTTATTTCGATGCTACTTTCTCACGTTTTGGTAAATCAAATACAGAGAGGTGAGAATGAACAAAAAAAGGGCTTAGAGTTTTTTAGTTCAGATGTTACAGAAATCCAAGTTAGATATACCTTGTTGCTTTCTAGTTGATGTAGACCATTTTTTTATTAAAGATATTTCTGTTTTGCCGTAATTTACAAATTTACTAATTTTGTTTGACAGTGCCAAATTTGAAAGTTTGCTTGCTTCCATTCCTGTATATCCTCTCTCCACCTCCTCTATTTGTCTCTAATTCCAAGCCTCAACTTTTAAGGAAACTTATTCCACGGTTTGCTAAGATCAGTCCCACTGGCCTTCGTAATTCAAAAGATTGTTTTGGCCCATTTGCACCCCCTATTCCTGCTGTGCTTTCATTAACACATTTCAAAGCATAACGCATAATAAATAAATCTTTAGCTTCTAATTAAAAGCATCCAATGCCCTTATAATTCCATGTATCAAAGCCCTTCCCTATTATGCCTGTTACCTCCTTGCTGTAGAGACGTCTCTCAAGAATTTGGTTAGAAGCGCTTTAGGAGGGGCTTATCAGAGCAGTTGTAAGGATAATAGCAATTGCATAGCAGTAATAGTTGAAGTTCTGGACAGAAAAGGAGTTGTATCTAGATAAAATTCTGTTTTCACCGGCTAGAGGAGGATGGATGGCTGGTCAAAGGGCAGTGGGAGAGATTTTATAAAATGAGAAGGGTTAGAAAAAAAGAAAGGAGGAGCAGAAGGGTGGTTGTTTGTAATATCTGTCACTTGATAAAATAAATTTTTTTTGGGAAATTCAAATTTTCATATATTTCTGTAAACTTTGACAATGATCTACTTGAAAAGTATCAATTTTTGGGCCAATGGTTCTCCTCCCCTCTCTTAATAGCCTATAAAATCCCCGGATGCTTTCTCTATTTTTCTACAAGTTCAGTTTAGTCCTAGCCATCGACTTAGTTACTACAATTATCTCCTTTGATTTTGACAAGTTGATTTCCACCTCTTCTAACCAATCTCCGTCAAAGTAGTCAGCATAAATCAACCAAGCATATTCCCATTGTTGTCCCACTAGCGACCAACATATCCAATTTGACTTGGGTAATTTCTTCTTATGTATTTTTTAGATAAAAAGTATTATATATATATATATATATGTGATGACCCATGTTAGGTTGGTAACAACTAATCTAACATTGGGTGATCTTTCCGCATGATCGCGGTTAAGTAAAATAGCAATTAAACAATATCCAAAGTCATTCAAGTATAAAAAAATAACATTCATTCAATTTAAAGTAAATAACATTCAGAATTTATTACATAAATGTCATTATACAAAAATGATTATTCCTCGAAAGGTATTTAGAATTCATTATTTTTCCGTGCCATGCCTCTCTCTAATGACTTTAAACTATATCAGACTCTTCCAGTTGTATCTGATCTGGCATTATAAAAATAATGCCTTAGTGCACATTCCAAATACAAAGAATATTAAAACTATACTTTAAGCACAAGCGAAAAGCAAAAATAATAATAATTGCAGGATATATAGTTTATTTCAATCAAAAGATAATCATGACTACTGCAAAGTAAATTTTCTTTTGTCACATGCCAAATTTCCAAACGATAAAGCAATAATCGCACAAAAATTCATGTTTATGTTTATACTTATGATATTATGAAGCAACGTTAGCAGTTCTGATGGGCAAAGCCAGAACCATGATGCTGAGTTCATAAAAATGTATTTTAGCATAACCTTCATCTGGGCCCCCTTAAAAGCTCTAAATGATAACAAACATGCATTTAAGCATAACCTTCACCTGGCCCTCCTTAAAGGCTCCAAATGGCACCCTTATAGCTCCAGAGGATTAGCCCCGTTCCTAACCTATTCATGCTCCATTTCGGAACCCTGTTTTGAAATATTTATAAGATACATAAACATCATTTTATTTCTCTTACATCATTAGTAGTAAGAATAAAGCATTATGTAGCAATATAAAACAGGCTCAAAGCGATGCTTATGCAATAAATCAAAATAAAAAACATAAAAAGTAATATCCAATATACCTTTTGTGCTTGACTTAAGACAAATCACTCACAAACTTGATGTGTCTGCAAAAGTTATAATTTAAATTCTATTAAACTTTGAAAGTTCTTGCTTACTCTATGAACGCTTATATTTTTATTCATTGACTTTTGGTTAATTATGAATCTTGTGGTTCTTTGTTCCTCTTGATTTATGATTCATATAAACTAATTTTGGTTAAGAGATTATTTGAGTTAATTTGGAATAATATGGCAAAAATCAGTATTAAAATTTATGTATCCTTAAACCTTAAGTGAGCTTGCATGGGCTGAATTATAAGTCATGTGAGAATCACAACAAGATGTCAAGATTTTGTTTTAGAAAAACATCCATAGATTCCATGGATACTAAAATCACAACGAAACTTTAGTGCTTTTAATTATTAATAGTCGTACAAAGAAAACATTTGTTGTAGAATATAAATACTCTTTTGTTGGATCCAAGAAGTGACCCTAGCATTTATAATTCAATAACTCCCATCGGTGACGTAATTTTCACTAATAGTAAGTAGTTTTGAATAGACTGGCTTGATTATTACTAATATTCATTTTCAATGAATTCCATGCTCTAAATAAATTCTCAATAAGCTTATAAAGATATAAATATTATTTCTTTATCAATGATCATTTTAATACATTATAAATCGTGATGGCTGAGTGTGTGAGAACATTTATTGATGAGACTTTTGTTTGATGATAAAGGCTAGTATTGAAATAATACTAATACTAATAATAATATTTGAACAATCTAGTCTTAAGTTAAGTGTTTAACTATGATGAAATTATTGACGAACACTAGGTTTGGATATTTTAAAATTCTAATTTCTATAATCAAGAGTTGAAAATGATAATTAATTCGATAATGCAAAGTAGGGCTAGTGCTGAACCCCAATTTCTCCTTGCAGTTAGTGGAATTCTTAATCTAATCATATAACTCGGCTATGATATAAAATTTGTGGCTGAGTGCAGGAAATCAGGTTATAAGTATTAAAATAACCATTCTATTTATAAACAGAGCTATCCTTAATACTCAACAGGCAGAGAGGTCCATACCTTATAGCTTAGTTGGGAGCAGGCAGAGACCGAACTGAATGAATCGCGTGGATTTCAGATGCAGTGCGCTGACGTCAACGACAAGACTCGTCCCTACTTCGTCGGCTTTCATCGCTGGCTGCAAGGACCGCTTCCGTCAATCGAAGCGTCTCGGCTATCAGCTTAGGCGTCGCTCGATTGTGCCGCTACTACAAGCTTCCCGGGCGTTCCTTCTTGCGGAACGGTCGAGTGGGAGGGCTCGACTAACTGAGGTGGAAGGAGGCTCGTTCGAGTGGAGAGAGTCATTCGGTCCCTTTGCGGTTAAATAAGACGTGCGTATGTAATGCACGTCTGTTTCTGCGGCTAATTTCCGTATGTTACAGGAATCAAAATCGGAAATAGCTTAATTGCCGATAGTTTCATCATTGCAGCCGGTTCTTGTCTTAAATGAGGTAACTTGTGCTTTACTAATTTAATTATGATTTAATGACAAATCTTAATTCCTATCTCAACATTGAATTTGAAAAACTTCCTTAATCAAGATTTGTAACAAAAAAGTTTTGACAAAAATTGATTTAACTGGAGATTTTAACGAAAAACTGAAATTTGCGGGAAAACAACGGAATTTGAATTTAGCGGGATTTAAATGTCCTTCTAAAAATGATCTAGGGTCATTACAATATAATATGTATACATAATTAAGGTAAATTTGCTAATGGCCAATTTAATCCCAGAATATTCAAATTTTCCAATTTAGTCTCTTGATTACTTTAATTCAAAAGTACTCCATCAACTATTTAGTTTAAACCTAGTTTAAATGAGTAATTTAGGAACTAAATTAGACATATTTAATAGTTAAGGAAAAAAATATTTAATAGTCTGTAACTAAATTAGCAAAACTAAAATACTCGAGAGACTATATTGACAATGATCTCTATAATAATTATATAAAGATAGATATAAAGTACTAAGTTTACATATATTGCATCTAATCTTTGATATTTACAAAAACATCATTTGTTACAATACTAAGATGTATGAAAAATGATATACATGTATAAATAAGTAAATTATAAGATTAGTGGAATGCTTTTTAAGAGTTTGGGTGTTGCATACGTAGTATTTAAAAATTTGAGTACTACGTATGTAAGACCAGTTAAACATAAAGTATAAATAATATATATATATAACACAAAATATGCAGTTAATTATACATTTATAATAATAAAACTTACCTATTGTTTAATCTTATAAACAAATTTCACAGTTCTTAATATTACTAGATAATAATCACAGCCTAACTATAGTTTAAATAAATGTGTATGCATAATCATTTTAAATATTATTATTAGCAATATAGATAACTATTAGTAATAATTATATTATGATCAAACCATTTGAATTGTATAACTAGTATATCATTAATAATTTAATAAGCATTTCAATATTAATAAAATTATATTTCTTTAAACATTCAATAACATCTTAAGAAATTTTATAAATAATTCAATATGTAAAGTTAATTGTTTTATAAAAATTGTTAACACTTTATATAAAACAACAATACATATTAACAAATGATATATGGCTATCAAGACATTCTTTTTTAACAAAGATATTGATAGTAACAAAATCATAAACAATATATAATTTAGATATTGTTATGGTGTAGAGACCAATTAGATCATCAATGGAAGCTAATTAGAGTCCCGGTGGGTTCTGGGACGGATCTATAGCAGCTAACAGCGAGTCAGGCGCCCAACACGCCATGCCCCACTTGAGAAAGACAACCAGGCGCCCAGAGGCCCTAAAGACATCAAGGCAAGGGAACAGGCTCCAGTTCGGGATGTGATGTGTCCTAAGCTGTTTATGGTACTTAGGGGGCTTGTTTGTAGTTCCGTATAAATGCTAGCATGTTATGTTAGGATGTAGTATGTGCTATTTTATGTGAGAGCTTTATGGTGGCTAGAGAGCTTGAAACCCTAGAGTGAGAACAAAGAAAAATTAAAAGTATGAGAGCTGAAGAAGAAGAAATTCAAAAAGGCGGCAAATATTTCCTTCCTCTAAATGATTGATAAGTTCTTTGTAGCTCTGTAATGATCTCTTCGATTGTGGATATTTCTTGTGATAGTGTGGCTCCATAATTTTCCAATTCTTTAGTTTTTCACATAAAATCTTTTGTGTTTTTGATTGTTTGTGATGTGATATTTTTGTGTGTTGGAATATTTTTTGTGTTTGCTTCGATGACACTCAGCGGTCAAATCCCAGTCGTAGAAATCTTTATCACAATTCCCTCCTAACAGTAACAAGTGTATTAATACAATTAAAATATAATTATATTATTATTACATTATAGTTAATTAATATTAGTTAGAGTAACTATTAAAACCTAATGTTTGAAGTATATATTTAATAGAATATATAATAACTATTAAAACCTAATGTTCACCATTAATATTCAATTGTAATTGCATTATAACTATAATTAAATGCCAGAATATATGCATATATATATATATATATATATATATATTGCTTCAATAATTATCATCAATATTAATACTATTATAAATTTTATAATATTATTTGGCATTATTTCTAAACTTAATAAAAATCAATAAAAACATTCTCAAGTTAAATTCTTTTAGAACTATCAAATAACTTATATATGTTAGTAAATATAATTACAATCGGTAATATTGTGTCTTTATCTTGTATACATTTCAAACTAAAATTTTAAAATTTTAAATCTATACTTTTACAAATTATCCAAGTGAAATTTATTATTTTTTGAATTATTTATAAATGTTTTTCACACAGTTGTATAAGTTTTAACAAAATGAATGCTATATGAGATTCATTATAATATTTATTGGTATTTCCAGTTCATTAATAAAAGATAATCTAGCATCTGTATAGAAACCTATACAGACTAGGCATTATCAAATAATGAATTGATAAAGAAGATATATCTCGCTTCTTGGGATGTGAAATTACTAACTAATGCAAAAATTATTATAGCCATATCTACCACATAGACAAACATACTTGCTTATTCTTCATATGGAATGCCCAATTGTTATGGAAGATCTCAAACAAAAATCTAACATTTTTTTATAAACTTAGAGCAAATTAAAAATTTTCATACAATTTTTGCTTCATTTTACTGCAATTTCTAATTCTATTACAAACACTCGTTTACTTTACACACTTATTTTTCCAATTTTAATTAAATAATTTGTTGCAGTATAATTTTTCAATATTGAGCCTTACAAGTGATGATATTTAAAACTCAAACATTATATTATATTGTGACTCTATCCTAGATAACCAACTGTAGCTTGTGCTTCAATTCATACCCTTTGTAAGAAAATCAGGTGGTTGTGCTGAAGCCTATTGGAGAATGATATCGTATTACGAAAAATAATGCAATAGATATATTAAGCATTTTGCATTTTCTTTTTGTATTGAAGAATTACTGTTCTATGTTTTACTTGAGATTCATAGCTAGCTTTGATTGTATTAAACATTATTATTAAATGAAAATTTATTTTGATATTTTATGACTCTATCCAAGCCTTAATTGGATGCTATAACTATCATATTGTCATCTTATATGAGGAAAAATGGAAAAGAGCAGAAGAAGAAAGATTGATAGGGGAAAAAGAAAAAAAGGGAGAGGAGCAGCATAAGAGAAAAAGATTTATAGGGGAACAAAAAAGAGAGAAAGGCTCAGGTAAGAGAGAAGAGAAAAGAGGTACAAAGGTGGACTGTTGGCCTAGAGGCCCAAAGAAGGAGAGAAGGAGGCTAGGTGCTTGAGGGAGAAGAAAGGACAGAGGGGCAGCTAGCTCAAGTGGGAGTTGGGAAAGACATCAAATTAAAATAAACTAACTCCAAATATAAATATATTAAAATTGCATTATAATTTAAATAAATACTTACCTAATTCAAATCCCAGAAGTAAAGAACTATAAATAAAAAATAATTAAAGCTAAAGAAATTCTAATTAAGAGAGCAGTAGATGGGAAGTTAAAGGGGGAGCAAGCCACCATGATTTAAAGGGACTATTTTGAGTTTTAAAATCTCTTTATGATGTCCTTAAACCTCTATTGTAGTATAATAATCATTTAAAAATGTTCGACCACAATTCAGATTTTAAAACATATAGTATCGATTTAAATTTTAATTTTAATTCCAGTGGATAATTTACAATTTGAATTTATGGAAATTTCAAAACAGAAAACCCCAACTATTTGTCATAAATTTCCCTCAATTTTTCAATTTTCGTATTTTACCTTTTAATTTTGGCTAGAAATTTACATTTTAAATTATGGAAAAAAAGAGTAAAGCTATTTCTTCAAGAGGATGGCTGGCCAAGTTCGATGATAATATGGCATATCTGAAAAGTGCTATTTTGTAAATACTTCAGTGAAAAGTCAGTGATGTACCGCCTAACTTCAGCGTTAACCATAATTCTAAAATTTTTTAACTGTCACCCATCACCTAGTACTAGATTATAATTCCTTAATGCTTTCCTAATACAATTTGCTATAGCAGCAACCAGGAGTTATTTTCTTCACATAATAGAAGCAACAAAAGGATTGCAAGTTATAGGATTAGATTTCTGGAAAACAGATCAGTTTGCAGTTTTGTCTCTGGACTCAGCCTAACACCAGGGCAGTCTCTTGACCGGTAGCATCAAGTGGCAGAAGCTAAAAGGAAACAGAAATGGAGGCAGCAGTTCTGGAAGCTGGAAGGGGTCAGAGAGTGGGAGGAATAGGTTTGGAGTACTGGAAGAGGTCAATGTTGTAATATTGATAGCCTTTTTATTGCCTTTATGGAAGTTCAAAAAAAGAATGTATTTTAAAGTATGTGGTTGAAGGCTCTTCACCGTCTTAAACTATATGTTTTAAACAAAAGAGATGAAGATTTCTTCTTCTTCGAACTATTTCTCAAGCAACAGTAATCCATATAAAAAAGAGAAATGCTATTTAGACCCGCTGACATGGTACCCAAAAATACCCATCCAATTAGATTTTGAATTCATTTCATTAGTGTTTATTTATTTATATTAAAATAATATAAATATTATTTTTAAAATTTATATTGAAATGATGTCCAAATTCTATTGGATAGATATTTTTGGGTGTTACGTCAGCAGGTCTAAATAGCATTTCTCTATGAAAAATTATAGAGAGCCTTATATCTAAAATGTTAAACATTTAAGGTGAAGTGATTTAGAGGACTGCATGCACTGTGCCTTTCAACCACATTCTCAACATGTACCACTAACTCAAGTTGAACAAAATAGTACTAATAATGAGCAAAACAAACATCAATAAAATTCAAAAACGTGAAATCACTCTTGAGAAATAAAACACAAAAAAATATTATTGAATTAATATAAATATATTAAACAAATTATTGATCAAATATTAAAATTAAGAGACAATTATAATATAATATTCAATGTTGTAAAGAGTTCACTTCATTTTTGAAGCATAGTGATGAGTTTGCAAGTTACATTAGAAGAAGCACTAATTTGCAAAGTGCCTTTGCATCGGTCTACACGCAAAACCAAGTACAATTCTCTGTTTTGATTAGGTGGGTTAGGACACTCGACAAGCAAGGTATGTTGCTTGCCTTCTTATCAACAAAGAAGCTCAATTTTTCAATATAAGATGCTGCCTTGTAACCTTCTCAGCAATATAGTTGTACTTGCAAATTGGTAAGTTTTATATATGTAAGAATTTCAAGAAATAATCTTAAGTGGAATAATTTATGAGACTAATAGCATTATATCAAAACTAAAGATTAGTAAAAATCATTATTATCAGATGAGTGCTTGGTACACTAAAGCACACTTCGCTTTGCACTTTGCACATTAAAGCAAAAGAAGACCATTGCACTTTAAAAACACTGATACTATCCCACCCATCATACAGATCTCGCACGAGGGAAGTGTTAATAAATGTCAGAGATTTAATCCCAAATCATTTATTCATAATAAAATAGTGACACAGAAATAGTAATACTTAACCCTCACACACAATTTAGGATAAAAATTATCTCTTTAGTTCACTTCTCCTTATAACCTTTGATAGATATCATCTTGTCTATACAACAAGTGAACTAATCTTCTCAAACTAACCACCTTCAATATGATTATTAAATGAGATCAACATACGCAAAACTCACGAGACATCAATAGAAGCAATTTATGCTAGTTAAATCAATTCATATTTAGATGAGAGAAAGCATGCATCCCATCACCAGCACAGAACCAGATAACCCTCGCCTCTAGATGACGATAATCATACGCCACATATGACAGCCTTGGCAGCGTTACACAAGACACTACAAAACCTTCCAAGACGCGACTGCAGCCATAATGTTATAAATGTTATTGCATTAGTGGCTTCCAGAATCTTTTCAGTTGGGTCCCTTCCATTGAAGAAGTCTAATGAAAGGTGCATAGCATTTTTCCTTACCAGACTTTATTCCCCCAAATTCATCTTAAAATGCCAACAATTCAAAGATGAAAATGAAACCAGAACTTCTTAATGCAATCGAAAATCCATTTGGTCAGATAAAAACTCATAAGAGCTTACACTGACCCAAGAGAAAAGAAAAAATTATTAAAACCTTCTTGAAGTCGTGCAGCTTAAGATAGCAAGCTGCCCGGTTGCTATGCAGCGCGATCTTCTGGGCTTTGTTCTTCGCCATCCCAAGCGCCTCCGTATAGAGCTCAAGAGCGTCCCGATGCTTTAGCTCCCGGTACAACTGATGCGCCCTCTCGATCTTGCTCCATACCGTCTCCGTCGCCATGGATCACCTTCTCCTGTATCTCCTGGAAACAATAATCTCTGATCCCAACGCTATTGGTCGGATTAAGTAAGCAATTACCGACATGAATCACGTCGAGACTGATGACAATCTGCTTCAGCGGCAAGGCGGCATGGGAAAGGAACAATACCTCCCTAACCCTTCTGTTTTCAATTTTTCACTCTGCCGCTCAAATCTTAATTATTTACGTATCTATCTCAGTGATTTAAATAATTTCATTTAATAAATACTATAATTTTGGCATAATAATAAAAAATTAGATATTATTTTAATGAATATATGAGCATTAAATTATAAAATTTATAAAATAAAATAACAATTTTGAAATTCTATAATATTATAATTAAAAATATAATCTTTCATATCACAAAAAATAACATTCAATTTATTTATTTTTTTACTATATATATGCATTAATTGCCCTCGTCATTTGGATAAGAATTAACATCTGTTAGATGATCAATAAATTACTCGTAACATTGTTGGTACAAAAGCAAAAAATATATTATTTTTGAAAAAATATTTATTTTTGGTAATTAATAAATAAAAAATAAAGAAAATTAAATTAATCTCAAAATATAAAAAGAAAGTAATTTTTTAATTTCTCGATCACAAATTAACTAGGGATATGTTTTATAAATATTTAAAATTAATTAATAAGATTAAATTGAATAACACAATACAGGTTAATTAAAAAATATCGGGATCGGATCCTACGCGTCATCCCGCCCGAGACGCCCACACCGCGTCTCGTCGTTGTAGCCGCACTGCAGGCGTCTCCGGCGTGCCCTGCTAGACGTTCAGCCACTATGAAAAAGAGCACAAAATGCATGGCGTGTCCGTCCGGCTCGGCAAAGCGAGCCCATGCTCCCGAGTGCGCCTAGGCGCAACACTCGTTGCCTGGGCTAAACCTTAGCCCCAAATAGCGGCTTACGTCATCCTAACGATTGATTAAAATCAACTCGTAACTCCTAAACAACTTTAGTATGTGCATGGCACTAAAGATTCACACTACCATGAATCAAAAGCTAGTCCATTTGAGTAGCCCATTATGAATGGTCGTGCCCGAGATGGAACAGGCGACAAAGCACAGCGCTCTGTCTCATCTCAGTCGCCCGCTCAATCTGGCAGCTCTGTTTTAACCTTGCGATTTGATTAACTGTGGAAGAGATCCTGTGATGACCCAGGTTATGTTGGTAATAACTAATCTAACGTCGGATGCATTTTTCTGCATGATCATATTGGCAGTTAGTTAAAATAGCAATTAAATACATCCAGAGCCATTCAAGTGTAAAAAATAGCATTCATTCAATTTAAAGTAAAATAATATCCAGAATTTATTACATGACTTTCATTATACAAAAATAATTATCCCTTGAATGGAGCAGTTATAATCCTTTAATTTGTCGCTCCATATTTTTAAATTATATCATTGTAACAACCCAAGTTGTTATTTTAGTTAATTAAGACTAATCTTAGTTTTAACCTTAATCCTAAGTGTTAATCAAGTAATTTGGAGTCAACCTCTAAGACCCAGTCCAAATCAAGAGTCAAATGGTTCGAATCCTAATTTCTGAAAATCTAAAAACCCTAAAATTTGACCTGTCTAAAATGGTATTAGATCGAAAAACGGACTTTACTATTGCGCTCGTTGCCCCTAAAATAATTATGGGTGATATTTTTGTGTCAATCAGAAGTCGTCAAAATTTCGGCGATTATTTTAATAATATTTAAATACCTCAGAAATTGGGGAAATAAAAATACTCGTTAGACCGAAAATTTGACCCCATCGTTCCGTTCTTCACCCCTCAATTAGCTAGGGGTGAGTATTTAGGAAATTTTGGGAGCTCAGCCAAGGCCAACCTAAAATGTACTTAAACATTTTGTCTAACAAAAAAAATTTTATTGGCTGGGGTCCTGGCATTGTGAAACTGACAATGTCAGATATTGAGTAATTTGAGGATCATGTGCCTGAAGAGGAGTCCTACTTAGAGGATGCACAGTAGCTTAGAGCAGAAGACATTTAGCTACATTTTATTTACTATGAAGATGAGTGATATTTCAATTTTTCAGCATTTCATTAACTTTAATTAAGATGATGTAATAATACAGGTTCTGTGATTATGTTTATTTTCTACACTTTATTATTTTCTGAGCTATCTTATTTTAATTCATATGTGATGTACGGTGAATAGATGTAATATTTACTTCTCATATGCTTCCGTACTCCATATATATATATATGTAGTGATTGATTTAATTATTTATTCTGTGCACATCCTTCCCTTAGCATTGGATGATGGATCTTATTTAATCTAATATTAAGTGAGAGATTTGCAAGAGTGACACTATAACAACCCTAGGTTATTACTCTGCTAAATTATAGCTTAAGTAGTCATTATTTCATTCCATTATTTTTAGAACATCAAATGAAACCTATCTTGAAAATTTGAAGTCCATTGGACTCCCCTAAATCCAAAGTAATATTTTGATCAGTCTAGATACTTTAGTATAGACCCAAAATATTTTGAACTCAGAATCAAAATCTGACTACATTTTTGAATTCTTTACCCCCAAATTAATTATGGGTGAAATTTTGTGCAATTTGAAATTCATTTGGACCATAATTCATTTTAAATTAAAATGGTCCAATTGCACTTAAGGGTTTCCAACATTTCATACTTGCATAAATATCCTTTAAACCGAATTAACAGCCAGCATCCGCTGTGCGGGGCCGCGGGAGATCCGCTGTGGAGCCCAGGTCATGCGACAGCAGGGTCTTGCTGATCTCGCTGTCGAACCCTTAGATCCCATGGTCCGGATCTGGTTCCACGAAACTACGAATCTGCCGTTATATGCGTCTCGTTAATTCTACGGCTCTGATTCAATCCGAGCCGGCCGTTAGGATTTGGCAGATCTAGATCGTATCGCGTTTCATTCGATTTATCGGACGGCGTCTGAAGGCTCCGCCACTGTGGACCTTCGTCCCGAGCACGCCCTTCCCCGATATAAGCAATCTCCTGTACCGCTAGCTGCCCAGCCTGTCCCCCACTCCTGCGTCCACCTCAGCAAAGCCGTTGAGGCCTCTCCCAAAATGTCAAGGACCCCCGATCGGGCCTCGTGACCCGGCCGAGCTTAATTTGGAAAATTGAGAGTTCGGCCATGGCCTGATCAATCCGATCCACCTGAGCCCAATTTCCCCCCTCCATAAGCTTCACTAAGATCGTCTGAGGCTATAAATAGCCTCAGTAATCCTTCCTCTACCGTTTTGCTGCTCAATTGCCCTCAATTCTCCACTATCTTCTCTTCCGCCATTGCCGGCTGCCCGAGCTTGCACAGGCAATCCGGGAGCTTCTGAACCGCTAATAGTTGGCTTTCCTAGTGTTTAGGACCCTTTGAAGTGTCTGGAAGCTCAGCCAAGGCCAGCCAAAGTCCCAATCGACCGTCCCGAGCTTCCCTGTTGAACCAAGTACCCCCGTTTGCTGGTTTTGAGCCACTAAGGCTCGAACCTCCTTCCCTTTGATTCATATGCCTGCGTATTGTCAATTCGAATCTAATGCAATCATAGCTAGGACCTAAGCTAGCCCCGATCGATCGATACGATCGATCGGGCTAAGTCGCTTAAGGATCGTCTCGGTCGAGTAAGGACCCGACGATCCAGGCCCTCCCAAACCCTCAGACCCGACGGCCTCGATCCGCCTCACCTCCCTGATGGTGTCGGGATCGAGCCTAGGGTCTGGCGTGGTCTTTGTGGGGAGAATTGCCTCCCCATAGTAGCTCCATTGGAAGAGCTCTCGGGTGAGTAAGGTCCGGCCGATCCATACCGTCTCACAAAGGGCTTCGGGTCCCCTCCGGTGCGCCTGGTCATGGTGATGGTGTGGCGATCTTTTGCCACGCCTGCCGTGGTCTGGTTGCGCCGGAATTTGGCGATTAAGGTTCCCCTAATCGGCCCTCTCCGTTGGGTCGAAGGCATGAGGACGAAGTCCTGTGCGGGTCGGGGTAGCCCGTGACCCGTGCGGTGCGACAGTCCAGGGCCTTCAGGCCCCGGTCGACCCGCGCAGTTCGGCTAATGGGCCGAGCCTGTTTTAATAAAATCTGAATAATTAGAATTATTTTCCTTATCTTAAGGAAAATAATTCAAGTATTCAAATCATAGGAATTTAATTAAATAAAAATACATAATGCATTAATTGAATAACTTTTAATCCATTAGCTCAAATCCTATAATATTATATATGAAAATAATCAACAAAACATCAGGGACTAGAATATAAAATAAAAATTGACATCTGATGGTTAGATCTTTAATTATTGCTTAATTACAATAAACTTTAATTCGGGTATTTTAGTAGTTTTACTTAACTAAATTGCTTGTTTAAGGTGCCATTAGTTTACTTATGATGAGTAGAATGCATATGCTAGGTGGATTATTTTTTTGAGTTCTGAAATTTAGTTATGCCCTAATTTTGTTAAAATATGATTAGTGAAAATTAGGGTTTATACTCACTGGATTTTAGCAAATTTATGCTCTGATTAATTAACCTATTAAGTAGAACTTGTGTGCCAAATTGCAACTATTTTTAATGGCTGGATTTGTAATTAAGTGCTAATCCATTTGAATGAATTTAGGGTTTGATTAGCACTAATTACTTTCTATTTTTATAAACTTTTATATTTTTATGCTTCATAACAGTAGGATAAATATATTGGAAACTTTTTATATTAATCTATAATGTATAATTTGGACAAAATAAAAATGGAGATCTTAACCTCCTTAATTAACTTATGAAATCTTAAGACTTGGATCAAGTTTTTAAGACTTGATCTAGGTCTGAAGTTACCACCAATAATATATGATTAATCTACTGATTTGACATTCATCTTTAAACACCCACTTGATTTTACTTAAGGCATGAGAAGGGATCAAACCCTAACCTACTTAAGAAATATCCAAATCCTTAAAACTTAACTTAATTGATTTGATTTTAAGATAATGAATTTGACATTTTCCAATAATGCATCTAATTTGATATTGACTCTAAACATTCAACTTAGACATGATAAGATTGACAATAACTATATGTGATTTCCTAATCTGAATCAAGACCTTAAGATCCTTGATTTTCTCCTAAGTAAGAGGATTAGCATAAGAGGTTAATAAAATCATCTTGATTAAATAATTGATCTAAAATCTTAATAATATCTTCTTATTTAAATCCCATAATCTTAGATTAAGTTATGATCAGGTGACTTGATCATCTGATCTGATCATTCTAAACCTAATTGTGAAATGGAACCCAATATATTAATATCAGAAGTTAGAATGAGGAGTCTTAAGCATCTCTTCATAAGATCGTCCTGAAGCGTTAAAATACCTAAATTCATATACTTTGAGGTAGGAGACCTTGTATGACTCTTTGAGGTAGAAGCTTATAAGATCCCATAACCTTAGAGATTGATCTTATCCCCTGGTGGTAAAAATCACTTAAGGCATTAGGAATATACTTCTCCTTGTGGTAGAATCCATATTAAGTGATCTTTGATCACCATTTTGTGAAACCTTGTATAGGACTTACCCATTAGCTTAGGCCTTAGTAGTTTTGATAATTCCTTGCTTTATTAAGTAGACTTGATTGAACCTTGGTTATTGGATGGTGTAATATAGTATACCCATGCTACTGGTTCCTAGTAGTATTCAGGATTGGTTCATTCACTCTAATAGGGACTTATGAGCGGGTGCTAACCTGATGGATTAGACGAATACAGTCCCGTTAGAATAAATCATTCAAACCTAAAAGTGTATTAAATGGGCATTCATTCCTTAGTTTGATTGAAATATAATTTGCCAACGAAAAATGCCTCATAGAGAAGATCGCTTCAATAGGTCTGGCTTAACCAAACTAAGTAACTGAAGTTACCTCCTTTGAAACACTAGGTGTAATTGTGAGTGGGGCATCTTAATAACTTAGCTTGAGATACAAATCGTCAACGGGTGATGCCTCTTATCGAAGATCATTTTGTTAAGGTGGCTTAATCAAACTAAGTAATGAGAATTACCTTCCCTACAAAGACACTGAGTATGTGTATACCATCATTCTACCTAATAGTCCTTAATTAAATCAACAACTTTCACTAATTATCAATCTAGAAGTTAGGAGCCAGAATTCTCTTAGTAAGATTCTGCACAGTGGTGACTTATAATTCATTATCAGCATTCCAATCTTTTATGGATTTCTGGATTTTTACTCATATAGAATAGGAGCATGGGCATAAGTATGAGCATGAACTTGAAGTATTATTTCAGCAGTAACGTATGAGCATCAGTGATGAAGTATGGGTTACGGAATATTACATACACATACTGGGGAATTTCGGGGTACATCTGCGTCACCATATTGTATTCCCAACCGGGTGTATATTTACATTGGACCATACTACTCATAGTCTTTCAGTGATAGTTCAGTGACATATCCGTGACATATATGGTGTGGCATATTTGGGTGCATCTTTCTAGTGACATACAATAGAGCATTTGACATTTCTTGCATCTTGATTTATGAATATTCAATGTTTCCTTTACTTTCACTTCTCTTTTGTGTGATAGTTTTACTTATTTAGCCTTTATTGCCCTACTTACTCAACTGTTTTAGTTTTTCCTTACTTAGTTTATTTTTCCCAGTTTTCTTGCAGTTATACTTTACTTTACTTGTTACTTGTATTTAGCTTTATTACTGTATAGTTAGTTACGACGTATTAGACTTCTTGTATAACACGGGATACTTTTGGGATCCGGAAATTTGTTAGATCTCGAGCAGCTTGTAGAGATAGGGCAGGAGGACACACAGGAGATCTAGGAGGAGTATGTGGAGCCTTAGTGGATCGGACATCTACCTTTACTTTCAGCTTTATTTCAGTACTATAGTAGACCTTATTTACTTCTGCATTTAAATCATTCTGTAATAAATTATGGATGTATCATTTATTTTCTTTTTCTATGATGAATGTTTACTACTGCTTGTGATGAATGTATTATGGATGTATTGCTTTTAGCTTTCGCACTCTGTTATACTACTATACTTAGTATTATAATGTGACCAGCATACTGGAAGTGCTGATACATTGATGACGTATATTGGATCCTCACTCGTTCTTTAAATCCAATATACGTGTTAATCTAATACTTAAGGTAAGTATTCTACTCTTATCTTAAGTATTGGCTCTCGATCATACTCTTAGGATCGAGTTAGCAGCCTTCAGCATGGCTCAGTCTTAGACCCGCCTATTCAGGAAGATGGGTTTTGCTTATATTCCCATCCTCCCGAGTAGCGCACCGCTCCACCGCAGGATGTACACATATCTCTTATCTTTTACGTGCGGCGACGGGCGGGGCGCTACAGTTGGTATTAGAGAAATACCATAAAGTGTCAGTTAAGGAGTTTATTCTTATCTACTTTATGCTATGTTCTCTGTCTCAGATCAAGATCACAAGTTACTAAGTATAGTATAAAGTAATCATCCAGAACAATTTATTAAACTATCTCAGAAACAAAAAGGGAAAAACCATGTCTAGAAAATTGACACCTTAGGAATTTAACGCACATGATAGATTGATTGAAACTGCAACTCATAAAATGGACATCTTAGAACTTGAACGAACTTTTGAAAATAATAATCAACTATGAATAAAATACTTATGGGTTGAAGTATTCAAGGAATGGACTACTCGCAGTCAGCATTTCCATTCTATTTTAGAAGGTTTGACAACTATTGGATAGACGATCTTCGAGACGGTCATATCTACGGAAGGACCATCGATGGAGTGTCGCCTTGCGGAATTAAAGTATTAGACAAGATTCTTGCCCATTCATCGTTTGGAGGCACCAGTCTTTCAGTAATCATCAGAGAATGACTGGATTATGTTACCGCTGCACTTCGAGAGATGGCCTGTCCTGAGCAGCACCGTCTAGAGATTGTGGAGATCTTATTGAGGGGATTTGCGAGTTGTTGGTGGTATTGGGTTTATAGGAGATTAGCTCGGAGGAGCCACATAGTCACATATGATGACTTATGTGCTGCCTTTTGGGTAGAATACTGTAACTAAGATGTTAGAAAGTCTCATTATGTCATTTTCTTATTTCAGTTATATGTTTTATGGATCTATGTATCTTCTCCTATGAGAAAGAAATGAATAAAATTATAGTAAAACCTCTATGTTCTGAATTCATTCTTACATTTACAGTCATGAATCCTGGTTCTCCGTCTGCTCCTACCCCAATTAAGAACACGGTGGTGTCATCAAGCGGACCGGAAGACTCCAACATTATGGCTAGTTTGTTAAAGGCCTTAATTGACAGCAATGCACAACCAGTACAAGAGACCCGTGCTCTTATCCTCTCAGTTAAACAGCAATATGCTCCTCCAACAGGATCCTCATCGTCTTCACAATATGCGGGGGACGGGATCCTACATAGTTTCATTTGCCTTCGAACTCCTACATTCAACGGGGCACTAAATCTCATGGACACTGTAACATGGGTTAAGTTAGTAGAGAAGAATCTTGCCACTATCAAATGCCCTAACTCTGAGGCCATCCACTTAGTAACTTACTTATTTCAAGAAGAGACAGAGTATTGGTGGGAAAATGAGCGAAATAACAAATTTGAGAATTATGAAGTAGAGGACATTCCATGAGACATGTTCATGGAAGCATTCCGTGAAGCATTCATTATGGCGTCAACCCAAGCAATTCTGGAGGACGAACTCCTCCATCTCACACAAGGCAATAATTTCATGTTCGACTACGAATAGGAATTTAGGAGACTATCACGATTCATTCCGGACTTAGTAAGAACGGAGGCATCCAAATGCCACCTCTTCCTAAAGGGCCTGAGAGACTCTATCAAAGCGCGTCTAGTATCCCGTCAGATCAAGATGCTGACTAAATTAATTGAAGCGGCCCATCTTCAGGAAGGATTCTAGGGTCAACTAGACCGGAAGCGAAAAGCGACAGTCATGCAGCCAAGGGGAGAACGGTTTGGTCATCACAAGATGGCAAAGGTCTACAACATAGAGCCAGCACAACCCCAGCCTCAGAACTTTGAATGCAAATGACTGCATCCATACAAAAAATACTACCACTTCTGTGGTGTGTTTTACATGTGGTCGTAAGGGCCACTGCTATCTCGAGTGTAGGGAGAAGAACACAATCGACGGTGTGCTCATCAACCACTCCTGCCACAAACAAGCATTCTGAGCTCAACCAATAAATAGCTGGGAGCCTGCTCCTGCAATCATGCCAGCCACTGCTACCAACTCTAAAGCCATTGTACCGGCACAAAGGCCAAGCTATGATCATCAGGGTCAAAGGCACCAGAATAAACAACTCTTAGCACCTGCCAGGGTATATATGTTAACTCCTGCCTCTGCTCTTGAGAACAATGACGTGGTGTTAGGTATGCCTTAAAATAATTTTTCATTATTTCAGTAATCATTCCATATTATTGCAGTACCTTAACTATTGAATAGCCATCCTTATTAAACTGCCGAAATTATAGGCACCTTATTGATAAACGACAAATCTTATAACGTCCTTTTCAATAAGGGAGCAAGTCATTCCTTCGTATCAGAAAGTTGGGCTAAAAGTCTCAAACTAACAATCTATCCATTAGCCAGTTTATTGAGTGTTGGGTTACCCTCGGGAGCCCATTCACAGTCTCAAAAATTTTGCAAACTATATTTTCCTATTGGGGAACAAAACTACGGAGCTAAGTTAATTATATTGCCAATCACCAACTTTGATATAATCTTAGGCATGAGTTGACTAAGCCAGCATGATGCTTCCATAAATTACCTAAAGAAGAAAATAATATTGTGCAGTGGGAGTAACACAAAATCATTTGTGGTGAGGTTTAGCACTCAATCGTCGTTGATCAATGCGATGACAATAGAATGGCTAGTCAAGAAGGGATGCAGCGTGTATCTTGTGACAATGTTGGGAGAAAAGAAAGAAGCCGTACATATTTCTAAAAATCACATAGTTTGCGAATTTCCTGATGTGTTCCCTAAAGACCTACCCGATCTTCCTCCAGTGAGAGAAGTAGAATTTGCCATAGTACTAATTCCTGGGATGCAACCACTGTCAAAGGTTCCGTATCGTTTGGCGCCAAAAGAACTCTAATAGTTGAACAATGAACTCCATGAACTATTGGAGAAGGGTCTTATTCATCCAAGTTCATCTTCTTGGGGAGCGCCAGTCCAGTTCGTAAAGAAGAAAGATGGATCAATGAGAATGTGCATCGATTATAGAGAATTAAATAAAGTGACCATTAAGAATAAATACCATCTGCTTCGTATCGATGACCTGTTCGATCAATTATCCAGAGCTAAAGTTTTCTCCAAGATAGATTTGCGATCAGGATATCATCAATTATGAGTTAATGATTCAGATACTGAGAAGACAGCGTTTAGAACCCGCTATGGGCATTACGAATTCTTGGTGATGTCCTTTGGCTTAATAAATGCTCCGTCCGTCTTTATGGACTTAATGCAGTGCATGCTGAAAACATATCTGGATAAATTCGTCATTGTCTTCATCAACAATATATTGATTTATTCAAAAGATAAAATGGATCAATGCGGCGAAGTGACACATCCAGCTGGACGACCCAATTTACAGTGGACTTGTGTTAGGAATTGATGACTGGATATCAGGATTTGTCCTATGTATAAGGTTGCTTTCTTCACTTTGGTATGGATTCATATCATTTGCCTTATGAATTTGTGTGGTAAGATTAATATCTCTAGAATGCCAGCATATTTTCTTACTTTGGTGTGGTTCATTTCCTTTGTTTTCCTATGAAATTGAGGGCTAAGATGTTACTCTCTATAATGCCAGTACGAATTTGTGAACCTCTATTGCTAGATGGCCCAGCAACATTAGTGAGAAGGGTTTCTTAGCTCACATGTGTCAAAGTGGATCTATCTAAAAAAATTTATTATATGTATTTAAATTAAAATTTCAAAAGGTATTATGAATCAACTGATTCCTTGTGAGGGGCTTATGGTAGTCTGCTACTAGTTCAAAAATATTGCTTATAGAATGGAGATTCCTTCTCTAATTCTCTGACCGAAAGCTGTGGAAATGATGCAACTACAATATTTTTCACAGGAAGGTTAACAACTGAGCCCCATACATAATTTTTAGCCCAACCCAAATGTTGACAGGATCAAAATTGTGTGGTGTTGTCAATGACACGACAACTAAAGCAGGGTTGGAGAAGACAGGCGGGGCCATCAACATTGGTCAATGCAGAAAGCAAAATTATGAAGCCCAAAATCTCCATAATTGGAATGTAGCTGGCAAAATATTAGGAAATAAGAAACAAACTCAAAATCTCAGTTTCCTATAGGTGATGGCAGGAGCTATTGAATCTGTTGAAGGCACCACCAGATTTTTGTTTATTAGTGCTTTAAGAGGTTTTAGATGCTAGCAAAATGCTGTTGGAAACAGCCTAACTTTTGGTGAAAGTGCCTTAATCCTTTGAGAAGAACCAAATTTCCATTTTTGGTTGTAATGTTTTGTGTTAAGTATATCATTTTTCTTTCCTAAATTATCAATAGCCAAGTCTTTGGTAGGCTCTCCTCAATAACTACTCTCCAATAATTATCATTGTAGTTCTAGTCGCATCCTTCTTGTGTTCTCCTTCATTTTCATGACTTTTCTGGCATTGACGACGACCCCATGAAGAAAGAAGAAGCCCTTCCTCGCTTTGGCAGTTTATTCTAATCACATTGAAGAACAAAGGCGAAATATTAATTCATCTTCTATACTCACTACTTCTTGGACTTTGTTTCTCTAATTTCCAAAATCCTGCAAAAATGAGATTCGTCATTTTTCTTAGCTTTAGTCAATTTGATGACCTTATTATCCTTATATGCAACTTGGATGATTTGAGGATATTGGCTAAACCCTAATGTGATGGCCCATGCTAGGTTGGTAACAGCTAATTTAACATCGAGTGCATCTTTTAGCAAATCATATTGGCAATTATGTAAAATAGTAGTTAAACATCTAGAGTCATTCAAGTATAAAGAAATAACAATCATTCAATTTTAAGTAAAAAACATCCAACATTGTTACATTAATTTCATCATATAAAAGTGTTTATCTCTCGAAGGGCAATAAAAATTGTTATTATTCTGCGATATACCTCTCTTTAACACCATTAAACTACATCAACCCCCTATAACTGTATCTGATATAGTATTATAAAAATAATGTTTTAGTGCATATTCCAAATATAAAGGATATTAAATAATATACTTTTAAGCAAAAACAGAAAGAAAAATGATAATAATTGTAGAAAATCAAAATTTACTGTAAATAAAAGATAATCATGACTTCTACAAAATAAATGTTTCATTGTCGCATGCCAACTTTCAAATGATAATTGCATACAAATTCATATTTATGTTTATGTCTTAGAATCATGAAGCAGCAATAATGGTTTTGATGGGCAAACCCAGAACTTCGAGGCTAGGTTCAATAAAAACATAAAATCATATCCTTCACCTGGGCCCCCTCAAAAACTTCATATGACACCCTTATGTCTCCCGAGGACTAGCCCCGTCCCTAATATATTCATGCTCCACTTCTAAACTCTTTGCAACATTCACAATGGACATAAACATCATTTTGTTTCTCTTATATCATTATTAGTAAGAATAACAAATCAAATAACAATACAAAACAGGCTCAAAGCGATGCTTAAGCAGAAATGAAAGTAAATGCATATAAAGTAATATCATGTTTTTTGTGTTTGACTTAACAAGACGAATCACTCACAAACATGACATGTCTGCAAAAGTTATAATTGAAATTTTATTAAACTTTGATAGTATTTGCTTACTCTATAAACGCTAATATTTTTATTCATAAGCTTTTTGTTAATTATGAACATTATGATTCTTTGTTCGTCTTGATTTATGACCATATAAACTAACTTTGGTTAAGAGATTATCTGAGTCAATTTAGAATAGTACTAAAATTCATGTATTCTTAAACCTCAAGTGAGCTTACATGGGTTGAATTATAAGTCATGCGAGAATCATAACAAAATGTCAAAGTTTTGTTTTAGAAAACATCCATACATTCCATGAATACTAATCATAAAAGATCTTTAGTATTTCTAGTTATTAATAGTTGTACAAAGAAAATATTGTTGTAGAACTTAAATACTCTTTTGTTGGATCCAAGAAGTGATCATAATATCTATAATTCAATAATTATCATTCGTGAAGCAATTTTCACTAATAGTAAGTAATTTAGAATAAACTAACTTGATCATTAATAATATTCATTTTAAAGTGATTCCATACTAAACTCTCAATAGTTTCATAAAGATATTTAAAAACTTTTTCTTTATCAATAATCATTATATTCACTATGATTTTGGAAGATCTTTGCTCTAAGCGATATAAGGTACAAAATCACGTAAGATGAAGGGCTTGTGATTTTAAGATGTTGACTAAGGTAAGAGTTCATTATCCTAAATCATTAAACGTGAAAATAAAGTTTCCAACACTACTGGAATATTAGTTACATTGTTTTAAAATCAAATTTTATAAACAAGCAGACGACTGCAAACTAGGAAATACTTATCAATATTTAATAATTTATAAATCATGTGATTCAAATGCTAAAATTCTAAACAGTAAACTAGAATGTCCTTAATGCAAATTCTCATTTATTATTTTTCTAAATTTATTAGGCAACTTAAGCACTAGAGTTCTTAAATAACATTCAAATAATATTATAGGCTATATTTGATTATATTCCTATTTTAATTTATAAGAATTTATTTAATAATTTGTTTTGGTATCAAAATGAACCACTTAATCTATTTATATAACTACTTGCATACATGAAGATTAATTGCAGTCCTATTAATGTCAGTTAATTGTAATTATTTATACCCTAAACCCTACTATACCCTACTTACAACTTCCCTATCGGCTAGCTGAAAAAAAGGTAAGGAGAAGAGGTCGGGTGCAGTGAAGGATCCGGCGCAGATAAAAAACCGAGCGGAGGAGAATCGTGCGGAAGAATAATGAAGAAGATCATCCGGATTCCTGATGCAGCGCGCTGAGATGTCAAGGTTCGTCCCTACTTCCGTCGGCTTTCGTCGCTGGCTGCAAGGACCGCTTCCGTCGGCTTAGGCGTCGCTCGTTTACGCGTCTACCAAGCTTCCAGGGTCGTTCCTTCTTGCGGAACAGTCGAGCGGGAGGGCTCGGCCGATTGAGAAGGAGAGCGAGGAGTAGAGCAAAGAGCGATCCAGTTGGTAGAATTCGACCGGCATACGCTGGTTAGAACACCAGTTTAGTACGGCTGGGAAGAACCGGTTCCGGGCTAATTTTATGTTTTACTGTTTTAAGTAGGGTTAATGGCAGAATCTTAATTTCTATTTTAGCATTAATTGAGTTTGAAAATTGATTAAAACTGAATTAATCAAGAATCGTAACAGAAAATTTTGGACAAAACAGATTTTAGCGGGACATTCAGCGTTCAGCCGAAAACTGAAATTTCCAGGAAAATAACTGAATTTGAATTTAGCGGGATTTTAATGTCCTTGACCTAGGACATTACATCTAAACCCTAAGTCCATCAACTGGCCTAAAAATGATTAGTTATTTGGAAAATAATGGGAAAAAGAGAAGGAATTGGTTCATCACACAGTCCGCATGAACCCCTAGCTTCTGCCTTTCCATTTTGCAACTTCTTCTTACCTTCTGGGTTTATTGGTTAGGGAAACTCTTGAGGCAGCGTAGCATTTTTCAAATAGGAAAATGAGAAGCTTCAAGTCATCTCGTTTTCCTTACAAAGGCAGGTGGCAGGAAAAGTTCAGCGAGTTACAAGCAATCGAATCTCTTAAGAGGAAAACTGCAGAATTACAAGACCCAGCAACAAATATCGTCTCCATTATGCAAAATTGCTTCCGAAGTTATGAAATGAACCCAAGTCTATCTGCGTACCTTTTAATCATCAAATATGTGTCGCAGAGATCCCTCTTCTCCCAGATCCCTTCAATTTTAAACCATCTGGAGCAGGAAGAGAACCTTGAAGTCCCCGAAAGAGTATTTCTTGGCCTTATTCAAGAATATGGAAAAGCAAGCAAGTTTCAAGATGCTATAAACATTTTCTATAGGATTCCTAAATTCAGATGCGCACCTTCTGTTCTTTCCTTGAATTTGTTGATATCAGTTTTGTGCAAGAAGAAGAAAGGCCTTCATTTGGTTCATGATGTTTTGATGAAGACTCCGGAAATGAACATTCGCCTTGAGGCGTCCACCTTTCGTATACTTGTTAGAGCTCTTTGCAGGAACGGGAAAGTTGGATCTGCGTTGGAACTCTTAAAAATGATGCAGCTTGATGAGTGCCATCCTGATGCCAAAACACACTCCATGGTGCTTTCCTCTCTCTGTAGGCATGCAGGGGCTGCTGAGGTACTTAGTTTCTTAGAAGACATGAAGAATGCCAATAACATGCCAACAACATTGGAGTATAAAAATGTTATTGATGTTCTTACAAAGGAAGGTAAAATAAATCATGCATATTCTTTATTGGAACAAATGAAATCAGAGGGCAAAAGGCCTGATGTTTCGAGTTATAATAGTGTTCTCCATGGATTTTGTTTGGAGAATGATTTTGGTACTGTGGAGGAGTTGTTTGATGAAATGCTTGTTGTGGGTCTTCTTCCCGATGTTTGTACCTTTAATATCTTTGCAAGTAGTCTTTGCCAACAAGGTAAATTTGAAAGGGCGCATAGTTTGATTAATTGTATGAAAAAAATAGGGTGCGAGCCAAACACAGAAACTTTTAACGTTCTCATTGCCGAGTATATTAAAGTTGGTGAAAAGGGGAAGCTTGCTGATATTAAGAAAGAAATGATCGAGAAGGGGGTCCAATGGAACTCAAATACTTATAGCATTTGGATTGATGGATTATTACATAACTGTAAAATAATAGAAGCATGCAATATCTTCAAGGAAATGTTGGGCAGTGGATTTAAACCTCAAGCTGCAACTTATTATGCTTTATTTTGTAGCTTGTGTGAAATGGGAAACCACGATGAGGCTCTGCAAGTTCTCGAAGAACTAATAGACAAGTCTATTTTTCCGGATGCTGCATTATGGGAAGTACTACTTTGTCATTTCATACTGGATCTTCATAGAAAGCCATTTGATCTGGAGTTTATTATAGGTGGTTCTTAGCCTTCTAGCATTGGCTTTTCAAACTAGTTATTCTTGATAGAGCATTGCTACACATATCTAAATATTGAACACCAAAGTTTTCAGGGCAATGAATGCATGACATGAGCAAAGCATTTTACATGTCTTGCATCAAACACCTCTGCATTTTTATTTATTTTTTGTCATTTTTGAGGTATCAAAGTGTTTTCCTTCTTGATAACATTCAACTTCATTGTTTACATTTAAAACATTTACTTAGATGAATTTGGTCTATTGTTCATACTTTTCTTATCTGCATAAATGCTTTTTTCTTTTGACCTATTGAATAGTCAATAATTTTTTACTTCTTAATGCCTTAGGCTTCAAGGTAGTTTTTCCATATTTCATTTATTTGTTAGTCAAATTTGATATCAATGCGGCCAAGTGACACATCCAGCTGGGCGACCCAATATACAGTGAACTTGTGTTAGGAATTGATGACTGAATATCAGGATTTGTCCTATGTATAAGGTTGCTTTCTTCACTTTGGTATGGATTCATAGCATTTGCCTTTTGAATTTGTGTGGTAAGATTAATATCTCTAGAATGCCAGCATATTTTCTTACTTTGGTGTGGTTCATTTCCTTTGTTTTCCTATGAAATTGAGGGCTATGATGTTACTCTCTATGATGCCAGTACGAATTTGTGAACCTCTATTACTAGATGGCCCAGCAACATTAGTGAGAAGGGTTTCTTAGCTCACATGTGTCAAAGAGGATCTATCTAAAAAAATTCATTATAGGTATTCAAATTAAAATTTGAAGAGGTATTATGAATCAACTGATTCCTTGTGAGGGGCTTATGGTAGTCTGCTACTAGTTCAAAAAGATTGCTTATAGAATGGAGATTCCTTCTCTAATTCTCTGACCGAAAGCTGTGGAAATGATGCAACTACAATATTTTCCATGGGAAGGTTAACAACGGAGCCCCATACAAAATTTTTAGCCCAACCCAAATGTTGACAGGATCAGAATTGTGTGGTGTTGTCAATGACCCGACAACTAAAGCAGAGTTGGAGAAGACAGGTGGGGCCATCAACATTGGTCAATGCAGAAAGCAAAATTATGAAGCCCAAAATCTCCATAATAGGAATGTAGCTGGCAAAATATTAGGAAATAAGAAACAAACTCAAAATCTCAGTTTCCTATAGGTGATGGCAGGAGCTATTGAATCTGTTGAAGGTACCACCAGCTTTTTGTTTATCAGTGCTTTAAGAGGTTTTAGATGCTACTAAAAACAGCCCAACTGCTGGTGAAAGTGCTTATTTTTTAATCCTTTGTGAAGAACCGAATTTCCAATTTTGGCTGTATGTTTTGTGTTACTGAATTAAGGCAAGGAAAACACAATTTATAATGGTTTCACATAATGAAGTGCATCCATTTTTGGTAGCAGTGAGTTATTTCGCTTTGCATAGTAAATATAATAATAATTGAGTATTTGCTCTTTATTATGAATATAAGTTATAAAAAGTTTAAAGAGGCAAACAATCAAAAGCTAAAATATTTTATCATTATGATGGGAAAGTATATAGTGATCTCAATAAATCATGAGCGTTGACATTGCTTTTTATGCTTGACCAATGAAAAAATCACTCAATAGATCATGAGCGTTGACATTGCTTTTTATGATTGACCAATGAAAAAATCACTTTGTTTCAATTGAAGAGTTGTGCTTTCCGCAAGAAGACTTAATGGCTGATCAAGTTTTCCAGATGTAAGCCGAAAAATAATGCTAGTTGGGCTTAAAGAGCCGAATTATGTATCCACCAAATTGGTTGATTGATAACTTCATACAGGTTGGGCCTTACTTTCACCTTTGAAATCCTCCCTTCACTTGATTGATGATTTGCTCGACGAGGCTGCTTGGAAAAATGTGTGTTTATGTTGGCGACAGATTTAATAAATAGACAAGATTGCTTGGGAAGAGCTTAATTTGGTCATGGGCTACTTTATTAGGAGTCTAGATGCATTAATAAATACTGTGGGAAAATTTGTGTGCACCAATGATAAAGTTATATGCACCAGAAGTGAATAAATAAATATTAGAAAAACAAGAAAAGTCAGAAGAACACTAGTTTATAGTGGTTCAATCAAAAATCTTCCTATGATGTTGAGAAAAAGCCTTCAATAATTTGTGTGAATTACAAGATACATCCAATTCTTTTAAGGGCTGTTTGATTTGTTGGAGTTGAATTTTTGTAGTAATAAATATTAACTGTATCGTCGATTCAACTTCTGGTGTGGGATATTGAATTGCTTATCTAGCTGCTCAAGCAAAGGAATTTTTGTTGATTCATATGTTAAATAAGTTTAAATTTTGTTATTGGAGATTGATGAATAGAATTGAGGCAATAAGAATGAGGTTTTAAGCTTTAATCATGTTAATATAGGTGTCCTTGTTTTCAAGTTCTTTGAATGTAAGTTTAGTGAAGTTTCTTGTTTATTGAGCCACTGAACTGACCACCCTGGCTAGCATCTAGTTCAATGGTTTCATCTATAATAACACATTGGTGATATAGTTCTCTTATTTTAAAAGTTAATCTGAAAATGGTCTATTTGATGATTACATTTTCTGTATGCGCTCTTTTAATAAACTCTTTTAGGGTATTGCTATGATAATTTTATTGTTGTTATTATAATAATGATGCGATCTTGTTAATATGATGATTTGTAATCGGCTTGAGAGTTTATACACTCAGCCTTCTAGAATCTGGCCAAGAATCATTGGAAAAAGGATGAATTGGCTACACATTGAGCGACTCAAAAATAACAATGCACTAAAGAGAAAAATTAGAGTTAACACTTAGCAATGTTACAGATTGTATAAATATTCTTACTGATTAAGGATGATGAGTAAGCAAAATATAAAAGATTCAAAACCAAGATTAGAAACTTAGGGTCACAAATCCTTAAGTAATCTACCATCCATACTGAGATATAGCAGCCTCGAACAATTGGAAAGCATGCTCATGATTTGTTACACCACGTCTGCCATGTTCCCACCATGGTTACAAATTTGGTGAATAAACCAATACAGAATACACTTGTGACAAGTAATTATGAGAACCTTATCTACTACATGGAGATTTGCTGATTGTTCATAGGTTAAATCCAAGCACATTCTGAGCACACAAAATGCTCACATGATTTTACTAAATTTGTGGTGTTAGTCAACATATCTTTTTCATTTAGATTGAATCGAGTCTTTTACCAGTTGGTCGATTAGTTTCGCTGACATATGCTGAGCTACGATACATAGCTCGACCACATGTTAAATCGACTAGATATCATAGGAACTTATTGCTAGCTCAAGTGTGATGTATGTTCGATTGACAACTTTTTATCAAATTTTCTGACTCAAAACATAACATGGCTTAAAACTTGAAAGTTCTATATGGAAACTCTTATATTGCCTATATGAATTGGCGTATATATTGCCTGATTGCTGGTAAATTAAATACAAGTTAGATGTTTATTAAAGTCTTTGGCCTTGTATTGTGAAACCCTTGAAATAGATAAATTTTAGTTTATTAACCATATTTATTTGTCAATATGCTTACATATGAAACACAATGCTTATATTTCCATTTTTTCAAGTACTTGTACTCAACATCTATGATATGTGCTTTAATTGTGTTGATTAAAATGGATATACTTAAATTTTTGAAAGTTGGCCTACGGGAATTCCTGATCAATGTGCAGATTTCCTGATATCCGTATTCGTTTGCCTCTAGTTTAGTGACAAAAACCATTATTACTTCCGGAGAATAGGATACAAAGCACATGGATTACCATTTTAAATATTGAATCTGAGCAAGCAAATCATCATTTTAGCAATTGGGTACTAAGCACATGAATTACTCTCACAAAGTAAAAATATGTTATTTCTTCTCAATATGTTATGCCTTTTATAGGTATGATTTCTTTTGAATGTAATTAGGAAGTTTTGAATCAGTGCAACATAAAAACAGGTTTATTCTCTTTTCATGTTACACATCCCCAAATGATCTCACCTTTGACCTTGGCCATTGTTTATCAGGAGCATAAATATCTAAAAAATGTAAGTTTCTTAGATGTTGACCATGACAGATTAGTTGTTGATAGAAAGCCTACTTAGGTTATCTATTTTTGTTGGAGAAAATTTTCTCATGGTTAATAAAGAAACTGATGTTGGGCTGTGACACATTTAGCATGCGTAATGATGTGGATATATTATTTTATTGAAGAAGTTGGCATTTCCATCATCAACCTATTTTTTCAAGTGATAATTAAATAATCATTCATATATTAAGCAATCTTATCTTTCCTAAAAAAAGTTCATATTGAAATAGATTTAGATTTTATCAGTAAAGATCGTCACTCCATGTGCCTCTCTAATGAAGAACATGTAACAATTACTTTCACAATAGCCTTGGACTCTCTATTGTTCAATTTTTGTTATCTTCAGCATATCATGTCTTATAGGCTTCTTGACAAGTAACACAAATTAAAAATAGTTCAATATTTTGATTTTGTCATCTTAAATTTATCGTGCATATTTATTATGTTTCTTTTTATAAAAACAGCAATATATCTATCTCCATGTTTTTCTAACTATATTTTGTTTACTTGCAAGACGACTAATATGCTGGTAATGTTTATATTAAATAGTTATGCGAAGACCTCCTATGACATAGTAAGATGTACTATGTAGTTTGAGAACAGGAGGGATAACTTCTTTGTTTTTAAATGTAAATTTCATGTACTTTTGAGTGTAGGATTGAGGGTAACGGTGATATAGACAGGATTGGAGTGCTGAAAATTTTTTAGATTTGCCCTAGCTATTGCTAAGTTATTGTTTCTCAATGCCTTTATGTTGGTTGCTCAACTATTTGCTAATATTTGTTTAATATAAAAAAATTGGAAAGTTGTGCCATTTTCAAGGGAGAAGTGTTTTTAACTGTTTTCGTTATGCCATTTTCAAGGTCTTCAATATAGGCTAGTATCATGTTTTCGTTATTGCACTTTTCTGAGATGATTGGCCCTTACTAAGTGATAGATATGACGGTCGTTAACAACAAGGCTTATTTACTATTGCTTTCTTATTGTAATAACTATTGTGGTATCATGTTTTTTCTGGAACAAAATTGTGTTAAAATTATTCTACGATTCTGTATGTTTAATGCCCTACTTTGTGAAGTCATGTGGGATTATCTAAACCTTAAGGATGCATGTGCAATTAACTATATTTTCATTATTTGTTCTACCTCATCTCTGCTTACTTTATTGATACCTTCTTTGAATGAGTTTGATAGACTAACTTGACAGTTGCTCTTTTTCTTGATAAAATAGTCGTTTTTATGATATACTGTTGCTACTTTTCAAAGAATACACTTCCAAAATGCTTCATAGGGAAATAGCATTATCACATGTTAAATATTTGGCGGATGAACAAGCATTGCTTTTACTGGTTGTGGTTGAGTTTTTTGCAAATTACAACATTTTCAGTTACTATAACTTTTATTTTTCATGCAGCAAACTGATGGAATGGGGCTTTTCACAATGCCCCTAATGAGGTTCGCTTGCACTGCTCTTGAGAGAATTCCACTCACGCGAGCAAAACCAATAACAAGTTTGATGAATAAGTTTCGCCAAGATTTGGTATTCTGCCGTGCACCCGATAATACTGATTTGACAAAAGGATTACGAGGTAATGCTTATGTCTTATAGCCAGATTGATTGCTAGAAATTTGTGGAGAGAAGGTATGAATTTTGAAGACACTATGTAAATTCATTTTGATGTTTTATCAAGAAATTTGACTAGGACAATAAAAAAAGGTTTAAAAGCCAAATGAAGATACATAACTGAACCTCTTGTTCGCTCCACATCATTTTTGATGGTATTTTTCTGGGATAACTACTAACATGACATGTAAATCGGGTCTTTCCATATCTAATGCCAAACTTTTCAGTGTGATTATGAATATTTGAGTTGAAGTTTTGTAAGCAGCAAACTTTGGGTATTTTGCCTAGTAAAAAGAAAATTTTTGTGCAGGGTATGTACCAAACACTTTGGTTTTATGAAGGAATAAAACTTTAAACCTCTACCTCCAATACTAATGGCATTGCCATAAAGTGGTTGATGGCTTTTGTGTATTTTCTTAACGGTATATTCTTATGCTTCCTTTACACTATTCTGTTTTAGCGATTGCACTTTTGACGGTATTTTTTTTGGGAAAAGTCATCTCGACACATTTTTATTAGCTAAATAAAAGGATACATGAAACAGGGCTGCGAGGGTACAAAAAAATACTAGCAATTTAAAAACCTGAAGACAGCCTCAAAAATCTAGATCCATGGAATAACCTAAAAGGTCCATACATGAAAAAGAAACCTAACTAGAAAGCATCATTCAAAACAAAACAAAGACAAAAACTCAGAAAAAAGATAACCGTACAGCATCTAGCAGAAAGAAGAGGAACAGATCAAACAAAACTCTTCCGAAGAGATCAGGAAAACATTCAGAAATCATCACACCTGCAACAAACCATCGCAGGACCAAAAAGGGAAACGGCCACCATTGGATCAAACGCAGAAAGCCGACGCCTCCGAAGCACAAACCAAGCAATTCTCAGCATCAAAAACAGAAGGAGAACTAAACCCAGCCAAAGACCAAACAGAGACAGCAGCAGGACACCAAAAAAAGGAGGTCAGAAGATCTTCAACTACCACTGACCAAACCACGCTCAGAAAATAGCCAGAACAGACGCAAACAAACAGACAGCCACAGAAAACAGACTCAGACAGGATCCGGGAGCAAACCAGAACTAAAGGCCATCAAACAGTCAAATAGAAGACACAGACATTAACATCCACAGAACAGACGCCAGATAACAGCCAGACAGCAGCCAACAGACGCAGACAATACCAACCACAGAACAAACGGCAGACAACAGCCAGACAGCAACCAACATACGCGGACAATAACAACCAAAAAATAGACGCCAGACAACAGCCAACAACCATATAAAGAAACTTCCAAAACAGACGCAGACATTAACATCCACAGAACATGCGCCAGACAACGGCCAACAGCCAAATAAAGAAAACTCAGCCAACAGCCCAGCCAACAACCAGCAAAAAACAAATCCAGAGATCCAGAACCAGACAGCTGAAAGCAAGCCATCATCACCAGCAAAAACAGCCTCAAATAGAACTCAGCCATACAAAGGAACACCCAAAACCAGCCAACAACCAGCCAACAACAAACACCATCACCGACTAAATGAAAAACAGAACGAATTCAAACAATCAAAACTGAAGAAGCAAAAAGCTGCAGACATCCCAGCTACAGGCACCACTGCCCATTAAAAAGTAGAGTTTGCAAATTTGCTTTTAAATTCCAATCTAATTTATCGAAAGCTTTTTCAAAGTCGAGTTTGATTATAAGGTAATGACCTCTCCTCTTACTTTTAATGCTTTGAAAAAGTTCTTGGGTAGTTAAAATATTGTCTTAAATAGTACGACCAGGGACAACTTGATTGGTTGAGAGCAATGATATTAGGGATGAGATTTTTTAGTCTATTTGCCAAAATTTTAGAAACAATTTTGTTGAGCGTGGAAATAAGACTAATTGGTCTAAAGTTGGTCCACCAATATGCCTTTTCACGTTTTGGAATAAGAGCAATTGATGTGTGGGTAAAATTTTTTGGCAATGAGACATCACAAAAAAATTCTTTTAACCCATTGCAAATATCCTCTTTTATAATGCTCCAAAACTTAATTTAAAATTCAGAAGGAAAACTATCAGGACCAGAGCACGTGTTAGCTTTCAAAGTTTTAACTACTTCCCAAATTTTCTCTTCAGTTGGCATTATATTAAGCATGTTGTTTTCTTTTGAAGTGATTTGAGGACCCACAAATTTAAAATGAGAGTTTAAAGAGTCTAAGGGGTGTGAGGAGAATTTTTTTTTTAAAATGATTTATAGCAGACTCTTGAATTTCTTTATCATTATTCAAGACCATTTCTTCAGGAGTGTGAATTTCAGTGATTTTGTTAATTTGTCTTCTTTTATTTACCCAGTTGTGATAGAAAGCAGTATTTTTTTCCCCTTCAGTTTCCAATTTAAACTACATTTTTGCTTCCAGAATGATTCAATGTCATTGTGAAGCTGAATTAGAGTGGCTTTTGCTTTAGAAAGAACAATTTTATTTTCAGTTGAGGAGTCAGTTTCATAAATGTTTTCCAAGGAAGACACAAAATTTTCTTGTCTTTCAAGGTTATTAAAGATATTTCCAACTCTATTTTTGTTCCATTTGTTTAGAGCCTTTCTTAATTTTTTTAATTTTTCTACTAGTCTAATGAGGCCATAGGAATTACAATTTTCATTCCAGCTATTTTTAACAATATCAGCACAATCAGTTCTATTTAGCCAAAATAATTGGAATCTAAACGATTTCTTAAAACCTTGATTTTGAAACCAAGAAGAAAGGATGATCGTTTTGTGGTCAGAGGTGGTGGAGTTTAGAGAAAAGTTTTTGTACTCAGTGAAAGTGTTGCACCAAGAATTGTTAATAAGAAATCTGTCAAGCCTAGCAAATTTCCTACAAACAGACCAAGTAAAAGGAGCCCCTTAATATTTAAAATCATCAAGGCCACATTCAATCATAGCTTCATTAAAGTCATAAGTGGATAATTCATGGGATGAGGAGTATCCTTTATACTCATGTTGATGAAGAACTGCATTAAAGTCGCCTCCGACCACCGACGGAAGTGTAGTGTGGCTGCAATCTTTAAGGAAGTTCCAAAATGAAATACGTTCTGATCGGAGATTGTTAGCATGGACGGACGTGGCAACAAAATTAGCTGAGGAGTTAAAGAATCTGATGTGAATGACTTGATCATTTTGGGCAATGATATCGTGATCCCACTTAATATCATAAAGTACCCAGATTTTATTGTTGTTTGTTGAGATAGCCTTATCCAGTTTTACCAACTTACAAAGATTATTGAGATTTTCCACTTTAACCTTTGGTTCTAAAATTATCGCAATGTTGATTTTCTACTCTTTAATAATATGTTTTAGTTTGTGTTTAGAAGAGGTGTTACCCACTCCTCTTATGTTCCAAACAAGAATATTCATTGGAAAACTGTAGACGAGCCGCTTGGGCTCCTCAAAGATGCTTTGTATATTGATTTAAACTTAAAATGAAATGAAATTTAATTTTGGAAATAAAAGTTCTGCTATGAAAACTACTTAAAATCCACAATATAAAGATAACATCTCAAACAAATTTATAGTTCTAGTTTTTCTTACCAATTATCATAATACCAAGCAAATTGATAATAAATAATGATAGATGTTATTAAGGTAACACATCAAAACTAAAAGATAACTTTTGAAATTTTGTTCTCACATTTGTCCACACTTTAATGAGCTACGCATGCCAAACACTCTTAAGAAAGAAAATGTGGAAAAATAATTTTTTTTTATGTTTTAATTCTTTCAAAGCTATTGAAATCACATCTATTTGTAATGATTGAAAGGAGCATTGTGGGGTGGTAGTTTTTTTATTTGTAATGCTAGAGATTTTTTTTGGAAAACATTAAAATTTGAGTGCTAATTATATAAATGGAAATTTAGGTGGTGCCTTTGAAATGCTCCTTTCTTTTTAGAGGTTCGTGACATATTTATAAATATGCAAGGTTTCTTATGGCTTGGATTATAGTCCCTTTGATATGTGAAGTAAGGAAAAACTTTATTCATAATGCCCTTTCAAAAGCACCATTCACTTTACATTTGAGATGATCGCTATGCTTTCAATATTCTTAAAAACAGAGAAAATCCATTCTGAATTTAATTTATTGCCCCTTTGTTTCTAAGCTTTTTTATGGAGTGAATTTTTATGAGCATGCTCTCTTTTGCTTGCATTTTTATGTCCCAGAGAAACCAAAGTATATTAATGAGGAATTTGAACCTTTGATTGAGTGGCTTCAATCTGAATTAGGGTTTAAACCAAAGGTATATTGTAGCCTATTTGGTGGCAAACAAGATGGTGATTTTGGCGATGCGGTGGAAAATATTCTCAAGGAGACTACTAATTGCGAGCTGACGGCAATCGATGCTATAGCCGCCGCCGCGCATTCATTGATCATACCTATTGCAATTTTGCGTGAGAGACTCGGAATTGAAGAGGCCGTTGAATTGATTAGGCTTGAAGAAGACTTGCAGGTTTCTATTCTTTCTATCTCATTTTATTTGTTGCAAAAAACTATAGATAATTACAAGCATGACTTATAACACACACATAACATCTAAACTTTAAATTTTACGAGCCTCTTGAGGGGCGACTGTTTGGTTTATTGTTATCTCAATGGCATGCCGTGTTATCATTTAGTAATTCTAAAGATTTTTCTAGTACTGCCCACTATCATGCTATCTAACATTCTATTTTTAATTACAAACGTGCAACTGCAGGATGTTGTCTCATTAAACACAATTCTTTGCTGGCGATTGTAGCAAGATTAGGTTTCCCTTTCCATTTGACACTTTTTTTGAAATCAGGCGAGCTTCTTCAACTATGAAGTAAATGTGTGGCTGGTGGAATTTGTACCAAGGGTGTGGAATAACTAAGTTTGAGCCTCAACCATTGAGCTACAGCACCATTCACTCTATTTGACGCTTCATTTGCATATTGCCTGTTTACCTTTGCGGGCTTCATTCACTTTGTTGTGAGCTTTACTGATATTTCTCTCCTACAATTGGTAACCGCAACAATAAGAAAACAATAACAACACAAGACTGCATGTTAAAGAGATAATATTACCTGACAAATCCTAATGAGACAACATATAAATAACACTAAAGCAAACTCTATTGCAATATTAATAACAGTGTTATCTCAGTAGTATGCTATTTGAATATGTTAACATTGCATTTAGTACACAACTATGCATTCTCTTGGCTTGTAATGATTTTTAAGAGCAAAATCTTTTATGATTTTTAAGAACAAATGATGAAGAACTCACAACTGAGGCTGACTCTTTCGAGTAATATAAGGATAACTTTTTCTGCGGCAACGATTCACTCCATAATGCCCCTCTAACTTACAGGCGACTTGCATTGATACAAAAATCTTCTTCGTAACATAGCATCTAATCTGTATCATTTCTTATTTTAAATTAAGAATAATTATTTTAATTAATAATACGGAAATAATTATTTATTTTTAAGTAAAATGGCACAAAAGTATTTTTTAATTATAAATATTAGAAACTAAAAAAAAATTATACAGCTTTAATAAACCGTTGTAATATCTTCTCAAATAAAAATAGTTTAAATAAATGACAATTTAAGTCATAAATAATAATAAATTATTAAATGTCATCTAATAATTAAATCAACATTAATATTATGTTGCTCAAACTTAGATATATATGGGCAAAATATATTTATTTAATGATTGGAGAGCAGTATAAACGAAGTTCAATTTTTTTAGCTTAACGTTTGAATAGTTCAAAAAGGTTTTAGGGTTTCGGGTATGAACGGTTTTTAGATTTTCGATCTGATGATCATTTATGATTTCGCTGAGCCAATTTGCTACGTTACTATCATCATTCTTTGAGCGGACGATTTTGCCCTTGGTCTTAATTAACCTAAAGAGATACTCACCAGATAGATTTTTGGTTTATTATGTTGGGGGCGTTTAGATTGAGGTAAAAATTAGGGCAAAGTAAGAAATTTTTGGGTAAAATGGGTGCAAAATTTTTACACTAATTTAATTTTGGGAAATTGAGTTGAGCGTAACTCACAATTACACAAAAAAAGTGGAGCCGCCAAACAAGGATAAGTTCTCCGGACTGGAAGGCTTCCCCAGATCCATCGTCTGATTTCGTTTCGATGAAATCGTTCCATCGTCCAAGCAGAGCAACTGAGCGGGAAGTTCAGATGGGTCCAGCATCTTTCCGAATCCATTTAAATTATGAATTTATTGGTTGATTTTAAAATTTTCAAAAAAAAAAAAATTATACACATACAAATAAATATTATATATGCATAACATGTGAACTAAAATAAGCCATAAAAAAAAATCACAATACTTAACAATTTTAATACTCTCAATATCTCTCAAACAGTTCTCAATAAAATAAAACAAGCATTAAATTTACATTTTTAGTATAGAGCCCACTAAAATTATATATTTTAAATACAAATCATAAACATTCAATCATACAGTAAAACAATAAAAAGCATAGAACGCTTGAAAAAAGAATATATATATTGTATAAATAAAAGATTAAGCATCACATACATAGAAACTATTTGCATTTTATGGATCTTTTTTTCTTTCATGAAGAGCAGAAAGAGAATAGAAAATGAGGATACATTCCCCATATTATACTAATCAATGACAAAAAACAAGAAAAATTGGAAAAATTCTGCAGCCCACATAAAAAGTGCATAAATTAATCCCCAAATTATACTTATCAATGATAAAAACATAATTTTTAAGAAAAGTATTATTACTGACACAACTTACACACAACACAATAAAATAAAACAATCAAAAACATATAACGCTTGTAAAAAGAATAGATATATGAACAGAAAAATATACTGTATAGATAAGACAAAGCATCACATACAAATAAATTATTTGCAGATTATGGATCCTTTTTCTTCCATGAAGGATAAGGGAAGAGAAAATGAGGATACAATCAGTGATGCCACTTTTACCTTTAGCAAGATGGAGAGGTCCTCCCACCTTGAACCACCATCAAATTATCATCATCATCATCATCTGTGGAGGCAATGTTATTCACAATGCATGGTAGAAGAGAAGATTCTGAGAGCTTTGGATGCCGCTAGCCGCTCATGAGCTGTCCATCGGGGCCTCATTTCCCGTAGGTGGCATGGCACTGAACGAATTGTTCCCCAAAACTAGCTGCTCAGTGGCTCGTCCAGCACCAAACACGAAAGCGCCTGACGCATCTGACGCGCCCCTGCCAGTGTCCACATGCTGGAAGATGGAGGCGGTCGTCAGCTGGTTGAATGCGGGAATTGGAGAGGTTCCGGTTGTTTTGGAAAACCCTAGAGTGAAGCCTAAAGGAGAAGGTTGCATTGGAAATTCCAATGATGCCGGGGGGTTTTCGTTGGAGCCAAAGAGAGTTTTCTCAAATTCAACCAACCGCTCGTACACCACTGAGATAGTTAATGAAACAAGCACAAAAGATAATGTAGAGGGAGAGTGTTAAATGAATGGATAGCAGTTACATGCAAAACACCCATGACATATATACTTGTCTGCGAAATCAAATGTGTAAATTATTTAATCATGCTCTTAGAAATGAATATAGTTTTGTTGACAATAATTGTAAGAGAATGTTCATTCCGTAAAAAAATAAAATTAAAATTATCCATTGTCCTGCACACAAACGTGACTATCTTTATGGTCGTATAGAGTTTCATTTTGCAAAAGTTTTAGGCTGCACAGCCCCACTCGTAGCTTGAGAAAGTCAACGCGTTGGCAGCTGTGTTGATAAAGAAAAAAACACTGCTATAGTACCCCCAAATTCACCCAAAAACAGTTTAGCCAAGTGTAAAATTAGGATTGGTTTTATGCATTTTTACTTGAGCCAGCATTTGTCTTCCCTTTTAAATACCCTCATTGCTATTTTTAGAGCTTTTTTGGGCGTTTTTGGGATAGCAGTGTTTTACTAAAGGAAAAGGCAAAGTTTCTTAAGGTTATACGTGGAGAAAAAATAGTATTTAGCATTTATTTAGAGAGAGAGAAAAAAGGCTAACCTGGAGTAAGCTCAACCTGCGGTCTATGTTCTTTTACCCATTGAAAGCTTTGTGGAAGGTTCCAGCCTCTAGATCTCATCAAGTAAGCTATGACAACAGCTGGAGATCTGTCAAATAGAATGCATTCATCTTTTGACAGCATTTAGATAAATATTAAGAAGATAGAAATCTATAATCAGAGCACTATTACAATGCCTCAATTTTCCCCCCAAAATTCTAGAAATGAGTAATTATTGTCATGTGAAATTCTTTTTTTTATTCCGTGCACTTAGCCTTCTCTCCCCTTTAGAGATATTCTCTCCCACGCTTTTGAGAGAAATTGGAGGCATTTTTGAGTACCGTAGCATTATTGCTCGCATAAAATATGCATCTCACCAATCCAATTTATATCCAATTTAAGCACATAGCATCCCACCTCGTCAAATCTTCATTTTTGTCCACTTATTCTTATGGTAAAACTCAAAAAAAAAAAACAGTAATGCCTACATCCGCCAAAAATCTATCATATTTCTAGCAGGACGTACCTATTCTTTCCTGACATACAATGCACAAGAACACGAGCCTTATCCTTCTCACACTGCTCTGCATAATTGTAAGAACAGAGAATCAAAAACAACCAAACGAAGCAAATGAATTTTGATAAATACTCTTGAGTAGCGAATAATAATTATTATTCATATATAGATTCATACATGAATAAGACAACAACAAAGTTATTTTTATAGCTCTTTAATATAAATTTGAAATCATAAAAACCTAAATTACCATAGCTTATTATTTTACTATGATAATCAATTAATAAAGCTACAATTAATAGATTCCATGATAAAAGATAAAAATTATTGAATGACAAGTTTACTTTTCTAATATCAACTATTCCACCTGCCCATCATGTACACTTAGCGATTATGGACTAGAAATATTACAAAAATGGTACTTGTATGTAACCAATTTGACCGCTTTTAAGAGTTAGGGACAAAGTTGTCACTTCTAAAAAGTCAGTTCTAGTAAATCTAAATGACAAAATATATGCAATCTGTGCATTAAATAAAAACTGTATAAATAACTCAGAAAAGTAAAACGGATATAATGCAGAACAGCAAAAACCAAGATGATTTAGTATTTTGTAATTCAATTCGAGTGCCAAAACAGGATTAATATCCCAGTCTCTAAGTACTCCATCACTAGCACTAAATTTTTGTAAAATGCAACATATACAATTGGTATAATAAACATACGTTTATTTTTTAAAGAGTTTTGTACTCCAATGAAATTATTTTCCATCAGTCCAATGTGCCAAATTATGAATAAAGGCATTCAACATAACTTCGTTCAAGTAAATATCCAAATCAAAATTATGGGGAGAAAAGATCACAGGAGTCTAAGTAATCATTTAAAAAAGAAACATCAATTGCAACAAAGCTGGCTTGAGATGCCAAAAAAAAGAACCTGAGATGCATGTACCCAGCAGTTTCTTTTCCTCAATAACAAAGAACTAATGACCCACATAGGGCTTGTCTCGTGCGTGCATATAACCTTTTATGCAACAAAATTAGTAAATAAGATGGTGATAGTTCTAGTGATGCAAAACAATTTCATCAAAGGGCGCAGAATACAAACATAATATATGGGACAAAATGTCCGCCTGCTAAATCATACTGATTAGACAAGTTGTTGAGATGAGGATGCAAAGGTGTATGAATATAAGAAAAAATACGATGAGGAATAAAAACATTTGCAGAAACGTTGATAAGCTCTAGGTGTAAATAAGCTCAAAGAAATTCATCTTAGATTTTTTGCAGAAACGTTGAAAAGCATAGAAATGTCCAGTGAGAAAAGCTGAATTAATGAATTTTAGTCATGTTAAAAGAGGAGGAGGAAGACAAAAAAATGTTATGGCAAGAAACCATTAGAAATGTTCTCACGCTTAGGGTGGAGTAATCGTTTGAGAGAAAACAAAAGAAACAAGGAATTCATGCAGCGTAGCTCATTTATCAATATTAAGATTTGTCTTGTTCTTATTATTATTGATCAAGAAAACATGCAATTAAATTTAGCATTGAGCAATCAAACTAACATTTTTTCAAATTTAACTGTCAAATTGTTCTTCATGTTAGAAATAAAAACAAACCTGACATGCATACTGGATTAAGAGAAAGTCAAGAATAACTAAGATCCATTCATTAAAATCCTCAAGAAAATTTGCTCTATAATAAAACTCAAAATCAGGCATTTACTTGTAGAGCTTCGAATAAATCGGAGCAAATATACAAAAACATCTTGGAAGTGGAAATTCAAATCTGTGCAAATTTATTATGTACAAGACCAGATCTCAATTTTATTAAATTTATTAATTTCACAAAAAGACTAACCTAAAATATTAATAGAAATGTAAAAGAAAACAAGTACCATAATCTTAAAATTTGAACTTCTACAAATTTGAATGTACCAACTTGCCACGGGGGTGAGTTTTCAATAATAGTTCGAGAAAGTATTAACCCACAATACGAGATCCAGATCTTTAAAACTAATGATGCTTCACTAAAGTTTCCAAACATAGCTTATGTAATGAACAGTGATGCACTTATAACCATACTGTTTTAGCTTTCACGGTCACAAATTAGAGAAAATTCACAAATAACTTCAGGCTTCAGGCACTTTTATTTCTCAGGCTTTCTAATGCATTCATGATGAATCCAGAAATCTTGTAAATATGTTCTGCTTCATGAAGTACCAAATCAGAAGTATTCAACCATCAAAAAGGAATTCTTAAGCACAAAGCCCATCTTAGCAATAATATGTTTTTAACTGCTATGATTGTATGCAACTGAAAAACATAATAGTGCACTTTGTTCTCATCAATGCCCCAACTATCAGATTAAAATTCTTTGCTTTTTACCCCTCATCCTGTGCTTTACTGGTTCTTAAAGTGTCTAGCTCACGCTGTGTTTAGTTTTGTTGCTTTACATATGATCTATTAGAACAAATGCATTTCCATTTTTAATAGCACTTCTTTCTACCAAGCAGAAATCTGATTCAAATAATTTTGAAAATATGTCCTATGCACATTACCGCTCTGTTCAACCGAAGCTGCTCATCCAAAGCAACTCCATCATACCACCCGTAGCAATTGTATTATCAGCTTGAACAATATGATCTATTAGAACAATTGCTATTCGATATGATATGTGACTCGGTTGACATCTCTGGCAAGACTAAATCATTCAACAAATAATAATGAGTTGCAAGAAAAAGACTGCATCAACTAAAATCTAAAATCATTGCAATAAAGAATTGATTAAGCATGACATAAGACTCTTTGAATAGAAACGCATGGCAAGTTTAATTTTATAGATTTGCTATAATTTTAATGCATTTTATTTTAATTGGTAAGTAAAAGAAATGTGTGATAATGTGCAAAAACTAAAAAAAGGTTACAAGTTAATGAACAGTATATTGAAATGTTGAGAGACAAATCAAACATGGAACATAACAAAATATCTGGATTCCACATAATCATTTTGAGTTTATGAAGTAAATTGACTATAAAGGCCATATATTTGATGAGTGGTTTGATTGAGAATTTTAGAAAAAAAAAATTATACATATTTAATCATCATTGATTCACAAAAAGTTTGTGTTAAAGAGAATCAATAGAAATTCTTTGAAGAGTACAGAAAACAAGAGTTTGTGCTTATTTTAAAGTTATTGGGGGCATATATTATGGGGCGGTTAGACATGATTGTGCACAAGATGGTTTGAGAAATAATTTCTTGGTTTCAATTTAAGTACATCAAAATTCGGCTCTACATATTATGGGTGATTTATTGAATACATTCAAATGAAAGTAGATTGGTGCATGCTATTTAAGGATAGCCATCATTTTTATAAGACTAGCGATAGAGTTAAAAGTAGACTAATGAAATAAGTGTAATGAAAACAAGGATCACGGGATGATAGCTCAATATTCATTAACTGTTATGATGAGAAATGAGTATCTTAATAGCATGCTTGGAATAGCTTTATTGAGTTGCCCATAGAAAGAAGTTTCAAAGTATTTTAGCATATTAAGCTTTTACCTATTTATAAAATGAATAAAACAAAAAAAAAAATCTATAAAAAAGATTACATATTCGGAGCTTATGGAAAGTTGTTTGATTAAGCATAGTGTAAACAAAAATTAATATAGCCAACCCCGTTTAGTGAGACAAAGGTTTGGTGGTATTCTTGTTGTTCAATTTTATGTGAACTATAATTAGTTATAATTTTTTTAGCTTCTTTCTTTATTCCTTCCCTTAACATATAAGAAATACTTTAGTAGAGAACTTCAATAATAATAGTAAGAAGTTGGATTTTTAGTAAGAATTTAAAAGTCTTTCACTTTTTTCTTAAGAGACTTGTGTAGTTCACTCACCCAAGCAAGATATGTTCTTCCTCCTATCCAGTGAAGCGTGTCATCAATCTTGCCAGCGACTTGGGCAACCTCTACTAACATAAATATACAGTAGCTCAGAATTTGAGTTCTAGTTGAATAGTTAAAAGGCTTAAACCCTACAAACCAAACCTTAATCTGATTAATCAAGTTGACTATATAAATCATTTGTATCCAATAAGCACTAATAAATCCCCTCTTTAAACTCCAAGCAATGTGATGTCATTCCTTAAGTTTCTAGTTTTACATTTTAAGTTTTCATCTTCCTCTTTCAACAAGAGCAAAATATATCAAGTGGCTATTTAATTGGCAGCATTTTGGTTGCGAAGTAAATTATTCCCAAATCATAATAGATATTTGTTTAGCTGCGTTTATATTGTAAAGCTTTGACAGATTTATTTTCCCCCACAGACTCAATTATCATGTAAAATTATATTGCCAAAATCAGGCGAGTTTTGAACCCTGTGGAACCAAAAAAAAAAGGTTGCACAAGCTTCGCAAATGGGCTACAATGAATCCCATTGGGTCTCTGCCTGTTCCACTGGCCCTTCTCAGACTGACAAGCTTTGTAAATACAATGTGAATACTAATTTAAAAATTCAGAACTTTTGTATATTCACTCTTTGATATTTGTTTAGGTGAAAAATAACCCTACATTATACTAAAATACAAAATGTGATAGACGGCCGGCAAGATCATGAAACAGCTAGAGAAGGCCAACCAGTGGTCAGCGAGGGTAGGCGAAGTCTAATGAAGGATGTCTTTTTTACCCGCAGCCTCCATAAAAATTCATACCCAGTTCATTAACTTTACAGAAGGTTTTCCTCCACCATCAGTAAAGCTCATAAGTCATGTCCACATAGGTCAATGCTCTTTCCTACCACATACCTCTCCTTATATTTCCAGGATTATGGCACCATCTGGATCGGATCACAAGACTACCGGCTTTGATTCATTTCACATTTCATTGACACATCAACTAGATAGGATCATAAGATCACTCTTTAATTCATTTCACATTTTCATTGACACATCAACTAGATAGGATCATAAGATCATTCTTTTATTCATTTCACATTTTATTGACATGCCACGCAACTTCGTAAGAGATTGATACAATGATATCTAACAAAATGATAACAAGGCTATCCGCTTTTCACAAGAATAATGAAAAATACAACAATCTTTCCAAAGAAAATAATAATTTGACTGCATATGCACAGCAAACAGAAAAAAGAAATGCTTACTTCACTAATTATTTGTTAAGAATGACATTGCAACAATACTCTCAACATACATATTATTTCACAATTGTGCAATTATGGGTTACTAATTAAGTATACAGCACAATGCAGTAAGTTTTATAAAGCTATCCTCATTTACAATTCTAGCAGTAGTCAAGACATAAACAACATTTCAAATGAATATACAATGCGATGTTAAAATTAACTGAGATAAATGAACAGCATAATAACAAAATTAAACTTATATGTACCCTACACAACTTTAAATTGAGTGAATACAAAGCTCTCTATCTAGCTACCGCACAAGCCTCCTAATATAGAATATGTCGCAACACAAGTTCCAAGCTCTTGAAAATTTTAACAGCACAACAATAGAATTCCAAGAAAAAAAAGAACTCTATGGCTGTGTTAATGAATTTTTAGACGCCCAAGGGTGCCTCATGATGAGTCAGGACGCACTATGAAGGCAGCCCACCTTGACGTACGAACATTATGACTTATTTAATAAAAATTCGATGAATGTTTAACGGCTCATGCCTAAGCGTGTGCTGGGCCGCACAGTTCTAGATGCCCACCCCAAAGAAAATAACATTATTCTTTTAGAATCACCATAATGATAACTATAGTAGTAATATTAAAAAAACTAATACTAATAATACAAAATAAAATTGATAATTTTATGACTAATAAATTATCAGGATGTCACACTTTACACCTAAATATTACATGCATTATAATCCAGTTGACACACAAAATTTTAGATTGCGAGGGATTTACTTCCATTACACCCATTAACCTATAAATCAAATAGCACCTAAAAGTTTAAAATGATACTAGAGTTTGTACATAAAATGGAAATTTAACTACTAAATATACATAATTTAGAGATTTGAGAGTAATATAGATAAAACTCTAAAATTTCAACAAATGAAAAAAGTAAGCTATGTTTGCACATTCTGTTTAAAATTTTTTGATAACAACCATCAACTCATGCAAATAAAACAATCTAGAAATTTTGAGGCACGTGAGATCAAAGAATCATCAAAGTGAGTATGTGGGCACACATGCATGCATGAGTGGGTGTGTGAATATGCGAGAGAAAATGTGTGAGACAGGGAAAGTGAGAGAAATAATGGTAGATAGGTAGATCATGAAAGATTTAATCACAAAACTACCCATGCTAATGATATTGAAAAAAGTATAAAAATAATATTTAGACGCTTAATCAAAAATCATAGTGGCCTTATTGAATGAAAAGATAATTACAATTTCACAATGTAGAAACATTCAATGACTTGGTAATTAATGGGTAATATTTAAGGTTAATTTAACTTTGAAAGAATCGGAATCAACTAGGAATTATAGGGTCATGCTAGGTTTTAAATGTTGAAACACTTAAACATAACTTTTTGATTAATGGTATTCCTATAAATATCAAATCCATAATTTGTTAGAAATAGTTGCTTTGCAAGATCGATTAAAATAAAATAGAATTCTATTTTTAATTTTTATGGGCAAAAAAATTTGCTATATTGTTGGAACAATGTTCAAAAAAAAATTGAACTGATTTGAGGTTAACTCATTTACACGACTAATGTATACATCTACAACATCATGCAAGGAGCACAATTATGTAAAAACATGTAAATTTACTTTATACAGAATTGATGCATAAGAGTTGCACAAAACGAAAGTTTGATGTACACATTAGGTGGCAAAATACAAGTACTGTCATGAGATGTCATTGCATGGTACTCAAAAAGAAATGATAACATATATAGCAACATTCCAAAAATAAACAGAAATGAGTGATAAATGTGCTACATAAATACCTAAAAATTGGTTGGCATCGTCAAACTGAAGATTCTTGTCATCTGGGAGGCAGTGATAAGTGAAAGAGTTCTTGTACAGATTTTGACAAGAAGGAACGGTCTGTATAAATAAAACAAAATGTAGCTAAGAAAACTTTTACTTTTGGCAACGATGCATCAATTAGGAAGAAAACTGTTACATGGAATCCACACATCAATTATACGTAAGAGAATATATAAAATCAAAATCAATCAACTCATTAACACAAATAATATAAATGCATGGCATTTTGGAGCTATTTCATTGTCATTTAAATGATCATTTAGTACTATCCAAAACAAGATGTTTGAATCATTGTGATAAAACCAACATAAGAAATCACATGCTAATTTTTTAATAAGAATTACGAGTACGACAAAAAACAGAATTGTTTGGATAGCAATGCAAAGCAAAGCAGGCTTCAATAAAGCATCGCTCGAGAAGATTTCATCTATAAGCCACTCAGAAAAGCAAATAGTAATAATTATGACCATGAAGCATTGCATGCTATGGGATGAGGAATCCAATATAATATAGATGCAGAAGATTTTACATATGCATGAACAAAGATGTTGCATACACATGTACATATAAGGATCTGAGACAGACCAATTTACACATCTATAAGTCATCCAATGCAAATTCTCTCATCAATAATCATAAATTCTCACAAACACAAGACAGCAACAGAACAACTTTGCATCACATGCTCGTGCATAAAATACATATCAATTTTTCCATGAAAAATTTATAATAGGATGCAAAATGGGTTAAACCATTGGTAAAAAATTAAAATTTCTATATCATAAATTCGATATAAACTTTATGCATACAATAACATATCTTTAAAGACTAGAAAAATATATAAAAAAAAAAGTACAAATTATAAGTGAAAGAAATCCCTCCCTACAGATTACAACTCTCTGGATGATGATGAAAGAATAACTCTTCTTGTAAAGATCAGCCAGTCAAAAGTATGTTTGATAGCTAATCTCATGTGAAATATTTTGTATTCTAGTCAATTTCCCATCCCATGATAAATATTAACATGCCAAACAGTAAAGAAAAAATTAATCTAAATTTCTCTGGTTTTTCCACTATATAAAAGTCCTGCAATGAATGAAATTGGTGTTAAGTTCGTATGGGGAGATATAGTCGCTACATAGAAGAAAAAAAACTCTTCCATAATTTAGAAATAGGAGAATATTGGGAAAATAGATAAAATTCAACCTCCCAACGAGAGTTTTATAGAACCAATCCGTGAGAAACTTATTCATGTAGAGAATATAACCAAAAAATTTAATTTTCAATAGAATAGATCTTCTCCAATAATTAAGATGGTTTGCAAGGATGCCTTCATGAAAATTGTTGTACGAGAAAGACACAATATATAAACCTTAGAGGTAGTGCTTGAAACAAAAATATTTGACATTATTATCAAAAAAAAACTTAGGCAATTGTAGGCAAGATTCACACCACCCATAAAGTGAATTAGATGAATCCCTCCAACTAAGAAATCATCAATCATCATTCTAAGCTCAAGAAATGACAAACAACCCTTTGTTCCAAGCAACACTGAAAGATTCTGAGAAACCTTTCAGGCTGCCGCTGCCAGGAGGTAGAGTCTAAAGGACACCTAATTTGAGAAACCAAGTGTCTATCCAAATTCTGGCATTAATTTCATTCCTAAAATTCAAAGATAGGAAAAAACCCTCTTAACTCAGATAATGAAATAAAAACCAGTTCTTGAAATGCACTTCTAAAAGTCGTAAGCTTAGTTTTAAAATATTTACAATTGAAGATGCTGTTTGGCATCCACAAGATTTAGAATTTCTTTAGACTGAATAAATACACCTGAGTAAAATTCTCAAAATCATTTGGTATAAAACTTGTTAAATCTTGGCACCCTGTTTGAATGGCAACTCCTAGGATTGCTAACTTGACTAACTAATGCAAATATGTACAAGTTGTACTACTAAAACATATTAGCCATTAGGATACTTTGACTTGGTAAAGTAGCATTTTATGATTAAATTATGCGATATTTAAAATATTATTATTAATTAAATTTAAAATGTTACCCCTATATCAAATTACTTGTTCATATTATAAATTATGATATCCCCTTACCACTTTTCCTCCAAAGCTCATATTTCTATAGTGTTTCACAAATTGTTACAATCTCTTCCAACAAATCTTTGAATCATAAAAACACTAATTCAGTAGATATAGCAATTTAATGAATTAGGTAAATGGTGAAACTTATCAGGGTGTTGTTACCCTTAAATTATGTTTGCCTAGTTCTAGGAATTTACTCTTTAAAATCTTGTCTCCAAAACAGCTGTTAAAACTAGACATAAAATGATTATAAAGATAAAAGAATAATAACTGAATCGAGAGAATAGCAATACAAGTAGTATAAAGATACTAAACACCAGATCCCTTTAAATATTAGTCTTGCATACGTTGTCCACATGTATGGGATTGGAATTTTTCCCTCAACTATGCGTGAGCTAATGTAATCAATCCTTTCAATAACCAGTATGGCATTTAATTTATAGAAAATTAAAAATTTGAGATAGAAGCACATTACTAATCAAACAAGTGCATTGTCTTTAAAGAGATTTTACTTTCTTGAGTATAAATCAATTTGTTGCCTTATCCTTGATGAGATGTTATATCTTTTATTAAAGGTTCGGAAAATAAAAGAATCCTCAAGCATCTGAAAGGTATCAGTTTAGACTAACAACAAATATGATTAGCAGTATCTTGTCTTTAATTAAAGTAAGTTCAAAGAAACCTAATTAGGCTATCAAAATAAGTCTTTAAGCACAATACATCATGAAAAAACAAGTTGTAAAGTCACTGCAAAAAATGAGTATGTCATTAGCATATGGGATGCACTTAAATTTTTTATTTTTCAATCACCGTTGCAGCTCTCAATCCACCAGTCTTTGGCAGGTATATCAGGCATCTTAGTAAGTGCAATTCAATTGTTTGTTGATAATAAATAAAGGCTACCATAAAGGAAACACTTATAGAATTTTAACTGTTTATTGAGCTCACCACTAACTAGAGCTGCAAAAAAGAATAAAAAATGAGCTCTCGTAGGATGCAACAATGCAATCAATTGTTCCTCTGCAATCTGAATTTTTGTTGTAAGCAAACTTCACCAAATCTTTATTTATTCTTATCCATTTAGCAGTGTGTTCTTTGTTAAATGTTAATCTAGTAAAACAATTGGCTTATATCAATCGATAAAAATATTAAGTCCAGGTTAAACCAAGCAATTAATCTAAAAAATGAAGAAGTCCTGCACGACAAGTAATACACTTTACAAGTTTAATGTCAAATTATATGAAGCAAAACTAGATCAGCTATATACAGTCTCATTCAAGTATCCAGAAATAACGATAGCAATTAAAAGAGCATGGCGAGCGAACTCCAAATGAAGCAATTCTAAAGATGGGCTGATAGAAATTTTAAGATTTTAAGAAAAAATGAACAAATCAAAAAGAAATTTCCCAAATTATACTCCGAAAACTCTACTGCACTTAGAGGCAACACTAGAAACTTGCATTAAGAATGCGAGAGATTCCCATTGTCTTCAACAACTCCCCTCTTGAGGCGTTGTCGTAGCTCCCAAGATAAAGGAAATCCTTCCAAATCTCCGTTGGAAAAGCGCTCGGATGCTGGGACGGCTTTTCGTCCGATGTGGAAATTCGGTGTCCGCAGATGCCGCACACTTCCCCTTCCTCGTACCGGTGGTAATGACCGCAGACGCCGCAAGGGTTTTCCCTCTCCCTCTTCCTCATCTCGAAGACCGGCGGCTTTCACGCAATGAACAAGATGCCTCAATGGCCGAAATTGGCGTAAAAACAGAGACCGATGTAAACCTAAAAAGCCTGAACTGCTGAGGTCGTGCTGAGTTCGGAGCTATGGAAGAAAAAGAAGCGAAAGTCAGCTGAAACTCTAAAGAAAAAACTATGTAGTTTTGGATAACGATGCATCATTAAATTAAGGCCCAGCCCAACTAAGTCGGGCCATAAATATCTATGTATATTTAAAGTTAGGATTTTCTAATGTACAAAATTTTCAATTAAAATAAATATAGTGTATTTAAATAAATAATATTTGTCCAGAGATAATAGAATTTCGATTTATAATGTGATATTTCATTTGTGTTATTTTATTTATTGAATTTTAATTTAAAAATAAAATTTTTTGAAATTGTATAAAATTAAGATCAAAAGAATAATTTTAGTGTAGAGAATCCAAAAAATTAATATAAATTTGTGATATTATAATTGTCATCCACAAAGTCAATAATTAAAATAATTATTTTACCAATTAAAAATTTTTGATGAAAATAATGAATAAGATGTTATTATCGTGGACTATAAATTTATATGCCATTAAGGCATTGCTTATATATGTGGAGCATTTTCTCGTGAAAATGTTAAAAATGATAAGAATAATATGCTCTTTATTAGAAATGCAAATATATGTTTAGAACAATGACACATGGTATTTGATTCCCTCATCATGCGTAGAATTAGAGTTACAATTTTACGTCGTAATCAGGTTTAAAACTCTTATGGCATGATCACGCGGAGTAAGGAAATATCACAAATTCAAGATATCGTCCTCCCCACCTTAGAATTTCACTCATTCACACCATTGTTGTCCTATCACGAGCTTTGACTTATCCAACTTCAAATTTGTCGTGTTCACATTAATAGACGTGTTTTGTGAGCTTCATTGCATTGAATTGGCTCAACTTCATTGTAGTAAAACAGTTCTCTAGCTTTGTTCCTCGTGTTCATGTCGACCTTGCTTGTTTCGTCATCACCAACTTTATCGTCTCCGACGGGTTTTGACAGAGCAAATTGGCCCAACTCAATCATCCCTATCTTCAACTTCATCATCCCTAATATCGTCACAATGAATTGGCCCCAACTACATCATTTTGTTCCATTATTGCAATGTGTCGAATCACATTAGAAAAATTCATCTACAATCTTGAGATTACGAAACTAATTTTTTGAGAACCATAGTTTGCATATTACATTATTTAAATATATAACCAAACAACTAAAAAATCATAGGATCAATAAACATCATGAAATATTATAATTTAGTGCATATATTTATTAATTTAGTCTAATTATCATAAAAAAAGATTAGTGAATATTAAGTTCAATAATTATCCAAATTTTAAGTTTTAAGTATTTGAACACTCACAAAATAGAGGAGAAAACACTGCTAGTTAAAATAATTTTCTTACAATTAATTTTACTAATTACCGTAAATCTTAATTAAGCCTTAAGTTAATTATTTGGAGTCCAGATTTAGCATACTCATTGCTATTGCACTCAATATTTAATAAAGAACCCATAGTTAATTATTTTTTTTAATTTGGATACCAATTAGTACAATTGGATTTTTTGACCCCACCCCTAATTACCATTTTTAGGGTATTTCTTGATTTGCTCTTAATTAAGTCATTTAACCTCAAATTTTAGCAAACTTAGTATATATGGGATCTTTAGACTGAACAAAACTTAAGTATAACATATAAATTTAATTTTCCTAAGTAAATTTGCTAATCATCCATTAATAAGCTTAACCCATAATTTGAGCTCATTTGCTTTAATCATTGGCCAAATTTGGTGTTCTTAGTGTCTACTTTTATATTATACAATAATAAACCATTTGACATTAAAAGAAATCAACTTAGAATTATAAATCTTAAAGTTATAATTTTGACCCTTAAGTAGGGGTATTTTGATAATTTTGCCCAAGTTTTGATTTAAGAGCCCTTATGCCCTAAAAATTAGTCATTTCCCTTAAAATTAGTAAATTAAATATTTATAAATCAAATTTAAATCATTTAGATATGTTCGATTGATTCTTAGGCAAATCCTAATTTCCCCTTTAAAAATCCCTTAGGTAAAATTATGAAATTCATAATGTGAATTTAAGCATATATTATGCCTTCCATAATCACACTTCAATATTACTTGAATCAATATTAATCTTAGTATTCAATTATTCACTTTTATAAGCTCTTAGTAATTCCTTCTTATGTGCTTATTAGTAGATTTGAGTCAAATTCATTCACTTAGTAAATGGGCTACTCAATTGAATAAATTCTTGATTTATATCTTTAGATTTATCTTTTAGTTTTAATTATTTTAACTTTTAAATTTAGTTTAGGATTAGAGATCCATCTTATTAAGTTTAATTATACTTAATAAAATTGCCTTAACATTTAGTTCTATAGAGTTGAGAAATCTTATAACCATAAATTTTAGTGTCTTTGGATTAAGAGTTGTAAACCCCAATATTTTGAAGTTTAACTCTTAATTATTTAATCTTGATTTGTCTTAATCAAGATTAATGATTTATTATTTAACTTATGTAGGCAATATTGATTGATTTAAATTAGAACTTGATTAGTTATAATTATTTAAATTTATATGATCGTGATTCTTGAGTATACTGAATAATAGGATATTAGATGTATTGAGCTAGTATAACTTCAAGACAGTTAGAATGATTATAATAGAAAATAAATGATATAATAAATTTTTGTTTAGTACTACTTTATACTCCTTATTTTATATGCATTTCTTTCTTATTATTTGAATCTTTACTGTTTTGACACATTAGTTAAGACATAAAATATTATATGAATATTCTATACTATTTTTGAGATGCATATGTTATTATCATTAATAATCAATAAATTAGTAAATTATATAAGAAATTCAGTGAATTGTATCTTAGTTAGTCTGCATCAATAGTTTTATTTTTGAGATAAAATTGACTCAGATCCAACTATGGGAGGATTTGGATGATACATGTGATGACTTGCCACTGGGTCACCATAGCTGAGTCAGCATTATATGCTAACTTATTATGGTCATATTAGAGTTTAGTATAGCAATGTATTTAGAATCATTATAATATACATTTTAGCATTCATTACAGTATTCAGAAATACAATAATAATAAAGAAAATATATTTATAACATAAAAAATAACTATTTTACCAAATCTATAACACACTAAACAAAAATGTAAAACTTTAGAAAAAATAAACATCTAAGTTTGCATTAAATTGCTTTATCCTATTTCAGCTCCTCATCAGATACTTTATCCATAGATTTCTCTTCATCTGCCATAAATATGTATATATATATGTGTGTGTGTGTGTGTGACGGGGCAAAATAAGAAAAAGAAAAAGAAAAGACAAGAAAAGAAAATAAAATATTTAATTATACATATATGTCTAAGTAAGATTTGCTGGATATCAAAATTTGCACATATTATTAAGCGGCATAATTTTGCAGGAGAAGCATATACAAATAAAATAATATATGATATTTAAGTATGATACGCTTACAAAATTGTCATGATAATAAATGAAATATATATATTTAATATACGTGCTCATTTTGAAAGAAAATACAATAATATATAATATTTATTTGTTAGACAAAGTTATAGAATAATTGATGAGTTAGATATATTTATGTAACAACCTAAGATTATTACCCAGCTTAATTTTAGTTTAATCATATCATAATTATCACTCAGTTAAGTTTATCTAACTATTAGAATCAAACACTAAAAATTTGGAGCAATTCGGAGCCAAATTAAATATTTTAGATTATTTTAATATTTAATTAATTAGAAAATTAAAGTATTTAATTTGATCTTGAAATCGAAATCCTACATTGTCGTTGCGATCGCCACCCCCAAATTAGCTAGTAGTGATATTTTGGAATCGTTTGGAAGTCGTCGGATTTTTGCGAATATTTTAATATAATTAAATGCACTGGAAAATAGAATAATTAAATGATCATTATAATAGAAATCTGACTTCATTGTTGAATTCCTCACTTTCAAATTAGCTATGGATGAATTTTTTTTGATTTTTTTGAAACACATTTATTTAATCTGAAATTTTAATGAATTAAATGAATAAGTATTCATTTAAATTGCATTTTCCATTGTCCTTTTCTCCATTTCCTACGCATGGGACCCGCATGGCTCCCTCCATACTGCATTCGATGCCCCTTATTCCCTCCTCTAGGCGCAAGCAAAGCAGAGGACCTTTTCTTCTCCTCTTCTCAATTCCTTCTTCACATAGCCCATGCACTATCACCTCTCCTTCTCCTCCTTTAAGAAGGAGCTCAACCCCTGTAATAATCCAAGTTGTTACCTGTGTCAATTAGGACTAATCTTAGTCTTAAATCCAACCTTAAGTGCTAATTAGGTCAATTGGAGTCAACCTCTAAGACTTAGTCCAAATTAAGAGTCAAATGGATCGAATCCTGATTTCTAGAAAATTCAGAAACCCTAAATTTTGACATGTCTAAAATGACATCGAATTGAAAAACGGACTTTGCCATTGCGTTCATTGACTCCAAATTAGCTTGGGATGAAGTTTTCGTGTCAATCGGAAGTCATTAAAATTTCGACGAATATTTTAATAATATTTAATGCCTCGAAATTTGAGAAATTAAAATACTCGTCGGATCAAAAATCCAACCTCACAGTTACGTTCCTCGCCCCTCAATTAGCTAGCAAAAATATATTTGAAATTTTGGAATTTTGAAAAAAAAAATTTATTAGACTTAACGGCGCCATCAGTCAAACAGTTGCAACCGTTAGATCCTTAACAGCACCGTCTGATCAGACGGCGCCCATCTGACCGTTGGATCCAATCGATCCAATGGCTCGGAGTCGTCGTCTTCGACGACTTCGCTCGCGCACCCCGCGGCCTCAGCGCCGCTCGAGCCCGCCAATCTGGGCCTCCCCAGCCCCGCCTCCTCCGCCGACATCCCCTTTAAGTCCCCTCCCGAGCTCGGTGAACTGCATTTGGCACGATTTGAGCTCGGAGGCGTTTGGATTGAACCCGGAGGACTTTCGACGATCCAAAAGGTAGTCCGATCTTCCCCAATCCTTTGTCAATTTTTATGATCTAAATGTCTGCGTGTAGAGCACACTCTGCTCGATCGATCCAATGGTCTGATCGGGCTGGTTCTCGCCCGATCAGACGAATCAGGTGATTCTTCCTCGAAGGGTTCGATCTCGCCAGACCCTAGAAGGTGAAGGGTCACGGGTCCTTGGCTGAGTCGGGCCCGACCCGCGTTGGAATGGGTCCGGGTCCATGTGTGCCGAACACGTGGCGCATGTGGAGCCCACCTCACCGCGTGGCACAACCGCGCGTCGCCACGTGGCTGCTGGGGTCATATCGCTATTAAATTCCTGCAAAAAATTTAAATAAAATATATATATATATATATATATATATATATATATATATATATATATATATATATATATATATATATATATATATATACTTATATATAATATCTGTTAAAGTAATAATTATAGTTATATTATAATGGCAGCCAGGATCCATCGCATTTAATTGCCTAGAAATAATAATTTGAAATATATATATATATAACTAGTGTTGAAATTAAGAGTTAATGAGTAATTATTATAAACCAGCAGTTAAACTAATTAGTGCATAAACAGATAGGATTAGTATATTAAACTAATAATAATAAATATTTAGGTAGTAAATAATAAGTTTTATTAATATAATCTTATATATATGTTTAATCAGAAACTTTAAGGTATATATATATATATAATTAAAAGTACATAATAAACTAACATTATTATCCTTTAATCGTAATAGAATAATTTAATAATATTGCTAATGAGGAATGAGTTAATCAAAATAATTGATGGTTAAGTATAATTAATAGGATATTAATTGCGGCTCGAATAATTTTAAACAGTAGGAGTTATTTTTGTTATATATATATAGTTAAATAAAAATATTAGTTTAAATTGGATTTTGTTAAGTATAATTATTAGCTGATTTCTTGAATATAGTTAACGTAATAAATATCAATACAGAAAATAATAATCTAATAAATTAACAGAAAATTTTATTTGATTACAATATATATTATATAAACATAGTTAATATAAACCTATATATTTATATTCATTCATTATATAAGACAATATATGCATATAAGTACTTATATATATAAGTACTATAACTTGCCCGATTAATAGCATAATATTGGCACTAATAATTAATAATTAACATTTAACATTAGGTAATTCAGATCTTTAGTTAATTATATTAAATAAGCCCATACGTGTGTGTGTGTATATATATATATATATATATATATCGGCTACGCAAAATTTAGGTATTATAACTTATGTTAGTATACAATAAATATATATTGACTAAGAAACAATTAAAAATTAAATCTACCAAACTATTACACTAATAAATTAGTAGTTTAAATTAAAAACGGTTGAATAAATTGATTGATAAATTAAAATATTGAAGTGACAATTTTGATAAATAAATATTATATAAACAATTGACGTTGCATAGTTAATTTGGTTATAAACAACAACTTAATTAAATAGTACTTGAGAATCAATTTAATAGGGAGCGTTCCTAATATCAATAAAGTCAGAATATAAGAATTATTAATTAGATAATTAACATATCAAATTAATTTATTTTAAATAGTTAAATAAATATTAATTGGATAATAATAATTAATATTTAAATATACATGATAAATAATTGATTAAGCATAGCCCGGAGCAATATTAAGTTAAATTAATAATATAGAGGACTTAATTACCTTCGAAATTAAAATGTTTATTACTTAGTCGTTTGAACTCAAAATTCAGTGTTTTTGGACTCTATGGAATCCTTGAACAGCCACCACATAAAACTGTATAAAAAGTTAGGTTTCGTTAAAGTGAAAATTACTGAAATGCCCCCAAGTCAAAAACTTTAGTTTGAACCTGTATGACCCGTCTCTTGTCCAATTTGGGTAAATTGGGTTTTAGGCCCTTAAGTCAATTCTGAACCTTAGTAAGGAATCAGTTGGAATTAAGAAAATTTAATTCTGACCCTTAAGTCAAAAGTTGACTTTTAGACCCTTAAAATAGGGGTAAAATAGTTATTTTGTCATAAGATTTGATTAAGCACTCATAATCTCTAATTAACATTCCAAAACACTAAAACCAATATTATAATTGTATTAGTGACACTTAAGCGAGCAAAATCAACTATTAGGTTAGATTCCATGATTTCCCTAAGTCTTTAACACTACACATTAAGGACCCTTCCTAATACTAGGACTAGATCATAGGATAGAGTTCATTCATTGGGTAAATTGGGCTACCCAATGGGTGAAACATTAATTTTATTAGTTTTTAGACTTTTTTTTTATTTTACAACTTGTTCTGATTATTTTATCTTTTAACTTTAGTTTTAGGATATGAGATCCTTTCTATTAAATTTGATTACTTAATAGGATTAGCCTTAACTAGTAGATCACTTATAGAATAAAACTTAGAACTTAGTCTTACCAATCTTGGATTATGTGATTAAACATAATTATCATAGTGTTTAATCCATAATCTATACGTTTAGAAGATCTTGATCAGATCTTAGATAGAACGTCTAAATTTACAAAACTAGGATGTATGATTTATTGATTCAACTCATAGTCGTTTATCTGATTGAACTAGATTAGAACCTGATCAGTTCTAATCCTTTTTAACTTATAAGGATAAGTTTCTAAGTTACACTCGATAATAAGAAAATGGTGATCCTGAACTTGTGTAACTTGGAATAGTTAGAATGGATAAAATAGAAAACAAATGATATCACCATGTTTAGTAGAGTCCCTTGCTTCTATTTGATGATTATTGCTATGCATTTCTTGATTTATGTTATATTTTCTTGGGCATATCATATAAGATTTTGATGCATAAATAAAATATTAGAAAAATATAGAGACTCCTTAGATTTCTTGTGAAAATATTAAAGTGATTGATAAAAGATAATAATTGTATGTATTAGAGCTGCCTCTCAGTTATGTCTTCTTTGCTTAGTTTCCTTATTGACACTAGGAGAAGGCCTTATTTATATAATTGCTTAATCTCCTTGTTAACACTAAGAGAAGATCTGTTGTGTTTTCTTTGCCTAGCTCCTGATGACACTAGGAGAAAACCCTATATATATTTGCCTAGTCTCCTTGCATGACACTAGGGTTATATAATTTTATGCTTAGTCTCCTTGATGACACTAGGATCATTTTTATATTTAGTGGGCTAGATTAGCTCTTTTCTGTATGGTAGTTAGTACGCAGATATTTACATATATGTTTAGTTTTGATATGTTGTTTACTTTGTAGCATTTTTATTCAGTCAGCTATTTTCTTTGTACTGCATATATATTTTAGGATGTTAAAATTTTGCCACTATTTATATGTATTACTGCTGAGTTATTTTATCTTAATTTGCACGTATCTTTTGATTACCAGCATATTTAGGATGTACTATTTCTCTTCCAGTACTTATTTAGTTATTTATATTCATGTCTTATCTTATTTAGCTTACATTTGAGGCACGTCTTAGCCTCTCTTTTACTTAAGTTATAAATGATTGTTTATATCTTTTTCTTCATTTTGTATTGCTAGTTGCTCCCATATTGGTATGGTTATTGCTTAGAAATTATAAAATGGTGATATTATAAAACACATAAAAACTTATCAGCCTAAAATGTACTTAGACAATTATCTAATATAAGATTTTTTTCTTTTTTTTTTGGCTAGAGCCCTACATTGTGAAACCGACAATGGCAGATCCTCTTCAGTTAGATGATCAGGAACTTAGTGTGGAGCCATATCCAAATGAGGAGCCTGTGGAAGAAGCAGTTATTTAGTTTTCCTTTATAAGTGAGAATGAGCATATTTTACCTTCATTATTTAAACTTAAATTGATGTAATATTACAGGTATTTGTGATTGTGTATTTGGATTCTATGCTTATATTCTGATATGTATTTCATTATATTTATATTGTGATGCTTGGATATTTCTTACTGTAAATTACTTCCACACTCTGTATGAATTCTTATTAAGTGACTGAATATTTGATCATATGCTTACTTCTTCTCTTATTAGGTGGATTATGGATTTTATTCTAATCCAATGGATTAAGGGGTGGGGCACCACAACCCCCTTCTTCCTCCCCATTTTTCTAAGGCTGAGAGCTTATCCCTCCTTCCTCCATTGCTACACTTTGTACTGAAGAAGAAGCTCCCTTCCTCTAAAGTTTTTGAAGAAAATAGAGTTAACTTCTTCCTCCATTCTTGCATGCTAATGTACCACTTTGCTTACTCTTATTGTGCTCTCTTCATCTGATTTATCAAGTGTTGTAAATGGCATGTTCATTAGCTATTGTATAGAGCTTATGTGTGATCGTCGAGCTTCAATCAGACTCAAATGAGCCCGGTCAAAGCTTGTTCTTCATTAGAAAACTACAAAAGCTGTATAATTTTTGTATACCTGTAGCTAGGACATCAATTTCTGCTCGATATAATAATCTATTCATACCAATTTTAGTATCAATGGAAAGGTCTCGGAAAGACCTTTCCATAGGTATATGACACCACTCGTGAGGTGCCCAAAATCGCGAGTATTTGGGTGCGAAAGGAGACTCATCACAGTTTTTGCACAAGCGAAATCACCGTCGGGTGCACTGTAGCCCCCGAGGTTCGAATTTTGGGATCCGTCATAGCGCGCCGTAGCGGCAAAATAATTTGTGAAGCATAAAAAAAAATATTTTTTAAGGAAATTAAATGAAGCCCGCCATAGCACGCCGCAACGACTAAAAGTGCTGCAGCGCACCATAGCGCTAAAATTCGCTGCAGCGCGCCTAGCGCCTGACTTGCGGCCAGAAGGCGCTACCGTGCGTTGTAGTGCCCATAATTGCTCGAAACTACCTAGAACTGTCCGGAATGGCCGAAATTTCACATTTTTTGCATTTAAGGACCTTAAGATCCTAATAGGGTCAAATTGTATCAAATAGGAACATAGTTTTTGTAAAACTAAGCTTTGTATAAAATTTTATGTGAAATTCAAATGTGAAAATTTATCCTAAATAGTATGTGCTAAAATCCCTTATGTGTCTTAAATATTTTTGTGTCAAATATTAAAGGATAGAATCTTTAATTGCTTATTTTGACCAAGTAATTCTCAATGATCGGATTGCATGAAACTTAAGTCCTTTAAATTTGTAATAAAGTGCTAAAATTTTTGGATTAAAATTTATAGTTATACCTGGAAACCCTTTTTAGTTAAGTTATTTGTGGTAACTTAATAAATCGATCTTGTACTTTTCTTTCTTGATTGGATAAGAATTCTATTTCCTTTAATATAATCTTCATTAAGTTATGAATGTCACATAAGTGAATAGCCTATTTGTGGAAAATCTTATTCCCTTTGAATAAGAAAATCTCCTTTCCCAAAATAGTTTAAGTTCAACCTTTAAATTTATGCCTAGGTTGTGATATGAATTAAGCTTTTATTGATCATTCCCTTAGAATGAGTTCTCATTCAAATACAATCATTAAATTTCTAGTGATCTAGGCCACATCTTGTGACTTAGATATTAACAGCTGGTTCTAAAAACTTTGACATAAGCTATAGAATATGACCTATGATTATAGCTTTAATCCTTATTAATCTTCCTAGCACTTATCCATATGGATAAGTGAGTTCTTTGTTGTTACCAAGTCAAAGCTTATGAATTGTGTTAATAGCAATTTCTCTTAAATTTTGAGTGTTAAGTCATCATGTGTGACTTAATGACCCAAGTTCTCCTTAACTTTGAGGCTATATATCTTAAATGGATATTGATCATATTTTCCCTAATAGTGCCATTTAGTAAGAGATGAATATCTCTTTATTAATTCAAAACTAGTATGGACTAATTCATACAGTTAGCCCATCCTAAATCTTATCCTTAGGTAGAAATTATTAGTCAATCCATTTAAATTCATTATTAGACTTAGATTCTAATGAAAGATCTTTGTCCAATTCCTAAAATCTAATAGAATAAGTAATCAAAGAATGATAATTATTTAATGCCAAATCTTTATATTTTAAATTCATTAAATTAGAATCATTATTATGCTTTAATTCTTATTAAGCCTTATATTGGCCTAACTAATTTACTTAATCTTTCTTAAGTGACTTAAGTATAAAATATTTAGGATCTTTAATCCTTATAATATCCTATATTTAGTGTGTGATGTTGTGGCGCCCCACCCCTTAAACTGCAGGATTAAGCTAACGGATGACATGTCACTTTGGCTAACCCTTCATTTATCATTGGGTTAGAATGAAATCTCCAATCCACCTAATAAGGGAAAGAGTAAGCACAAAATCTAATAACAATCACTATCTAAGTAAAACATGCAGAGTGCGGAAGCTAATTTAAAATGAGAAATATCTAACTATCACAGTACAAATATAATGAAATATAACTCAGAATAAAAGCATATAATAATCCAAACACGCAGTCATAGTATCTGTATTATTACATCATTTTAAAGTTTAAGAATAAATATAAAAATACGCCCATCCTCACATATAAAAACTAAATGTCTTCTGGTCTCAGATGCTGCACCTCCTCTAAGTAGGGCTCCTCCTTAGGTACAGGATCCTCAAGCTGTTCTATACCTAATATTGTCAGTTTCACAATGTAGGGTCCTAACAAAAAAAGAGAAAATCTTGTCTTAGATAATTGTCTAAGTACATTTTATACTGATATATTTTTATGTATTTTATAATATCACCACTTTACAATTTCTAAGCAACAATACATCAAAAATAAGAGCAACTAGCAATACAATAAGAAAAAGGAAAAGCTATAAACAACATTTATAACTTAAGCAAAATGGGAGGCTAAGACATACCTCAAATATTGTGGCGCCCTGCACCCTTAATCTGCCAAAAGATCAGGTTAAGGGTGGGGTGTCACTCTAGCTAACCCCTCACTTACCATTGGATCAGGATAGACTCCACAATCCATCTGATTAGGGAATGATTAATATATAATCAATCTAACAGTCACTATATAAGTAAATATACAGAGTGCGGAAGCGATTTAAGGAAATATAAACCATCCAAGCATCACAGTGTAAATATCAAATAAAACTCAGAATATATAAGCATACAATCCAAATACACAGTCAATGGTACCTGTATTATACATCATTTAAAAAATTCAAATATAATAGAATGTAAACCACTCATCCTCACTCGAAGTATAAGGGAATTAGATGGCAGCTTCTTCCACGGGCTCCTCCTCTGGGTATGGCTCCACTCCTAACTCCTGCTTATCTAACTGAAGGGGATCTGCCATTGTTGGTTTCATAATGTAGGGCCCCAACCAAAAAAAAAAATCTGGTTAGATAATTGTCTAAGTACATTTTAAGCTGATTATTATAAAGGTTATATAATATCACCATTTTACTACCTCTAAGCAATAATGTGTATAAAGGAGCAGTAAGCAATATAAAAGAAGAGGGAAAGCTATAAATCATCATTTATAACTTAAGCAAAGAAAATGAAAGAGGCTGAGACATACCTCGCATACAAACTAAACAAGGAAGGGCATATAAATATATATATCTAAACAAGTGCTGTAAGAAAAGTTCTACACCCTAAATATGCTGGTGATCAACAGAAAATATGCTAATTAAAATAAGTTAACTCAGCAGTGGTACATATAAATAACAGCAAGATTATAACATCCTAAATATATATAAAAGCAGTACAAGGAAAATAGCTGATTGAATAAGAATACTAAAAAGTAAACAACAATAACTACATATAAAACTATATGTGTACAATCTGCCATACAGAAAAGAGCTACATTAGCTCGCCAAAAAGGGCTGAAGATCTTAGCACCAGTACCGCTAGGGCAGTTCCTAGCATGATACGGCTAAGGCAACAACAGTCAACGTAAAAGGCCCTAATACAGTATGGCTAGGGCGGTTCCTAGCACGATACGGTTAGGTCACCAACAGTTATATCCGAAAGATCTTAGCACCAGTACGGCTAGGGCGGTTCCTAGTATGATACGGCTAGGGCAACAATCGGTATGAGAAAAGGAATACTGAGAGGCTCAAATACATCAAATCATTATCTTCTCATTAATTACTTTAATATTTTCACAATAAATCTAGGGAGTCTCCATATTTTTCTAACATTTTATTCGTGCATCAAATGTCTTATATGATATGCTCAAGGAAATATGGCACAAAAATCAAGGAATACGTAAGCAACAAAGTATCAAACAGAAGCAATGGACTCTACTAACATGGTGATATCATTTGTTTTCTACTTAACCATTCTAACTATTCCAAGTTACACAAGTTCAAGATCACCATTTTCCTACTATCAAGTGTAACTCAAAAATTCATCCTTATAAGTTAAAAATGATTAGAACTGATCAGGTTCTAATCTAGTTCAATCAGATAGGCGACTACGAGTTAAATCAAATAAATTATACGTCCTAATTTTGTGAATTTAGACGTTCTAACTAAGATCTGATCAAGATCTTCTAAACCTATGGATTATGGATTAAACACTATGAGATTTAGGTTTAATCACATAATCCAAAGAGGATAAGACCTAAGTTTTAGGTTTTATTCTATAAGTGATATACTAGTAAGGCAAATCCTATTAAGTAATCAAACTTAATAGGATGAATCTCCTATCATAAATCTAAAGTTAAAAAACAAAATAATCAGAATGAGTTGTAAAATAAAAGAAAGTCTAGAAACTAATAAAACTAAGGTTTCACCCATTAAGTAACCCATTTACCTAATGAGTGAACTTTAATCTATGATCTAGTCATAGCCTCAGGAAAGATCCTTAAGGTGTAGTGCTTAAGACTTAACAGAAATTATTGGAATCTAACTTAAAGATTGATTTCACTCACTTGATTGATACTAAGAAGATTATAATATTAGTTTTAGTGTTCTTGAATGTTATCTAAAGGGTAGGGGCACTTAACCCAATCTTAGAGCAAAATGACCATTTTGCCCCTACTTTAAGGGTCAAAAAGTCAACTTTTGATTTAGGGGTCAGATTTGATTTCTCTTAATTCTAACTAATTCCTTACTGTCTAACTTGAAGATTGACAGTAAGTACACCTAAATCGGGCGAGAAACGGTCAAGTTATGACTAAAATAAGGTTAGAGGTAATTTGGTCATTTGCCTAAATTTTTAGGGTTCAAATCATAAATATTATTTCAGTATGTTGATGATATTAGAATTCTAGGTTAGATAGCTTCTTGAATTTTTGAATTTGGAGTTGATTTGACAAGTTATAGTCATTTGAATTCCAAGAGCAATTTAGTCATTTTATACTAAAGTCAACTCTAAGTTTTAGGGTTGACTTTTCATCCTGATGCCCAAATGGGAAAACTAATACTACTACGGTGATGGGGCCGCTCTCCTGAGCATTTTAAGACCCATATTGACAATATTTCGATATCCGTGTAAAAAGTTATGTGATCCTAAATAGGTCCTAAAATGCTACCTCATTATACGTACCCCGAAATAAATTTTTACATTACATTATTTGATTCCTTATATTTTTCTGAGTATTTTAAGATATATATTGACTATATTTGGATCATCCTATAAAAAGTTATTAAACTTTAAGATTTACAATTCAAAAATATAATTTATATTAATTTACTATTCATTTATTCAATTTAAATGATTTTACTGTTCCTTCATAAAGTTTATTTATATGGTTTCTGAATTTATTAATCTTCAATTAATCTGTAATTAATTAAGCTTAATTATTAATTAACATTAATTAATCTATTAATTAATTAATTACATTATATTTAATATTATTTTACTATTAGGATTAGGATTAATTACTGTTTTAATCATTAATTAATTAACTGTTTAATCATATTATTATTTGATTAAGATTAAGATTTATTTATCCTACTGTTTGAATCTAGATTAAAGAGTTAATTAATATACTTAACTGTGCGTAATATTAAAATGTTTAATTAATCATCACTAATACTTTGTTAATCCCTGATTATTTAATCTAACTGTAATTAATTAAATGCTAAAGTATAAATATATATATATATATATTAAAATTTATCTAATCATTTACTGCAGGATTTGACCAGGGCAGGCCCCACTGCCACGCGGTGAGCGCAGACAGGTCGCAGGCCTGCACGTGGGCCCCACGTGCGCGCGCCGGGCGAACCGGCTTGGCCCGCATGTGGGTCCCACCCTCGCGCGACGCGCCCCGAAGGGACGCGGGTCGGGCTCGGGCCGATCCGGTCCGACCCGAAGGCGCGGCCTTTCGCCTTCTTCGCCCCGTCCCGAGCCGAGGAGGGCTAGGGCGCGGCTTTTGCCGGCCCTGCCGGCGGCGAACCGGCTTGGCCCGCATGGCAAGAGGTCGATCTCGACGAGGCCTACCCAACGGCAGCTGATCCAGCGCACGAGGTGACCTATTTAGCCCGCAATCATGAATCCTAGCAACGGACCTACGGACGCTCGCGGCCGTTTGACGCGTCTTCGATCGGTCTGATTATCGAGTGATGATCAATTACATGCAATTAGGTAGATAGCAATTATCTAAAGGAGTTCTTGAGGAGGGAGGGGGTACCTGACTGGCTCGAGGTCGAAGGACCGGCGGATTAGGGAGGTGCTAGGGTTCGGCAAGGATCGCCCCGAACTCTTGAATGCCTGGCTCGTGCAAAGTGGCGAGCCCCGAGCACAGCAGGAGCCTCAAGGAGGGGTATGGCGGACGAGTATTTTGATTCCTCGATTTCCAGGGTATTTTTATTATTAAAATATTCGTCGACATTTTGACGACTTTCGATCGACACGAAAACTTCACCCCTAGCTAATTTGGGGTCAATGAGCGCGATGGCAAAGTTCGTTTTTCGATCGGAGGTCAATTTAAATAGTTCAATTTTTTAGGGTTTCTGGATTTCCGAAATCAGGATTCGATCAATTTGACTGATTTGGACTAGGTCTCAGAGGTTGACTCTAATTGACCTAATTAGCACTTATAATTGTGTTTAAGACTTAAGGTTAGTCCTAATCAACTACGATAATAACTCGGGTTTTTACAAATATAAACTTAAACATGGTAGACATATATAAACGACTAAGCAAGTGCTGAAAAAAAATACTGCATCTTAAACATGCTGGTGATCAAAAGAAATATGCAGATTAAATAACTTTAACTCAGTAATGACACATAGAATAGCAGCAAAATTCTAATATCCTAGTATATATAAGCAGAACAAAGGAATATCTGACTGAATAAAAATACTAAAAAGTAAGTCAAATATTAAAACTGTATATGCAACTCTGTGTACTAACTATTATATCAGAAGAATTGATCAATCTGACCCATACATATATACATCCATTCCCATAGCCTTTCTAGGCTAGAGCAACATATCTTAATAATATTGTATAACTTAAGAGGTAGGCAATACTATGCAATATCTTTTAATTATTTTACTTTGTTTATGAGGACACATTCAGAAACAGCTGAGGAGTCAAGCACATCTACAAGACTAAACGGGTTCCATACTAAATACACACTCCTCAATGAGTAATGTTAAGCCTCCTTATTACTCTTTACCCCTGTCCATTGGGGTAAATGTGCACCAGAATCCTCTTAGAAACTGAACCAAAAGGTAACTGTTATCCTAATTATTCTAAATTTTTTATTTTATGCACAAAGTTCTCTTATATGATATGTTCAAGGAAGTAAGCATAAAAGCAAAGAATGCGTAGCAATAAAATAAATCAAGTAAGCAAGGGACTCTACTAATATGGTGATATCATTTATTTTCTAATTATCAATTATAACTATTCCAAATTACACAAGTTCATGATCACTGTTTTTCTACTATCGAGTGTAACTTAGAAACTTGTTTTTATGAGTTACAAAATATTAGGACTAGCTAGGTCCTAATATGCTTAATCAAAGTTGACTATAAGAGTTAAACAATAAATCATCACAACCTACTTAATGATTTTAGACGTTCTATACTAAGTTCTAATAAAAAACTACTAAATTAAAGATTATAGATTAAACACTATGAGGTTGTGTGGGGCCCCCGTACTGGAAATAAAGAAGTACGGTGCTCCAACTGTGGCAAATCCCTAACTTAAGTAAAGTTAGGCGGACCCAACCTGCCTTAAGTCAAGGGCTTGTCACCAAGTATTATAACGTTCATCAATATAAATATCAAAGTGGCGGAAGCAGTACAACATAGAGTAACATCCACAAGCATACATAGTAGGGAAGAGAAAATACAATAAAGTAACTCATCACAATACAGAAAGTAGAGTACATCCAGAAAGTTAATTATTACAAACTGAAATGAATAACTGAAAAATGAAAGACTCTCGTCCTCACTGAAGTAAACAATGCAAAACTATCTAAACAGCAGCTGGAAGGTCCTCCTCCTGAACTGGCTCCTCCTCTGCGATACTGCCCATGAACACGTCCGAATCTGACATTTGTTGGTATCACAAATGCTAGGGCCACAACCAACAAAATAAAAAGGTTACAGTTAGGCAATTTGTAATGACCCGGGTTGTTACCTTAGTCAATTATGACTAATCCTAAGTCTTAAAACTAATCTTAAGTGCTAATTATATCAATTGCAGTCAACCTCTAAGACCTAATCCAAATCAGGAGTCAAACGGATCGAATCCCGATTTCTAAAAATTCAGAAACCCTAAAAGTTGACCTATTTAAATTGACCTCCGATCGAAAAACAGACTTCATCGATGTGCTCATTGACCCCAAATTAGCTAGGGGTGAAGTTTTCGTGTCAATTGGAAGTCGCCGAAATTTCGACGAATATTTTAATATTATTTTAAATGCCCCGAAAATCGAGATATCAAAATACTTGTCGGATCAAAAATCTAACATCGCCATTGCGTTCATCACCCCTCAATTAGCTAAGGGTAAATATTTGGAATTTTTTTTATATATATTTTATTTAATTATTTATTAGCTAAAATAGAGAATTAAAATAAGATTTTTTTTTTTATTATTCTTTATTCTTTTCCCTTATCGGGTCGGATCCCATTGCTTTTCAGATTCGACCCGATAGCGCGCGATCCGCGAACCGCGGATCGGATCGATCCAGTCCGTCCAAACCGGGCGCGATCGAATGGCTGGTAGCCGTCTCCCTCGTTGGGATCGCCCGCGAGCCAGAACCGCCCCGCCGCCGAGACCGCCCAACCGCGGCCTCCTGGGGCTCGCAAGCTCCGCTGGTACGCTATTAAGGACCCCTCCGTGCTTCTAGGCTCGCGAATTCGCGCGTTCGAGACCCTGCCGAGCCCCTGTGAACCACATTCCTCCCGGACCGTCAGACTTCAGGTGCGTAGATCTCTCGATCCCCTTATCCATTCAATGCTTTCTTAGTTTGCATGTCTATTCCATGGTTTTGATTGTCGTTCGAGCGGAGTCGATCGTCGATTAAGCCATTTGATCGAAGCAATTTGGCGATCCCTATACAGTTCTTACCGTTAGGATAGTCCCGACCGAACCCTAGTAGCTAGGTCGGGCCTTTCCTCGCCGTCCCGTGCCCCTCTGCCGCCGGTTCAAGTTCCGTCGGGTATGTCTCGCCGAGACCCACCCTCGGCCGTGCGGGCCGAACCACCCAGTCGCCGGGATGGCCGCCGTCTCGCGTGCCCTAGGCGCGCCGTTCGGGACGAGGGCGAGAGACCTCGGGTCGGGTCGGGTCATTCGCCCGACCCGCGCCCGCACAAGCGGGCCGCGTGCGCCTCAGAAGCCGAGGCCGTGGACCCCACGCATCGTTCGGCTGACGCAAGTGGGTCCCGTCTGCAGTCCTGTGTCCAGTAAGACGCCACCACCTGTCCCCGCTGGGCCCCGCGTGTAGATCCGCATCCAATGAGCGCATGCCACATGGCATAGTGGCCCGCTTATAATTAGTAGTTATAATTAGTATAGATCAGATTAGTATTAGTTAAATTGTTAGGATTAGAATTATACTAAGAGCCTGTTAATTAGTTAATTAGATAAATCATAATTAGTATTAATTATTGATTAGGGTCTTAATGATAAGTATTGAATAGACTAATAATAATTAAGTAAATATGTATAAATTAAATTGATAATAAGATTAAGGATTATTAAATTAAATATAATTAATTAGTTAAAAGATACAAAAACTTTAGGATATTATTAATATGATAAAATATTAATTAATAATTAATATTAATTAATAAAAGTTAAGATTATTAAATATAGAAATAAGTATATATATATATCCTAACTTTAAAATACAAATATACAGATATATTAAACAGACTTTAGATTATAAATATATGTATATAGAAACATAAACTTTAAGTTACATAAATAGTTATATATATATATATATATATATATAAAAAGAGAACTTTAAGATATAATTAAATTATTTAAAATAATAGATTAATTATTAACATTAATAATTACAGATAAATTAATTAATTAATAATTATAGAAGATTTAATTATAACTTTAGAAATGAATAGTAAATAATACAAATTATATTTTTGAATAGTAAAACTTAAAAGTTTAATAACTTTTCGTAGGATGATCCAAATATAGCAAATATGGGTCTTAAAATACTCAGAAAAATGTGATGATTCAAATAACGTAATGTAAAAATTTATTTCGGGGTACGTATAACGAAGTAGCATTTTATGACCTTTTTAGAGCCTCATAACTTTTTACCCAGTTATCAAAATATAGTCAATATGAGTCTTAAAATGCTCATGAGAGCGGCCACATCACCGTAGTAGTATTAGTTTTCCCATTCAGACATCAGGACAAAAAGTCAACCCTAGAATCATCGGTGAAAATGACCAAAATACCCCTAGACTTCAAATAGCCATAACTTAGTCAAATCAACTCCAAATTGGAAAAATCAAGATGCTAACCAGCCTAGAATTTCAATATCATTAATATAATAAAATAATCTTTAGAATCTGAACTTTAAAAATTTAGAAAATGACTAAAATACTCCCAACCTTAGTTAGGTCATAACCTGACAATTTGAGGTCTAAATTGGGTCTACTCCCTACCAACATACTCAGTACATTATAGGGAAGCTATAGAAACTGAGTTTGCTAAAATTGGACTTCAAACGGAAAAGTTCGATTTTTGTCACCTGTTGATCGACTCGAGATTACCAAATTGCCCTTCAAACTTAATACGTACATAACTTAGTCAATTGACCTCAAAATACACTGTTCTTAGACTCTATGGAATCCTTAAATAGTAACCTATATTAAACTGTATAAAAACTTAGTTTTTAGTAGAGTGAAAATTATTTAAATGCCCTTAAGTCAAAAATATTAGTTTGAACCTGTAGGACCCGTTTCTCATTCGAATTGGACAAACCTACTGTCTATCCTCAAGTTAGACAGTAAGAAATCATATGGAAAAGAGAAACTCTAATTTGGGTACTTAAATCAAAAGTTGGCTTTTCGGACCCTTAAGTAGGGGCAAAATGGTGAGTTGCAAAAAAAAAAAAAATAGACATCCTTAGCCTTTAACTAGTCTTTTAAAACACTAAAACTAACTTTATAATCATATTAGTGATATTTAAATAAGTAAAATCAATAGTTAGGTCAGATTCTAGAACTTTTCTTAAGTATTTAACACTACACCTTAAGGACCCTTCCTGAGACTAGGACTATATCATAGGGTTGATTTTATTCATTAAAAATGGGGTTTTTCAATGAATGAATCCTTGGTTTTAGTAATTTCTAAAATTTTTAACTTATTTTGATTATTTTATCTTTTAACCTTAGATCTAAGATATGAGATTCATCCTATTAAGTTTAATTACTGAATATGATTGGCCTAGACTATTAGATCACTATTAGAATAAAACTTAGATATTAGGTCTTATCCTTTGAGATTATGTGATTAAGCCCAACCTCATGGTATTTAATCCATAATCTATAGTTTAGAAGTTTTTAGTTAGAACGTCTAAAATTATCAAATATGTCGTAATGATTTGTTACTCAATTTTTATAGCCGACTTTGATTTGGTATATTAGGACCTAGCTAATCCTAATATTTTGTAACTTATAAAGACGATTTTCCAAGTTACACTTGGTATGTGAGAAAATGGTGATCTTGAACTTGTGTGATTTGGAATAGTTAGAACGAATAATAGATAATAGATGATATCACCATATTAGTAGAGTTCCTTGCTTATTTTGATACTTTGTGCTACGCATTCCTTGTATATTTGAGCTTACTTTCTTGGACATTTCATATAAGATAATTTGGTGCATGAAAATGAAAACTTAGAATAATAGGATAACAGTTGCCTTTGGGTCCGGTTTATGGTGATTATGGTGCACATTTGCCCCGATAGATAGGGGTAAGGTGAGATCAGGATGCCTAACATTCTCATTGAAGAGAGTGTGTTAGGCTTGGGACCCGTATAGTCTTGCAGACGTGCTTGACTCCTCAGTTGTTTCTAACAGTTGTCCATCAAAACAAAAGTAAAATAACTAAAATATGTTGCATAAGTATTGTCTGCCTCTTCAGTCATGCAGTATGTTCAGTATGTTTGCAGATTGAGATGTATATATATATATATATATCACTGCTGAGATTTATTATTATAATTTGTATATTTCATTTGATCACCAGCATGTATTAGGATGTAGTATTTTCTTTCAACACATGTTTAGTTACTTATATTATATGCCTTACCTTATTTACCTGGCTTTGGAGGCATGTCTTAGCCTCCTTTGTTTAAGTTATAAATGCTATTTATAACTGTTCTTCTCTCTTATTGTATTGCTAGTCGCTCCCTGATATATCGTTACTTAGAAAAATTGTGTAAAGTGGTGATATTAAAAATATATAAAAATGTATCAGCCTAAAATGTACTTAGACAAATTGTCTAACTAGATTTTCTCTTTTTTTTGGTTGAGGCCCTACATTATGAAACCGACAATGGCAGGCATATAGTAGATAGAGGATCCAGCACTTGAGGAGGAGCTATTTATAGAGTAGGAGCAGCAGCTCGTACCAGAGCATATCTAGTCTTTAGAGTTATTGTGAGGATGAGTTCTTTGGCATTTACTTTTATTTAAATTTTAAATGTTGTAATAATTCAGGTACTCTTGACTGTGCATTTGGATTTATATGCTTATATTCTGAGTTATATTTTGCACTTATGTTATATTGTGATGCTTAGATGTCATTTATTGCTTCCGCACTATGTACTTTATAGTGACTATTAGATTGATTATGTGTTAATCCTTCCCTAATCAGGTGGATTATGGAGTTATTCCTAATCTAGTGGTAAGTGAAGGGTTAGCCAGAGTGACACTCCACCCTTAACCTAATCCTTGGTGGATTAAGGGTGCGGGGTGCCACACAATTGTCTTAGGCTATTTTAATGAACTGGATATTTAAAGATATCACATCTTAATTTAACTACGCATGCAAGCAGTAAATGTGCAACAAGCTGTGAAAGAAATGGAATAAACCCTCCATTTATAGCAAGCAACAGGTATGTGATATAACATACAAAACACTAAATAAGCAAGGCGAGGCTAAAAGCAAAAATAACCGCAACTACTGAATAAATGTACTCCTAACATGATTATGATCGAAGTAAAATATGCTGAGTATAAACGAATATAAGTACTGAACATGATAAAATTCTAGTATCCTAAACATGTCATTTATACATATATATAAGCCATAAGGTTTACATACAACATGCAGATTAATATGAAAAAGAAAGGCCACTGAGACATATGGCAAAAGCAAAGTAATATATGAAATATAAGGCCACTGAGATATGTGGCAAAAGTAAGGCAATATATGAAATATAAGGCCATTGAAGCATGTGGCAAAGTAAAAATAAAACAATACTGGACAATCAAGCTAAGATAGCAATAAGCCTAGGACATAGAGCTGCCATACCAGTCAATAGGCCATACAGGGCCTCCAATATCCATCAATCAATCCCCAGCCTAGCCATCCAAATATGCTAGGTCTGAGTCCAGTCTATACAATACTACTACTGAAGAGGCAGACTAAGCTAGGACATATGCTACTAACTACAAACAAAACAAAACTGAATGATATGCAATTTTAATACTAGCTTAGGATGTATCATCCATATCCTAAGTTTTTCCTATTATGCACAAGGAATAAGGCTCAAGATCCAAGGTATGCAACACAATCTAGTCAAAGTGAGCAAGTATGAAGACCCACTTAAGTAGTAATAAGTGAAACTCTTAAACATCGAGGCGCTTTTTCAGATAACGGTGGAGTTCTTGATAAGAACTCCAAAGTTAAGCGTGCTCAGGTGGGAGCACTCCCAGGATGGTGACCTGCTGGGAAGTTATCTTTTGAGGGCAAAACCGTGAGGCCTTTCTGGCCAAAGCGGACAATACCTTGGTGCTTAAGAGTTTAGGCTATTACAAATGGTATCAGAGCAAACTATAGGGTGTCAAATAGGAGCTAAGTGACATACAGGGCAAAGTACCACTTCATGTGAGCAGCCTCTTGAACCCATGATGGTTAAGGTGCTACATGCTTGTGGGTACCTCTTGCGCCTGTAGGGGTCACCTCTAGTCCTATCTACCCAATGGATGGTTCTTGGATCTGTGTGTGGATACTAACGAGGACATTAGTTACTTAAGTTAGGGAGATTGTGAAGACCCACTTAAGTAGTAATAAGTAAAACTCTTAAACATCGAGGCACCTTTTCAGATAACAGTGGAGTTCTTGATAAAAACTCCAAAGTTAAGCATGCTCAGGTAGGAGCACTCCTAGGATGGGTGACCTGCTGGGAAGCCCTCTTCTGAGGGCAAAATTGTGAGGCATTTCTAGCTAAAGCGGACAATACCTTTGTGCTTAAGAGTTTAGGCTGTTACAGCAAGAGACTCAATCTAGACTTATGTGATATCTGTTATGATCTAATTACCAAATCTAACTACTTTGAGAATGTACAAGCTTAGGATCTCCAATATCCAGCTATCGAGTAGAATCTCAGATTTACGTCTTTAAAGTTAAATATTAGAACTTAACAAGTTCTAATCCAAAATCATGCGACGACTATATAGTTTAAGTAAGCAATTCAACGACCTAATTTTATGAATATTTTACTCTCTTACCCAAACTTGATTAAATAAATCAAGATTTAAGAATTTAGAATTTAAACCCTATGTTGAGTTCAAATCCCAAATCCTAGGTGTTATTTTAAATAGGATCTAGGTTTCTCACTTATTACCTAATTTGAAGGTAAAGAATCCTATAAGTTGAAAGATTCAGGAACTATGATTTTAGTGAAAGGCTATTCTACTGATTATAAAATAAAATAATCAATTAAGAACTTGAGAATCTAAGATCTATATTCAATCTTTAAGATAATTTCATTATCTTATTGATTGAATCATCTTATACCCACATGGAAGGTTTCAAAAGATTTAAATAATCAATCATTAAAGAATTTCAATTGGAAGTGGTTGATTCAAATTGAAGATCTAAGTCTAAGATCTAAGATCTAAAGATCTGAAGTTTGATTACTTTAGACTTTTAATTAGAGTTTTGACTTAAGAGTTTCCATTTGTGATTCTCTTTAGAATCTAAGTTCATAATTAACTATAAAGAGCTTATTAAGGTTAAAATTGACAATTCCAAGTATTAGATTAACACTGAACCCATATTGACCTTCTTAGATTACTTAAGATCTGAGGATCTAAGTTTTGATCACTCTAGATCTTAAGCTAAGAATTTTACTTAGACATTTCCAATTTCTTTTCTTTAATACTTAATTCTTAAGTTGTCTTAACTGAACTCATTAATGAGATAACTGACCATTTCAATTATTAATTTAATAAGTTTAAGGTCAAATGATCTTTATAAGGAATGCTTTAAGATTTCTTGGATTAAGGATCACATTATCACTATCCTTGTTCTAGGACTTCAGACAACATTTCCAATCTATTTTATAGTGGTTTGCTGAAATTTTCAATCCTTAAGGAATATTAAATCACATTTTGGTCAAATGACCAAAATGCCACTCTTAAGGCCAAAATTAGGATTTTAGGGTTTAACTATCCAAATTTGCTCTACTCTATTTTAATGTATTTCATATTGCTTAATGAAGTGGGAAATACCCTTAATTTAGGTTTTGATGACCTAAATGATCTTAATTAGCATTAATCACTTAATTAAGCCACTTATGGTGATTAGTGATATTAAGATACTTTAGGGCAATCCAACCTTACACTTAAGTTATACTAGGTCTAATATAATATTAAAAACCATCCCCACCCAAATCAGAGGCTTAATTAGGGTTTAATTCACTAATCCTTGATTAGGGTGATTAAGGAGTGATTAAGAAAATTAATTATCCAAAATTAATTTTAAGGGTCTGGAATTGTTCCTTAGGGTACAAGGAGCAATCAGAGCCCTTACTCTCATAAATTGGATATTTAGATGATTTTATATGATTTATTTAAGAATAGAGAAGGTTTGGCCAATATTTTTAAATCCAACCATTAGATCTGAGATTTTATTTTATATTCAGATTCTCTGAATTTTTTTGATTCAAATGGTATATTGGATCATACCATTTGGATCTGTATAGCTAAAGTTATTTAATTAATTTATTCTGAATGTTTATTTAAATTAAAACTATAAGGTTTAATAAATTAAATTCGCAACCATTAAAAATGTTATCCATAATTATTAATTAGGTGCGGCCCAAAATCAGAACTGCGCGGGTCGCGGGGCAGCCCAGCCCAGAACCCGCGACTTCGTCTTCTTCCTCTCGACGGGTCCCGAGCCCGTCGAATTTCAAAGTTGAAATTCTCGGTGCTCCGATGACGGCAGGGGCTCAAATCAATTCCTACACGTTCCTTGAGTCAAGACGCGTCGATTGGACCAAGAACCCCCATCTGGATCCCTCTGGATCGATGGGGTGCTACTCGGCCGAGATGCCTTCGATACAGCCGTCTCAGGCCATCTATGAGGGTGAAATTCTCCTCATAGAGAACTCGATTTGACTGAGTTTTGATCCCTACACGTTCAGGGAGACTAGATGCGTCGAACCCCCAACCTATCTTAACCTGAGGCGCAGCCAATCGTTGGGTCCTTACTCGGACTCAGCCATTGGCTCGGTGGCTAGCTCAATCGATCGATACGATCGATTCGAGCTAGCTTAGCCCTAAGTGACAATCACAGAGGGTTCCCTAGGTGGTTAAGGTAACCTAGACGGCATCCAGAGCTCATTCAGAAGGCAGGAACGAAATCGAGCCTAAGGAATTTTAATGGGGAAGAGGTTGTACCTGAAGTCGAGCTATAGACTTAGTCGAGGGGAATTGAGGTGCTCCTGAGCTTCCCGGAGGCTAGATGAGGGTGCACAGGGGGTCTGAACTCCAGACGGGCCCTCTATCAGCGTTATAAGCTCTGGAATTTTAGAAAACTCGCCGAGGAAGACTGGACTCCAGCAGAGCTTCAGCCAACCGATTGGGGGATTCTCAGTGAGCAAAAGGATTCACTGAGAGTTCCCAGAGGTATTTATATTCTTTAGGGATGGACACCAGGGCTTGGGCTAGGAAGATTGGCTCGACCCGAGGGTTTCCCTCAACTTCCCTATTTGGGGTGGACCGGGCTTCGGGCTTGGCTGTGATTGCTCGGGAGGCAAGGGTAAGGCCACAACAGTTTTCCTGATGTGGCACGAGAGTGGCAGACCGGCTGGAGGACGTGGCAGTACGGAGAAGATTCAGCTGTCGGGCGCGAGCTGGGGGAATGAGACGATCCACAGTAGCAGGAGTTGCCGGAGCCATCTGATGGATCGTTGGTTGACGCAGAATGGCCCAGATCTTCCGACATCTAACGGACGATCAAGGATAAAAGATCAGCCGTTGGATCCCATCGGGGAATCTAACGGTTGATCGAAGGTATTTACGGCGAATTGCTTAAATGCCGTTGGATCAGGATCTTGAAACCGCGGAACGACGGAGATTAGATGGATTCATCCAACGGTATGGGCCGTTGGATCAAGACCGCGGAACGGACGGCCCCGATGGCGCCCGCGGTTTGGGAAGGAGCCGATCGTTGGAGATGGGTAGATTTGCAATTAGGAATTGTCTAAAACCCTAATTTGCAATTAAACCAATTTAAATTAAATCCAAAATGTGACTAAATGACCTCTAAAAATTCCCAAAATTTCACCCTTAGCTGATTTGGGGGTGGGGAACCCAAAAATGAAATCAGATTTCAATTTGGAGATCAAAATAATTTAGGCATTTTTCAGGGCTTAAAAAAATAGCCAAAAATATCAAATTTTCTAATTTAGCTCTGGTTGATTTCAAACTTATAGATTTAGGTTTAAATGACCTATTGAATCCAATGGAATTAAAATCAAACTTTGGTTTAGCTTAATTAATATAGTTTTAGCTAAGGTAACAACCTATGATTGTTACAGGTTGGGCTTAATCACATAATCCAAAGGATAATACATAAGATCTAAGCTTAATTTTAATAGTGATCTAATAATTAAAGTCAATCCTATTAAGTAATCAAACTTAATATGATGAATCTCCTATCTTAATTCTAAGGTTAAAAGAAAAAATAATCAAAATAAGTTGAAAAATTCTAGAAATTAATAAAACTAAGGTTTCACTCATCGAGTAACCCATTTACTCAATGAATAAACTTTAACCTGTGATCTAGTTATAGTTTTAGGAATAGTCCTTATGTGACATGTAAAGATCCTAAGAAAAGACTTAGAAAGATTTTCAAGTATTTGACGAATTGACCTAAATATTGATTTTTACTCACTTAAATGATTATAACATAGTTATAATGTTAATTTTAGTATTTTAAAAGACTAATTAAGGGTTAAGGGTGTTTATCCTAAATTTTGGGCAAAATGACCATTTTGCCCCTACTTAAGGTCCAAAAAGTCAACTTTTGATTTAAGAGTCCAAACTGAGATTTATTGGTTTTAAATAAGTCCTTACTATCTAACTTGAAGATAGACAGTAAATACGTCTAATTTGGACCTCAAACGGTAAAGTAATGACCTAACTAATGATATGGATATTTTGGTCATTTTTTAAATTGTTAGGATTCAGATTTTAAATATTATTTTAGTTTATTGATGACATTAATATTCTAAACTAGTTAGCATCTTGAATTTTTGAATTTGGAGTTGAATTGACCAAGTTATGGCCATTTGAATTTTAGGAGGAATTTTAGTTAATTTTCCCTAAAGTCAACTGTGAGGTCTAGGATTGACTTTTTATCCTGATGTTCAAATAAGAAAACTAATACTATTGCAGTGATGGGGACATTCTCCTGCATATTTTAAAACCCATATTGATTATATTTGATTAACTAGGTCAAAAGTTATGAGGTCCTAAATAGGTCATAAAATGCTACATTGTTATGCGTAACCTGAAATTAATTTTTATATTATGTCATTTGATTCCTTTTATTTTTCTAAGTAAAATGAGACCTATATTGGCTATATTTGGATCATCCTACAAAAAGTTATTAAACTTTTAAGATTTATTATTCAAAAATATAATTTATATTATTTTACTATTTATTTATTCAATTTGTATTAATTTACTATTAATTTCTAAAATTAGAAATATATATTTTCTGTAATTATTAATCTGTTAATTAATCTGTAATTAATTAATATTTAATTATTAATTAATTATAATATTATTATTATTACTATTTAATTATAATTAAGTTAATTATTATTTAAATTATCTTAATTATTTGCTAATATTTAATTAGAAATAATTAATTATAGTTTTACTGTTTAATATTAATTAATTATTCTAATTACTATTAATATTTAATTAACATTAAAATAATCCTAATTATTCTCTAATTATTAATTATAGTTAATTATATAAGGTTACTATTTAAAGGTCATTAATCACTAATTATAATTAATTATCTGCTAACTGTAATTAATTACTAACTAATAGTAATTAATTAATTTAAATAACTGTCTGAAATTGATAATGGGCCCACGACTGCCACGTGGCGTTATATGATTGGACATTGGTGCCGTGGCGGGTCCCACAGCTGATGCTCGGTCGGGCGGTGGGCCCCATCGGTGACACGTGGCAACGCCTGATTAGGCGCTGCTCTGCGTGTGGGCCCACGACTGCCACGCGTCGAGCCCGGGGTGCCACGTGGCGCTATGGGCCCCATAGGGGGAGCCGAAGAGTCGTTGGGCTCTGGTGGTGGGCCCCTACGTGACACGTGGCTACGCCCGGGGTCGCCACGTGGCACTGTGGGCCTCAATGCCGAAGCTGAAAGGCCGCGGTCTTCAGGCGGTGGGTCACATGGGACATGTGGCACGCTTGGAGGGGGGCCACGTGGCACTATGGGCCCCACCTCGGCTTATGCGGACCCAAACTTAGTCGGGTCGGTCTCGGGTCGACCCGGCCGGACTCGGACTTCGTCTTCTACGCAGAGGTTCCCGAAGGCGCCGGGCTAGGGCACGGCTTTTGCCGGTCTTCCCGGCGCCGGACCACCACGGCCCGCTCGGCCGACGGTCGCCCTCGGCGAGGCCTACGCGTCGGCGGGTGGGCCTTCACTGGAGGTGGCCGGAGTCGCCGGCAATGGCGAACCCTAGGTCTAGGGTTACGGGAGTCGGCGAGCCTAACGGTTTCTACTGTATCCAATTTGCTCGATTAGGCGCACTCGGGTTCTATCAAGCTGACCGAACCCGATAGATGTTCAATCGAGGATGAGAAATTGACATGCGAAATTGAAAGTTTGCGAATTTAGTAAGGTTTGGAGGGATTAGGAGTACCGGATCGACGGACGGTTCGCAGATCCGGAGCTCGATCGGGACGCAAACAAACACTGGAATGCACGAAGGTGTCGCGCCTGGGCTCGGGGTAGAGTTATGGAAGCTATGATGGATTGGCCGAGGAGAGGAGGTTGCCGATTGGGCGAGGCGTGCGACGGCCCGCCGCGCGGAGGACGACGGACAGTCTGAGTGTAACAACCCAAGTTGTTACTTGGCTTAATTAAGACTAATTTAAGTCTTAATTAAGGTTCTAAGTCACTAATTAAGTAATTTAGAACTCATCTCTAAAACCTAGGTCAAATCTAAAGTCAACTGAGTCAAAATCAGAAATTCTGGAAAATCCCAAATCCTAGAAAATTAACTTTTTATCTAGACCTCAGATTGAAAATCTGACTTCACCATTACATTCAGAATACCCAAATTAGCTATGGGTGAAATTTTGGAGGCATTTGGAAGTCGTTGGATTTTTGTCGAATATTTTAATAATATTTAAATACATGAAAATTCAAATAAATAAATACTCGTTGAAATGAAAATTCGAGTGTGTCGTTGCGTTCCTCACCCTTCAATTAGGCAGGGGTGATTTATTGAAAAAAAAAAAATTATAATACTATTATTGCTAAATTTTAATTAACAAAAGTTGTATAATTTAATTTAAATAATAAAATAATATTAATTAAGATAACAGCGCCGTCTAACTCCTTCTCCACGCCGTTTTACTTTTATTCGCATGCGCCGTTAATCAGGATGGAGCATCCGTGCCGTCAGATCTTCGGATCGATCAACAGATGGCCGTCGTCCTCGCGTCTCCCGATCGGGACCTCTGCGTGTCGCGCAGACGCAGTGCTCGGCTGCTTGGGTCGCCGCGTGGTCTCTCCGCTGCTTGGGTCGCCGCGTGGTCTCTCCGCCACTTTGGAGTCCCCACTGGTTCCAATTAAATCTTTAACGTGACTTTAGGAATGAAGTTTTGCAAAGACGGAGAACCCTAGTCGCAGAAGGAACCATTTGTTTCAGCTCAAGTTCGCCGACCTTTTATCCTTAAGTACTGACCTGTACCCATCTTCTCCGATTTTACACTTCGGCAATCTCCTCTCTAATTGCTTTAATGATTGTAAATGTTTGGACATCATAGTTGTTTGCACTCAAATTCATTTAGATGCTCAATTTCTGGATCAAATAAAGTACTCTCCTTGTACCTTCATTTTATTTCTAACACTCTGAACTCGAATCTGCAATGGTATTTTAAGCAACATGTAATGCATAAATAACATTCGATATTCAAATTAAGCTTCGCATTTTTTAATTCAAGCAATCAGATGTTTCAAACTTTGTGCATAATCGGGCATTCAAATTCAAATTCATATATCTCAAATTCGATTTGATATTCTATACTACGCAACAATAAAAGTATACATTAAGTAATTAAAGATAGTTAGAATTGAGTCGATCGTCAATTAAGGGATCGAATTATATTCGAAAATATCGGCCTTTCAGAAATTTCTTCCACGATTCTAGGGCATGCTATTATCTCCTTTTAACGGCCGTCCATCTTAGGGTTTATAGGTTCCATCGAAAGGTTAGAGTTGTATTGTTCAAATGGCATACGAACCTCGCCGATGGAAGCTGGATTCGTCGGCTGAAGCTCTGCCCTAGACGCCTGAAGTCCCACGAGCTGTCAAAGAAGACGCTCGGCTTTGTCGAACCGCTGGATCGGTTCTTCGTGCACTACGGTCAAGACTCTGGACCGGTCCTCAAAAATCAAGGTGTGGGTCCCACGCCCGTGCCAAATGTCACCGCTGTCTTCCACGTCAGCCACCTCTCATCTTCTGCAGAGATGACACGTGTCATCTGGTGGACCTGACGTACCTGCAGTAGAATTAAAGACTAATATAGATAAAATTTTAGTTAAATAAAAGTTGTGTATTTAGATTTAATGTAATTAATTAAATCCTAAAATTTAAGGCATTAATAACTCAATGATTATAAGTCCAAATATAGCAAATAAATATACCATTTTGATCAGCAGAAAATAAGGAATATTATGGAATTGTCAAAATTTTATTTAGAGCCAGATTTAACATAGTGACATTTAGGGTCCCTAAAATTAACCCTAAATATTACAAAACTTCAATTAATCATAACTTTGTACCCATTAATCCAAACATACCCAATATGGGTCTTAAAGTGATCAGAAAACCCTAAGGATTAATTTGATAGTATTCACCTTGCTATTTGGATCAGTTTTTGCCTAATCACTTTTAGGACCTAACCCTAAATACCCTAATTAGACCTAGAACTTCAATTGACCGTAACTTGGTCAATTGAGCTCCAAATTTGATGATCCAAATATCAATTTAGATCAGAAAAACCTAATTAATAGTAATCTATAAAAATAATTAGGATCCAACGGTTAGATTTACTAATCACCCTTAATTACTCTAAATATTGATTAGTAAATATTAGCAAATATAGTAATCCAAATTGAGTGATTTAAGTTTCAGAGGACTCCTAGAACCACTAAAAATCTATTTGTGAAGTTTGATTAGTGTTTGAGTGCTTAATTTTGCTAATCACTCACTAATCACCCTAAACCCTAATTAGGTCTTAACTTAGTCAAATTAGGTCCAAATTAAGCCTACCACATGTCATTGTGATCAGTGGACTATTTATAAACCATAGCCACTGATTTTGCTTAATTTGGATACTAATTGGCAAAGTTAGGATTATGACCCATAATTAAGGACCCTTAATCACCCTTAAACCCTAAATCTTGTATTGGCCATAACTTGGCCAATACTTATCAGAATTTAGCAAATTTAGATTCTATGGAAAGCTTAGGTAGTAAAGAACAATAATCTGAAATAAAATTTAACTTTCACTTAGTCAAATTACTAATTTGCCCTTATGAGTCAAATTCACTAATTTGATCTCATATGGCTTAATAATCACCCAAAATTAATTTAGTTGCTGTCTAATCTTACATTAGACAGTAAGAAACACTTTCCAAAAGAAAATTTTAGAATTTAAGTCCTAGATCAAAATTTGATTTTTTGAACCCTTAAGTAGGGGCAAAATGGTCATTTTGCTCAAATTTAGGGTTTAGCCTTTAAAAGCCCTAAATTCAATTTCTAATCATTAGAATCAGAAAATAGAATGATTCATTGTTGAAATTAATCAGATTCAAGTCTAAATTAGATTTTGCTTAAAATCTCAAAATTTGCTCCTTAAGAAAATTTCTAAGTCCTAAGTGAGTGTTCTCCTTCTTTAATCATTCTTAGACCCATCCTTAGGTCTTATAACATTAGTTAGGAGGTGTGTCTTGAGAGATACTCTTAGTATTTAAGAACCTTAATTCCTAAAATTAGGAATAGATCTTAAGTTAGAATTCATCTATTGAGTAAATTGAGTTACTCAATTAGGTGAAACCTTGAATTTTCTAGTTTATAAATTTTCTTAGTTTATTAACTGATTATTTGATCTTTAAACTTTAGAATTAAGAATAGAGATCCATCCTAATAAAATTGATTTATCATTAGGATTTGCCTTAACTTAATCTGTGAGATTTGGGTTCTAAACTTAGACCCTTAGATTATACCTTTAGATTAAGTGATTAGACCCCATCATCTAGAGTCTAATTCTTAAATCTTTTCATCTTGATTTGGCTAATCAAGATGAGGTTGGGATAAACTAAATTGCAAAACTAGGTCGATGATTTATTCATTTTAACCAAATAGTCGTCTTTTGATTAAGTTATAATTAGGACTTGGCCAATCCTAATTATTTTCAACTAGTAAGATTCGTGATTCTAAGTTACAGAATGTGTAAGAATTGATGATTCCGAAACTTATGTAACTTAGAGTAGATAGAACGAATAAAGTAGATAGCAACAGATATCACCTGTGTTTTAGATAGAGTTTCTTGCACTTTGATTTTGATGCTTCGCATTCCTTAAGTTTGATCCTTATACCTTGAACATGTATTATGTACATAAGATATTTTGATAAATATCTTATGTTAATTTGGAATATTATTTATAGGCAGCATTATGTTCGTTTCACAAGTGATTTGTAAGGTGTAGCTTGATTAGTATACCTCTTCGATCAACTTGTTCGGGGTCGGCAACCTTTCGAGGGTTTAATGTCCGACAGTCTATTGGCCATGCCTAGTCCGAGTGATAGGATGGATAGACTCTCACCCTACTGACTATAGAGTCAGGATTTTGATATGGTTATACTAATTCAAGTACACTTACATTCAGTTCTGTCTTAGCTCATCAGGCAAAGAGTTTTCAGTGATGTTCAGTTCAGAGTTTCTTAAGATTTGCCGAGTTCGTGTTCAGTTTAGGTGACTTATATAGTCACTGTAGTTTCAGTTTACAGTTACTGTTTTACTTATATATACTGCATTGTAGCACTGTTTACAGTTTTCTTGCACTATATAGGATGCTAATTTTACTTACTGTTTTCATATGCTCACATAGTATGTTAGTGTTTTCAGTTTTATACTGTTCAAATTATGTATGTCACCTAGCATAATTTATTTGATCATAAGCATGTTTTAGGTTGTACTTTTCTTACAATTTTACTTTTCTTTCACTTACCTGTCTTTGTTGCAGTTGCTTGGAGGAGGTATGTATTACTTCCTAGTTGTTTTAGTTATAAACTGTTTGTTTATAACTTATTACTGTTCTTTTGTACGCTTTTTTTTTTTGCACCTATTTTGCTCAGTTCTGTTTTTATGGTGATATTCAGTTAACTTAAACTAAACTTTTACCCTAAAATATACTTAGACATATTATCTAACTAATTTTTCTTTTGTTGGCTGGGGTCCTACCATTATGAAACTGATAATGGTAGGTTCTGAGTTTGTTGGAGTAGTAGATCCAGTTGAGAGCTTGCCATTGGAGGAGGAGCCCGTTCCTGAAGATCTGTAGCTTTAGTTTCTTTTGCTTGTGAGATTGAGAGTTTACTTTCAGTTCTTTTAAACTTATTAAATGTTGTAATAATACAGGTTTATATTTCTCTTTCAGCACTTTACTTATTCTGTATTGTTGTATTTATACTGTATTGGATGGATGTTATACCTTTTATTGCTTCCGCACTGTGAGTTCATGTATGATCATTTAGTGATAGTATTTTGTATGAATGGCAAGTCCTTATTTAAATTGAATTAGAATACGTGTCTAATCCAATCTTAAGTGGGGACCTTGTCATTTGGCGAACCCTCCACCGTAATCGTGTTAACTCAAGGGTTAACAAGACCACGGCCGGGCAGGGCCGCCACACCGAGGGAGGAGATGGTCCCGTAGCCGTTAGATCTGGTTATGATCCGTAATTGCTGTGCGTGGAGGCGAAGTGACGCGCGTCGCAACTTCCGCCGCATGTAGGCTTCGCGGAGACAAAAAGCCTCAGCCATCCGATCGAGTAATCAGACAGCACAGATGCTCCGTCCAACCAAATGGTGCGGATAATAAACAGGGTGATACTGTGAGGGAATACAGGACGACATCATTAACTACATAATGATATATTATTAATTAAATATTTTTACACTATGTTATTAATTAAATTAATCACTTAAATGCATCCCCAAATATTTCCAATAAATTACCCTTACTAATTTGGAGGTGAGGAACGCACGGGTGAAGACATATTTTGGTTTCGATGAGTTCTTATTTTTTCTCATTCTAGGGTTTTTAAAATATGTTAAAATATTCGCCAAAAATTCAACGACTCCCAAATGCTTCCAAAAGATCACCCATAGATAATTTGGGGGTGATGAGCGCAATGATGAAGTCAGATTTTTGATTTGAGATTAAATTAATCACTTAAATGCATCCCCAAATATTTCCAATAAATTACCCTTACTAATTTGGAGGTGAGGAACGCACGGGTGAAGACATATTTTGGTTTCGATGAGTTCTTATTTTTTCTCATTCTAAGGTTTTTAAAATATGTTAAAATATTCGCCAAAAATTCAACGACTCCCAAATGCTTCCAAAACATCACCCATAGATAATTTGGGGGTGATGAGCGTAATGATGAAGTCAGATTTTTGATTTGAGGTCAATTTAATTATGTCAAATTCCAGGGTTCTTGGAATTTTCAAAATCAAGATTTGATTCATTTGACTCCTAATTTGGATTAGGTCTTTGTGGTGAACTCTTAATGACTTAATTAAAGTACTAGAATCACAATTATGAATTAGTTTAGCCATAATTGACCTAAGTAATAACTTGGGTTGTTACACCATAATATTGTGAAACTGACAATATTAGAATTTGATCGCTTTGAGAAGCTTGTGCCTAAAGGGGAGCCTTTTTTAGAGGATGAGCAGTATGGTTGAGCTGAAGCTTTATAGATCATTTACTTCTTTGCTTGTGAGGATGAGATATTGCACTCTCATTTTATTAAAACTTATTTAAAATATTGTAATAATACAGTACATGTGGTTGTGTTTCTTACTGTACTTATTATTCTGAGCTGCATATTTTCTGCTTCTTAGTTGTGTGGTGGTGAGTTGGATGTATGATTTACCTTTCTTGCTTTCGCACTCTATATTCCTATTTACTTAGTGATTGATCTTATTGCATATATTCTGAGCACATATATCTTTTATTAGTGGATTATGAATTATCCTTAATCCAATATTAAGTGAGAGATTTACCAGAGTGGCACACCTTCTCTTAATATAATCATGTGGATTAGGGGGAGGGACACCACAAGGGCTTTATTGTTGTGTGACCCAGGCTCCACAGCGGATCGCCTGTGGTCCGCACAGCGAATCCCAGACGGGTTATTCAGTTATGGGTATAAATGCAATTTTCAAATGTTAATAACCCCTTTATGCATTTTTTCCAATTTAGTTTAAATTTAATTATGGGCAAAATGGCCTCCAAAAATTCCAAACTTGCACTCTTAGCTTATTTGAGAGTGATGAATTCAAAAATATAATTAGATTTTGAATCAGAGATTAAAATATTTTAGCTATTAATTAGGGTACTTAATTAGACCAAAATACTCATTTGATCTTGAGAGGTTTGATTGACCATAAATTTTATGGGTTAGCTTATAATGACATATTGAATGCAATTGAATTATAATTAGAGCATGATTAGACTTTTAATTAGCTAAGTAACTGTAATAATTATAGTTGTTACTTTAGGTAAACCAAGTTAATAAAAGCTAAACCAAGCTTTGATTTTCATTACATTTAACTCAGTAGGTCATTTAAAATAATTATAGTTATTACTTTAGCTAGAGGTTTAAGCATTTTGGTTATTTTTCTTATTTTTGAATCTTGAATATTAGTAAATAATAATTTGATCTTCAAATTAAAATTTAATTGCATTTTTGAATTCCTTGTACCATAATTAGCTAATGATAAATTTTAAGAATTATTAGAGATCATTTAGGCCTATTTTGAATTTAATATATTTTGGCTCAATTGCAATATAGGGTTTCCAACAATCCTTGATTTCATTTATATCATTTCTTCAACAGTTGGCTGACCCCAAACCGCGAGCGCCATCCAGACTATTGATCCCGTGAATCTAATCGAACTGCCAGCGCTTTCAATTGAATCCAATCCATCTCAACTGTTTTGCGGTTCCGAGATGTGATCCAACGGCATTCATCCTCCCGTCTTAAGCAGCCTCAATTGTTCATCAGATCTTTGGATCTAATCCAACAGACGATCTCCCTTCCGTAGTCAACCATTACATGTATGATGATTAGACCCATCCGATTCCAAAGGATGATCCATCTGATGGCTACGCATCCACCCGTCATTGTAGAGCTTCGTCCCCAGCTCGTTCGCCCAATAGGAGATAATCCTCTCGTACCTTTGGCGTCGTGCTTGTCTCCCACTCCCTCTGCCATATCCTCCAGATCGTTGAGTCCTTCTGTTTCTAGTAGTGTGGTGCTTGATGGATTGTATGGTCCTGTTAGTCCATTTGAGGTGGCTCGAGATATAGCCTCGGCCCGAGCCTAATCCATGGCTTCCAGTCATGTGATTCATCCCTAAATCTTCCTCGGGCTATAAATAGCGTTCCCATAACTCTTTGAGCTATTTTGCTCACTAGAAATCCTGTGAATTTTCCTTCTTCTTACCTATCAAGCTCCATCATATGTGCTTGTTGTCCCTGATGATTCTAGTGTTGCGTACCACTGATAGAGGGCTAGGTCTGGTGTTCAGACTCCTTGTGGATCTCCTTCAAGTCGCCTAGAAAACTTTAGCTAGCTTCAATCGCTTTTGCCTTCTCAATTTATAGGTACCAGCCTAATCCTGTCGAGTCGTGTGGACTCGATGTTCAATTCAGCATTCTTAGATAGCCCCTGGATGTCGTCTAGCTTTCCCAATCACCTTAGGATGTGTGCGCATGCGATTGGGTTTGATTGAGCCTAGTCCAGACAGTAATGGTTCACAGTCTGGGTGGCATTGGTGTTCATCAAAGTCTGAGCTATCTCACTGAACTCCAGAGCTCAATTCCTCCTCAGGCCTTCTCCTTGTGGCTAATCAAACATACCCCGGCTATAGCTAAGGTCTGAGCTAGCTCTAATTGATCGTATCGATCGATCGAGCTAGCAGCCAAAATAGGAGCTGAGTCTGAGTAAGGACCCAGTTATCGGCTGCACTTTAGGTCTCATAACCTTAGGGGTTCAACTCATCTCACCTCACATATGGTGTAAGGATATAACCCTATTAGTTTGGTGGTCTCTATGAGGAGAATTAACTCCACACTATAAATCTTAAGTGTCCATATTTAGGCCATTTTAGTGAAATAACCATCCAGCGTTCCACTATATCCCAATTAGGGCTTCTAGGTCCAATCGATGCCCCTGAACTCGGGGATAGTGTGACAATCGAGCTGAGGTGCTGGCGTGCCCTATGTGCCTATAATTTAGCTTAAGAGTGTTGTCCCTCTTCGTCCTGTCGAAGGAAGGGGTGGGGATGATGACACTGTCACTTTGGGCCGGGCCGGGCCTGCCCAGGCCAGCGCGGTGTGACAGTGCCGACCTAGTTGGGGCCCAATTCGACCCGCGTGGTTTGATAAATGGGCCAGGCTAATTTAATTTATTTAGGAATTGTTTTTTTCTTGTTTAATAAAGGATAAATTGAAATATTCAATTGCATATAGTTTAATTAATTGAAAATATTCATAAAATAATATGATCCAATATACTATTTTAATCAGAAAATCATAAAGAATAATAATATGTAATAAATTTTAGATCTAATTGTTAGATTTTTTCAGATTAACCTAATCTTTCTCTAATCTTAATTAGCAAATAAATATTTTGATTGGAGTCTTTAATTACCTATAAAAATCTATTTGATATGTACCATCTTATTTTTGAAATTCTTACTAGATTTAATCATTTTGAATCCTTCTTGTAAGTTTGGGTGATTCAACCTATAGAATAATATGATTATTCTGTAGATTGAGCTTAGATCTTAGATTCTTAAGTTCTTATTTGATTATTTTGTCTTATAATTATAAATTTAAACTTTCTTTAATATCATAGTTTCTTAATCTTTCAACTTCTAAGATTTTTTACTTTTAAAATAAGTATGAGTGTGAATCCTTAGATTCTTAAAAAATTAGTACCTTGAATTTAGGATTAAATCCCAAATTGAAGTTTAAACCTTTAATCCTTAATCTTGATTGGCTTAATCAAAAATTAGGTTTGGGCTATTAAAACAGATTAATTAATTTATTTATTTATTTACTTAATCTTTATAATCATGACTTCTGATTATAAATTGAAATTTATTAAGTTCTAATGTTAAATTTAAGGTCGTAAGTCTGGGATTTACAGGATGGTCGGATATTGGGAATCCTAAACCTGTACTAGCTCAGAATAAATAGAATGAATTAAATTAGATAATAATAGATATCACATATGTCTAATTGAGTCTATTGCTTACTTGGACTATTGTTGCTTCACACACATTGTGTTTGAGGTTTTTCCTTAGACATATTAGTTAGACATATGATATTTAATGAGTACCCTATATTAGATTAGAAATTGAATAAATACGATTTAACTTCATTCAATTTATTCAGTTCTTAGTTCAGAAGAGTTGGTCCTAACTCAGTTTGCCTCTTCAGCTCAGTTCTTTGGATATATAATAGATTCAAACCTATCTTTGTACTTAGCTAAGGGAATGTATATCTGATTTTATAAGTTTAACTCGGACCTAGCTTTGATGATGCCTAGGAGGATACATGTTGAACTTTCTGCACAGTGGCCCTATTTTGGTCAATTTCTGTTAAGGCAGTACTAACTTATGTATAATTCTACTTTTCACTTCAAATCCAATTTAGTGGTTTGTTTAGCCATATGTTTTAGTTGCATCTATATTATTTTCTGCACGCTTTTACAATTCATTACAGTTAAATATTTTGCTTAGAACTCGCATATTTAAGATGCTAGTTTTATTTTAGTTCTCTTATGCTTTAGTTCAGATTTCATTTATGTAAATTAGCACGTATTTATATGTTCATAAGCATATTATGATGAGTTTACTTTCAATATTTTTAAGTTATTTATATACTTATTACCTAATCTCACTACAGCTTCTGGTTAGATATATTAATCTACACACCTTGCTTTGTTTAGTTATAAATGTTAATTTATAGATATCTTATTCCTTGTGGCTTGTTGTATCGTAATTACTTGCATGCTTAGTAAAAATATGATATTTTAAATATACAATTTTATTTAAAATAGCTTAAAATGTACCTAGACAATTTATCTAACAGTAAGTTTTTTTTTGCTGGGGCCCTGACATTGTGATACCGACAATGTCAGATTAAGAGTTGTTTGTTGAGGTTGCTTCTGGAGAAGAGCTTGGTCAGGAGGAGGACCTTCCTGTCGCTGTAGCTTAGCTAATTTTATTTTCAGCTGTGAGGACGAGTGTTATTTTTCTTTTAAATTCAGCTTGTAATAATTTCATATTCTGAATATATTTATTTTCTGCATTTTTTTTTATTTTGACATGAGTTATTGTTTCTACTTTCTTTACTATATTGTGATGTGAATGTTATACTCTGACTTGCTTTCGCTACTTTGATATTTTGATGCATGATCTTCAGTTTCAGGTGGTAAGTCTCTTAACTAAGGCAGATTTGGTGTATACCTGACCCGACTATAGTTGGAAGGACTGACATAGTTGGTGACCGTATTTATCGTAATTATGTTAATCTCAAAATTAGCACGACCATGGAGGGTATGGGGCTACCACAGTAACAACTTAAGATTGTTACAAATTCCCCAACTTAAGAACGATGTCATTCTCAATATCATCCTAAGAAGGGAAAAAATGTAAAAATTTAAGAATAGAGATTCAAAAATTTAAAGGATACTTGGAATTTTAAAATGACTTGGATACTTTCGTTGTATATCAGTCTTTTTTTTGTAAGTTGATTTTTCAAGAGAATGATTTATCCAACAGACCTTCACCATAGGGATGAAGCGATTTCTCAGTTGCTTTTGATCACGAGCTAAGATTAAGAAATGTTCGGCTGGAGAGATATTGCTGGAAGTTGAACTAAGTGAGATGGATCATAAAGACATCCACACAGCGACGAAATATAAAACACATTGTGGACTACAGAGAAATTGTTCAGAAGTTTCAATCTATATGCCGCAAAGCCTATATTTTCTAATGCTTCAAAAGGTTTGACGTAACGAGGACTAAGCTTCCCAGCTACACCGACTTCTTTCAACAAATTGTTAAATATGATATTAGGAAACAAATTATGCATGCAACAAATAAATAAATTAACATAATAATTTATGATTATTTAAAGACATAACTAATTGTCTTAAGTAATTTTGATATAAAATTTTAATAAAGTAATTATACATTATTATTCAATAGCAATTTACAATAATTTAATTAAGTTTGCATATAATGATTAATATATTTTATTATTATTAACGGCTATATCATTTAAAAATTTTAAATGTTCGTGAAATTGAGATTTAGGCTGTTTGGTAGAATGTTCTTTTTAATAACATCTCAAAAATTACAAAAAAAGACAACATCGCCCGACATTGTATCGATAGGGTTCTTTGCGTTCGTTCTCCCGAAGCTCGCGTCCGCCAGCCAGACGCAGCGCCGGTGCTCCACCTTCGCTTCGCCTCGCCGATTTCGTCAGAAGCAGCTCCGCCAGAAGCAGGTCCGGTGATCCTCCTTCGGTTCGGTTCGCTTCGCCTCGCTTCGTCTCGCTTCGCCTCGCTTCGCCTCGCTTCGCCTCGCTTCGCCTCGCCTTCGGTCGCCTCGCCTCGTCTTGCCTTCGGTCGCCTCGCCTCGTCTCGCCTTCGGTCGCCTCGCCTCGCCGATTTCGTCAGACGCAGCTCCGCCAGACGCAGAGCCGGTGCTCCACGTTTGCTTCACCTCCCGTTCCCATTCACTTCGTTTTTTCTTTATGGATGTTTTTTCTAAAGATTTGCTTGATATTGTCAATTGATTATGATTAATTTAGGATTACACTTGCTTTGTCATTTTTAGCATTTAGTAGTGATAATTTAAAATAAATTTTTGATATGTGGGTAAATCATTAAATATCTTTTTTTAGTTTTGATATTGTTTACCTAATTATTTTTAGTTATTTGTTGTGAGTATTGGGGTAATAATAACAATGAACCAAAGAACATACATCTGAATAACATCGAACATACATCTGAATAACATCGACATCTATTATTTAAATAATACTGAACTAAACAGCTCTTTATCCGAATAACACTGCTATCTAAATAACATGATATTTGAATAACATGCTATCTTAATAATTTTTCACCTTACATTCAACCAAACAGCCCCTTATAAGAAATTATTTATAATTGATGAAACTATTTGATTAATTGACTAATTAGTTTATTAAAACTATGGTATTATATATAAATAATAAAATTTAACTACTAAGTTAATCAAGTATAATTAATATAAATAGTAAGCATAAATAATGTATATAATTTGTTAACATAACTAATTAGTTTTTTTTTTATATATTTTAATTTCAAAGTCATCGTAAAATGAATTAATTAATTCATAAATATTTATGTAATTAGTAATTATAAATAATTTAACTAAATTTTTTTAAATGTAACTGATACTATTAAATGACATAATTAATATACTCTGATAAAAATGTAACTTATATATTATTTATTATTTGATAAAAATATAACTTATGTAAATAATATATTTTATTGATAGTCAATATAATAACATAAAATCTTGTGGGTATATACTCATTATAATAATTACCTAATATATTATTTATTATTTGAAAATAGTATAAGTACAAAATTTTTATTTTAATCTGAGCATAAGTATCTAATAATATCATCCTATCAATTTACAAATTAATTAATTTTTAAAACTATTAATTCAAATAATTAACTTATACCGAACTATTTATGTTTTAACTGTATGGTATTGTGAGTAATTTTATTTAGTCAAAGATTTAGATAGTCATAGAAATTGCAAATCAAATCTTTTTCATTCAATATTATATTTGTGGTACCGTCAGAGCAATTGATAATCCTATTAAAGTAAAATTTTCACTATCAATAAAAAACAGCAAAATACTCAATCAATATTTCTACTTGTAGAAAGAAGAAACTCTTAGGTATCAATGTATTTTTAAGATAATGGAGATTTCATATATGTATCCTAAATAAGCCTCCTTAGTGTTAAGTTTTAAGTGTTGTTCTTTGGGATACTGATTGAATAGCTGTCCTTCTTAAATGTGATGTATGACTATTAGGCCAAACCAAAGAATATCTTGGTAATTGAGAGTTGAGCTGCTATGATATACATCCCATTTGTAACTTTCTTATCTGATACTAATATAGAAGAATATAATTGGGTCAGAACAATTTTTTTATGATGACTTGTTCCTTTTGATTTGAAAACCATGGTTTACATATGCTTGTTTCTTCTGTGTGCCATTTGGATTCACATGTTTATTGCATGTCATTGCATGTCATTGAATGAATCATCCCTTCTCTTTAAATTGTCCCCCTATCAAATTACACGTGAAATTAACCTGGTATTTTGGTATAATGCTCTTGATCCCATTCTGTTAGATGTTTAATTTTCTTCAGCTTTTTGAAAATAAAAATTATGATATTACTTTTTCTTTCTATTCTCATCAGGGAATTTCTTACCTTCAAGATGGTTAGCTATTGTAGTACCAAAGGTTCAATTAAACTCCTAATGGAAGCAAATATTATTGGGAACCTTAAACATGGCTGCTCCATGTTGGCGAGTAGAGGAAATCGACTGGTTCAAGCAAAATATTTTAATAGACCTGTTTCTTTGTGCTCACCTCCTATTCGATGTTATTCTATAGAAGTTTCTGCCTTAGACCAGATGAATCTTATTAAACAGCTGAGGGATAGGACAAGCGCTCCTATTAAAGAAGTGAAATCTGCTCTTGTTGATTGCCAATGGGACATTGGTAGGTGATTGATAAGATTTTGCGTCATTTAAAGTATGGAAGTCAATTACTTTAGCTAATAGCACTCACTTTTGGTTTAATTCAGATGCTGCACAAAAGGATTTACGAAAAAGAGGAGTGACTCTTGCTTCAAAAAAGTCTTCTAGGACTGCTGCTGAGGGATTACTTGCAGTGGCGCAATCTGACAATAGGGCTGTTGCTATTGAACTTAACTGTGAGACAGACTTCGTTGCTAGGAATGATGTATTTCAACACTTGGTCAGTTTGTATTTCATCCAGTTCAATTGGTTCTTAGATATTTTCTTTGGTTATTTTTGAACCCCTTTGTTCTTTTTTAGTTTTTACCATTATACCTTGGTTGTTTTTTTTTTTTGCTTTATTAAAAATTGCTTTGGTTAATGTTTTTTTAGCTTTTGGTAAATATGTTGTTTTTGTAGCTTTTGCTCACTTGGTATAGGCTGCTTGATGTTTTTTTTCAATAAATTATTCTTGTTTGCACACAACTTTGTTGATAATTTTATTTCTCATATATTATTGGGTTTAATGATAATTTGTTTTTCATAGACGAGTGTTTACCTTTTCAAAAGGATGGTGATTGAAATGAAGCTGACGAAAGAGCAATACTTTTTAGTTTAAGGATAACTGAATGCAACTGTACTGTTTATAATGTTTCATGGCCTCTTTAATTTATTCATGGCTTTACTTCAATACCTACCCCATTATAGTTACTTTTAAAAGACTCTTATTTACGTGTGTAACATCTTTTTTTTTTTTTTTTATAAAACTAACACACCTTTAATCATTTATGAAATTTGTCTTTCGTTAATTGATTTAAGTGGTTTTTTATTGCAAACAATCAAATTAGTTGGTATGCATGTAAACATTAAAAGTTAATGTTATGAATGTAAACTATAGATGATTTCCATACAAAGTTATATTTTAAAATTAAAGTTGAAGGTGAGATATTAGAAAGGAAATTGAAATCTTTCTTGAGATCATATCAAAACTGTAGGGGCTTATCCATAGGCACTATGGTGGAACCTTTAAAAAAAAAAGGATTCTTTGTATCTTAAGTTTTATTACTCTCATTTTTTAATCTTGTGAATCATGGGGTATTCTTAGTATTGTACATATTCATAGGGGATAGGCCACCTTTGTTGACTCTAAACATGCTAGCTTATAAAAGGTACAATTTTATTAGTAGTTATTCTGGTGGAATTCCATTCTAACTTCTTGCAACAGGTATTTCAGCATTGGATGCTAAATAATTTTTGGTGCTTCTTAATAATTTTTCTTTTAAGAAGCTTTGACAACACTTTTTTCTTATCTCCATTTTTTCTTGGGATCAGTTTATTTTTATGAAATTTTTTAAATTTATAAGCCTTCTTATTTTCAGGCTTTGGCATTATCTAGAACTGCATTATCATCTTCTAGCTCTACACAGGATGTTCAAGAAACAATTCTTTTGGACTCTGATTACCTGCAGGTTGGCGATATAATATTGTTGTTTCAATTTTAATTTAATGGTTACCTTAATGTTGTCAATGCAACGAAGTAGCATGGTTGTTTTTATTCCAAAATATATTTTGAGGTTATTTCTTAGCTTGTTTAATTTGTTTGTCTTTTTTATTTCAAATTATATTTTTTGTTGTAAATGTTGTCTTCTGTGCTTCATGAGCTGCAAAGAGGATTTTGTTTTCTTAGCTTTGTAATTTTTTTTCTTCTTTTGGTAATGAAGTTTCCCATGATTACGTATATTTTTTCAAAAAAGCTATGTGGACTTATATTTTAAATATTTTTATAACTTGTTTTATGTGCTTAAGTTGGAGTCAAGGCTTTGTCATTTAAGCTAGAGCACATTCTTAGGCCATATCCATTAAGGGAGTTTTATATTCTTGTAACTTTTAGATGACCAACTTCTTGGTTATTGCATCTTAAGTGCATCTTTGATGAGAACTTTTTCTCGACATCACAAGCTTAAAGTTAAAAAAATAATGATTTTTGTTCATGTTAGCGTACAAATTTTCTACCTCTAGCTGAAGCATTTCTGTTTTTCGTTGTCACAGAATGCAAACTCGACCTTGAATATGCAACGAATACAAGACTTTATAAAACCAGAAGAAATATATTATTCTTTGAATTATCATATAAACGACAGTGCTGTATAAACATGAACTGTTCTTCTTCAAGTGATTTTTTAGGTAATTTAAATTTGGATTGTGCCAACCTGCTTTTGTAGAACTCAAATAATTGAAATTAGCTTGAATTTTGTTATGCAAAATTATATTAAATGCAGCATATTGAAAAACCATACTAGGTGGTATTGGTATCATGATATTCTATAGTTACACTTGGTTGTTAGAGGTATTGACTTCTATAATTGGTGTTGGCAATGCTCTGCATATCACTTCAAATATTGCATAATCTTAAAAAATACTGTATTTTTTGTTGCTTTGAGGGAATTCAAAGAACTTTGATGTTGAAATAAAAGAATTATTTCTCTCTACTGGTGACGGTTTAGTGCATGTATTAATTTTTGATGACAGACTATAGTTTTATAACTTTCTTCATATCAAAATGTTGTGAAATGGTTCTGAATTGTTTTCCTGTAAATAAAATTAAATCCTTGCAAAGACTCATATATGCCTTTTCACTTACTTTTTTAATCTATAAGATCTTCTTTCCAGAATATGATTATTGACTTGAGCCATCCAAAACTTTCTGGAGAAACTACTGTGCAAAGTGCAATCACAGAAGTTGCTGCCATGGTTGGTGAGAATGTAAAGCTTAGAAGAGGATTTTCTCTGTCTACTTCTTCACATGGGGTTGTCTGCACTTATCTTCATTCATGCCCTCAAGCTGGTATTTCAATTGTAAAATGTCATTTGTTTTTTTGCTTTATTATCTTTTACTGCAATTAATTTCTTATATATTAAATTACCAGTGAAACTGAATTAAACACATAAGGTTCCTGAGATGGGTTACTATTGAAAGATTTACAAAGGTAGACATTATTAGGCGGCTAAAAAGTTTTCTTTAGTTTAAGTTTTTGGTACCATGCCAATAATTTTCTTCAGTAACCACTATGTGACTCTATGAACTCGCACTTTAAATATTTGTTATAAGTTGTTTTAAGGAAATGTTATGTATATATCATGCATGAGTTAGTTGTTATCTATCTACATGAAAGTTTAAACTGTTCAAGTGTTGCGTATAAATTTAATTTAGTAGCCCTTGATGATGTTGTTTTTCAATGGTAGGTAAAAATTTGATTTAAAAAATTGATTTATCTGACAGCATAGGAGCTTAGTAATGTGTGAAATCTCAAAAGCTCTAGTAAAGTTGTTGATGTATTTTACAAGGGATTATTTATTGTAGATTGATGCTTTGTTACTTTGGACTATTTTACCAACTTGGGGATGGTGTTAACACCTTCCTATGTTGTGCTGTTACGCACAGCACAAGGTTTCTATTGCAAGATATGACTTAATGATTAATGTCTCGCTCCCTTTACTCCACATCTCCATTATTTGTAACTTGCATGAGTGAATTTGCAAGATAACATTCTTTTCTTTTTCCTATGAAACTTGTGTTATTTTAGGAGTTCTATATTTTTGTTCTTGTAAGTTTCCTATTATTTTTGTTCAAAAAACATCAAATGAGAGTAGTATATTAGTTATTACTAATAAACTGATTAATAATAGTATTAGCAAAGCAATCAAGTGACATGGTTTGATATTTTAATAATAGTATTATGACTTGAAATGTATGATTAATAAGGTTCTATTTATATTTAATCTTATTTAAACTTTCACAATTTAAAATTACTATTTGTATATAGTTTCACTATATCTTTAATATAATGGTCGTTGTTTCTAATTTTGAAGTTGTCTTTGATGGACTTGGTCATTTAAACATAAATTGTTAGATGCTCCAATTAGAATAATTGAGTTTATGAATTTCACCTTGGCAAAAGTGGTAGTTAACCAAAAAAGATGTGGCAAGCAATTGTTATGAATGATCACACATTCTTTCTTAAAACTTTCAGAGTGACTTCCATTTTATAGAGCATAATGGTAACAAAGGATTATGTAGCAGATTCCACTTAATGAGAGATTAAGGCTTGGTTTGTTATTGTTATTGTTGTTGATCTCATATTTTTGGATAGGGAGGGGCTGATGTTTTACAAGCACAATAGAGGCAAATAATTTTTGTAGTTGACCCAACGTGGTTATTGACTAACTCGACAACACTTCCCTTTCACTCCCTTTCTTAATTGTAAACCTTTAGTCTGGATTAAGCTTGCTAAACCAAAATAACTTGAAGCTAGCTTAAGTGGTCGATTTAAGCTGACTAAATATAAAATCTATTTGTTTGAGACGTAATTTGACTACTTAAGTTTGTAAATAATTATTTCATTGCTATAATAAGTTTTAATTAATTAGTTAATTAATTAATTATTAAACTTAATTAATTAAACAATAAAGTTACAACAATAAATAAATTTAAGTTATGAATTGTTAATTACTTACTAATATTATAAGTTTAAATAAAAGTATAATTAATACTATTATTTATAATTAATAAATTACTAATTGATTAAATATTAGCAAAATATAGTTAGTAATAAAATATTTGATATATTAATTAATTAATTATTTTTATAGATAATTAAACTTGTTAATGCTTATTTGAGTAATTAATTAGTTAAAGAAAAATGAATATACTTAATGCAATTTGTTGCTTAATTCTATTTATTATACATATAGTAATTAAGTTAATGTAATTATGGTTACAATTGTATATAATTTGCACTTAATTATAATCAATTATAGTTTGTCTTAAATATTGAATTAGTTATTTACTAATGAAAACTATACTTAATTTTATTAATTTTTGTTCTTTGTTATCATAACTGATTAGATATTAAATAAATTAATGAATTTGTTTTATTATAATTGTGCTAAAAATTTCTTTAAATTTGAGTTGTTTGATTTTAGTTTAAACAAGCTCGTGTTGAGTTAACCTGAGCTTTAAAAAAGTTGTTTGGGGCTTAAGCTTATATTAAGCTAAATGGGAACAAAATTTGTCTTAGAAATTATTACCATGGCTAACATTTTTCTTTATTAATGACCTACATTAGTATTGCCAGCTATCCGAGACTTTGCATAATCAAGTTTAATATCTATTAGTTGATGGCTTTACGTAACTACTAATATGTAGCATCTTCAAAACACATGCGCTATAATGAGAGGCAACTGTTCTGTAGAATCTAAAAATCATTATCACGTTTCCTATGATGTTAACATCTTGATAATCAGTGTTTCTATGGAAATTAACTCTTTTTTTTTCAGAGGACTGTTTGCTTTAATAATCTAATAAAATAAAAAGTTCTCGTTATTCTTTCATATTTAACAAGAGTTACAAAACATTTATTTGGTTTAGGAGACCCTACATCACTATGTTACTATCAATAAATGAAGAATCCTCCATTATCAAGCAGTTACCAACGTGTTTGTGACTCTGCCTGCGGTTAGTTGACCTCTTTTTGATTCTGTTAGGTCTGTGTTTACTTATAAGTGCATCACTAAGCCACCATACAAAACTCTAAATGTTTTATTGGTACCTATCTTAAGAAGAATTGCTTTGCTAATGACCATGCTATAAATGTAAAATATTTAACCTATATTAATTAGTCAACTTAAAAAGCATGACTTTATATGCTAATAACACTCGAAAGAATTTATAGGTATTTATAATTTAGAATAATTGGTTTGCTGATGACAATGTTATAAAAGATCAATGAAAAATTCAAGTTCATTGAGCTACCTGGCCTTCTAATTTTTATTGTATACAACAAATTTTGTCCAGTTTATATGAACTTATAAACTAGGACTGTCTATGATTGCACTTGTCATTTTTTCATAATAATTCACTTTTAGGGGTTGTTTATTTTATCGTATTCTGAGTGTAAAGTAAACAAGTGCCCTACAATGGAAAATTAATTTGTTTGGCTTGTGTTAATTAAAATACATGAAATTGTTTGGGAATTTTGTACCTCTGATGGGAAAAAGCTCCTCAATTTGGGCAGCTTTACTTTATACGTTATTCTGTCTGTAATATAAAAAAATGTAGAAGGCAAGAATGCGGTGCCCACCCTCGATTGGCCATTGGCGATCCTCATAGGCTTTTGCCTGCTTTTCGCAACCCTCATAGGCCTTTGCCTTCTTTTGGCAACCCTTAAATCAACAATTGGTCCCTGCATGCATTTTTGACGCTCGGCTAGCTTTGTTGACCTTAACCAACCCTTGAGTAGTTCTTGTCAGCCTTGAGCTACCCACTACTGGCTCTTGCTTGTCTCTCTTCTACCTCTCTTTGCTTGTGCTGTTTTTAATCTTTTTTTTGCATTTTAGTTTTTGGCCTACTTTCCACTTATGCAGACTTCAAAATCTATTTACATCGTAAAAGTTTTAAATATTATAAAAGTTTTTCATTGTACTTATTTTATTTAAAAATATTTACATTGAATTTGTTTTACATCGGCAGTCTATCTCAAATCAATCTGCTGTATTTGTCAAGTCGTTTTTATCATTTGGAAGCAACTATATATGAAATTTTTAATATTAGATGTTTCAGTAAGTGTTGATGCTAAATGATTTTCTTAACATTATGGTCAATCATTGTTTTCTGGCTTGTGTCAGTTTAGTAGTGTAACAGCCTCTTACTAAAATAAATTAATTAGCTTTTAAAAATATTGTTAAACAACCTAATTAAAATTTAAAAATATCCAACAGTTTCTTTTTAGTAGTGGAAAAGAATTCGGTGTGGCGGGTACTGCACGGATCGGGCGTGCGGCAGGATCCTGGCCGTCGCTCTTTCTTTTGGATCTCATCCAGCGGTCTAGCGTTAATCAAACCGTAAATATCAGATTTGGCCGTTCGATCAACCGATCGAACGAACGGCCAGATCCCGCTCCCTGTACGCCCCTCAAGCACGATCGCAGCTGCCAGGGAAGGACTGTCCGGTTCTCCAGCTGGCATTCCCGTGGCTATAATCTCCTTCTATTCCTTTCCTAAGGGATTTTTTGGCATTTGCTGAAGTTCCTTGAGCTGCTGTGTCTGAGGTGCTTGCGGGGAGCTTCTTCGTAGGGCTTGCGATTTCTACCGAAGTGATCGACGAGTGCGGGTGATTGAGCCGTGAGAAGGAGTAAAAGAGAGCATTGCGTACCTTAAGCCTCCGTCGACGAGCCGTTCTATGCGGGAACATCAGGTACTTCCGTCTTCATCTTCTTTCCATTTTACGCACATATCAATTTTTCCTTTCCGAAAAATTTAGAGTAACGTCTTCTTCACCTCCGTTGAGTCCATCCTTGGACCCTGGGAAGACAGCTTCGGCGAGTTTTACTCGCCGGCGTGCGGGCCGTCCCCAGGAACGAGTAGGACTCTACCTCTTTTCCTCCCTTCTGTCGGCAACCTTCTTCTGTCGGCACCCCCTTCCTGTCGGCATCCCCCCTTATAGATGGCGAAGGAGACGACGCATCATCCTGGCCAGTCGATCCCCCATCCGCTCGCCTGTGACGACACGCGTCTCTTACGATTTACGGTCGGGGATTCCGTGCGTGCGATCTCTGTGCGTGCAATTTTTCTTTAAGTTTAAATAGAACTTAAGCATCTAAAATTTTATTAATGAAATAATTAAACTAATAATTAAGAGAATTTAATTTTTGCAGTTATTATTTATAAACTTTTGTATCCCAATTAATTTTGCTTTCTAAATAAATATTGTGTATTATTAAATGCTGAATGATGACCTAATTTAATAATTGATTTATGCTATTGGATGATGTGTAAATAAATCAATTTCTTAATATTTACATAATTTATTTAATCATAACCTTAAAAGTACAATTCCAAATAATACAAATTTTTATATTATTTTGATCACAAAAATGTGAGTATCAATAATATGAAATTTAATTTCAGTTTTGATAAATATTTTAATGAGTCAATATTTAGGATTAATTAATTAATTTTAAAATTAATATTAATCTTTCTTGTGACCTAATTTGATCAATTGATTTCCAAATCAAAAGATCAAATAGTCCATTTTACTCACAAAAATGTGAGGATCAATAATATGGAATAAAATCCAACATTTAAAACCTAATTTTCTTAATCACTTTTTAACCTAATTAGGAGTCATTAAAACCCTAATTTTCCAATGTTTTCCAAAATTGACAAACTTAGTGTCAATCTTCTTCTTATGAAATTAGGATTTCTTTATTTATAAAATATTTCTATTGGACAACAAATTATGATAATAAGTTTTTGACTCTCACATAGTGTTATTGTGATTAACCTAAATTTCTAGGTAGCTTACTTTAGGTCTTATAAACTCTAGAATAGCTAACTTGTCACATTTATTATCTCCCTTAGCACTTAGATAGCATTTTTATGAGCTTAATTCTCAATTCCCTAGTTATGTGAATTAATTGCCAAGTGCTTAATTCCTAGGATTTGATTTGCAATTGATCTATAGTTGAATCCTAAGTCTATTAGTTGCAACCATTAAGAATAGATAGTCTTAATATATTAGTAATTGTAGAATTGTGAATCAACTAGATCTAGTTTTAGTGATTAGTTTAGTACTTAGCTTATTCATTCTTATCCTTAAAACTTATTTCTTTTATTAATTTAAGATATAGTAATAGGTATCATTAACTTACTTAGATTAATTTAAGAAGCCTATTGAATTCTTTAAACATATATTCATAGTAAACATAGAACTTGTAGTTCTTGAGTCTAGTAAGTACTTATCCTAAACTTTATAATTACTTGTAACTTAGCTAGATTAATATTGTTTGATTAGATTATTCAAAATATAACCTAGCTAGAAAATCATAATGAATAGTAGTATAATTACTTTAGTTTCAAATTTTTTAAGTTAGAAAATTCCTTATCTTAACCTCTACCTATTAGTAACCTAAACAATGATTTAATTTTTAAGTTAGATCTTATAGTTTAGGAAGAGGTTAAGAGCTTGTCTCTAATAACAATTATTATATTTATAAATTATTTTGTCACATCATATTAAATGAATTGAATCTATTAATTTTCAAAATCCAATTACTATTATATAACAATTAACTTGAGATCAATATCTCAAAGTTAATTGGGAGCTCAATTAGCTCCAATCATTAAGTAGATCATTAAAATTAGATAATTTTGGATATCACTTAGTTGCAAATATTGAATTTCCCTTGTTGGCTTGCTTAGCTTTGAGCTTTATTCATTGAATCATTCATAAAAAATTGTGCATGAATAAAACTTTCACATAAAATTATTAGGGGTTCTATATGGTGGACCAGTCTAGGGCGGACTAAAATGGAGTAATAAGGAGACATCGCATTCTTAGAGGGAGAATATGAGTGTTTTAGGTATGGACCCCATTTTCCTTAGATGTTAAATAGACGTGTTTAACTCCTCATCTCATTCTGAATATGCTCACAGAATGAGCACAGATTAAAATAACTTCAATTAATAAACATGTGAGATCTTCAATTTTATAGATTGTTAAGACTCACCATATCTTTTAGCTATACTTATTTACATAGTCCTAGGCTATGTGTATCTTAGATTTAAGTCTAAGATTATTCCTTTAATTTCCTTACTATGCATTTTCTATGATTTATGATTGTACTTTACTTATTTACAGTTTATTTAGATTACAGTGAATGTTGTATAACTCCATTTAAATACTTCACTGTTTGTTTTTCCTTACTTAGCATAAGTTCATTTGAACATATACATGCTTTATTTCATTAAATTTCATATGCACACAAGTTCATTCTAGCCTATTTAGGATGCTTTACCCTTGTGTTATTTGTAGGCTAGGATGTTTGATTGAGTGAGCATTGTATCTCACTTAGTTTTCCTTTTCTTATTTGTATGCTTACCACACTGCACCTATGCTTATTCTTGCTTTGTAACTAGAACTGTGATATCCAATTATAACAATAACATGTTTAGCCAATCTTAAAATGTGCTTAGACTATTTAGTCTAACCAGATTTTCTATTTCTTGGCTTTGCCCTATCACATTTAAATGTCAAAATGTGATAGATCAGGTGCACTTGGATGCTAGTGGAGCTGGACCAAGCGCTAAAAACTAAAACTGCTTCCGCCTATCATATATTATAAATTTATAGCTTATTAAGAACTCCAAGTGAGCTGTAAATTTTCTTTTCTTATTCAGTTTACTGTTGTTTTGTAATAATGTCATTTACTTTAATTTATCATACTTGTTGGAGCTTAGAATATACTTAAATGTTTGTGATGAATGAATGGATGAGTAAATGAATGGATGAATGAGAAACAAATATATAAAATTTGTGTATTAATTAAGTCTTTGCATATCTTCCTATGAATATTTAATGTCTTAATTAAATAAACCATAGGGTAGGCAATTGTTACACATGTACTTCTCTCCCTTTTTCTTCTAGAATTGGAAATGAGCAATCCCATAAAAAGGATTGAACTTTATCTAGAATTAGAAATGAGCAATCCTATAAAAATGATTGAACTCTATTGTAGAATTGGAAGTGAGCAATCCTATAAAAAGGATTGAACTCTATATTAGAATTGGAGTTAAAGTGGATTGAATGTAGGATAGTTTAGGTTATCTTTTCTTTTAAATTGTAACTCCCATTGGAATGGGAGTATTGCATGTACTTCTGCAGGTGTTTCCTTAACCATTTACAAAGGAGATTTTGCCGAAATTTTTAAGAAAATCTAGACTTAGAATAATTGGGAAAAATATAAACCCATAATTCACATGTTAATTTCCCCATAAATAATTAGAATCTCATGTCTAGGATTAAATGTAAGTAATTCATTTGTTTTAGATTACTATTGCATGTACTCATGTCTTCTTTCATAGATTGCATGTTCAATTCTATTTTTCTTTCATTCTTAAATCCATTTGTTGCATCTTTATTTACAAACTTTTAAATACCATTCATAACTCTCTTTCCATCTTTAACTTAAGACCCTCTTCTAAATCCTTGGCCAAACACAATACTTAATGATTTGGATTAGTTTTCTCATAATCTAGTATTAGGTATTGTGGTGACGTATCAATATTGAGTTTAGTGATTTCCAATATTGGGGTCGTCACAAGTAGTTTTATTTTTTGTATATATTAGTGGGTAGAAGCCTATAATTAATGATAATGCTTACTTAAGCTTTTACTTTATTGACAGATTATATTATTAACATTTTCGTTTTGAACGTTACTGCAATTTTAACGGTCAGGCTGCTGAGAATTTGTTGTAGTTTTTTATAAGGGTATTAATTTCGTTCATGTTTTAAATATTCAGTTGCTTTGCTTATATTTTGTATTTTTAATTAGCCGACAGAGCTTATGCCCATCTATTTTCTTATAAAGCTGCTAAAAACTTTTTTCTTCTTTTGGTTTTATTAAAGGTTTGGGTCGCTTAGCTGGATTGCTTACCATCGAAGCTGAGGATAGAAATGCGTCATTAGAGGCTCTTAGAAAGGTTGGTTCCTCATTAGCGATGCACATTGTTGCAGCAAAGCCATTATTCTTATCAAGAGAGCTTGTATCTTCTGAAGCAATAGAAAATGAGCGAGACATTTTTAAATCTCAGGTAATTCGTGAACTTTATGACCGAAAGTTTTCAACTTGTGAATTTTTCATAATTTACATATGCATGGTGTAGTTTAGTTACTGTTTTTACTATGTTGGAAACTAATAAACACAGTATTTCATCATTAAGATTGAAAGATACACTATGCTAAATTCACTTACTGTCCTTGTAACTACTACTCACGCTTTATATGCGCTGTTAAGCTACAGATAAACTTGTTAAAAGAGATGCTGAAACTATAAACCCATGTGTTTTCGTTTCCCTAGGCATTGAATAGTAAATGTTACTAAATTGCACTATTGTTGTTGGGTTCCAAGTTATGTTAAAAATGGTAGGATGTTGTGCTAGGTATATGACAATTATCATAAATTTTTGACATGATTTTTTTTTTTGAAATTTTGCTGATACATAGTGTCTATGAAAGTGATGCTAAGTACTTGAATGCATTGTAAAGTGCAAAAGCTACTACATTGACATTTGGGTGGTGTCAAGTGAGCTAAGGTTCTCATATTTTTTACATTTGGGTGAAGGAGTTGGCCTAAGATAGTAGATTTATAATAAGCTCCTAGACCACTAATATTTTGACATGCATACTAATGGATTTAATTGATATTCTGATTAATAGGAATATAATATTTTATCTTTTGAAAATAAAGTTTATATGTTAGGAAATAAAAGAAATTTATAATTTTTTCTTCAAGCTTTTTGGTACTTAGGTCAAGATTAGCATTATATATGATGTGCATATTATAGTAGTGAGAGATTAAAGAGTGTTAATTTATGGAATGCTTTTAGTACTGTAAGTGTTTATGTCTATCAAATTGAATGACATGCGAGTAATGTATGTATAATTGGAAAACCAAGAGAAAGAGCCCCTAATAATGAAGATGTTCAATGTTGGAAACAAGTCACTTGGGAAAAATTAACAATATGAATTTTAGCTACAAGGAGTGTTTTTAATATTGGAAGAGATATAAGTTTGCTTGCCGTTGTCGTGAGTTAGAAAAGTAGCTTGTGATGCTAAGCTTATGACTTTTGAATGTTGCTATTTTATGCTGACAAAATTCAGAGAACTGAAAATCAATATTTGATTTTAGTGAAGCACATTAATAATGTTGATCTAATTATTTTATGAAGAAAAATTATCAAAATGGTCCCTTTGCTCTAGTAAAATGTATAGAATAGTTATTGACTCTTATAAATATTTTTTTGATCCCTTGACTTTAATTTAAGTGATTTTTTTTAATCCTCACCGTTATTTGTCTGTTTGGGTTGCACTTCTTTGTCCTTAAAAAATTATGGTCCAATGGGTAACACTACTTTGTCTTCGTCTTTGTCTTTGTCTTTGGATTGCGATTTAGTTCTGATTTTTTTTATAGATTGTGATTTTGTGCGACTTTTTTTTTTTCTCTTACAGGTGATTTCTTCGTCGATTGGATTGTGATAGAATTACAGTTGGAATTGGCTCACTTGCAGGTGGAGTCAGCCGCTGTAATTGCGATACATTCCTCTTGCAGCTGCGATACAATCCAACCGTATCGTTGGAATGGTGACGAGCACCGCTTTGTTGTGTAGCTGTATCACTGGATTGCGATTTTTCTCCTAAAGGTCACTTTGTCTCAATGTCACTTCATCTCAGCAATTTCAGCTGCCGATTCCAGCAGCAAATGAGCTAATTCCTGCTGCAATTCAAGTGGGGTGTATTACAATCCACTCGATGAATAACTCGCAATATGTAGGAGAAAAAATAAAGAAGTCGCACCAAAAACCTGTAGCAGAAAACATAACTAAAGCGCAACCTAGAGATGAAGACGAAGAAGTGCTGCCCACTGGACCTTAATTTTTTAACGGAAAGGGCGTACATTATGGTCAAATAACGATGGGGCTAAAAAGTCACTTAAAATTAAAGGCAAGGGATAAAAAAAAACATCTACAAGAGTTGAGAACTATTTTGAACATTTTGTAAGCGTCAAGGGATCGTTTTGATAATTTTTTTATTATCTGAATGAGGACATTGAATGTGGATAGATGATTTATTTTCACAAATTTTTTAATGACAATTCTAATAGTGATTAATTTGAGTGAGTTTAATAGCTTTAAAAATAATATTGATTGATATTTTATTTGATTGGTATCTAAGACTGTGGTTTTGAATGTTTAAAAAAAATGAAGAGTTAAAAAGCTGTAGAATCAAATGACATCACAGTTGATATATGGAAATATTATTTTGACGATTTAAAAATTTTGAGTAGTGGAAAAGTATTTTATTGGTAGTTTTTACAAGAACTAAGAATGAGATTTTGCAAGTTATAATATTCAGTTAGGGAGCTATACTTTGAAACTTTGGTTGTGATTGAATGTAGATTACAATGATAAATTTATGTTTCATGGAATTAATTTGTTTTTTTTTTGTTCCATGTAGATTGACTACGGAGGCATATATTTATTTAAAGATTTGATAGAGATATTTAGAGGGATCATTTGATATTTATTGATTTATATCATGCATATGATTTGGTACTATGAGAAGTTCATTGAACTTAATTGGATAAATAAAAGAATGTGTTGTTTGTATTGAAGTTATTATTTGTATAACAAAGTTGTAATTTGTGTTTAGATGTAAGGTGCTTTTTCTAAAAATTGTATCATTCCAATCAAATCACATAACATTACTGCTCTTAGTTTAGATATCATTGTAGTAATTACGAGGGTTCTTATAAACTGCATTCAAGAGAAGGAGCTTTAGTGCATTGTTGTAGGAAATGTCCTTTATATTTTAAAACCAAGGTTTGAGTTTTAGATAGTGTAATGACCCTAGGTCATTATAAGGCAAACTTTGAAATCCCGATTCGTTAAATTTCCAGCAAATTTCAGTTTCCCGTTAAAACTCCCGCTAAAATTTGATTTTTTTCAGTTTCAAACCTTCATTTAGAAAGTTTTAAAGTTTGTTTAAAACTGAAATTAAAATTTAGAACCGTCATTAACGCATATTTAAATTTAGCAAAACGTAACTTCCTCATTTAAACTCATATGTAAGGCATGAAACAGCTGTCCCTATTTGAAACGGTTAAACCAATAAATCATCGTTATTTTAGGAAGAAATAATAACACACGTCCTATTTATTCGGGAGGAGACAGAGGACTCTCACCACTAGAGCCAATCTCCTCTCCATCTCCTTTCCGCTAGACAAGTGAGCCAACGAAAAAGCGCAGCAGTCGGCCCTTACCTGCGATGGTGCATCGTTTCTTATCTGCAACCGACGGAAGGACAAGGACCGGAGCGCAGTCGACTCGACCCGACCCTCCCGTCTCGGCGCTGACTCGACTCGTCCGCACCGACCTCTTCTCTGCGCCGATTCCTCCTTCCGCTCGCTCGACTCGCTCGACTCGGCTCGTCCGTAAGGTAAGGCTCTTCGGTCGATTAGAAAATGATAAAAAAAATGTACATGTATATATATATACATATATATATATATGTATATATACATATATAATAAACCATAATAATAATAATAATCAAAATTAATGATTAGGATTTTACTTTGACTTACTAGTGCACTTTGCCCTTTAATTATTTTATTATTTTGTTGTGTCAAAACCTTTTATAATAGGATAAACTTTTAAATGAAAATTCTCTTTGAGTATTGCGATAAGTTTCAGTTATTATTTATAGAGACTAGCTATATTGAATCAAAGTTTGTTCCACAATAAAATGTGAATATTTTAGCATATAATCAAAATTCATAAGCTAGAGGTCTTTAATTAATATAAAGTTTCATTAAGTTTGTGTACAATTACTAATGATTGAATCAAGAAATTCTCTGATGGAAATCAATTTATGTGCGATTTGGGAAAATAAAGATTTCAATGCTATTAAACACTTAGGACAACTTATGCTGCATTTCAAACCCGTAGAGAAAAGCCACTTAGGGTTTAAGAATATACAAATCTATTAAATAAATATGCACCATCAGTTAAGAAGAACGAGGGATCACGAGATTCATAATTAACACAAACACTTATATTAGTTTTCATAGAGCTGGCAAATATCTTCAAGGTTTAATAAAATCCCAATTATAATTTTTGCTGACACATCAAGTTGTGAGTGATTCATCTAGTTAAGTCAAACACAAAAGGTACACTGGATATTACTTTTATGCTTTTCTATGCTTTCTATTTTTTTGCTGCTTAAGCATCGCTTTGAACCAGTTTCATATTGTTATGTTTTACTCTTATTGCTAGTCATGTAAAAGAGATAAAAAGATGTTTATGTATATTGTGAATGTTCCAAAGGGTTCCGATACGGAGGTTAAAATAAGTTAGGGATGGGGCTAGTCCATCAGGAGTTATAAGGGTGCCATCTGGAGCCTTTGAGTGGGCCCAGGTGAAGGTCATGCTTAACTGCATATATGATTCCATTTGGAGCCTTTAACGGGGGCCTAGGTGAAGGATACTGTGACGACCCCAATATTGGAAATCACTTAACTCAATATTGATACGTCACCACAATACCTAATACTAGATTAGAAGAAAACTAATCCAAATCATTAAGTATTGTGTTTGGCCAAGGATTTAGAAGAGGGTCTTAAGTTAAGATGGAAGGGGAGTTATGAATGGTATATAGAAGTTTGTAAATAAAGATGCAACAACTAGATTTAAGAATGAAAGATAATAGAATTGAACATGCAATTTATGAAAGATGACATGAGTACTTGTAATAGTAATCTGAAACAAATGAATTACTTATATTTAATCCTAGACATGGGATTCTAATTATTTATGGGGAAATTAACATGTGAATTATGGATTTATAATTTTCCCCAATTATTCTAAGTCTAAATTTTCTTAAAAATTTCGGCAGAGTCTCCTTGTAAATGGTTAAGGAAACATCTGCAGAAGTACATGCAATACTCCAATTCCAATGGGAGTTATAATTTAAAAGAAAAGACATCCTAATCTATCATACATTCAATCTATTTTAACTCCAATTCTAATATAGAGTTCAATCCTTTTTATAGAATTGCTCATTTCCAATTTTAGATAGAGTTCAATCCTTTTTATGGGATTGCTCATTTCCAATTCTAAAAGAAAAAGGGAGAGAAGTACATGTGTAACAATTGCCTAAACTATGGTTTATTTCATCAAGACATTAAATATTCATAGGAAGATATGTAAAGACTTAATTAATACACAAATTTTATACATTTAATTCTCATTCATCCATTCATTTACTCATCCATTCATTCATCACAAGCATTTAAGTATATTCTAAGCTCTAACAAGTATGGTAAATTAAAGTAAATGACATTATTACAAAATAACAGTAAACTGAATAAGAAAAGAAAATTTACAGCTCACTTGGAATTCTTAATAAACGATAAATTTATAATATATGATAGGCGGAAGCAATTTTAGTTTTTAGCGCTTGGTCCAGCTCCACTAGCATCCAAGTGCACCTGATCTATCATATTTTGACATTTAAATGTGATAGGGCAAAGCCAAGAAATAGAAAACTTGGTTAGACTAAACAGTCTAAGCACAATTTAAGATTGGCTAAATATGCTATTGTTATAATTGGATAGCACAGTTCTAGTTACAATGCAAGCACAAGCATAGGTGCAATATGATAAGCATACAAATAAGGGAAGGAAAAACAAGTGAGGTAGAATTGCTCACTTAATCAAATATCCTAGCTTACAATCAATACAAGGGTGAAGCATCCTAAATAGGCTAGAATGAACTATTGTGCATATGAAATTAAATGAAATAAAGTATGATATGTTCAAATGAACTTATGCTTAGTAAGGAAAAATAAACAGTGAAGCATTTAAATGGAGTTATACAATATTCACTGTAATCTAAATAAACTGTAAACAAGTAAAGTACAGTCTTAAATCATAGAAAATGCATAGTAAAGAAATTGAAGGAATAATCTTAGATTTAAATCTAAGATACACATAGCCTAGGACTATGTAAAGTAGTATAGCTAAAAGCTATGGTGAATTTTAACAATTTATAAGATTGAAGATCTCACATGTTTATTAATTGAAATTATTTTAATATGTACTCATTCTGTGGGCATATTCAAAATGAGATGAGGAGTTAAATACGTTTGTTTAACATCTAAGGAAAATGGGGTCCATACCTAAAACACTCACATTCTCCCTCTAAGAATGCGATGTCTCTTTATTACTCCATTTCAGTCTGCCTTAGACTGGTCCACCATATAGAACCCCTAATAATTTTAGGTGAAAGTTTTGTTCATGCACAATATTTTTATGAATGATTCAATGAATAAGGCTCAAAGCTAAGCAAGCCAACAAGGAAAATTCAATATTTGCAATTAAGTGATATCCAAAGTTATCTAATTTTAATGATCTAATTAATGATTGGAGCTAATTGAGCTCCCAATTAACTTTGAGATATTGATCTCAAGTTAATTGTAATATAATAGTAATTAGGATTTTGAAAATTAATATATTCAATTCATTTAATATGATGTGATAAAATAATTTATAAATATAATGATTGTTGTTAGAGACTAACTCTTAATCTCTTCCTAAACTATAAGATCTAACTTAAAAATTAAATCATGGTTTAGGTTACTAATAGGTAGAGATTAAGATAAAGAATTATCTAACTTAAGAAATTTGAAACTAAAGAAATTCTACTATTATTCATTATGGTTTTCTAGCTAGGTTATAGTTTGAATGTTCTAATCAAACATATTAATTTAGCTAAGTTACAAGTAATTGCAAAGTTTAGGATAAGTACTTACTAGACTTAAGAACTACAAGTTCTATGTTTACTATTAATGTATGTTTAAAGAATTCAATAGGCTCCCTAAACTAATCTAAGTTAAGAATACTTATTACTATATCTTAATTTAATAAAAATAGGTTTTAGGGATTAGGATGAATAAGCTAAGTATTGAACTAATTACTAAAACTAGATCTAGTTGGTTAACAAATCTACAATTACTAATACATTAAGACTATTTATTCTTAATGGTTGCAACTAATAGACTTAGGATCCAACTATAGATCAATTGCAAATAAGATCCTAGGGTTTCTACCTTAGGGTTGAAGAGTGAATTAAGCACTTGGCAATTAATTCACATAACTAGGGAATTGAGAACTAAGCTCATAAAAATATTATATAAGTGCCAAGGGAGATAATAAATGTGACAAGTTAGCTATTCTAGGATTTATAAGACTTATAGTAGGCTACCTAGAAATTTAGGTTAATCACAATAACACTAAATGAGAGTCTAAAATCTATTATCATAATTTGTTGTCCAATTGAAATCTTTTATAAATAAATAAAATCTTTATTTTATAAGGAGAAGATTGACACTAAGTTGGTCAATTTTGGACAATATTGGAAAATTAGGGTTTTAATGACTCTTAATTAGGTTAAAAAGTGATTAAGAAAATTAGGTTTCAAATGTTAGATTTTTATTCCATATTATTGATCCCCACATTTTGTGAGTCAAATGGACTATTTGACCTTTTGATTTGGAAAATCAATTGATCAAATTAGGTCATAAGAAAGATTAATATAAATTTTAAAATTAATTAATTAGTCCTAAACATTGACTCATTAAAATTAATTGTTAAAACAGAAGTTAAATTATATATTATTGATCTACTCATTTTTGTGATCAAAACAGTATATACTTTTATGCTATTTGGATAAGTATTTTTCAATTTATCGAATGAAATAAATGACATTACTTATTAAATTAATAATCCTTTAATAATCAATTAATCATCTTAATTAGGTTTAAGAGTTTCGGCGCTGCGGGATTTAAGTCCTGTTCGGCGCGGTTCATAAGAAACAAAAAGGACCGGACCGTAACTTCAAGGAAAAAAAAAATCGGGATCTGCACTTCACCTCTCCCGCTAGACGCGAAGAGGAGGATCTAGGGCATTGGAGACGGGAGGGATAAGGCAAGTTGCAGAACCCCAGACTTTATAAAACGCAAGCCGATCGAAGATCTTAAAGGAATGCTCGAGGATTTAAATCGAAAAATTCGGTTTAAGGTAAGTAGAATGAATGCCCTAACTTAATTCCTTCTATCTCCTTTTTACGAGTTCTATAAAACAAGAGGAGATGAAGTTCAGATAGAGTCGTTAGATTTATATTAGTCGATTAATGCAGAGCATAGAAATGCAACTGGATTTGATCAAGGATTCACATAAGCACTTCTTCATAGGTAAAAAATGAAATAAATTGAGGGTACCTGGAGTTTTCGCTCAAATTGGTTCGCTGACAATGGCTTAAGGTACGCAAAGCTCTCTTCTACTCCTCTCGGCTCGATCACCCGCACACGTCGATCGCCTCGATAGAACTCGCAAACCCTACGAAGAAGCTCCCGCATGCACTTCGGACACAGCAGCTCAAGAAATTTTCAGCAAATGCCCAAAAATCCCTTAGGAAAGGAATAGAGGGGGATTATAGCCACCGGGAGGCCAGCTGGAGAACCGGACAGTCCTTCTCTGGCAGCTGTGATCGTGCGAAGTGGAGACGTACGCGGGAATTAAATTAACCGATGGATTTAACTTAAGTCTGATTAATTTATATACTTTACTCTCTTTAAAAAGGTTAATTAATTAATGCATTAGGAGGCTGTTACAGATACCATCTGGAGCCTTTAACGGTGGCCCAGGTGAAGGATACCATCTGGAGCCTTGAGAGAGGCCCAGGTGAAGGTGCCATCCGGAGCCTTTAAGGGGGCCCAGGTGAAGGACATGCTTAATTGCATTTTTATGAACCCAACCTCACGGTTCTGGCCTTGCCCATCATAGCCACTAATATTGCTTTATAATATCAAGTCATAAACATAAACATGAATTTTACGCTATATTATTGCTTTTTCTTTTGAAAACTTGGCATGTGAAAAGAACAGTTATTTTGCAGGGGACATATTTATCTTGTATTTGAAACACACTATTTTCCTGCAATTGTTATTATTTTTGCTTCCCGCTCTGCTTTAAATATATCTTTAATATTCTTTGTATTTAGAATGTGCACTAAGGCATTATTTTTATAATGCCAGATCAATTACAGCTGGTGCCGGTTGATATAATCTAAAGGCATAGCGCGGGAAAATAACTGCCCATTCCAGGATTAATAATTTGATGTATAATAAATTTCATGTAATAAATTTTTGGATATTATATACTTTAAATTGAATGAATGATATTTCTTATATTTGAATGGCTTTGGATGTTTGTTTAACTGCTATTTTACCTAACTGCCAATATGATCCTGCGGAAAGATGTAACCGATGTTAGATTGGTTGTTACCAACCAACATGGGTCATCATAGATAGCTACCCTAGAATCTAAAGGAGTTTTTCGTAATAGTTTTAAAATAGTATTTGGAATCCATATTTAATCATAATAGAAGCTTTAATATATAAAATATAACAATTGACAACTATGGCGTCAAGAAGAATTGGAGCTTCAAATGTAATGGTTGAATCATTTAAAATAAAGGCAATTGGAGGGTGATATGATTATTGGGATCCAAGTTAGTATGAAGAAATGAAGGTGTGCACTTGTGAGGTCGAGTTGGATGGGCAAGGCAACTAATAAAAAGAGTTTTTAAGAGCTATAATAAGACGCAGCTCCAATGCTTTGATGGGGTATAATGTTAGCTTGCAAAGCAGTAGCATGGTGTTAAAATAATTATTGTAGAGATGAGGTTCTAAGGTGGATGAGTGGATGTATATGATAGGATATGATGATAAATGTGTTCATTCTTAGCAAGACTAGGGTTTTATTTAATTTAGAGTTAGTATTGAGAAAGTTTACTTTAGATGGCACAAACATGTTAAATGTGAACTATTGGATGCTCTTCTTAGAATAGTTGAGTTTATGCATGTGACCTTTTGTTTAAAGCATGTTAGGAAGAATCTCTTATATTTAGAGTTTAGGGAGGGGTTGTTATTTTTTCATGTACAATAGAGGTTGTTAAAGCACGTTAAAAAAAGCTTGTTATTTTTTTCTGTTTTCAATATCACATGTTTGATTTTCATTAGCCCTGTCACATTCCTTTTGAAATGTTTCAATTTATTTAATTTAGAGTTAGTATTGAGAAAGTTTCCTTTAGATGGCACAAACATGTTAAATGTGAACTATTGGATGCTCTTCTTAGAATAGTTGAGTTTATGAATGTGACCTTTGTTTAAAGCATGTTAGGAAGAATCTCTTATATTTAGAGTTTAGGGAGGGGTTGTTATTTTTTCATGTACAATAGAGGTTGTTAAAGCACGTTAAAAAAAGCTTGTTATTTTTTTCTGTTTTCAATATCACATGTTTGATTTTTCATTAGCCTCCTTTTGAAATGTTTCAATTTGTTTCTTATACATTTTTAGTTAAGGGACTGCTTGGCATGTGAAATTTTTAATGTAAAGTAATTCTCTTACAGAATCACAAATTTCATTTGTTTGATTTGGCGGAAAAATAGTGTAATTATTTTACATTGTAATTTGGTGGGAGAATTTAATTCGCCCGCTATTCACAAAGTATGCATAAAAGTTTGTTCTTGAATTGGGTGTGGAATATTTGTGTTGTGTTAATGCGACGTAAATAAAATCGTGCGATATATATTTTATCCTGACTGCTTTGTCGTTTGGTGCACACCGTCTCAACGTACGTCATCCATGACGAGTATCATCCCTCGTGCAGGTTGTCCCCGACTTCTAATGTCGTCCTTGGCTTTGATGTTGGCTTCCTCAATGAGTTCCTCTGCTTTATGATCCCCGACGTGGGCGTAATCTTTCTCAGCGAGTCATTCTTACTCGATTTCATCATCTCCGGCATACGTCATCTTGGCTCTTGCGCCATCTTCCTCAGCTTTGTCCCTAGCATGCATTGTTTTCGGTCTCAACATCGTCTTCCTCGGTTCCTTCCCCAATACGTCGTCTTTTCTGGCTGCACGTCATCTTCGACACGAGCTTCGTCTTCCCCTGTGCTTGATGTTTTAAATAATAAAAAAATTAGATAGCCAAATAGACTGATTCAGTTAGTGAGTAATATCACCATTGAATTCCTTGCAGAATACACTTAGCAGATTAATTAATTCGAACATACAACAAACAACTACAGAATAATCAAATTACAGTGTAATGAAATTATATTGTAATCAAATTACTTATAATCAGATTAGACTAGATTGTAATCAGATTATATTGTTATTAGATTACATATTAAATCCAGCATGCCACATAATCCCCTAATTTATTTTTTGTAACAAAATCAACTCAACCTTAAATTATAATATCTAATAAGGATATTTTTTGAAGTAGATTACTGATCATTATCTGACCAATGTCTGAGGTTCTAGATGTATTTTGTCTTTATATGAACTTTTTGTATTTAGACACCTATGAAACGTGCTTCTGATATAATTTTCGCTCAAGTAAAGCTTGCACTTGGCATTTTGTATTAGTTGGTGTTTAATTGTTTATTTCTTTTATCCTTTCCTCTTCCAAATTCTCTATTTGATCAGTAGATCGTGTGCTTGATTCTTGTTTATATCCAGGATATATTTTTCAACTTGTTGATTAGAGTTTTTTTCTTTTGTGTTCTGAGCACAGTTTTTTGTTTCTTTTTCAGGCTGAAAGCTCTGGAAAATCTCAGATTGCTATGGAAAAGATGGTTGAAGGTCGGCTCAGGAAATATTTTGAAGAGGTGGTATTGCTGGAGCAAAAATTTATTATGAATGATGGTATTAATATCAAGGTATGATATTTATATGTACTTGTGTCAGGCACTTTAAGTACCTCTGGCTATTTTATTGAAATAATGGTTTCAAATTTTAATTTGAGAAATTTATCAATCTCTTGACTATTTTAAAATGGCAAGTTGGTGCAAAACTATTAAAAATGCTTAATTTAGTCTCTACTATTTTATTTGAACCCAATCAGCCCCTTGATTTCTCATTTTGATTAGATTTTAATGAGACTATGAGACTAAATTTAAACCAACTTCTGTGGTTGGTGGGCTAGTTCAAATATTAAATTACTTGAATCTAATTTTATAAAGTCGAAATAGTCAAGGGACTATTTTGTCAAAATTCTTATTTTTATATCTTGTTTTAATGAAAGAAAGCAAGTTTAGAGCAAATGGTACCGACTTCTGGACAAAAGCCAACATAAAACACTTAAAAAATTCTAGAGAAAAGCTTGAAACATGAAGACGTTAGTTGATCTCTTCAATATTAATGCTAATAATCCTGTGTTTTTTCCATTTTGCATTATTTGTCAAAGCACTGACTGGGATATCTTTTTTTTTTCTCTTGTTAAACATGCATCAATTATTTCATTAGCATGAATGGAATCGTTAATGAAAATTTATCAATGTCTTTGAAAATTTTCTGCCTAAAATCTTCTCCAGTGGAAATTAATTGTTATAGAGCGTCTTTTATATGTTGAAAATAGGATTCTAGCATATAAGGTATTGCAGCAACTGAAGAATATAAGAAATGATCTTTCAAGATTTTCTTGCACGTGCCATAGATGGTTGATTGGATGAGACCTTTATTACTTTAGTAGAGAAATTTGCTATAATGATTTCTCATTTGGATCCAAATTAAGAATCATAATAATCCAAGATCCCATGAAATTAACACCCTCATTCATTTAGAAAGTATACAAATATTTGATTAAATCTGTACTCATTGGTTGAACGTAACACGATAGCAATGCCTTTGTTATCATTTTGATTAAAATGATCGATTGTAAAAAAATTTGCTGTCAAGTATATTTTAGACATTGTTTATTTACTTGTTGCAGTCTTGTTCTTGTATGTCAAATGTCATCTTTCATGATATTTTATGCTCGCACATCTAGCAAACTTTTGAATAAATGAGCATATTATTGCATTTTATTATTTTTAGTTGCATGAAGTAGCCTGGCGGGTGCTGTTGTGCATTATGGCACATTGTCTTAAATATAAAGCATTTTTGGATGTCTGTTATTATGGCTTACCTACACCTCTTTTAGATTACATTCTTGAGAATTTGCTAAATTGAATTATTTAAAAAAAAATCTTTCTGTAGTTTATCACAATGTTTTGACTTAACATTTTAAATCTTCTTACAGTCTCTGCTCGAGGACTTGTCAAAAGAAGTTGGATCGTCTGTGAAGATCGGCAATTTTACCAGAATTGAAGTTGGCGAGGGGATTCAAAGGTAATAATTGTTTTGATCTACTTATTATTTTTTGCTGCAATCTTGAGTCAACATATGTATCTTAGAAGAGTTAAGTGTTTTATAATCCTTTTCTTAAATCTTTATTAATTTTTTGCTTTTTAAACACTTAGTTTCATTTAGCTATGTCGTTGTTTCTTGTGTGTACAAAATTACTTTAATTTATTAGAAGTATCTATTTGCAACAGAAATCCTGTGCAGTGAGTTATCAACAACAATTTGAACACACTTTAATTAGTACAATTACATTTGTTTAATAGGAAATTTTTTTACGTATTATTAAAACATAGCTTTATATACTAGAACTGCTGGAATTTTATAATCACAATATACTAAGCATCATTTTGGATTTTTTTGAGTATTACCATCGGGAGATACTTTATACTTGAATAACGCAGGGTGTTAAGTTTATAAATAGTATGGTTTGAGTGTTAAACATGTGAATTGCATTTATTTATTTGTTTTCTCAGCGAGTATTTCTTTATTATAATTTCAATTGCAACTATAATTTTTTTTTGATATTTCTAAATACTCAAATTCGATGAGGTTGGGGGTGATATGTAGTGATCATTGAGTTTGAAGTTTCATGCAATCTTGTACTTGGATATGGAGTAGCTCTTGAATGAACTTTAAGTGAGAAGAGGAATAGGACTGAATATGTAGATTAATGTCTATAAAAAGGAATCATTTAAGAAAATGGGTAAAAATATCTAAGTTAAACTATCTTGTTTGGGCGTACATTCAAATTGTGTGATTTTCTAGAAAGCTATCAGATAATGGCCAGCATACTAACCTGAATAATACTTTACAATGTATGAGATGGTGGGTTTGTGATGGTCCGATTGTCTTACTCTTCAATGAAAGTTATCTATTTACCCAACTCTCGTCATTACAGCAAATTAAGCACCTCTTTTAGATCATTTCTCATTGTTACAAGTGAGATATTTTGTACATTGGTAATGTTGGGTGTTAGATATATAAATAGCATGGTGTTAGTATTATACATTTGAATAGCATAGATTTTAGTGCAGTCAGTAATTATCCCTTCATCAAAAAGTTTACATTCTACTAAGCAAGATTTTTGGTATTTGCATTGACTACCCGAGTTCTAAGAAAATGGTAAGATTGAGCTAAATTTTTTATTACCTTATCGTCACTGGCTGCTACAGGCCTGCCGTTTTGTGTGCCGGCTTTTAATTTTGGTATCCACATAGACATTGTTGACCCCTTGAACTTTAGTATTGACAGTAGCATTGTCTTCAGCTCTATATTCTTTTTTGTTCATTATAGGAGTACCAAATTTTCGCATCGCATTTGCTGTTGAAAACGTGCTGGCATCTTGTTACAAAGTCATGCTTGTAGCGCCATGACTGGCACACCTTGTCACAGAAATTATGGTTGGTTTAACAACCAGTAACAAATTCTTTTCAATGCAGTTAGAGTCAGAAGTAGTATAGACTGAGCCGTTACTAGATTGCTGGTATTGTTGCCTGTCTTTTCATGCTAACATATCATTGAATGGATGAATGCTGGATGGAGGTGCAACCCAATACCTAGAGATTTGACAGAGCAAGGAATGAATACCTTGTTGAAGAAACCACCGATCAAATAGACTAAATCCAAGGAGAGATGTGGTGGAGTCGGCCTGACCCTGGCACGGGCTCAACAACGGACCAGGATCATCTGAAAGGCTCAACAACAATAAGCAAGCAGTAGAGCGCTAAGTTGTGGCCGCAGTCAAAAAGGCTACAAAATGGTTGCCTGAAAGCCGTGAGTTGTCAACGATTTTTGTGTAAACAAGGAAACAAGCTATAGTTATGACGAATTGCACTCAAATGGATGAGCCAAATCATGAACTTCATCTTCTATGAAAAATGATACTGGTTTATCATCAGCCTATGTGGGTACCTTGACTTTTTATCCGAAAGTATATTGAGGGAGATGTGGGGTCCCGGATAACATGGTCAATAAAATGAGGGGAGAATTAATACATAAACCCAAATTTCCCTGAACGAATAATTTTATTTCATTCTATCCACATACATTCTTATAACATATATATATACATACATATATATATATATACATATATATCAAAGTTTTACTAATATCGCACAATCATATATAACAAAGCTTCATACAGCTTGTACTGATTTAATATCCAAAATAAAATATTTTTACATCACAAGAAAATATATGCAAAAATAAGTCTCCCAATCATCTTAATACATTCAGATATTTTTGTTTAGATGCTTTTTCATTCGACATTAATTCTTCTGGAGCAAAACCTGAAAAATATTAGATGATAGCATCTATCAATAAAAAATTTATAAAATTCTCATGTTAGTCTTTGATGGTTCTTGCTGGCAGTAGATTTTGATAGCATTGGCAAGTTCTCATTAATATATATGATAATTAAAGGAACGTGTAGCAATCTAACATGAAGCACAATCAGATGTATATATTATCACTTGTAGCAAAATATAATTACAACAATATGCAACTTAAGTCAAATCAATTGAGCAACAAAGCTGCCAGATAATAATCAATAATGAACTACTCAAGTGTGCATGTTAATATGATAAATCATTGCAACCTGTAATAGCAACAATCAGAATAGTGCTAGTAACAACATGCTAATCATAGCTTCAATTTGTAGTGATCTCAATGTCTGAATATGGTCAATGCTTCCTTATCTTACAACTATTATACTATAGAATGAACTTATCAATAAATACTTTAATCAAAACTTGTGATTTATAGTGAAAGGATTACATACCCTCCTCATCTTAGGAATTCAACCCAAAAGGCTTCCACCATGTAAGGACTTCAGACCTTACTTTCTTGGGAATTTAACCTTTATTTGTCTGAATTTTTAAGTAACAAACAACACAATGCTTATAAATATTGATAGACATGAATAACATAAAGAATTAATTAGATTTTTATGTACCTCGCAATATTAAATTGATTGAAGATAATATTTTTAAGGATCATTGACAAATCTTTCTCTAATAGGAAATAGGTACGGCCTACAACATTTACATTTACCTGTCAGATCGACGGAGTAATATTAGAATTTTCTTAAATTTAAAATTTCCTTGCAAAGCATGTACTTACTGGCCCATAGCTCACACATAGAGTTAGTGCCTAGGCGTCTTGGTGCATATTATTGATGGTACGGAAGAGCCTGAATTAATTGATGCATACGTCGGCCGGCTACATGCTTTTGGGCGTGAGCTTTAAACTTACATGGGTTTCTGACTTTCGCAATACAAATGAGCCAAGTCAAGCACCATTTCATCCTATCAGTCTTCTCTTGCCTAGGCGTGAACTAACATTTGTGCTTGGGTGCGAAACTTCGATGGTTAGGATACGACAGGTTAATTCACATTATCTTGTTAGCCTCATTCTTAGTTGTCACATTGGATGCATCACTCGTCTATGTGTCTGGGCGTGTTTGAGCTCTCGCCTGACCGAGCGCTCAAGCTCTAGTGCTGATGTCTTTGACTTGGCGACAATGGCTGTACTTGGAGCGCTCACCAGCACATCAGACGTTGTGCCTGGGCACGATTATTGTTGCTCCTAGATGGTTAGTAAAATTTCAGGTTTAGGTTCTAACAACCTAGGTTTATGTCATATGACCTCAATTGGGAGGTGGAGGCCTCTCTTTGTCTCAAAGAGCATTTCTTATACTATCCAACTGAGAACATGCAACTACTCGTCAATTTTTGGTTGACCCATATTCACCCAAGAAGTTGATCACGCAACATCGCCAATAACAGGAGAATGAAGTGCAAGGATATTGGTTGGGTTCGCCAAAGGAGGGGGTCTATGCAAATCTCAAGGGACATGACGGAATAAAACCACATGGAAGCGCAACCCAAAATTTAGAGATTTGGCGGAGCAAGGGATGCAGACCTTACTGAAGAAACCCATGATCAATTAAACTCGAGTGATGGGGAAGGGGACAGAGAGATGTGGTGGAGTTAGCCTGAGCGCTTCCACGTGCTTGACAACAGGCCATGATCATCTGAAAGATTCAAAAACAATCAGTAAACAGTAGATCGGCGATGAATTTTGGGTAAACTAGGAAACAGGCTTTAGTTAAGATGAGTTGCACTTAAATAAGTTGGACAAATAATGAACCTCATCTTCTATGAACGATATTGTGGTTTACCATTAGCCAATGTGGGTGCCTTGATATGTCCACGTTGAGAGGATATTGAGAGAGATGAGCCAGAGACGATTTGAGAGGTGCGACAAGGTCCTGAGGATTAGGGTCAAGAAAAATTAGGGGAAATTTAAAATATAAATTCAAGTTTCCCTTTTGTTTATATTGAAAAATATAAACGAAAGTAAGTATCCTTATCGTTTTAACACATTCGAGTATATCATTTATAGATGCTTTAACTTAGAAACTTGCGACCATGTAGATATTTCACACCTACTCAGTTTCCTAGGAATTTAACCCATACATACCATTCACTTGGTTTTATACTTGCTTTGCTTTACTCATCCTACTTTACTGTTCTTCTGATACTCTTACTGTTATTGTAATCTTCAAGAAACAGGATTTTTAAGTATACTGTTTACCAGCCAGTGATGTTCGATCAAATAGTGAGGTTTTTAAATTAATTAGTTAATATCTTGAAGTAGCATTCAATAATGCTAATAAATATTGACAAACTTGATAACATAGATTTATGTGTACTTTACAAAAATAGAAAGAAAAATGCTTCATATACAGAATCATTATCACCACTGATCAAAAATTTTATTTTCCTTTTTTTTTTTATTTTTTATACATTGATCCAAGCAGAAAAAATTATTTGCACCAATCATATATTTACTACATATGATTATCATGTTATCTTTATTTTAATATGTATACATATGATGGTGCAAGTGTAGTGAAAAAGTTATTTAGCTCTCATTTGACTATCAAAAAATGTTGGTGAACCGATGGTCCTGAATTATAAACACGAACTTGCAAATTTGGTGGTAGTTCTGTAAATATCCAACTTTTCATGCAAATCATGCAAATTATAAAGATTCCTCCTTTCATTGTCTGCTTTGCAGGACTGATGCTTCTGATACGTGATTGATTGCCTGAAGCTTTCTTGAAAATGCCTGAACTCAATGTGTAATTTTATCTTTTTCTATACATTTATTACAATAATAAAATATTTATTATAATTTTTTTTTTAATTTTTAACTTTTGTTATGAGGCGAGGCGTCGTTGATGGATTTAATTATAAAAAAAAAATGTTATTTCGTTCTCAAATAATTTCTCAAAAAAAAAAAAAAAAAAAAAAAATATATATATATATATATATATATATATATATATATATATATATATATGGTCAGTTGATTTGCAGGTGTTCATAAGAACTTTGCTACACTTGTATAATTATATACACATTAAAATGTAAATATATGGTTTATATAATTTATTTTTTGTTTGGATCAGTATAAGAAAAAAATAAAAAAATAAGGAAAGAAATTTTCTGATTTTTGATGGATATACTTATGTGTATAATGGTGTAAGTGTAGTATTTCTCATAATATAATTATCAAATATAATGGTGTAAGCGTAGTATTTCTCATAATATTATTTACTAACAAGAATATTGTTGAAAAAGAGTAATTTATCGAAGAAATGCTAAAAATAAATATTATTTTAATATAATAAATAAATATTAGTAAAATAATGTTTAAATTTTATTTGAATAGTTTTTATAGGTGATATGTTTGTGAATTTAAATAATATTTCTCTAATTTATATATATATATATATATATAATCATTTATTATTACCTTGCTGTTTAATTTCTAGCTTGATAATGTGTTTTTTTAAGATTTCTAACTTTATGATGCACAAATTTAATAATTGTATATGATTTTTAATATTATTTAAATATTATATATAAATATCTGTTATTTTAGTTAGTAGAAATTGAGGATTTTTTTCAAAAAAAAAATGGAGTTATCCATAGTGATGTTTTTTATTAAAATCTTAAAAATTTACAAACTTGAATAAAAAACATTTTTTGAAGGTAATTTTATCCCATAGTTTATTCAAAAACATTACTTTCAGATTTCTTCAATCAAAACAAAAAATTTCAAATCTTTTGAAAAGTTATCAAATATTAATATAAGAATCTAATTATACTATAATCTGATGATACTGTAATCATATTATCATGATAATGAGAAGAAATAATTAATCTCATGTTAAAGTAACATAATTTGCTACAATTACATTTAACAAATATGATAATTTTATGTATAAATAAATATTTGATGCAGTACAATTTTTATTTGAGCTCATGTTTAAAATTAAAAAAAAAAAAATTATATTGATCATGATTATCTTTTTACATTATTATTTTTCAGAGCAAGAGCCCAAAAATAATGCTATGTTAAATCGAAAAAGAATAGAAAAACAAAAGCACTATTACTACATGCAAAAAAAAATACAACAAAAAGGTTCCAATAAAATGCATTGCACATACCATTCATTCAAAGGGCAAATCTATTTCCAAATTCTTCTGTTTCATTCTGCAAATGAAAATCCCTCAGTCATATATACATATACAAATGAGATGCAAGGCATAGAACTTAAAAGAAAAAGTAATGTATTTAAAGAACTAAAGCTTATATAAGAATAGAGTTCATAACATGAATGCAATCGGGTAATATTATCATAACTAGTAGAAAAAAGTATGAGACCAAAACAAAATATAATCATAGTTAGCAGCAAAATAAAAAACAAAAAGCACTATATTTATATGAAACACTCAAACTTGAGAAAATTTACAGAACTACAGTGCACCGCGGAAGTTCAAGTTGTGTTAACACGTAATATTTTAATCAAATTCTCAATCAACAAAATAAAAAAATTGTAACATTCATCTTTTTATAGTTTAACAATATTAATTTAACCATATTAAAAGCATCCAAATAATTTTTATGATTAATGCAAAAGAAATTGTTTTCTTCTTTCTAGAAGGATGCTTTGCTTGCTCTCTATTAACACATGATATTAGTGTAAATTCTATGTTAAGTTGAAGCCAAAATAGAAGTATGTATAGGTTTGCTTGAGTAAGTTCAAAGCATATTTACATCCTATGCAATTGTTTCAAACGAACAAACTACATCATGAGCTCAAGAATAGAATCTTGAGAACGACAACGCTGAGGAATTTGTCGTATCGTCACAAAGTTCGTATCTTCTCAAAGGACACATGAGCGCACACAAATTAGAAAAACAACAATCAAAGCACAACAATCAAATTGGTGTGTACTATTGAGATTCAATTATGTTCATAAGGAGGAGAGAAATTTTCACTAATCGTGAACAAGAAGAAAGAAGATTACAAACATTTACTAACCTTCAGTAGTCATGTCACAGTCGCCTTCAACAAGCTTATTTAAAATAAGGGAAATGCTATTTAGACTCGTTGACGTGGCACAAAAACAACTCATCTAATGAGATTTAAACATCATTTCATTATTGTTTATTTATTTACATTTTTATTGAAATGATATCTAAATCTCATTTAATGAGTTTTTTGGATGACACGTTAATAAGTCTAAATAGTATTTCTCTAAAAATAAAAAGTAACCAAAAAATAGCTGCTACCCTTTTTGGTTTATCACACGTAACCCTAAATTATCAAGGTAAGTTTAAAATATGTTTTCCATGCTTGCCCGCTCAGGCACCTGCCTCTTGGCCGAAAAATAGCATGCTGCCCAAAAATCAGATTTTGTCCAGATTTTTGGGCCTGAGCCCCCATCGAAATAGGTGACAAACTACATTTTTTTGGATTCATCGAAATTGATACAAATCAATTCGCGGCAACTTTTAGTCTACTAGGAACAAAAAGAGCAAGGAAAAGGAAGCACCTGTATCCGAGTGCAGATATCCACCACTTCAGCGATGGGTGCCCAATCGCCGAAATTCCTTTCTATGAACTGATAAGCAACGCCTTCTTTTCCGCTCCTGACGATAAACATCCCCCCCTTTATTTCTCCTTCTCCCTTGAAATTGAAATCAAAGCCGGTAGCTTTGGCAGCTTTGAAATTTGACAGCGCTCGAGAATTCAAAACAAAACCCGCCAAAAAACCTTCCTTCATTAGCTTCCCCCCTCCAAGAGCTTTGAAAAACCCCAATGTTTGGTCCACAACAATGAGCCCTCCCCAATACCGCGGCCAGAAATCTTTCACCTGAAGCATCCAAAATGAACAAAACATTACGATCGAGAAAAGCGTCGAAGATCGGTTCTTCGAAAATCACTCACCTCAGGCTCAATCTGTTCATGCAAGACGGCGACAAGCTGAAATCCTAATGCATCAAATATAGGCTTTCTAGAATACAGCTGATGCGCTTCGGCTCTGCACATTATACAGCTGCAGAATAACAACATCCAAGGAAGATGTGAAAGAAGATTATAGCAACTGAGGCTAATCAGTGTTAACAGAAATTGATATACAGCAAATGCACAGAGATTTTCCGATTCTTGTTTTCTTGGTATCGGAGAAGTCGATCGAACCTACAACCGATCCTCTCGTGTTCGATCAGAGCTCCGATGAATACATACCGATCCTAATTTCTTTTCGATCTTCAGAGCGCGGCTTAATGGGGACGCATCTGAATCTGCCAAACCCAGATCAACCTGATCTAGTGCACGTTGATCACAGGTGGTCGGTTGTGATACTCCAGCTGCGATCTGAAAATCCTAGCTAAAAAAAGGATCAATGAAAATGTCCGATGAAGAATCGGAAAATCTCTTTTACTCCAGCTGTACATTAGCTGTATATTAATACAAAAATTAGATAAAGTATTAATTTCTGCTAAGAATCAGTACCCGGGGCGTCGTATACACAGCAGTATAGTTGCCCTTTCATTCCATAATTCAGAAGCTTTCATGGGGGGCGATTTCCTCTCCATAAAACCTAGAATGCCGCCTTTATATTCTGGAGTGAGCTTCTGGACTGAGATATTAGCTATTGAAGAATGTGAAGCAACATCATCCACAATTGGGGCCGGCATAATCCAGCCGCAGAGTCTTGGATTAGCTGGCCTGGCAGCCACAATTCCCTTGAAAACATGATCCTCATTGAGCTTCAAGTTTAGAACAGCTTTTGCAGTGGATGGGTCATAGTTTGGATTCAATTTTAAGTGGGACTCAAGCCTGTGAAGGCCCCTTTTATTGGATTCACTTTCATTTTCGCTGCCTCTTTCTTTTGGAGGAGGCCGAGGGTTCAGCATTTGAATCCTGGCGCCAGTTTCATTGACGAGGAACCGAGAAACATGGCTCCTCTTCATGCCGAATTGCGAGCAGAGGGAAACGGTGGCCATTTTCAGAAGATCTGGCAGCCGCATACTTGAGGCTTCCATCCTATCAGCATATCGCATCAATGATCTGTCATGTAAGTATGTTCTGAGCTCCATTGCTTCCTGGCATTTTTGAAAGTTAAAGTATGGTTTACTTCCTGTGTGTTTTAGGCCTTCTCTTGTAGAATGGTAATGCAGCAATTTTGTATTTTTTATGTTAGTTAGGAAAGTAATCTTCTCTTTCATTCAAATCTTTGGTTAGGAATTTGAAGATTTGAATTACAGCTCTTTTTCTAAGATATTGTATTTGTTGACAAACAGTTCCTTACCCTATAATTTTTTAAATCATGCTTTCCCTAGCTAAAAAGTAAACTGTGGCTTAGTTCTTGTGTGTTTTAGCTCTTCTCTAGCAAAAAGTTTAAGCAAACTTTAGATTTGCATGATAGTTAGGTAAGGCATCTTCTTTTCCATTCAAATCTTTGGTTAGAAATTTGAAAGAAATTTGAAGAATTGAATTCGCCCTTTTTCTAAGATTTTGCATTTGTCTACAAACAATTAGAATTTTCTAAATCCTGCTTTACATACCAAAATGGCAGAGTATGGTTTCTTTTATGTATTTTGCAATGCAATCAAATTATTTTTATATTATTTGATAATTTTATAAAAACTTTAATACTTTTCTGTTTGAAATTAAGTAATTTGAATAAATTAGAAAATAAAATTACCACTCAATTTTTTTTCAATTTCTTTTTTACGGTTGATTTGAACAAAATCGATTTTCGTTCGTAACCGAATTAGTTTGAAATCAAGAGATCGATCAATTTCGTTCAAATCAACGACAAACAACAAAATTTTGGACTAATGACGAAGCAGTGAACGGAGAAAATGAACTCGAACGGCGAAGTCGTGGATAAATGGTGTCATTTAGGGTTTAGGCACTTGTTAGTTCGAACGAAAACTACCGTTCGAACGCAAGAACGAAATGTTCGGTTTGAGCGCACGAATGAAAATTCGTTCGTTCGAGTGAATGAAATCTTTGGTTCATTCGTTCGTGATCCTTCCGTTGTGTGCTTTCCTCCGCGTAATTTTCAAATTCGCCCGATTTGAGCCGTAATTCCTTCTCTCGTTTCTTATGTATATTAACGCAAAATCAAAATGCAGTGTAAAAGTTTTTCACCTGTTTTATTTCAATGTCAAATCCTGATAATCTCAATTTCCCAAAAAAAATTTTAATTTATAATGTTTTAGCTCATGCCAAACAGCGCTAGTAAAAACTTTGTATTTACATGATAGTTTGGAAAGGTGCGTTCTCTTTCATTCAAATGTTTGGTTAGATATTTGAAGAATTGAATCTGTCCTTTTCTTATGATTTTGCATATTTTGACAAACAACTACTTTCCTTAGAATTGATCTAATCCTGTTTTTCCTAGCTAAAAGGTAGAGTATGGTTTAGTCCTTGTGTGTTTTAGCTTCTCTCTAGCAAAAAGATTAAGCAGCAACAAATTTTTGTATGATAGTTAGGTACGGTATCTTCTTTTCCATTCAAATTTTTGGTTATAAATTTGAAATTTGATGGGAGTTTGAAGGGTTAAATCCTTAAATAACACCAAAAAGGATTTTTCCCTCTGTTCTCTCACTCAAATTCAGAAAAATTATACAATTTTGGGGATTTGCTAAAGCCCAGTTTTTCCTAGATATTACTAAATTCTGATTGGAGGATTCAGTAAATCTTCTGTTACTTAAATTATTCAAAAAAAAGCCAAAATAAATTGAGGGAATTTGAATCGAACTATCTGATGCTGAGTCAGTTTCAGGAACTTCATCTCTTCCAAATTTATCATCTTCAACGTAGGCACATCATCCCATCCTGCAGCTACAAATTTAGGGATGAGCCCACTCAGAGCTCCATCGCCCACAAATTCCTCCATCGCAAAGGAAGACATCCCTTCTTTCCTAGATTCAAAACACCATAATTAAGCACAGAAAAAATCAAATTTCGTTGGAAACACTTGTAAGAGATTTTAGAAGCAGAGTCTCAGAATTCAATAAATTTTTGTTGATTGATCAACTTCATTAAAAAGAGAACATGAAAACGAATAAAGATTCTACCTTTGAGCTGTTGCAGATTTCTTGAGCCGAAGAAAAAGATGAAGGTAACTCAATGACAGATCGAGGTAAAATTATACATATAGTTTTAGAATAGAAATTCAATAAGATTATGATTTTAAAAGCAGAGTCTAAGGATTTAATAACTTTAATCGATTAATCAACTTATTAAAAAGAGAGGATGGAAAATGAATAAAAGTTCTACCTTTGAGCTGCTGCAGAAAATATCAAGGATTTTGTCTTCTGAAACTTGCTTCAGTTTCCTGAATAAATTTTTTTTGAGCCGAAGAAAAGATGAATTGGCAATTAAATGACAGATTAATATAATTGCTGAGCCGGTGAAGATTTGTTTCAGGTAAAATTATAATTTTTTATATGAAAGATTCAATGAGATTATGCTTATAGTAGCTTCCAAACATTGCATTGCAGGCTAATTTAATCTAATTTAAGGAGCTTTGATTCAAACCTTAGACAGATTCAAACTTTGTTCTTAAATTAGTGATTTATTCAGCCACTTGAATGCTCATGATCGTGATGGGTTAACGAAGGATGTGCACAATTATCAGAAGTATTCCACAATGTTTCTTTTAGTTAAATATATATATTGTTGAAATTTTATATTTGTAGTCACAATCTCAGACAAGCCTACCAAAACACAGTTTAATCTTAACCATTGAATTCGATCATCCATAATATGCATTGATTAATGATTTGCCATTTCTAAGTGCTTGCTGCTTCATGTTATTTTCTTTTTTTTTTTACGGGTTTTGGCGTTTTGAACCCGGATGGCTTCCCAACAAATGCACGCGGACAAGATTTGTCCGGTCCACTGCAAAAAAAGTTGGACGTTTTGCAAGCACGATGAGGACAACCGGGGTGGGTTCTTGCTGATTAATTATTTGAAATGAAGTAATATTTGATGATGTGTTGTTCATGCATGAGATCATCAACGCAATATCTTCTAATTGCTATGTTTTATTCAAAAGCATTCGATTTCTGATTTCTGATTTTTGCTGCTACTTTTTCCTCTGTCCCGTCAAAATTCGTAAAAAAAATGCATTTTTGAGAACTAAAGCAGACATGTTCTCCAAATATGAGAAGGCACGGCGGCATCGCTCGTTTCTTCTCATGCCTTGCCGAACACACATGGCACAGCAAACCCACCATCTCGAAAACCCTAGAAGCTCGTACGCGAATCCCTGACATCTACGACTGGAACCTCAGAATCTCCTCTTTCGGGCGGCGCGGGGACATCCGCGGTGCTCGCAACCTGTTCGACGAAATGCCTCAACGGGACGGCGTCTCGTATTCCATCATGATCAGCCTCTACCTCAAAACCGGCGACCTTCCGAACGCCGAGGAACTCTTCGGCAAGATCCCTGAGAGCAACATGGTGACGGAATCCGCCATGGTGCACGCCCTTGCCATGGCCGGCAGGATCGCTAAAGCCAGGAGATTGTTCGACGGAATGTGCGTTCGGAACGTGCTCACCTGGACGGGCCTGCTCTCCGGCTACTGCCGCGCCGGCCTGATCGACGACGCTGCAAAGCTGTTCGCCGAAATGCCGGAGAAGAACGTCGTCTCCTGGACCGTCATGATTAAGGCTTATGCGGACGACGGCCGAATCGAGGAAGCCGGTGAACTGTTCGACAAGATGCCGCAGAGGAACCTGTACTCCTGGAACGCAATGATCAAAGGGTGCTTGCGCTGCCGGAAAATACGCACGGCGATCAATCTGTTCGAATCCATGCCTAGGAGGAACGTTATCACTTGGACGATCATGGCGTCCGGCCTCGCCGAGAACGACATGATCGACGACGCTCAGAAGCTGTTCGATCAAACGCCAGCGAAGGACATCGCGTCGTGGAACGCGATGATAGCCGCGTACGCCGGCAAAGGGCGGATGGAGGCGGCCCGCCGGCTCTTCGATTCGTCGCCGGAAAGGAATATCATTACTTGGAACGCGATGATCGACGGATACGCCAGGAACGGATCTCACGTCGAAGCTGTGTCGATTCTCATTCTCATGCTCCGAATGCAGGTAAATCCGAACGAATCCTCGCTAACCAGTTTAGTAGCAGGCTGCGATAGTTTGACGGCGGGCGCGGAGGTTCACGGGTCGGCTTTAAAGCTAGGGTTTACGCCGGACACTCATCTGGCGAATGCTCTGGTAATCATGTACTCGAGGAACGGAGACCTGCGCGCCGCCTGGCTCGCTTTCGACGAGTTGAAGGCCAAGGATGCTGTCTCGTGGACTTCGATGATCCTCGCTTTCGCGAATCATGGCTGCGGGATCTGCGCATTGAAGGCGTTTGCTAAGATGCTGAGGACTGGAGATCGGCCTGATGAGGTCACGTTCATCGGCGTGTTATCCGCTTGCAATCATGCCGGATTGGTGGAGAAAGGCGTGAAGATTTTCGGATCGATGGTGAGAGCGTGCGGAGTGGAGCCGAAGGCGGAGCACCATTCGTGCTTGGTGGACATTCTCGGACGAGCGGGGAGAGTCCGCGAAGCGAATTTAGCGATGAGTAAAGTGCCGAGAGGCGAAAGAGATGCCGCGGTTCTGGGGGCTTGCAAGACGAGGCGAGTTGCAGAGGATTTGATCGAGATGGAGCCTTCTAATGGCGGAAGTTTTGTGTTTTTGGCCAATAGTTATGCGGCGAGGGGGGAGTGGGGTGATGTGGCTCGGGTGAGGAAGATGATGAGGGATCGGAGGGTGGAGAAAGTGCCTGGGTTTAGCCAGATTGATTTGAAGATGACAAGAAATGTCTTCTTTGCAGCTGATAGGAGTCATTCCCAGCATGAAGAAATATATGAAATGCTCGAAGAGGTGCTTCTTCCGCAGATGAAGGATCAATTGGTCTTTAGTTATGCTTGAAGAGCATAAGAAGGTTACTCTTTTGGTAAGCTTCATGCTTTTTCCTAATTTCAGTAGAAACTAAATGTTGGAACAAAATTTTATACATAACTTTATTCATAATGTGCATAAAGAGATGTATCTATTTTCTTAAATAAGAGTATTCCTATATTTATAACTAATATATATCAAAATATAATGTATAATTAGATTATTTGTTAAATATATATTTTTTTATAAGATTTATATATAAAAATAAATAAAAAAAGTTATATTGATACTTAATATTTTTTAATAAATATTCTTGTATAAGCATATCATTTTAAATATATCGTTGATTAAATATATTTTTTTTTTGAGATTTATATGTAAAAATTAAAAAAAAAAAAAATTTACATTAGTTCTGAATATTTTTTAATATAAATTTTTATTTTAGTATTTTTTAAATAGATCATTGATTTGAATATTTTTTTTTTGTGAGATTTATATATAAAAATTAAAAAAAATAATAATTGGTGATACATATTTTTTTAATTAAAAAAAAATTATATTGATACATTATAAGCATATCATTTAAAGTAGATTGTTCATTAAATATATTTTTTTACAGGTTTATATGTAAAAATTAAAAAAAAAAGAAAATTTTATATTGATTTCTTTTTATTGAATATATTTTTAGTGAGATTTATATATAAAAATAAAAATAAAAATTATTGGTGATACATATTTTTTAAATTAAAAAAAATTATATTGATACTGAATATTTTTTGATATATATTTTTGTATAGGTATATCATTTCAAGTGAATTGTTGATTAAATATATTTTTTTGAGAGAGTTATATGTAAAAATAAAATAAAAAAGAAAATTTTATATTTATTCTGAATATTTTTTAATATATAGTTTATATGTGAAAATTAAAAAAAATTATATTAATACTTAATATTTTTTGATATATATTCTTGTGTAAGCATATCAAATAGTAGATCTTTGATTTAATATATATTTTTATTAGGGTTATATGTAAAAATTAAAAAAAAACAAAATTTTACATTGTTTCTAAATATTTTATGGTATAAATTCTTATTTAAGTATAATATTTTTTCAAATAGATCATTGATAGTATATATATTTTTTGTGAAATTTATATATATAAATTAAAAAAAAATTATTACATATTTTTTAGATTTGAATAAATATTCATTCAATCTTATATGTAAATATATATTTTTACGGTCAATATAAAAAAATTAAAAAAAAATTGACTCAAATAGTTTTTATTTTCAAACCTTACTTAACTTAGTTTAAGTATACATTAGCTAGAATTAGATAACTCTGATTTAAATTTAATTAATGCATTTTAAATGCGACATGTGGCAGAATGCATAATAGCAAAAGTGCTCATATCCCTTAAATAAAACATCACTTGATATATTAAACATATATTAATCATATTCATTTAAATAATTTAATATTGAATTCTATAATTCATAATAATAATTATGTGATGATAATAATATGTAATAAATACATAATTATCTATAATATGTAACCAGTAGATATCATTTAATTAATATTTATTTATTTATATTAAAATAATACAAATATTTTTTTAAAAATTTTATTAAAATAATGTACAAATCTATTATATCAAATTTTTTGTGAGTACTATGAGTCTAAATAGCATTACTGATAAGACAATAAATTCAAAAAAAATGAATTATGCCGTGAACAAATGATCATATATTTTGCAAATCAACTTCATCAACAAAAAAAATAAAAATAAAAATGGCTTCCCTGAAGAATCAAGTTCTACAAGCATGCAAATGCTTTGCCCACCTTCTTGCCATGAATGGATCGACGTAGTCCCATCTCTCGGCGCAACTCCTTCTGGGTCCGGCTCTGCCAGCGGCCCCCTCGCCGCCGCCGTCTTCATTATCATCACCACTCCGATCTCCCTTCCCTCCAATCTTCACCACCGCGTCTCCGTCGACCGCCGTCTCCATCCCGCCGGCGCATTCTTTGTACTCGTAGCTCACGCAAACGGAGTCAGCGTCTCCGCCGCTCAAATCCGCCGGAATCCTCCTCTCCTCGCCGCACCTCAAATCGCCGATTCTCACGTCCCCTCCCTCCTTCCCGATCCTCAGCCGCACATCCCGGACCTCCTCGCCGAGAACCCTACCCAGGAACTCCTCGAACTTGTGCATGACAAAGCCGACATGAAACCACTGCACCTGCAACGCCAGCCGCTCATCGGCGCTCGAATTAGGGTTTTCAGAAAGATGCAAAAGGCAAGATAGCGGGTTGCGGTGCGCGCGGTCCTCCAGTATCCTCGCCGCCTTCCGGAGGCCGATTGCCGGATCGGCCTCGGCGATGTGGGAGAGACGGTCGATCGCCTGGAGAGCGGCGCGCTTTCCGTGAGAAGACATGCGGCGGAGCGCGAAGACGCGGGTGGCGGCAGCCGGCGAGCATGTCACGAGCGCGAATCGGTCGGTGGGGCCGAGGGAAAACACGGTGAGCGCGACGGCTTGCTTTAGAAGCCGGAGATGAGAACCATCGGGAGAAGCGACGAGGACAAGATCGACGGGCGATCGGGGGGCGAGACGAATCGAAAGGCTGGAAGAGGAGGAGCAGCCGGAGAATGACCGTGAAAGGGACAGGCGAAGGCGGGCGTGACGAGCGGGAATGGGTTCCGTCGGGTCGTCGTCATCGTACCGAACGGAGCGGAGGGAGGAGCGGCGGTTGACGCGCGAAGTGGCGATGGAATCGTCGAGAATGCGAAGAATGGGGTCGGCGGAGGCAAGTTCCGGTGGGCTGGCAGCGACGAGGAGGTCGCGGGGAAGGCGCCGCCAGTGGATGCGGCAGATAGGGCAGGCGGTGCTGCCGTGCCGGACGTTGGAGGCTATGCAGGCGAGGTGAAAGGAGTGGTGGCATTCAGAGGTGAAGATCTTCCTGGAGCTGCTGCAGCTGTCTCCTTCATTAAGAGGCTCCAGACATATGGCACATAGAATTTGCTGATATTGAAAGACAATAATTACAGGTATTTTGTTAACAAGCCTAAAGAAAACTAAGAGGGCATAAAGTTAAGAATACCGGGTTTCACATGCCAAAAAATATGCCCAAAACGTATCTAACTTGAAATATAATCTTTCATGTGCTATATGGTTTAAATCACTTCATATATGGTAAGAATTCTCATAAGGGATCACTGCAAGCTTAAAATAAATCTATGCTGAGGTATTTGAACTTGAACCTTAAAATTTGAAATATTTTGATTCGACTCAAAGATAATATATTTATTTAGTATTGATAGAACTATATGTGTGAGATAGACGAATCCATTATGTGTGATGAAGTGAGGTTTCTCTTAATGGATCACTTGTCAAGATTTCCATACATAAATTAATGACACGAAAGTATGATTAAGATCAACATCCTTAGACCTTCATCTTAACTATGGTCATATCATGTTTTATCATGAGTAAAGGTTAAATACAGTTAATTCTAGTTTAATTTAGGCTGTGCTCATACACAATATAAAATTACACTTCATTATTGAAGCCATATCACTTTTTTGTTGATGTATAGAAGACATCTCTGATGATGATTTGAGCCACATGCTGCTGTTAAACTAACTAAAAATCTGCTCGTCCTCGACTTTAAATATAGGTACCATAGAACATATTTCAACTGATATTCCAAATTTACAATAAAATGATGATATCTAAAAGACGGGATTAAGAGTGGTAAGCAATCAATAAAGAGAAAGTAGCACAAATTACATGATTGTCTGTGGAAAATCTTAATAGGATAAATCAGAGAAACTACTGCTCTAAGAAGAGAAAACAAAAGGGAGAAGACAATACCGGCTGACCTAATGGAGGGCATAAAGTTGGGTTAAATATACTAATGAATCACTCTTGAACCGTCTCAAGAAAGACACTAAGACTCACTTAGTCGCAAAATGCACAAATTACTTGATCACAATCAAACTACTGGCTCTGATATCACCTGTCTGAGAAGAATGAACCAAACCAAAAACACAAAGCTGAATTAAATACAGTAATAATTAAACCCAATTTTTAAAGTTTAGGCCTATCAATATTATATCAACACAACTCTTCTTTTCTAACTATATTAAGCTGGATTAAAGCACTCTAATATATCTCAACAAAGTGCAATAAAAACTCTCAAATTTATTGCAGCGGAGGACCCAAAATAAGCTCTTAACAGAAAGCATTTTATTTGTTTATCCATTGGAGAATTACTACATATCACTATAGCAACATCCTGCAGTCAACAATAGGCAGTTGGTGTTTTATTCTAGTTAAAAGGTACAACATAGTTTGATTAATTCCCGGAGACAGTTGACTACTCGTAGAGGTGAACTTCCTTCAGGGCCTAGCAATATAGTATGAATTGTGATAAATAAAAATCTACTCATGTAAGCATAGCATTAGATAGTGTTTATTAGTTTCGGTCCAAAACTTTAAAAATTATATATTTTTCATAAATCTGCATGACAATACAAGTTGTATAAATATAAACATCAATAACTCCACTCAAATAACAGTAGTTCTCAATCTCCATATATTCATTGACAGATTGATTCAATTGCTTATAAATGTGAGTTTGATGATATGTATAGCTTTACTCATTAAAATTAAAAAATGTTAAGAGTGCCCAAATCATTACCCAAGTTTTGTATCCCACTCCAATAAATAATTTCCACAATATCTATTTTTTTTTTCATAAGTTCAAAATAACGGTAAATTTCAATAAAAAAATTACACAAAATTATCGCATCATCCTAAACAAACTAGCGTTTTATATGGGAGCACTCATTGAAATTTTCAAAAATTACTGATACAACAAAAAATCATATTATTCAAATGCAACACTTAAATTTTGATATAAAGTAACACTTAACCGCAGTTTGCATGTATGAAAACTCATTCCCATTTAAAGACTAAATATCTAAGTTTAAAAAAGCTATACTATAATTAGACAAATTTGAATGTTATGATAGTAAGATTGACCGGTTCTAAATTAGTGTTATTGTGGACAGTGAGCAAGCAAACAATAAAGAGAAAGCACCGCACAGACTAACCACAGCACATAGAGGCACACAGATCATATGTGGAAAACCACTGAGAGAAAAAAAATTGCGAGATGGAGAAATCATTGCACTAGAGAAATTGCATCAGGTGAAAAAACAAAGGAAATCAACAGTGACAAAAACAAAGAAAGACTGCAACTATGCCTATACAAAATATTTAACATTTACAAGTCGATCCTATCAGCACAAAAGTGAGCTACCCCTAAGATCCGTTTGCGTAGCACATGTTAGGCTTAACCAAAACTGTAACGTACACAAAATATTCATTTAGCATAAGGTTTATTTAGTTAAGGTACTTGAACACTGAACATAAATTTATGAACCTCGGCTTAAGCCCTCAAGCTAAAAACGGTAGTGCAAGAGAAAACTTTGGCTAATCCCTGCTTTAGCTATACAGCACAGACTCAACTTCATATATAAGAATTTGCAAGCACACAAAGGGTTTTTTGTGGAACATTTGAGGATAGTGTAGCATTACAAACATTCATATGCTCAAATTTAATGCTTTCATTTCAAGTGATGATCCAATCCACTATTGAAATAAACACTTCAGAATTCTTACAAGGCAATAGACAGAAGTTGATAAGGGTTTCCCTATGATACTGCCTATGCATACCACATTCTCATTATAAGCATCGTTCTATGTCTACCCCGAAAAAAGATAAATTGGTGAGTAATTATCAAAAGGATATAGATTATAATAACCAACTTTTAAAAATTTTAAACCCAGGGCTGCTCTGTGAAAAAAGAAATCATAGCATCTGAGCATTAATTGCTAAAATAATGAGTACCTTCGCTGGGAAGGTAGAATGTTCTTCCCCAGAAATTCTCTCCGAAACGATGGAGCATTTTGGAATCGCCGGGCTCAAGATCTGCACTCAGAGTTCCAGAAGCCAATCATGAAAAATAGAAGAAAGCATTTTCAAATTCAGAATAAACTCGCAATTTTTGTCTGGATGGAGGAGATTAGGTTTGAAAAATAGGACAGTAAAAATAAAAATGCAAGGAAGAAAAAAAATGCAGGATAGAGACGAAGACGAAGAGAGGGAATAAGGCAGAGTGAGTCTACGGTAGACTTATTTTGATGAGAAAGGGGATCGCCGTTGTCGAAAAGGCAAGCACAGGGAAATTTGAAATTCTGAGCGGCCCGCTTCCATCTTGATGCACCTCCGCCCATTGCAGACGCGAATCCTCTCCAATTTGCTCTTCTGAATTATACTTGGTCCTCTTCTCTCTTCTTCTTCTCTTCTTTTACGGATTTGGAATCGGTGCTTTACCCAAAAACACGGCCATGTTTCCTTCTGCCATTTTGTCGCTTGCCTTTTTCTAATCTCTCTCTCTCTCTCTCTTTTTAATTTTTATGATCAGTTAAAAAATTGATCATATGTTTAATTGAGAAATGTTAAATATTTTGATAAGCAAATTAAATTTTTTATTAAAATTTGTATATTTATTAAAAATTAAAAGAAATTTACTCATAAGCAAAAATATATCAATTCAAACTTAGTCTTATATAATAAATATCATATTATCAAATATAATTTTTATTTTAATTTTACTCTATGTAGCAAAAGTCTATTATTTATTGCAAAGGCTTGATGGAGATAAAAGTATTATATTAATTAAGATACACAAATATATAAGTTTAGGAAAATATTATGTTTACATAAGAGTATATATCAAAAAAGTATTAAGGATTAATTAGAAATTTTTTTTTTTGTAATTTTTGTATATAGGTTTTATCAAAAAGTGTATTCAATTAATAATCTACTTACACATTGGATTGACACATCATCTATATATTTTGATGTATATTATGTGTAAATGTAGCAATACTCTTAAGTTTATATTTTAAATAATAATAAATAATATGAACAAAATTGCAAATATATCACATAGGTTAAGTATTATAGATGTGATCATAATTTAATATAATCATAAAAATAACCTAATTATTGAGATAAATATGTGAAACAAATAAAATATTAAATAATTTATGTCACGATAAAATTATATAAGTAAATAAATTAAAAATAAGAAATATACATATCATATGAATGAATTGATATGTGTTTATTTATTTATCTTTTAATAATAAATATTTTGGAAGTAAAAGGCTATATATATATATAATTTGGAAGCAAAAGTCAATATAGTTTTTTTTAATTTTAAAATTAGATTGTAAGAAGTTCTCTTAAAATTATTTGAAAAAAAATTATTATTATACTTACACATTAGTGTGTATATATATATATATATGATATGTAAATTTAATATGTAAATAGATTATTTGTTAAATATATTTTTATATATAAATTATATACAAAAATAAAAAATTAAAGTCTAACATACTTTTTTGAGTATATTATTATATAAGTATAACATTTTTCTCCTACACTTAGATTTGTTTTTGTTAAGAAAGTAAGAAAAAAAATTAAAATTATTTTTTGCATTTGCCCATATAAAAATTAAATTCAATTAATTATGTAATTACATAGTACTAATTTATTTGAACTATTTGATTAACTCGCTGTTTTAGTTGATATTTTCGAACCAAATGGCGGATACACCGTTCGGATTTGTCCTATTATGATGGCAGTACGCGAATAATTAATTGCTATCATATATATATATATATATATATATATATATATATATATGATTTATAGCAAATAATGAGAAATGATATTTAGAAAACTGTGGCACCTAAGAAATTCATGATAATATTTATATTATTTTAATGTAAATAAATTTAAATTTAAATTTTAATGTAAATGAAATATTATTTAGATATATTTATTTATTTAAATTAAAATAATATAAATATTATTTTTAAAATTTATATTGAAATAAGTACTGTACATCTTCATCCGCATGGCAGACCAGTTCGAAGCAAAACCAAGTAATATGCCAAGAAGTCGGCTATCATCCCTTTCGATGCGGCAAGCTTCGGGTATACATAGAGAGGAGAGCTGCTGAGAAGTTCAGACTCAGCTTCTTTGCATTGCTCTGTTGCCTCACTAATGAAGAGGATGAACAGTGCAACGGTCATTTTTCTCTTGCTGATTGCTTTCGGGGCAGTCTTATTTAGCACAAGTGTAAGCGCTGATATGGTGCAAAAATCGCTGTCTCCTCCACCTGCAGCTTCACCTCTGCCTCCTTCACCTCCAAAAAGTGCAGGCGATGTCAACACAGACTTTTTTCGATTTGTCCAAACAAGCCAAAACCAAGTTGCACCGCCTGGGACTCCATAAGGTCTTACTTTTCCACCAGAGCCGTTGACTGTAATTCCAAATTCTCATACTGTAAGTTTTCTTCTTTTGCTAACACTTTCCATGCCATAGGTGGTGTGTGCGGTTGGTGAAGCTCTCCACTCTTCAGTAATGGCTTCAGCAAAGTGAGAATAATGACAGAAAGGGAAGGGAATAAAAATAAACATTGTGAACTTGTACTAAAGAAAATGAGTCGCTCTGCACTTATTTTCAAAATAAGATCATACACACTGTATACTTCACTTTATATAATATAAATGAAAAATTGCTACCATAGCTATGGGTAACAACCTACTAACCTTTTGGAGAGGTTCTGGCTACTAATAGAAGAAAAATAGAAAAATGTTCACTAATAGAATATAAAGAGAACAGGTTACTCTTTATTACAACTAATGTTGTATATTGGCCATAAACCTACCTCCGGTGGCCTTCCTTGTACCCTGAGCTTACTAGCTCAAAAGCGCAGCCTTCCCTTTCAAATGTAACCCCACACAAAAAGAAAGCCTCTCTAGAGTCTTGTATCCGCTGGGCGGCCTTAAAAGGCCTAACCTTGGGTTTCTTTTATATGTAAGGAACCAGTAATCTAACTTCTCTTAAAGAAAGAAAAGAAAAAGATGAGCAATACACAGTTTAGGCAACCACAACCCTGCCCAAGGGATGGGGGCGCATTTGACCCAGGAGTACTTCTCTAATACGGGAGGATTCTGGAAGCAGCTCAAGTGAAAGATCAGAGCGGTTGACTGGGTGAGCATATAAAGTAAGCAATCGAACGACTCACATAACATGACCCACATTGGAACTATCGCAGTATGCCTTTACTATTACTATTCCTTGGGAGATGGAGAAGATAGAAGATGTTTTTTAGGTCACTTCTTTTTTGCCCTTTCCACCCAGTTCGTAACTACACGACGATAGACATGAGAATGCCTCTAATGTGAGGGAGAAGTTGACTCAATGAAATAGCGTAGCGTCTCCTGTTATGTGAGTCACAAGTGACTACGTGAGTTTCTATTTAGATCTAAAAGAGGTCGTGCATAGGAAGAGAAAGGCCACCCGGAGCCAGAGGGAAGGTTATGTAGGATATAATGAGTGACGCCAATGACGAAGGCGAAAGGGGTAGTCTTTGTAATTGTGAGACGATAGTCGATCGAATAGCTACGCGACTTGGTGCCATGCTTGCTCTTTCTTTAACACCTCGATGCCCTTGAGGGCCATAAGTCATCTGCTGAACAGGCCATAAGTCATCTGCTTCACCAGGGCTAAGGTCGATAGGCGATGTTTGGTAGTAGGCCACGAAGCAGATTTATCTGAATTAGCCCTCAAATGCTCCTTATATTGAGGCCAACTCCGAGTCCGAGCTCAAAACTAATAGCTCAGTAGCTCGGTCACTCCTACTTTACTCTCCCAACTAATGCGCGGGTCCCCTATACCAATTACGAACTCATAACTCCACTCCTAGTTCTCAACTAGAATCCACCTCCTAACGAAGGTGGCCTGAGCTCTGAACTATAAGGAAATTATTAGGGCTAGGCGGCTAAACTAATAAAAAACCTGAACTCTAAGATATGTACTACTCTTCAAGGGAATATATATTAACTGGTTAAGGAATCTGGTCAAGCTATGAACTGCTCATTCCCCCTTCATCAACTACTTCAAGCTTAACTAAAGGCAGGGTACAAGAAACTACCTAGCTTTTCACTCATTCAACTCTTAGATCATAGAACTCCTATAAATCTAAAATTAACCTTATGAACTCGGATAATATGAAGCTTGTGTCGAAGAATACGATGTTTTACCTAGTTAATCCTGTAGCGCTCCGCCCCGTTGCCGCGCGCAAAAGGGATAGTTAAAATCAATCTTGCAACGAAGCGACGCGCCACTCGGGGAGGAATATCCCATCTCCCCGAACGGCTGAAACCAAACCCATCTGAAGGGCTGCTGATTCACCCTCAAGGAGAGTTGAGAGCTAGTACTCAAAATAAGAATAGTATTCTTATCCTAAGTATTAGACCAATATATATATATTGGATGTAAAATACATGAGAAATCAAATATATGTATAAGATTGGATGTAAGCATTTCCAGTATACTAATCACATCACAATATTAAATATAAATAGTATATAACAGAGTGCAGAAGCTAAAACAAATATTTAGAAATATTCATCACGGAAGGTGTAAGAAATGTTCATCTCAAAAAAAAAAAAAAATACATCTAAAATTATTACAAACGATTTGCTGAAATATATAAATAAAAGCTAAGTTCTAAACTGAAATAAACTAAGCAGAAAAGTAAAGCTGGGGAAGAGTCTACTAGTGCTCCAAGGGCTCATCCTGAATCTCCTAAGTGTCCTCTTGACCTGGCTCAATATACTGCTCATGATCTAGCAAATTATCGAATCTCAAAAGTATCCCGTGTTAGACAATAAGTCTTGCACATCGAAACTAATCTGAACAGTTCTAGTTAATTATTTAACATTTACATAATGTAAATAAATTATAAAAAAACTGTAAAGGTAACTGAAAGTATAAAATTGAAGTAAAGTAAAGTAAAGTTGTACTGAAAACTGAATACTAAAAGTAAATAAAAATAGTAATGAATATAAAACTGAGTGATAGCATGTAAGACTATGTTGTATATATTAAAATTGTGCATCTGAATATACCACAATATTGTATACTACTGATATGCAACTGCAACCAAAATATTACTGAACTATTATGAGTCATACGGTCTAATGTATGCATACATCCAGTTGGGAACTACGATGCTGATGCATCATGAAATTTCTCAGTCAATATATGCAATATTCTGTAACCCATAAATCATCACTGATACTTATACATCATTACTGATATTCATACATCATGTTTATGCGCATGCTCATGCTTCTAAGCTACATAAGTTAAATCCAGAAATCCAAAATATACTTTGAAACCTGATAATGAATTCAAGATCTCTATTATGCAGAATCCTACCAATAAGAAGGATTCCAACTCTTAGATTCTAATCTCGATAATTGGTTAAAGTTGAGAGTTTACTTAAAAATCATTAGAATGAAATATTTTATACACATATAATCAGCATGTTTGCAAGAGAGGTGGTTCTTAACACTTAGTTTGATTAAGCTGTCCTAACGAAATGATCTTCGATAGGAGGCATCACCCGATGGTACTTTGTATCTCAAGCTAAGTCATTAGGATGCCCAACTCACAATCACACTTAGTGTCTTAAATAAGGTGATTTGAATTATTTAGTTTGTTTAAGCCACACATATTGAAGCGATCTTCGCTATGAGGCATCATCCGATGGCGATTTGTATTTTAATCAAACTAAGAAATGAGTCCCTATTTATGACACGCTTAAGATTGATTGATTTACTCTAAGCAATATTATATCTGCCTAAGCTCGTAGAATAGTACAAAGATAAATCTTATTTAGAATGACTCAATCATTCCTGAATACTACTGAAATAATTCAGTACTATGGGTATACTCTACTATACCCAACCAATAATCTGGGTTCAAGTAATTTTATTTAATCAACAATGATTTATTAAAGCTATCAATCCTTATTCTAATTAGGAGAGTCATACACGAGGCTCCAAGGGTATGATCAAAAGATAACTCAATATAGGTTGCTACCACAATGAATAAGTTCTATTCTAAGTACTTTAGGTAGTTCATACCATGAGATATCAAGATCAACTTCTAAGGTTATGAATGATCATCTAAATTTATACTTCAATAAGTTATAAAAGTTCTTACTACCTTAATGTATTAATAATTTAGGTCTTTAAATATTTCAAGAATGATCCTATATCAAGACCTTTGAGATCTCACATTTCTACTTCTTAAGTTAACATTCAATGGTTACTTATTAGACTTCAATTAAAGTAATCAGATCAGATGATTAAAATGTATCTGATCCTTTTTAATAATACAATCATAAGATGAAATCAAATATCTTATTAGAGTTAGATTATTTCATAAATCTTTATAATTTTATTATCCATCTTATGTTAATTATGTCAATTGAATTATCTTTCAATCAAGATTACTCGATTAAGATGATTAAGGTTTAGATCTTAATTAAGATAAGTTATGGTTTAATCCCTAGCCTTACCAAAATTAAGTCCAATGGTTGATTTAAGGATCAATGACAAGTTAATATATTATTGGTATATTATTGATGTCAAATTTTAGATTTAGATTAAGTATCATTTACTTAATCAAGTTCTTAAAATTCTTATGTTCAAATATAGTTTAATGTCAATTTAAGTACATTTAGATGTCCAAATAAATATTAAAGTTCTTTAACATACATCATAATATCATGAAAATATAGGAATGTAAAGATGATATAAAATAGAAGGTAATTAAAACTAATCAAATTTTAAATTAAACAAAAGGGGTTAGCACTTGATTACAATTCTAAAATACTTAGGTTTTATGCAATTTGGTTATTAAAATATACATAATCAATACAAGCATTCAAAGATTCTATTATTTAGCATTTGCTAAAAAAATACTTAAGGTACATTAGAGGTCTTTGCACATGCCATAAAAGAGCAAACTTTCAAAGTTGATTATTACACAAAATTTTATACAATGCTCAATTTCAAAATTGTTATAATTCAGTCACACTAGGGTTCTAAGGACCTTAAAATGCAAAAAATTAGGAGCTTTGGCTATTTCAGCCAATTCTGCGCACTTTTAGAAAATTCTGGGCGCTACGGTGCGCTATGGCGCGCTGCAGCGCTTTTAAACGCTACGGAGCGCTGCGGCAGAAAACAATGCTGTAGCGCGCTGCAGCGCTTTTAGGCACAAAAACGCTGCGGTGCGCTACGGCGGAAAACGATGCTGTGGCGCACTACAACGCTTTTGATGCTGCGGTGCACTACAGCGAGACCAATCCGAGAGCTGGATGCTACGGCGTGCTGCTCATGAGTAATATTTACCAGTACTTGCATACAAACACTTGCTCATGATAAAATAAGTAATAGCTTTAGTTCGTGCTCCATTAGAAGCTTTGATTAATCAATCTTTACGTTTAGTTTAATTTGTTATCAGTCACATTAATTTATTAAAATGTCTAAATAGATTTATCATCATCAACACTTTATAAATCTTCAATCAAGGATAATTGTCTAACTATTCTAATAATAAATATTGCAGCCATAATTTTTGGCATAATTGAAGATATTCATGGGTTGTTTTAACATTTTTATTTAGCAAGAACAGTTAGCATTACATTCATTCGGCCCCATCTCCCCATCTAAATCTAACAAATCTTCCAAAAACTGTCGATTTACCATAGAGGCAAGTTATACATGCAGCCAACCTTGTCACAATTCATCTAGCAAACTTGTCAAATCTTAAAGAAGAAAGAGTCTATTAGTTAATGAAACATTTAACAACTAAGAAAAAAAGAAATTACAGAATTTAAGATCCTTTTCCTTGCTTCTAAGAAATCACAACTTTAAGATTTATAATTACAATTAACTTAATCTTAAGCCCCAAGCGAGAACTTTTAAGGCTCAGAGTATGGAAAGGAATACATCAACTAAATAAAATTAATCGTTTGAGGGTTTAATAAAACTCACAGCACAAATCAAATTTATTGATATTCAACACTCAAGTGATAGCCATAAATACGATCCAAAAGATAAATAAAAAAAATTACTAACAAAAATCACTACATCTCATTTAACTTTTGCAACCCTAAAATTCGTTTATGGGTAGAACTGATAAATATTGAAGATGCAATCATCAATTAAAACAATTATTACATTCGATCAAATTGGGTTACATACAGCACAAAACTATGATCACAGAGAATAAGTGATCGAAACGATTGGGTGTAAAGGAGTACCTGGAGAACTGCGATTAGGGTTTAAGAGGTCGTCTTCGATGATATCAATATGTTTGTGAGAAAAAAATGTCTGCTGATGAAATGCGTAGCCTCTAGATAAGGAGATAGATCAAGTGTGCGCTTAACTCTGCCAGATTAGGGATTTTGGCAGCATCTTATGATCTCTAATTTGCAGAGATAGCGGCATGCGAGTGCCCATTGGCACGGGCTTGCGGTGCGAGCCACGCGTCGCTCCGGCAATCTCAGAGGAGAAGGGGATACTTCGCTCGATGGATCGGCCGATTCGTTCGATCGAACGACACCATTCGACCGAAGGACATTAGGGCAGAGGATTGAATGGAAATATCACCAGAGGTATAGCAGTTTAAGAGAGAATAAACTATTTAAATTGAAATTAATAATTATTAATTATTCAATTATTACTCATTTTACTAAATTAGAATTAAGCAATTATATACTTCTGGAAAAATTTCAAAAATTTGCTCTCTGACTAAATCGGGGTGGCAAACTCAAATATACTTTTGAAATTTTAATCAGAAGTCGTTTTAATTAATTAAATTCTCAGGATATCAAAAAATGCAATAAAATAATCATGAAATTTTGACGATCTCCAAAATTCAACAAATTTTTACCCCTAGCTAATTTGGGGGTGAGGAACTCAATGATAATGTTCAATTTTGATTTAGAAGTCAATTTTGACTTTCTAATTTTGATAAAAATATTCAATTATTTAATTGAGCTCAGATTCTCTTCAAATTCTCAGAGTTTGCTCTAAACATCATTTGGAGTCTAATGGAGAGATTATAATTGATTAGAGTGATAAACAGAGATTAACAACCTTGGGTTGTTACAAATTTATTCAGGGGGAAGAGGAGTGGGTATGCGGCTTCTTCAAGTCTTCTTTTCATGCCCACTTGTGGCTTGCTACAAAGAACTCCGGGATTCGAATCAAAGACAGTGGTGGCTTGTGATTCGGCGATTGGTCAAGTGCATACTAATTGAAAGTGCTTTTTTCTTTTTGGTCGAGACGAACAAGAATCTGACTCTAGCCTGTGGATGGAGGCTTTGAAAGCGGGTTGTTGACCCATGATCGAATAGCCTATACGTGATCAATAAAAGATCTAATTATTTAGGCTGCGAAGCAGAATCGTCAATAGAGAAAAGATTCGGAACCAGATCGATGATCATTGGAAAACCTCTCCTCTCTCTTGGCCCAACAGGTCACATGGCATGAGGACTTTTGCCTAAAGCTAAATAAATTATCCGCATGCTGGCGGTAAGTTGAATGGATCGATCAGATAGAAAGAAAGAGATTCCAGTTCAAGAGGCTCTTGGATAAATCCTCCATATACTTCGTAGCTTTCTTAATTTAAGGTTAAGGGACGACAGGCTACTTTGGGGCTTTTCTTTTAGATGGCTTGTTCACTCATACTCATGTGGATGTGGAGTATTTTCAAGATCAAGGTTATTCTGCTTACGGCGTGAGTCAGTCTGATCATATAATCTTTCATTCCATCCATCCAATTCTAATTTAGAATCTTCCATTGTTTATTTGAATGAGAAGGCGTCCGGCTTATGCGATTCGGAGTAACGACTCACATAACAGGTTACTCATTGAACCCGTTTCCCGCTTCCAGAGAGTGAAAGAAGAAGACCAATTGGTCTGATTGAAGATAGATCGATACATAAAAGACGTCGCTACTCCCCATATCAAATATTATGCTCGCGGCTGACGTTGTCGCTGAGAAGCTCCCATAAAAGAACTACGTTTTCCTAGTCGCCCTAGTTTTCATAGTACTTGGATTGAGGTCTGAGTCTAAGTATGTATACTAGATTGAGGCTCTTGGAGAGCGTTTCATAGTAACTACGCCCAACTAACTCATTGCTACGCGGCCCTGTTCTATTCTCACTTTTTCCTTAAACTAATTGAATTGGGTCGCTGCACTAGCTAATCTTATATATTTATACCAGCAATTACCAACCTCAGAAGTACTCCTTAGTAATGTCTTTCTTTAAGCTCCGCTCACTCGGCGAGAATAAAGCCAAAATCAGACTAATTCGTTTCTAGTTAGCGCAGCAAAGATTAAGCTATGTTTAGTTACTCTTTCTTTTGTTTAGACAGTGGTAGTTTTTTAGTTCTTATTATATAGAATAAGAAGAAACTAGATCTATATAACGTCAATGTTGACTTCACCCTATGTTCAAGAGGGCTAGCCGCCCCAACTAATAAGATTTTATCGGCCAATAACGTTTCTCATTGTAGTTGATCGGGACCGGAATAACTCAGAACGTAGTTCGTAAACCAGAGAGGTAATCTTCTGAAACGGCCAGCAATTAGGTAATAGGGCCCTTTGCCTAAACTCCTTTGGAACCTCAAATTATCTAGAATCTAAGCCGCGCAGCGGAAGACAAGTTTTTTAGCGCAATAAATTCAAATTAGTTTAGTCAATTCAATGGTGAGCCGTATTGTGAGCCTTAATAAAGAAGCAATGAGAATATGAAAGGGGCGACGTCTCGTATCTCGTATAAGAGTAATTACTAGATGCGCGTAGATATGGATATGAGCTTAAGTAGCTAACTTTTGTGTCTTTTCTATTAGATAAGGTAGAGGAGCCCACAGAGCGGTAATCAAAGATTCAAAGAAAAATCAGAATTAAGTAATTCTTTCTTGAATCTGAAATGTGCTTCGCACCCTACGGGCCTTTCTTTCTGATTCTTGGCTATATTTGAGGAAGCTTGCCTAGCCTAAAAAAAAAGAGAGTCTGAAAGGCTTTCTGCATGATGTGAAAGAAAGCTCTGACTTATTCTTTTAGAGTCAAAGAAGGTAGATATGTTCGAGGGTCCGAGTTGAAGGTCAATTACGTCGTTGCGTTCAATATCATCTTCATCACTAAACTGATAGGTTACTTAAACGCTCAACTTCCCTTACTACGTTAGACTTCGCCTAGCCTTATCCGCTAAAATCACTACGTTAGAGTTCTAAATCTATATAGAAACTACGTGACTAAAATACGTAGTTATCCATTGATCGTTTCATATATTCTTAATCTAATATAAACGCAGGCAAAAACAACAAAGTTCTCTCCAAGGAGCCTCACTAATTTAGTAATTGAATGTTTTCCCTGGATTACCTCAAAACGATTCCCCTAAGCTATGCCCCAGTACCTTCCCCTAAACTAATTAGCATCGATGTGTAGTCTACTTCATAGCCTTGGATTAAATCACATTACATTAGAATTAGACCCAAATTGAAACCCGGCCTTTACTGCGCACCTCTTCTTTTCTTCCCTGATTGGTTCATTAGACCATTCAACCGAGTGATGGTTCCACTTCTACTTTTCTTTTTTTATTTAATATGCTCAACTCACTATGTTAGTAGTTATAGCCAAAGAACTCTATGTTTTTAAACCCTAACTTCTGACCGGGAGGCAGCGTAGCGGGTGGGAGTTCTGCTTCGCTACTTGTTCAAAGTCAGAGTTCCCCTGGTTGTTCTCTCTTATATAAGTGAATCCTAAGCCTAGCACGTTCCGGGCTAACCCTTCGGTTCGTTTGACCCTAAACTGATTTGCGTAGCTGCCCCTATAAACCAAGATAAAGGCTACGGGAAGGTTCAGAAGGTTTCTTGTTACTAGTTTGGTTTCTGGGTAAAGGGTTCACTCTTGACTTCTATCCGCTACGCAGCCTCTACCTACCGGCAGGTCTCAGAAAAAGAAAGCTTCGGAACTATCGTTCCCCAATCGGCTCAGCCATAAATGTACTTCGGGAGAGAGAAAGAAGCCTCTTTGGGTCGCGCTATCGCTATATCAAAATCAGAAGAACATGTTTCAGTACCAATGCATGAAATATGAAGTGTAAGCCGATTCTGATATCAGAGCCAAAACGGTGAAAAAATACGACGGAGTTGGAAGTTCGGGGCGGCATAGGCAGAAGTACTTGCGCTACCCGATCTTTGACCTCTGAACTCACTCACTTAGACTTATGATCTGAACTTTGCGCTTAACTGTAACGAATCTAACGATGCTTCGCTCCTCTTCCGCTGCGCAGCCTCATGATGTTCACTTCACTGAATTGCCTTCGTACTTCTTTCGATCGATATTTAGATCACTGGCCTTCAGGTCTCCAAGAGCCACACTTCCTATCCGCCCGTAAACGCGTGAGATCAGTGAATCGAGCTCAAGCTCGTGTTACTCTACTTCTTAGATAGAAATTACTTCATAGCCTACCCGGAGGCTACGAAGGATATATGAGACGTTAGGAGAATGTAGGGTACGCGGCCGGAAGCCGCCTACGTTCTAGTCACTCTTTACCTACCCGGAGGCGTAGAAGTAGTCTGAATCTAGATCCTACCCGGAGCTCGCTTCTCTCCCTTCTTTGCCTCTCGGACCAGCACGTTCTTCTTTCTTCTTTCAATAACTCAAGAACTTCTTATTAACTGGAAGGTTCAGGTCACTACTTACAAAGATAAAGTTGAAACTTCGACTAGCATCTCAACTATTCTAGCCTAGTCAACTTCATAGCCTTTTCGTTTTCTTTGTCATGTCAACAAAACAAGTAAGCTCGACCGTGGTGGTAGCTAATCATCCAGACCGAGGTAGCCTTTGGCCATATTTAAATGGTTCAGCAGATACACACGCAACACGTATACAAGACAATAGAGAATCTAATCCATGTGTATGCTTAGGGAAGAATACCGGCTACGTTCTATCTAGGAGAGGAGAGGAGAGGGAAGCCGGTAGGGTAGGCCACCGGAGGCCGCCTAAGTTCTATCTAGCGACTGATAAGGAGCTGGTTCTAGAGAAGCGACTAGGCAATCGAATGCTAAAAGGATATCTTAGGCCGGATCCCATTCAAGTTTGCTTCAAGCTTCCGCGCTTATCCCCAAGGGTCAATGCATTCCGCACCGCATGGACTCTTTTTCCATTTCCATAGCGAGTAGCTTTCCCTGGGTCTACTATGACTTTCCGACTTCTTATCTAACTAAATTGATACCGCTCTTGAAAGAAAGGCTTTATTAACAGTAACAGGAAACTTTAACTTTGGAGAGCATTGAAGATTTTCTAGTCCTCGCCCAGCCAATTTCTAGAATGTAGAAACAAAAGACTTTGGCAAAGAGAATCAGAAGGGAAATGCACCAGTGGAATGCTCATAAGAAAAGAAAGAGAATCATAAGGGATAGTTTACTTACTTCCGTAGTTCTAGCGCTTCATCTCCAAGGCGCTTCATTGCCTCGTGCCTTATGAACACTCAGGGCTACTTAGAGACAGGGATTTCTCACTGAACCAGTGGAAACTCGAGCACTGGAAGATGCTTATCTAATTCAGGATTCCCAGATATGTTATGTTACCCGAGGACGATGCCTCTTTAGTAAGTAGTAGAGTTTGCTATCGTTTTGGTTCCGTTCCGAGAGGGGGACCTCGGTATAGTATACCAAGTGCATGAAATCGTACTTAAGTAGTTGAGATACTAAAATAACATACGACACGGGAAAGAATCTTGATAAGAAGAATTCATGTTTGGGACTGGTACGGATGATTTAATAAAGCACAAATATGAATTAAATTTCTCTGCTCTCTACTCACTTGGTTTGCAGCCTTCTAAAATCAATCGTAAGGAGCCGGAGATTTCGGTCATAAGCTGACTTGCTAGGTTCAAATTAGTGATGTGCAAAAGTTGACCTGATTATTTCAAGTGAAGTATATCTTTTTTTGTCATATTGATCAGACCAACAGTGTTTCGTGGACCTTATCCTTATGGATGAGGTGTCCAAGCATAGAAGTAGAGGTAGGCTACAAAAAAAAAAAAAGACTTGGAGCGATGATGATCTAGTCTCTTTATTTGGCTCTGTGCTGGTAGCTGGCTTGTTACTCCAGATTTTTGTGACAAGAACATCTATCACGTGCGTCCGGCCGAATAAAATCTATGTAAAAGGGGCAGGTACGGAGTAAATCGAGCGAAGCAACAGCTAAGATCATATATGCAATTATCCATCTAGATGGGGTTATGTTAGGTAGCACTAAGAACTTAATTCGTACTATCTTGGTAAAGAAAAGAGCTCAGGCTACGAAGACCACCCGGAGTCGGAGGGTAGGTTCTGTAGGATCTGTAGACGAAGCCTACCCGGAGGGTGGCCTTTGATGTGAGACGCCAGTCAAAGTTGTTATTTGAGCTGCTAAGCAAAAGACCGCACAGCGGAAGCGTATTAGATCGAAAAAATACTTTTGTGAGCATATATATGGAGAATGATGTCTCAAGATTGATCAAAGCAAGACCAAGGCAATTACTCAGTGGGTCAAACCAAGGAATGCCACTGAAGTCAGGAGTTTCAATGGACCTTGCCAATGTTGAGGTCACGAAGTGAATCCGAGACTTCTCAGTGATAGCTGCACCTCTACACCAACTAACCATGGCGAATCGGTAATGAAAATGGGAGCAAGAGAAATCATTTGCTGAGTGAAAATCAATCAAAAGAATCAGTCTGGCACCAATGCTAGCACTGCCCGACTTCAAAAAAACATTTGAAAGAGAGACGGATGCCTTAGGATTAGGATATGCATTGCATTAGGAGCTGTACTAATGCAGAATAAGCTTTTCTTATAGCTTCTTCTTCATAGATACTACAAGGAGCATAGTTGACCGACTTACGACAAGGAACTATTGGCACTTCATCAAATTGTGAAGAATTGGGGCCACGCCTATGGCCGGAGACAAGAAAAAAGAGCCTCGGATCATCAACCATTGCAAGACCTGCAGACACAGAGCAAACTCCAACAAGCCCGGCACATTCAGTGGATGTCCTATCTATAGTAATTGAACTTGGTCTTGGTAAGAATTTCTTGTGTAAGAAAGGAGCTCAGATCAGAACAGGATGGCCAACATGCTATCAAGACCACCTGTGACTCTGACGACTCTGATGAAAGTCGGGATATCTACAGCAGAATACTACCAGAATAAATCTAAGTCGGACGAGTCTTTTCGAGATCTTCTTGAATGTACCCGACTCAAAACTCATACTACTGACTCAACCGAGTATAGGTGCCACAATGAGCTACTATACAAAGACGGTAGATTATGCGTTTTTAAGGGAGCCTTAGACTCGTTGATGTGGCATCTAATAAAACTCATTCAATGTAATTTTGAAATCATTTTATTAGTATTTATATTATTTATATTAAAATAATATAAATATTATTTTTAAAATTTATATTGAAATAATGTCCAAATCTTATTGGATGAGTTTTTTTGAGTATCATATCAATGGGTCTAAATATTATTTCTCATTTATATTTAATGCATATATTATATATATATATACTAAAAAATGACTTTAATTCTTATTTTATTTGAGAAAATGATTTTTTTTACATATTTTGAGAATATGCAGTTGAATTTTTCTAATAAAATGAGAAAAAGTTATCTAGCTCTCGAAATACATTAATAATTATAATATAAATTTAAAATATATATATCTTTAGATTTTATTTAAAATATATAGATAAATTATTAATTTAATATGTAAGTAAATTATTAATTGAATATATTTTTTTTATGAAATTTATATATAAAAATTAAAAAAATAAAAATTTTATTAATCATAAATATTTATTTGTGTATATATTGTATAATCATAACATTTTTTTTGAAATAATTGTCCGTCAAATTCTAGAGTAAGAAAAAAAATTTAAATTAAGCACAAAAATTCTCATATGTAAATGTAGCATTGTAAGAAAAAGTAGATTTTGATTTATTTCTTTAACTATGTATTATTTTTTAACATATAATTGATATAATGTATTCTGTGTACCATCTTATATTCAAAAATAAAAATATAAATATAAAATTTAATTATTTAATTAAAATAAAAAAGTAAAATACTAAAACTCTAAAAAATAAAAAAATAAAAGTTTTTATCATTTATGTTTGCATTGGCTCACATAAAAATTAAATTGAATTAACTATGTAATTACACGGTACTGATTTATTTGAAGTATTTGATTAGCTCGCTCTTTCAGTAGTTAATATTTTCGAGCCAAATGGAAGAATACACCGTTGGGATTTGAGATTATGTTTGTTTTATAGTATTACTAGGTTGTAATATTTATAGAATATCTTTATAGAATGAAATAAATTTTAAATAATAAAATGCTATTTAGATATCTAATTTTGTATTATTATATAGTGCTCATGTATCTCTTAAAAAATATATGAAAGATTAGAATTTAGAAAGTTAAATAAAATAAAAAATATTATTAAATTCACATAAACTTATAAAAATATTTATTTTAAATCTTAAATTATAATTTTGAAAGATATTTGAGAACTAAATAATATTTTTTAAAAATTAATCTCATAAAATTTTATACAAATTAAAAAAATAGTATTTGAGGTATTTAGTGATTCGAAAACTACTGTACATCTTCATCCGCATGGCAGACCAGTTCGAAGCAAAACCAAGTAATATGCCAAGAAGTCGGCTATCATCCCTTTCGATGCGGCAAGCTTCGGGTATACATAGAGAGGAGAGCTGCTGAGAAGTTCAGACTCAGCTTCTTTGCATTGCTCTGTTGCCTCACTAATGAAGAGGATGAACAGTGCAACGGTCATTTTTCTCTTGCTGATTGCTTTCGGGGCAGTCTTATTTAGCACAAGTGTAAGCGCTGATATGGTGCAAAAATCGCTGTCTCCTCCACCTGCAGCTTCACCTCTGCCTCCTTCACCTCCAAAAAGTGCAGGCGATGTCAACACAGACTTTTTTCGATTTGTCCAAACAAGCCAAAACCAAGTTGCACCGCCTGGGACTCCATAAGGTCTTACTTTTCCACCAGAGCCGTTGACTGTAATTCCAAATTCTCATACTGTAAGTTTTCTTCTTTTGCTAACACTTTCCATGCCATAGGTGGTGTGTGCGGTTGGTGAAGCTCTCCACTCTTCAGTAATGGCTTCAGCAAAGTGAGAATAATGACAGAAAGGGAAGGGAATAAAAATAAACATTGTGAACTTGTACTAAAGAAAATGAGTCGCTCTGCACTTATTTTCAAAATAAGATCATACACACTGTATACTTCACTTTATATAATATATGATTATTCAGTTTGGTGATTGCTTGTTATCATTATAAATTATTAGTTTATTATCTTAACAAAATAAATAAATAAGTAATTATTAACTAATTCCAAATATCTTAAAATATATTTATAATTAAAATTACATATACATAGATTATTTTTTGCTATTATTTCGCTTTGAGCTTCAAAAATTTATCATGCTTCAACTGTATTTGTTTAATATATATTATCTCTATTTGATATACTATCAAAAATAGATAGCATGCTTGAAATGAATAAAGGGTTAACATAGATAAACTAGTATAAATCCAAATATTATAACTCAATCTGACAATAGGCATCTAATATGATAATCAGTTGTTATAGTAAATTCTCTCCAACTTAGCAATGGATATTAGACATTAAACTTTTTCCACTAAAGTTTGATTCATTTACTCAACTACTCCGTCTTGTTGCGGTGTCTCTTTAACAGTGAGTGAGGTTTTATCTTTAAACTCTAGCACTCCTATAAGGAGGAATTAGAAGTATACTCTCCACCATTATTCGATCAGATCTTCCTGATTCTCTTAATAGTCTGTGTAACAACCCAAGTTGTTATTTTGCTCAATTAAGACTAATCTAAGTCTTAATTAAGGTTCTAAGTCATTAATTAAGTAATTTAGAACTCATCTCTGAAACCTAGGTCAACTTAGAAGTCAATAAAGTCAAATCTGGAATTCTGGAAAATCCCAAAACCCTAGAAAATTGACTTTTTATCTAGACCTCAGATTGAAAATATGACTTCGCCATTGCATTCAGAACACCCAAATTAGCTAGGGGTGAAATTTTGGAGGCATTTGGAAGTCGTTAGGATTTTCGTCAAATATTTTAATATTATTTAAATACCTGAAAATTTAAATAAATAAATACTCGTCGAATTGAAAATCTGATCTCGCCATTGCGTTCAGCACCTCTTAAATTACTATAGGTGAATTATTGAAATTCTTAGGAAAGAGTTTAATTATTTAATTTTTTATTAAGAAAATTGATTATAATTAATTAAATAACATTATTTATAAATCCATTTAACGGCTCAGTTGTTTGCCGTTTATTCCGTCAGATGCACCGTTTGAATCAACGACGCAATTCCTGCGTCGTCTGATTCGATCTCGAATCGAGATCAAACGATTGGAGGCCGTCGTTCCCGTTCGATCACCGCGTGGCTCCAGCGCAAGCAGTGCTCTGCGCGTGTCGAGCGGAGGACGCGCGTCCTCCTTCCTGACGGCCAGATGGTGCCCGCCGCTTCCAAGGGTAAGTTAAATTTCTTCTAAGCCGAGGATGCCGTGGTTCTTTTGGGAGGAATCCATCTGGAGCAGCGTCGGAGGGTTCTCGCCGCTCCTCGAATTTGTTGAATCCATTCAAGTCCTCAACATCGTTCAAACTAGGTACCTCCGTACCCATCTTCTCCGATTATGTACATCGGCAATTCTTCTTTAAAATATTATAATTATTATAAAGTATCAGGCATCATATCTATTCGTACTCTACTTCTAAATATCGATCAAAAGTTTCATTTCAAGATCTGCAATTGTTTCAAATTCATTCTGTGATGTATCTATATGTTTGCAATTATGGTAATTAAGCAAACAGGTTAATCAAATTGCAAAATTATTGCTCGGTTAGCTTACGCATTCCCGAACTCTAGAATTTTTAGGGCATAACCTCTAAGACAATAGAGGAAGAATCAAAGCTGGAGTTTTAGCTCAATCGAAAGGTCCTCTAGCGAGCCTTCCATCTGCATATGTTTCGAGCCCTGAAGTCCTGAGCGAAAGGAGTTGCAGGCTGCCCTAATTCTTCTTTCCCCGGCGACCTGATGAGGAAGAAGACGCAAACTGGCTGGACCGGGTTCGTTCCACCGGTCCAGCCCGTTTCTTAAAATGCCACGTGTCGAAACCACAGCGGCTTTGGACTCGGTCAAGGGCGAATGCCAGGCGTGGGTCCCGCACGGCAGGTGGATGCCTCGTCGTCTGGACACGTGACCGAGGGTCCCGCAAGCAGGTCTCAGCAATTGTTTGTGTGGGCCCATCTGAGTCTTGACAGCGAATCCTAGAGTGACACCTGGCCCGTCGCTGTTGCAAGGAATGACCACCTGCAGAAATATAAATAAGTAATATATAAACATTTAAATTAATATAAACGAATTATATATATATATATATATATGTTTTTATAAATCAAATCAGAATAATTAAATCAATTAAACAGAATTTAATTAATCAATTAATTCAAATCTTTAAACCTAAATAACTCCTAAAATATGCATCCAAAATATGCAAATAAATATATCAAATTAATCAGAAAAATATAAGGAATTTATTGATGCCATTCAATTTTCTGTAGGATCAATATTTAATAAAGTGATCATTTAGGGTTTAATTAAGTTCAAATTTATGTCTCAAATATTCATTTAACCATAACTTTGTACCCAATGATCCAAACATACCCAATATGGATCTTAAAGTAATCAGAAAACCCTAAGGATTATTTTGATAGTGTTTATTTTGCTGTTTGGATTAGTTTGAGCCTAATCACATTTAGGACCAAACCCTAATTAGGTCAATTAACCCTAGAACTTCAATTGACCATAACTTGGTCAATTGAGCTCCAAATTTGATGATCCATAGGTCTATTTAGATCAAAAGAACTTAATTTTCAATAATATATAAAAATATTTTAGATCTAACGGTTAGATTTGCTAATCACCCTTAATTGCTCTAAACCTTGATTAGTGAATTTTAGCAAATTTAGTATCTCAAATTGAGAGATTTAAATTTCAGAGGACTCCTAGATCCATTTAAAATCAATCTATAAGGTTGGAATAGTTTTTGAGTGATTAATTTTGTTAATCACTCACTAATTATCCTAAACCTTAATTAGGTCTTAACTTAGTCAAAATAGGTCCAAATTGAGCCTACCACATATCATTATGATCAGTGAGCTATTTGTAATACATAGTCACTGATTTTTACTTAATTTGGATACTAATTGGCAAAGTTAGGATTTTTGACCTATAATTAAGGATCCCTTAATTAACCCTTAAACCCTAGATCTTGTATTGGCCATAACTTGGCCAATACTTATCAGAATTCAGCAAATTTAGGTTCTATGGAAAGCCTAGGCAGTAAAGAACATTAAACTGAAAGAAAATTTAACTTTCATTTAGTAAAATTACTAATTTGCCCTTTTGAGCCAAATTCACTAATTTGATCTCTAATGGTTTAATAATCACCCAAAATTAACTTAGTTACTATCTAATCTTATATTATACAGTAAGAAACACTTTCCAAAAGAAAAATTTTAGAAATTAAAATCTAGATTAAAAGTTGATCTTTTGAACCCTTAAGTAGGGGCAAAATGGTCATTTTGTCCAAATTTAGGGTTTAGCCTTTAAAAGCCCTAATTTCAATTTTCAAATCACTAAATTCAGTAAATAGAATGATTCATAGCTGAAATTAATCAAATTTAAGTCTAAATTAGGTTTTGATTAAAGTCTCAGATTTTGCTTAGTAAAGAAAATTCCTAAGTCCCGAGTGAGTTTTTCTCATTCTTTAAATCATTCTTAGACCCATCCTTAGGTCTTATAACATTAGTTAGGATGTGTGTCTTGAGAGATACTCTTAGTAATTAAGAGCCTTATTTCCTAAGATTAGGAATAGATCTTAAGTTAGAATTCATCTATTGAGTAAATTGAGTTACTCAATTAGGTGAAACCTTGAGTTTTCTAGCTTATAGATTTTCTTAGTTTATTAAATGATTATTTTGATCTTTAAACTTTAGAACTAAGAATAGAAATCCATCCTAATGAATTTGATTTATCATTAGGATTTGTCTTAACCTAATCTGTGAGATTTGGGTTCTAAACCTTAGACTCTTAGATTATACCTTTAGATTAAGTGATTAGACCCCATCATCTGGAGTCTAATTCTTAATCTTTTCATCTTGATTTGGCTAATCAAGATGTGGTTGGGATGAATTAAATTACAAAACTAGGTCGATGATTTATTCATTTTAACCAAATAGTCATCTTTTGATTAAGTTATAATTAGGACTTGGCCAGTCCTAATTATCTTCAACAAGTAGGATTCGTGATTCTAAGTTACAGAATGTGTAAGAATTGATAATTCTGAAACCTATGTAACTTAGAGTAGATAGAATAAATAAAGTAGATAACAAAGGATATCACCTGTGTTTAGATAGAGTTTCTTGCACTTTGATTTTGATGCTTCGCATTTCTTGATTTTGAGCCTTATACCTTGAACATATATTATGTACTTAAGATATTTGATGAATATCTTATGTCAATTTTGAACATTTATAAACAGCATTATGTTCGTTTCACAAGTGGTATGTAAGGTGTGGCTTGATTAGTATACCTCTTCGATCAACCCGTTCGGGGTCGGCAACCTTTCGAGGGTTTAATGTCCGACAGTCTATTGGCCATGCCTAGTCCGAGTGATAGGATGGATAGACTCTTGCCCTACTGACTACAGAGTCAGGATTCTGATATGGATATACTAATTCAAGTACACTTACATTCAGTTCTGTCTTAGCTCATTAGGCTAAGAGTTTCAGTGATGTTCAGTTCAGAGTTTCTTAGCTCATCAAGCTAAGAATTGCTGAGTTTGTATTCAGTTTAGATGACTTGTACAGTTACTATAGATTCAGTTTACAGTTACTGTTTTACTAGTATATTCTGCATTTCAGCACTGTTTTACTTACAGCTTTCCTGCACGTGTTTTTATATAGGATGCTAGATTTACTTACTGTTTTCATATGCTTACTTAGGATGTTAGTGTACTCAGTTTTATACTATTTGAATTTTGTATGTCACTTGGCATAATCAGTTTGATCATATGCATATTTAGGTTGTATTTTCTTACAGTTTTACTTTTCTTTTACTTTTACTTATCTGTCCTTGTTGCAGTTGCTTGGAGGAGGTATGTTTTACTTCCTATTTGTTTAGTTATAAATTGAAGTTTATAACTTATTACTGTCCTTTGATACGCGTTTCTGCACCTATTATGCTTAGTTCTGTTTTTATGGTGATATTCAGTTAACTTAAATAAACTCTTACCCTAAATTGTACTTAGACTTATTGTCTAACCAGTTTTCTTTTGTTGGCTGGGGCCCTACCATTATGAAACTGATAATGGTAGGTTCTGAGTTTGTTGGTTTAACAGATCCAGTGGAGAGTTTGCCATTGGAGGAGGAGCCCGTTCTTGAAGATCTGTAGCCTAGTTTTCTGTTTTCAGTGAGATTGAGAGTTTTCTTTCAGTTCTTTTAAAACTCATTAAATGTTGTAATAATACAGGATTATATTTCTTTTTCAGTACTTTACTTATTCTGTATTGTAGTATTTATACTGTATTGGATGGATGTTATGTTTTATGCTTCCGCACTCTGAGTTCATGTATGATCATTTAGTGATAATATTTCTGGATTGAATGGCAAAGTCCTTATTTAAACTGGATTAGGATGTGTGACTAATCCAATCTTAAGTGAGGACCTTGTCATTTGGTGACCCCTCCACCGTAATCATGTTAACCTAAGGGTTAACAGGACCACGGTGGGGCAGGGCCGCCACAGTTGGTATCAGAGTATTCCATAAGGTGTCAGATTAGAATTCATTCCTTTCTACCTAATGGATTGTTCTTCTGCCACTTGATCACTAAATGAATACTTGAATTGATATCCATCACATTATGAGTATAACTCAGAATAAGTTAAGTTATTAGATAATCATAAAAGATGATAATTATCAAAATACATATATATATATATGCTCAACAAATCTAAGTAGAATGCTATAATTGTAGGAATATAAGATCATCTAGAAATGGCATTTATGGCTTACCTAAAGGAGTTCGAGACTATTTGGAAGTATGAACATAAATTAGGAAAGAAGCAAGGAAGAGTGATTGAAGGAGTATCAGAATAAGGATCTCAAGTGATAAACAAATTACTGAAAGAAGGCGTCTATAGAGGCCTTGATTTTCCAGTACTAGCAAGGGAATGGCTTGCGAGAGTTGACCACATATTTGGTGTTATGGAATGGCCTAGTCACATCAGATTAGAAGTGGTGCTATGTCTTTTGCGTATGCAAGCAAAAGAATGGTGGATTATGACATACGCAGAACTGTTTCGTAAAGCACAAGAGGAGCATCGTGAAGTGATTTATGAAGACTTTCGTAGAGCATTTTTCATTAAATATATAGGATGGGAATAGTTTTATAAGTCTATGATGATGTATTTTGTTATTTCAATAAAAGTTTAAATAAACGAGAAAAGCAGTAGTTATATTATGTCTTAATAAAGAACTCAAGATAGTTGTTTTGATTTCAGGAAAATGAATCCTGCTACTTCTCCCAACAATACTCCACTCAACCCTCAACCATCCGCAAGCAATGCTCCAATTAATACCGTGGCTGCGTCCAATACTGTTGATGAAATAACTTCTTTAAGAAATATGGTTACTGTAATACTAGAGAATCAAAATCAGCAGGCTCTAGCTATTCAAAAGTTAGTATCTATAATACCTGTTACTAATGCCAGCACCTCTTCAGCATCCCCCGCTCCTCAAGTTCCTAATATCTATCGGCAGTCTGCAGATGGGATACTTCACAGTTTCCTAAGATTAAGACCGCCAACCTTTGAAGGATCTGAATCCCCGATGGATACCTTAGCATGGTTAAAAACTATAGAGAAAAATATCACTAGTCTTGGTTGTTCAAGCAACCAATCTGTAAGACTAGCCACTCATCTTCTGCAAGGAGAGGCAGAGCATTGGTGGGAACAAGAAAGGAACACACGATTTGAAGAGTTCGAGTTAGACGAAATAGAATGGAGCTGGTTTGTCCAAGCCTTCAAGGAATCGTTTATTCCACCCTCCACCAAGAACATCATTGGTGAGTCTTTATTAAGGTTAACTCAAGGAAGTCGAACAGTAGCAGAATATACTTCAGAATTTCGAAAGCTCATCCGATTTTCACCTCATTTGGTTCCAACTGAAGAAGATAGATGTTTCAGATATGAGAATGGACTCAGAGAGTCTATCAAAGATCATGTAATTCCTTTACAACATACCAAATTCGAGAAGCTAGTTGAGACAGCTCGGATAGTAGAGCATCATCAAAACACTAAAGACATGAAGAGAAAGGCTTTCAATATGAATAAATACCCTCAGAACTTCAAGCAACAACGAACAAATCAAGGAAGGGTATATCAAATGGAAACTACTGAAACATCAGGCCAAACTGCCACATGTAATAGGCCACATCCTTATGGGAAATGTTATCATTTTGGCCGAGTATGTTTTACGTGTGGAAGACAAGGTCACGCATATAGAGACTGTCGATCAAATAAAACAATTGATGGAGTAACTATTGATAGGAATCTTACAAATAAAGTATTCCGTGCCACTCCTATCAACTTCAGAGAACTTCAGAAAACTCTTATGCCACCTCCTGCTCAAGAGCGAAACCTTGCAAAAGTTCAATATGCTACAAATCCTTCAAATCCAAATCAATCAACAGCACAAATATCTGACAGCAGACCTGCTGGAAAGGCAAGAGTGTATAATCTCACTCCTGTAGAAGCAGCAGAAGACAACAATGTAGTTTCAGGTACAAATCGCAACTTTTTGCTTTTCTTACTAAATTAGAATTTTCTTAAGTCTATACTTTTATTGTTAGGCACCTTATACTTTAAAGATGAGCCTTGCAGTATATTATTTGATACTGGGGCTAGTCATTCATTTATCTCTGAAAATTTTGCCAAGAAATTAGAACTATCATATTATAAACTTGCGAAGACCTTGAGTGTTGGACTTCCATCCGGAGCCCAACTTAGTGCGAACAAATTTTGCGACATTCAAATACCAATTAATAACCATACCTTCCAAGCCAAGTTAGTTGTGCTACCTATAGTAAATTTTGATATCATACTAGGCATGAATTGGCTTAGTATGCATAGCGCTACTATCAATTGTCAAAAGAAGAAGGTTGTATTGCAAACTCCAGGAGCTTCAACAACGTTTATTGGGAAAAACAGCACTAGTAGCTCCTTAATCAATGCAATTCAAGCAGAGAAAATGGTGTGCAAAGGTTATAGTTGTATTCTGATGGTAATGATGGGCAATAGTAAAGAAGTAGCCCCAATCTCAAAAATAAAAGTTGTTAGAGATTTCGAAGATGTTTTTCCTGAAGATCTGCCTGGTTTACCTCCAACCAGAGAAGTAGAATTTGAAATAAATATAGTGCCAGGAACTCAACCTCTATCAAAAGCACCATATAGAATGGCTCCAAAAGAATTGCAAGAGTTAAATGAGCAATTACAAGAACTATTAAATAAGGGGTTTATTAAACCAAGTATGTCCCCATGGGGAGCCCCGGTGCTATTTGTTAAGAAGAAAGATGGGTCTATGAGAATGTGCATAGACTACAGAGAGCTGAATAAAGTCACAATTAAAAATAGATACCCACTTCCCCGTATTGATGATCTGTTCGATCAACTTGCCGGTGCTGTAGTGTTCTCTAAGATTGATTTAAGGTCAGGGTATCATCAAGTGAAGGTAAAGGACTCAGATGTAGAAAAGACAGCATTCAGAACACGATATGGGCATTTTGAGTTCCTTGTAATGTCATTTGGCCTCACAAATGCCCCATCTCTATTCATGGACTTAATGCAGAGAGTTCTGAAGCCTTATCTAGATAAATTTGTTATAGTATTCATTGATGATATCTTAATTTATTCCAAGACAGTAAAGGATCATGAAGAACACTTGAGATTGGTTCTGGAGAAGCTTAGAGAGCATGAGTTATATGTTAAATTCTCTAAGTGTGAATTTTGGCTGGATTCTGTATCATTTCTTGGACATGTGGTTGATGCTCAAGGAATCCAAGTAGACCAAAGTAAAATTAGCGCTATTCAGGATTGGGTTCAGCCCAAGATAGTTACTGAAATTCGTAGTTTTCTGGGTTTAGCCGGATACTACAGAAGGTTTGTTAAAGGCTTCTCTCAGCTTGCCGCACCTCTTACAAAACTAACTCAGAAGGCAGTTCCATTTGTTTGGACAGAAGAATGTGAAACTGCATTTCAGTCTATAAAGGATGCGTTAACTTCTGCTCCAGTTTTAGTTCTTCCAAAAGAAGGAGTGAACTATCAGGTGTATACAGATGCATCTGGAATTGGGTTAGGATGCGTATTAAGGCAAGAAGGCAAAGTTATAGCATACGCATCTCGCCAGCTTAAGACCCATGAGAGAAACTATGCTGTACATGATTTAGAATTGGCAGCATTAGTTTTTGCATTAAAAATCTGGCGCCATTATTTGTACGGAGTTCAATGTTCTATATTCACAGACCACCAAAGTCTGAAGTACATCTTTACTCAGAGAGAATTGAACTATAGGCAAAGAAGATGGCTGGAATTAATAAGTGATTATGATTTAGATATCCAGTACCATCCAGGCAAAGCTAATGTAGTAGCTGATGCGTTAAGCCGTCACACTGTCCTTAACAGCTTAATTTCAGAAAGTCCATTGGCAAATGAGTTTCATAAAATGGAAATTTCTCTTGCTAAGGGAAATTCAGTCAGTACCATAATATCCATGAATAATATAGAACCCACTTTTCATAGAGATGTTTCAATTTCTCAAAGTAAGGATGACGAATATTTAAACCTTAAAGTGGCAATAGAAAGTGGTCGTCGTCCAGAATTGAATTTTAAGAAAGGTGCTATTTATATGAATAATCGTCTCTGGATTCCTAAATCCATGCAGAAAGAGATCCTAATTGAAAGTCACAATTCAGGATATCAAATTCATCCAGGAAATTCTAAGATGTACCAAGACCTAAAGCAATCATTCTGGTGGCCAGGAATGAAGAAAAGTATTGCAGAATATGTTGCAAAATGTCACGCTTGTTGCTTAATAAAAGCAGAGCATCAAAAGCTTGGTGGTTTATTGCACCCACTAGAAATCCCAGAATGAAAATGGACTGATATATCCATGGATTTTGTTATGGGTTTGCCTCGATCAAAATCTGGAGCTGATTCAATATGGGTTATAGTGGATCGTCTTACAAAATCTGCCCATTTTATTCCAATCCGTCAAACTGACTCAGTGGAGAAATTGGCCAAATTGTACATTAAGGAAATAATCAGATTGCACGGAATTCCTAAAATAATTGTATCCGATAGAGACAGTCGTTTTACTTCTAAATTTTGGCAGGCTGTCCATCAAGATTTAGGCACAACTTTGGCCATGAGTACAGCATTCCATCCTCAAACAGATGGCCAAATAGAGCGAGTAAATCAAGTCTTAGAAGATCTTTTGCGTTTATGTATGTTGGATTTTTCTGGATCCTGGGAAGAGCATATTCCTTTAGTGGAATTTGCATATAACAACAGTTTTCAATCAATTATTAAGATGGCACCATATGAGGCATTATATGGGAGAAAATGTTCATCCCCACTAGCATGGTCTGAGTCAGGAGATACTCAATTATATGGATCTGAGCTAGTAGAAGAAACAAATAAGAAGGTTAAACTTATTCAACAAAGAATTAGAACTGCTCAAGACAGGCAAAGTAAATATCATGATAATCGTCATCGTCCTCTAGAATTCAGCAAAGGAGATTTTGTGTACTTAAAAGTGAGCCCGATGAAAGGAATCTATCGTTTTGGAGTTTCTGGAAAACTCAGTCCAAGGTACATTGGACCTTTCAAAATTTTACAGAAGATTGGTTCAGCAACTTATAAATTAGAGCTTCCAGAAGACTTCGCTGCTGTTCATAATGTATTCCACATCTCATCTCTAAGGAAGTGTCTCCGAGATCCTTCTCATCTTATTGAACATCCTGCAATTGAAATTCAACCTGATCTTTCTTATACTGAAGAACCAATAAAAATCCTAGATCATGATCTGAAGAAATTAAGAAATCGATCCATTCCAATGATAAAGATTCAGTGGAAGAATCGGTCTTGTAATGAAGCCACCTGGGAGAAAGAAATGGATATGCGCCAAAAGTACCCAAACCTTTTTAATCAAGGTAATTCTTCAACTCTATCTTATTTCAATTCGTTTCATTATATTTGCTTAAATTCTTTTTCTCACTTGAGTGATGTCGAGGACGACATCATTCTTAAGTGGGGGAGTTTGTAACAACCCAGGTTGTTACTTTGCTCAATTAAGACTAATCTAAGTCTTAATTAAGGTTCTAAGTCACTAATTAAGTAATTTAGAACTCATCTCTGAAACCTAGGTCAACTCAGAAGTCAACAAAGTCAAATCTGGAATTCTGGAAAATCCCAAAACCCTAGAAAATTGACTTTTTATCTAGACCTCAGATTGAAAATCTGACTTCGCCATTGCATTCAGAACACCCAAATTAGCTAGGGGTGAAATTTTGGAGGCATTTGGAAGTCGTTAGGATTTTCGTCAAATATTTTAATATTATTTAAATACCTGAAAATTTAAATAAATAAATACTCGTCGAATTGAAAATCTGATCGCGCCATTGCGTTCAGCACCTCTTAAATTACTAGAGGTAAATTATTAAAATTCTTAGGAAAGAGTTTAATTATTTAATTTTTTATTAAGAAAATTGATTATAATTAATTAAATAACATTATTTATAAATCCATTTAACGGCTCAGTTGTTTGCCGTTTATTCCGTCAGATGCACCGTTTGAATCAACGACGCAATTCCTACGTCGTCTGATTCGATCTCGAATCGAGATCGAATGATTGGAGGCCGTCGTTCCCGTTCGATCACCGCGTGGCTCCAGCGCAAGCAGTGCTCTGCGCGTGTCGAGCGGAGGACGCGCGTCCTCCTTCCTGACGGCCAGATGGCGCCCGCCGCTTCCAAGGGTAAGTTAAATTTCTTCTAAGCCGAGGATGCCGTGGTTCTTTTGGGAGGAATCCATCTGGAGCAGCGTCGGAGGGTTCTCGCCACTACTCGAATTTGTTGAATCCATTCAAGTCCTCAACATCGTTCAAACTAGGTACCTCCGTACCCATCTTCTCCGATTATGTACATCGGCAATTCTTCTTTAAAATGTTATAATTATTATAAAGTATCAGGCATCATATCTATTCGTACTCTACTTCTAAATATCGATCAAAAGTTTCATTTCAAGATCTGCAATTGTTTCAAATTCATTCTGTGATGTATCTATATGTTTGCAATTATGGTAATTAAGCAAACAGGTTAATCAAGTTGCAAAATTATTGCTCGGTTAGCTTACGCATTCCCGAACTCTAGAATTTTTAGGGCATAACCTCTAAGACAATAGAGGAAGAATCAAAGCTGGAGTTTTAGCTCAATCGAAAGGTCCTCTAGCGAGCCTTCCATCTGCATATGTTTCGAGCCCTGAAGTCCTGAGCGAAAGGAGTTGCACGCTGCCCTAATTCTTCTTTCCCCGGCGACCTGATGAGGAAGAAGACGCAAACTGGCTGGACCGGGTTCGTTCCACCGGTCCAGCCCGTTTCTTAAAATGCCACGTGTCGAAACCACAGCGGCTTTGGACTCGGTCAAGGGCGAATGCCAGGCGTGGGTCCCGCATGGCAGGTGGATGCCTCGTCGTCTGGACACGTGACCGAGGGTCCCGCAAGCAGGTCTCAGCAATTGTTTGTGTGGGCCCATCTGAGTCTTGACAGCGAATCCTAGAGTGACACCTGGCTCGCCGCTGTTGCAAGGAATGACCACCTGCAGAAATATAAATAAGTAATATATAAACGTTTAAATTAATATAAACGAATTATATATATATATATATATATATATGTTTTTATAAATCAAATCAGAATAATTAAATCAATTAAACAGAATTTAATTAATCAATTAATTCAAATCTTTAAACCTAAATAACTCCTAAAATATGCATCCAAAATATGCAAATAAATATATCAAATTAATCAGAAAAATATAAGGAATTTATTGATGCCATTCAATTTTCTGTAGGATCAATATTTAATAAAGTGATCATTTAGGGTTTAATTAAGTTCAAATTTATGTCTCAAATATTCATTTAACCATAACTTTGTACCCAATGATCCAAACATACCCAATATGGGTCTTAAAGTAATCAGAAAACCCTAAGGATTATTTTGATAGTGTTTATTTTACTGTTTGGATTAGTTTGAGCCTAATCACATTTAGGACCAAACCCTAATTAGGTCAATTAACCCTATAACTTCAATTGACCATAACTTGGTCAATTGAGCTCCAAATTTGATGATCCATAGGTCCATTTAGATCAGAAGAACTTAATTTTCAATAATATGTAAAAATATTTTAGATCTAACGGTTAGATTTGCTAATCACCCTTAATTGCTCTAAACCTTGATTAGTGAATTTTAGCAAATTTAGTATCTCAAATTGAGAGATTTAAATTTCAGAGGACTCCTAGATCCATTTAGAATCAATCTATAAGGTTGGAATAGTTTTTGAGTGATTAATTTTGTTAATCACTCACTAATCATCCTAAACCCTAATTAGGTCTTAACTTAGTCAAAATAGGTCCAAATTGAGCCTACCACATATCATTATGATCAGTGAGCTATTTGTAATACATAGTCACTGATTTTTACTTAATTTGGATACTAATTGGCAAAGTTAGGATTTTTGACCTATAATTAAGGATCCTTTAATTAACCCTTAAACCCTAGATCTTGTATTGGCCATAACTTGGCCAATACTTATCAGAATTCAGCAAATTTAGGTTATATGGAAAGCCTAGGCAGTAAAAAACATTAAACTGAAAGAAAATTTAACTTTCACTTAGTAAAATTACTAATTTGCCCTTTTGAGCCAAATTCACTAATTTGATCTCTAATGGTTTAATAATCACCCAAAATTAACTTAGTTACTATCTAATCTTATATTATACAGTAAGAAACACTTTCCAAAAGAAAAATTTTAGAAATTAAAATCTAGATTAAAAGTTGATCTTTTGAACCCTTAAGTAGGGGCAAAATGGTCATTTTGTCCAAATTTAGGGTTTAGCCTTTAAAAGCCCTAATTTCAATTTTCAAATCACTAAATTCAGTAAATAGAATGATTCATAGCTGAAATTAATCAAATTTAAGTCTAAATTAGGTTTTGATTAAAGTCTCAGATTTTGCTTAGTAAAGAAAATTCCTAAGTCCCGAGTGAGTTTTTCTCATTCTTTAAATCATTCTTAGACCCATCCTTGGGTCTTATAACATTAGTTAGGATGTGTGTCTTGAGAGATACTCTTAGTAATTAAGAGCCTTATTTCCTAAGATTAGGAATAGATCTTAAGTTAGAATTCATCTATTGAGTAAATTAGGTTACTCAATTAGGTGAAACCTTGAGTTTTCTAGCTTATAGATTTTCTTAGTTTATTAAATGATTATTTTGATCTTTAAACTTTAGAACTAAGAATAGAAATCCATCATAATGAATTTGATTTATCATTAGGATTTGCCTTAACCTAATCTGTGAGATTTGGGTTCTAAACCTTAGACCCTTAGATTATACCTTTAGATTAAGTGATTAGACCCCATCATCTGGAGTCTAATTCTTAATCTTTTCATCTTGAGTTAGCTAATCAAGATGTGGTTGGGATGAATTAAATTACAAAACTAGGTCGATGATTTATTCATTTTAACCAAATAGTCATCTTTTGATTAAGTTATAATTAGGACTTGGCCAGTCCTAATTATCTTCAACAAGTAGGATTCGTGATTCTAAGTTACAGAATGTGTAAGAATTGATAATTCTGAAACCTATGTAACTTAGAGTAGATAGAACGAATAAAGTAGATAACAAAGGATATCACCTGTGTTTAGATAGAGTTTCTTGCACTTTGATTTTGATGCTTCGCATTCCTTGATTTTGAGCCTTATACCTTGAACATATATTATGTACTTAAGATATTTGATGAATATCTTATGTCAATTTTGAACATTTATAAATAGCATTATGTTCGTTTCACAAGTGGTATGTAAGGTGTAGCTTGATTAGTATACCTCTTCGATCAACCCGTTCGGGGTCGGCAACCTTTCGAGGGTTTAATGTCCGACAGTCTATTGGCCATGCCTAGTCCGAGTGATAGGATGGATAGACTCTTGCCCTACTGACTACAGAGTCAGGATTCTGATATGGATATACTAATTCAAGTACACTTACATTCAGTTCTGTCTTAGCTCATTAGGCTAAGAGTTTTAGTGATGTTCAGTTCAGAGTTTCTTAGCTCATCAAGCTAAGAATTGCTGAGTTTGTATTCAGTTTAGATGACTTGTACAGTTACTATAGATTCAGTTTACAGTTACTGTTTTACTAGTATATTCTGCATTTCAGCACTGTTTTACTTACAGCTTTCCTGCACGTGTTTTTATATAGGATGCTAGATTTACTTACTGTTTTCATATGCTTACTTAGGATGTTAGTGTACTCAGTTTTATACTATTTGAATTTTGTATGTCACTTGGCATAATCAGTTTGATCATATGCATATTTAGGTTGTATTTTCTTACAGTTTTACTTTTCTTTTACTTTTACTTATCTGTCCTTGTTGCAGTTGCTTGGAGGAGGTATGTTTTACTTCCTATTTGTTTAGTTATAAATTGAAGTTTATAACTTATTACTGTCCTTTGATACGCGTTTCTGCACCTATTATGCTTAGTTCTGTTTTTATGGTGATATTCAGTTAACTTAAATAAACTCTTACCCTAAATTGTACTTAGACTTATTGTCTAACCAGTTTTCTTTTGTTGGCTGGGGCCCTACCATTATGAAACTGATAATGGTAGGTTCTGAGTTTGTTGGTTTAACAGATCCAGTGGAGAGTTTGCCATTGGAGGAGGAGCCCGTTCTTGAAGATCTGTAGCCTAGTTTTCTGTTTTCAGTGAGATTGAGAGTTTTCTTTCAGTTCTTTTAAAACTCATTAAATGTTGTAATAATACAGGATTATATTTCTTTTTCAGTACTTTACTTATTCTGTATTGTAGTATTTATACTGTATTGGATGGATGTTATGTTTTATGCTTCCGCACTCTGAGTTCATGTATGATCATTTAGTGATAATATTTCTGGATTGAATGGCAAAGTCCTTATTTAAACTGGATTAGGATGTGTGACTAATCCAATCTTAAGTGAGGACCTTGTCATTTGGTGACCCCTCCACCGTAATCATGTTAACCTAAGGGTTAACAGGACCACGGCGGGGCAGGGCCGCCATAGTCTGGTTCTTAACCCACTTTTTCTAATTCCTCAAATTCATCAATAAAAGAGATAAAAAATCTTCGATCATCAAATGATGCATTCTTCATTGGTCCTCATACATCCGTGTGTACATAGTTGAGTATGCCTTTGATGTTGCCAACACCAAATGATACATGCATTTTTTTGCCAAATATACAGTATTCTCATAACTTTAATTTGCAAGAACTTATACATCCAATGTATATGTTGTTCTTCAAAGCTCTAAGAGAAGATCTCTCCGCATGTGCCAATCTCATATGCCATAGAGTCATGACATCATCATAATTCTCATCCACTACAACTGATCCAATCATCATACTCTCTTGAAGATACCAGAGGTTCTATTGTCAGACTCCATGCAAATGTCATTGCTCCCTTAATGATCTTCAGACCTCTAGCCTCAATCACAAACTGTAATAACTCAAGGTTGTTAATCGCCATTTAACAACCCAATTAACTGAAAACCTCTTCTAATAACCTTAACTAGTCATTAGAAATTAGTTCTGATGATTGAGTCCAATTTGAGAAACAAACAAGCGAAATCCTAATTTTGAGTAATTATTTAAATCAAGAAAATGAGAAAAATATTTTAACCTCCGATTGGCCCCAAATAGACAACAAGTCTTAGATCATTGAAATATGTATGACTTGCATCAATTCTTGAGCAATACCAATATGTGTTCTGATCAACACATTTCCAATACCAGCAATATGACATGTAACATCATTTCCTATCATGACAACTCCAATGTTTATCTCCTTATAAGAACAAAACCAATTATTCTATGGGCAAATGTCATATGCCATGCTTGTATTCATAATCCAATTGAAACTATGTGATATATATATATATATATATATATATATAATAAAGTCTTAAATAACTTGTATATACAATCATTATAGATGTATGAATTTACAAATTAGGATCTTATTTGTCAAAATTTTTTAAAAAATTAACTTTATACTAAGAATATTCACATACACTAAATAAAAAAATGGATATGTATTTTAAACAAGAAAAATGATATGCTTACACAATAATATACACTAAAAAATATTCATAATTAATAGAAAATTTTTTATTTTTACATATAAGCCCCACAAAAGAGTGTAATTAACCAATAATATAAATACACATTAGATTTGCACATCATCTATATATTTTGGTGTATACTAGTGTGTAAGTGTAACAATAATCTTTAAACAATTATCCTCAACTATTTTTTAAATTAAGAATTAATAAAATATTTTTTGGTAGATTTTATTTCTTAATTGTAAATAATGGAGATATTATGGTTCAAAAATGCAGAACAAATTGTGTATATGTTGAGCAAAATCATAATAAAACAAAAAGAAATCACATGCAAACACAATCACAACACAAGATAAGAAATATACATGATTCAGTGCTAGCATCTACGTCCTCCATAGGGAGAAAAGAGAAGAAGATTTCACTATTGAAGTAGATTATAATATTTTAGATTTAGAATCTATTACCAAAAATTTATGAGCTTTAGTCTCTTTTTTGGAACAACTATCAAGCACCAAAAAAAAAAAAAAGAGATTTCATTTTCCATGTTATAACCCTTAAAAGGGTTTAGAAAATACTCACAGGCGCTCAAAAAAATATGCACGCTAAATCGCGGGTGTCACGACGCGACCTAATTTTGATATGCACGCTAAATCGCGGGTGTCACGACGCGACCTAATTTTGATATGCACGCTAAACTGCGGATGTCATGGCGCGACCTAATTTTGAATGCCCCGCGAGTACATAAACAACTTCTTTAAACAACAAATAATGTTATAAATAGGAATTAGAATTTTTGTATTTTTGGTTTGGCATCAAAAAATTCAAAGTGATTCCCCTCTGATTTAGTTAGGGTTTGTCCTTGCATATGCACATTTGCAGTTATTGGAGAAACATTCTGCACGGCTACGTAGAATGCATATGCCGAATTTTTCAACCCGTAGAATCCTTTGCATTTATCGGGGTATCGAATCCCATTTTTCTCCAGTCTCAGCATGGTAAGCTTGAGCCATCTACATTTACGTTCATGCACTGTCAAAAATTTCAGCAGATTTCCTGTTTTTTTGTTAAATTTTTGGTGTTGTTTCTTAAAATCCAGCGCAATGAAGAGTTGTTACTCCTCCGGTCCAGTCAGGTACATTCCTGGACGCTTTACCCAATCCCTTGAAACCCCATCTATGCAGAGTTCAACGAAGAAGGAAGATGGTTTGGTTTTTAAGGAGCCTGAGCCTGGAAACCGTGCCTCTGCATTGTCAAATTTAGATGGAATATCGCTTCAACATAGTCGCTTTAGTGATGAAATATGTGAGTTTCGGCGGTCATTTTTTAATAATATTTTTTATTTACAGTGAATGGTTCATGTATTCAAGATATGCCCTAAATGCTCTTATTTTTTTGCCTAATATTTAATTTGAATTTTATGAATTCCACTGAAAAAGGTCGAGCTTCATTGGTCTAGTTGCTGCCCGAGTTGAAATATTTTTTTGAGCTGGAAGTATTTACATGATTTAAAAATTCATGTATAACTTTCAGTTTAGTTTTACATCAGGTAGTTGCAAGTTTTGTTACTGTAGAAATTCCAAGTGATTGACATTTCCATTTATATTGTGTTGAGGATTGTTTGATTTAGTAAAGCTTGATGTACTTAGGCTTTAGTCTAGCTTTCTATTTTGTTTTCCATTTCCTCTCGACTGTTGTTTTTTCTTTTCATCAACTTGATCTATCCTATGGCCTTCCTTTTCTTTCGATGCAATATCCTGGCTCCACTTGTCATCTTGGTTTAGGGGAGTAGTCACCTTCATGACTGACTTTTTCATCATGGGGAGATTCTTAATTGGGTATTAAAAATTCATATAAAAAGTACAGCACAATTTTTTTTGGGCTTTTAATTGATTATTTGATTAAAATTTTAAGTGAATTATTTTAATTATTTGTTCTTCATGTAGTGAACTCAAAACGTCTCTTTGAGCTGAGCAATGGTTGTGTAGGGATTGAAGAATCCAATAAGCTAGTACAGGAGACTTCTAATTCTGATTATGAGAACATAAAGGGTATAAATACTATCTCAAAGGTTGATGGATTAAGAAAAGCTGGAAATGAAATTGAAATGGTGAATGTTGGCCTACTTGCAGCAAGGTTAGATTTCCTTGGTTACTTTCATTTGTGGTTTGAATCCTATTGAGCTTATATGAATTGGGCAAACGTGTTTTTCAATTGATTCGCTGTCAGTTTGGTTTGATATCAACGAAATAACATTACTACATATGTTCGACTTGAAAGACTAAAATTGTTTAAGATAATTGTAAAGTCACTGTGCACTTTTTTATTAAAATCATTAAGTTCATTAGTTTGATCAAAGCTGTCTGAGAGGGATGCACATTGTTTTCTTAAATGCCATGTCACTAAAAAAAATTGAGCTGGTCTTTTCTGGGTAAAAAAAAGTCCAAACTGGACCATCCACATTTTAATAGGGCTATTAACCTATGTAACCAGGTCAAAGCTAACTGATGAGGTGTAATTGTTGAACCCGTTCTACTTTTTAATGTAGAAGAAATATGGAAAGTTATTAATCCTTTACGGCAATTTTAATATATTTTTATAAATAAAAAGTTATTAATTGATATTTGGATAACTTTGTATATCGTTAATGAAAGGTTATGACTTGCGGTTTATTCGAGTACATATTTATTTGTTATTCAAACATCTTATATTTAATTGATTATAGGAATCTATTTGCTTGATTGTATCGCTTGACTGGTTCACAACCAATTGAATCTTGTAGCTATATAAGGAAGTCGATGCGAGACTGATGCAGAATAAACTGCTGTGATGAACATAATAGCAATTTTTTGTAATTGAACATTTGTAATTCAACTTGAAATGTTGGCATGTTTAGTTTGCCACATAAATGTTGTCATAATAATATATTATGAAAACTTTGCTCAAATTTAAAATCAAAGTTTGAATTTGAAATTTAAATTTCATAGAATTTTTTTTGGCATGTCATATTATTATTATCATAATATTATATAGTAAGTTTTTAAATTTAAATTTAAAATTTGAATTTTGGAGAGAAACAAAATTGGTAAGTTATTATAATTAAAGAGATTTAAGAGGATTTTGAATTTAAATTTCTAAAGATTAATTACCCATCAAAATCTTTTTAATTACTTATAAATTTAAGAGCATCTTAATTATTGCATTATTAAAAAAATGTCTCTAAATAAAAAATTGAATTAAATTGGATGGCTATTTATATCTTATATAATATAATAAGAATGGGATTTTGGAATGAATAAAAAATTTTGAGAATTTCTTTTTTTAATTATAGCTTCTTGGTTTCTTCTCTTTCTTAGATTTTTTTTCTTTTCTTTTATTTTCTATTACATCCTTTATTTCTTAACTAATATATTCTCTTCTTTCTCTGCATATTTTCTCTTCTTCCCTCTTCATTTTTCATCCTATTGTTGTTGTTTGAATGTTCTATTGTCTTATTGCTGCTTGAAGTCTTGCGACACTTTTTAAAGTGCTTCTCACAAATTACTTTGACGGACTACTTCTTGAAGAACGAGACAGAAAGCAATATGTTCAAAGGACAGAAATCAGATAAAGATAAGCTTTATACAAAGCCAGAAAGTTGCCCAACGTAGTCTGAAATAGTTAACTGCAACCTGTTTATTAAGCCATTTCAATGCCTGATTCTGAAAACATTGCTTAAACTGGGGCCATTTCGTTTGGATGTTTTGTGCAATAAATTTTGAAAAATAGGTGATAATAGATACAACTGCAGCTTTATTTTATAGCATAGTGATCTGCAAATTACATGGTATACTACTGCTACTGTTAATCCTTACATTTCCTAATCATTCTGGCTAGGATTTATAATATAAACATGTTTGCAACGTGTTGGAGGGAAATTCTAGGGTCACCCAGGAAAGTATTGAATTTTTTCATCTTTAGAAAGTCTTACATTTATCAGAGAATTGAATCTCATTTATTCTAGTCTCAATACTGTAAACATATTTAATTTTTTGTTTTTTCCATGACTACTCTATTATTTTTTTTTTCAAAATTTGTGCTATTCTAATGGAAACATTTCCAGCTGATGTTTGTTTTTACTTTAAATTGTAGGGGGAAGGGTCATAGTTCTTTCAGCTCAGTCAAGGACGTTCCTGGAAACTCAAATCAAGCCAATAAAACCCCATCTTTGCAGGGTTTAATTCAGAAGAAAGAAAATTTGGTCCATGATGTGTTACCTGGGAATTATGTCTCTGAATTATCAAACTTAGATGGAAGATCGGATCAGCATAGTTGTTCTATGGATGGAATGTGTAAGTTTTGTGACAATTGATAATATTAAGTATTTCTGTTAGAATTTCTTGAATGGCTCATGATATGCACTAAGAACCATTCTTGGTCTATTTGATCTATGATTTGAATTTTGAGCTTTCAATTAGGAAAAACGGGAGCTTCATAGGTTTAGCTGCACTAAGAGTTGGAAATTTTACATAAACTGTAAGGACTTGCTTGATATAAACTTTCAGGATCATTACGTCTGTGTAATTTGGGCTAAATTTATAGCTAAGTTCAGAAAATAGAAGTTTCTGTGTAATAGAACAAATATTAAATTTTAGTCTGTTCTTGATAGTCTATTTTCCTGTGAAAGCCTCATGTACATAATGCGCTTATTGTGATAGTTTACCTCTATTTTTGAATCAAAATTATTAATACATGATCGATGTCTGTTTTAAAATAATTTTTGTGGTGAAGTTTGCAAAAGCTTGTCATGCAAAAACATGCCTTTTGATGCACTTTCCTGAATTACTTTATTGAAGCTCTTGCATTTTGGTTTCTACTCGTAGGAATCTCCTATGCTTGTTGCCAGTCAGCCTGTAGCAAAACACAGGTTCAGATATTATATATCATGGCAAGATCTCAGCTATTGTGAGATTAATGCAAGAAAACTTTGATGAACCACTGCCTTTTTCTTTACAAAAGGATAATAATTGATATTAGATATATATTTTTTAATTGTATCATCAATTCAAGAAAATTATTTGGTGCTAAAACAGTGAATTTTGAAAGTTTACACAATAATTTGGATCTTATTGAGGGAAGAGTTATATATGAATTAGTCAAATTAAGAGAAAAAAACTTAAGATTCAATCTAAGTGAAATATATTAAAATTGTTGATTAGAAAATACTTTTTCAAGGAAGAGGACATTCAATATGTATGAATAAATTATTTTGATAAGCTTTTTAATTAAGGTTGTAATAATTAGATTGTCATTAAATGTTATTGTTCTAAATAATATCAATTGCTCTTTTATTTTACGAGTACATAAAATTAATGTGTGAAATGCTTTAGAGGAAGTGAAGAATTATAAGGTTTCATGATGAGATGACATTCCTTTTGATATAAGGAAGTATTTGTTTGGTTGATGGCTTTTTTGACTCATCAAGTGTTTGTTGGCTTATTATGTTATTAATATGATATACTAAAAAATTTCTGATGAGTAGAGACAAAAGTTATGGTACTATTGAAAGGATAAAGATGATGTGCAATATTGTGCAAATTAATGAGCCATAATTTTAAACTTTGGGATATAGTGATTGAATCAACTTTATGGTGAGATACTAGTGTTTTACAGAATCAATCTGATTTTATGCCAATTTATGGAGGCCATACATCTGTGTAGAGGTTCAATGGAGAAAATTGGAGCGAGAGAAAGATCTCAATTAGATATTATTCGATTTTGAAAAAGCATATGATGAAATACTAAGAAAAGTTTTTTGGAATGAATTACAAAGAAAAAGGTTTTTATTCTGCTTATCTTGAAGCCTTTTCTTGTGCTGCTTATGGTGAAGTTATTAAAGACACGAATAATGGAATGGTTTTATTTGTTTGAATGCATATATCCTGAACATCTATTACATACTAATTTTTTATCTATCTTAAAAATGGGCAATGTTGATCCCTCACATATATTTATATAAATTCTCAAGTATGTCGCCTAATAGTTGAACATCACTACCAAAAAAAGATAGAACAACATCTGATCGATTCATAAAATTTTCAGCATTTTTGAAAATGGCGTCTTTTGCATGTGCAACAGATTACTTAAATTATGATTAAAATATCAAATAATTTAAATTTGCATACTTAAGGCTTAGACATAGTGTGTAGTAACAAACCCGAAAATAAAAAACTTTAAGGACCAAACTTGAAATTAAATTTAAACTCACATGTAAAATAGACATTTAAAATTAAATAAAATAAAGTAAATTTTACATTAGCATGGTTGTATTCATTGTTAATTTCATTAATGGTTTTAATAAATTTTCTTTTAATTATTAATAGTTCATTAATAATATTCTTAAATTAGAATGATAGTAAGAATTTATAAAATATGATAGTAATAGTTAAATTAATTGCATTATAATAATAATAAGGTATAATGCTGAATAGTAGTGATATAATTATAGCTATGAAAATATTTGATAATTTATTAATATTACACAAAAAGTTGATATAAGGAATATAATAAGTTTATAATACAAAAGGTTAAAATAAGTTAAACTATAATATATTAAAGTAATTAATTTAAAAGTATAGTAGTACTATTAATATATTAATGTACAATTAAAAAAAAGAGAGAAACAAGTAGTTAATATAGTAACAAATCATAATGATATGTGAATTAATATACAATCATAATTATATTTGAATTAATATATTAAAATTAGTTGTTTGTTAGGACATCTAGCATTTCTCTTTTGTAAATAAAACCTGCGTACAAAGCTCTTTAGCTCCCCATTTTCAACGCTTAACTTAGGACATGCATAAGAGAATTCAGGTGCTTAATCGGTGAGCCCCTAGATAAACTTATCTAGTTACTCTTATACTTCAAGAACCATTTGGTAGTTTAAACTTGCTTAAGCCAAGTTGAGCGATAACCAAACAGTCTCAGAGTTTGTCATCTTGGTTAATGGAAGAACGGTAATCTGCATAGCTCATACCTATTCATCAATGGGAGATTTGTAACTGAACATTTTGAATCCAGATTGACAATTAAAAAGCATTCCTTTTGGTTCTTGAACAATTATATGTTTATTGTTGCAAATAAATGGTGCTAATATATGCCCTTCATGTAGTGAACCCAAACAACATCTCTGAGCATGCTGGAGGTTATATAGGAATTGTAGAATTCGATGATCCAGTACAAGAGCTTTTTGTTTCTGATTTTGTGAACACGGAGGACATAAATAAAACCTTAAAGGGGGATGAATTGAGAAAAACTATAAGCGAAGTTGAACAAGTGGCTGTGAGTCTACTAGCAAAAAGGTTAGATTTCCTTGAATACACTTTTATTACTGGTTTGAATTAGTTTGAGCCTTTGTGAAATGTTTTTATTGCACACGTGCTATCAGGTTCTACACAACTATGAATGTTGCAAATTCTGAAGTGATTCATGTAATGTGAAATGCTGTAAAATTGCATGCCAACTGTTTGTAGCTTTTTAATAAAATCATTTTATTAAAAAGCTCAACATCTTTACAGAGCAATGACTGCAATTGAGCTGCGAAAGAAATTACGTGGAAAGAAGTATCCTTCTGGTATTGTTGAATCAGTTATAGATGATTTCAAGTCTCGGTATGTATTTGTATAATGAAATATGTTTTATTTATTGTTTTGTCGACTTTGGGGGAGTTGAATTGATTTTTACACCTTTTGTACTCCTATTGTTGCAATCAACGTCTATTCTTTTTGTTTTGGGTGCAAGTTAATACACTATTAGTTAAGCTGCCAACATTTGTTATTTTGTTTTGTAAGGATAATTGTCTTTTTTTTCCACTGACAACAACAACAATACTAAGACATAGCCCCACTAAGTGGGTTTGGGTGCATGAATCCTTTGTTTTCATTGTGCATGATCAAAAAGAAGCCCCTGCCTTAGTTCCAAATTGAGAAGATCACTTCTAATAGTCTCTTCCCATATCTTGTTTTGTCTTCATATTCCTATTATAACATGGGAAAATTTCGTATATTCAATTTTTCTAATAATTCATTGAATGGTCTATGCTTAGTATGCCTGAACCATCTGATGACATTCTCTAATCGTATCTACTATTGGAGCCACTCCAACCTTGCTATGAATTCACTTTTCATATATCATTTCAAGTATACCCACTCATTTATGTTAGCATCGTCATCTCTGTAGCACTTACATATCGGTACGTTTTTTCTTTGTAGTCCAGCATTCAGCTCCATAACATGGTAGTTGTATAGCTGCTCTATAGATTTTCCTTTAATTATGAGTAGGGCTTTCCAATCGTAAAACATTACAATAGAGCTCCATTTGATTCAACTAGCTCAGATCTTATTAATCACATCACTTGTTCTCTATATTACTATTATTTTGAATAATTGAACCAAGACATTTGAAGCCCTGTCTCTTCTTGATCACATGATACTTAATAGTTATATATTCGAAGTTATAGCTTCAATTACGCTTAAACTTATACTTTATATATTTTAGATTAGATCTACTAAGATGACTTTAGATTCTCAAGTAGTCCTCCACATTTTGAGCTTTAATTTAACTCCATATCTAACCTTATCAAGTAAGAAAATGTCATCTACAAATAATATGCACCAAGGAACCTTCTCTTGAATACACTCAAATAAAAATATCCTTAATTAAAACAAAAAAAAATGAACTAAGAGCAGAATCTTGATGAAATCCAATAAAATTAGGTGAATTATTAGACAAGCCACATTGTGATTGAACATATGATACAATCATATCATACAGATGTCTAATAACATCAATTTATGCCAAACAAATTTTTCTCTCCAAACTTTTCAAAGAACTTGTCTTGATACTCTATCATAAACCTTTTTGGGATCAATAAAGATTAAAAAAAGATTTTTTATTCTTTCTCAAAATTAATCTATTCAATCTCAATAAATATATGGCTTTCATGGTAGAACTACTCAAAATAAAACTAATATAGTTTTGTGAGACACAATTATCCCTTCATAATCCATATTTAGTTATTTTTTCTCAAAGTTTCAACATATGACTCAATAACTTAATTCTCCTATAATTTGCACAACCTTGAGTATAGCATTTATTTTCATCCAACTTTATTAACATTCTTAACATATTTTACTTGAGCAAGTTCTTGGCTCTTCATCTTTTGATATAATTAGTTGTGCCTCTGTTTTCATTAAAACAATAAATGTAGTTCATTATAAATTGTTTTTACTTATCATTATAACTTGTTATGTGACTGCGACATTAAATGATGAGACAGATTTGTGTAATGGTTTTGTATTTTTTTTTAATTTAGTGCGTTTTGCTTTTATTTAGATGCAGAAGCACATATAACTAGTCTTGCAGCATCACTTTTGGCTTTTCTAAATTTCCATCTAAAACAAAATATATTTGGAAGTTAATTTTGCAATTTTTTTCTTCAAATCTCTTCTTGAAGATCACTTTTTGTCATTTGAAATGTAGACGACCCCCACATAATTAAGGCTTGGTGGTGTTGCTGTTGTCAGGCTTTTTCTTTGTCTACGGGTCAGCACTTCAAAATTTGTGTTCATGTTGAACAGTTGCTGGACATGACGTGCCTATATCTAAAATTATGTTCTGGTTGTTTAAACCTAAATCTTATCTTTCGTTATCCATGCATTGATTTTCTTGTAGTAAATTATATGGTGAATCAAGATAGTGAGTCAATGATAGTTACAAACCTTAAATTCTTATGATAATTCAACATTTTTTTTATTTTAATTCCTTTTGTAAAATATATGATGTTCCACTCCATTTTGAGTTGCTTTTAAATGAAAAAAAATATAAGTATAGGGTATTTGAATTATATTTTTCTTATTAATAGTTCTTTGAGAGAATATTGTGTCAATATGTTGTCATGCTTTTTGCAGTTTTGGAGTGTTGTGTTCATTGTCGACTATCATATTTTGCTCGATTGACAGTGCCATTGACAAAAACTCAACCTGGTTACCAAATACCTATTAGCGCTGCAAATTGCATCTTTATGTGCACATAGTTGTCCAAGTTCTTGCAAGCTTGTTTGGGTGTGAAAAGCGTTGGCTAAAAATAAGTTTGATGTAACTAATTGTACTTGGGTGTGGGAGAAAGAGGGGGATTTTGATTAGATATATGAAAATGCACAATATTTGCATGCTAGACTTTATAAGAAAAATATATCAATTTATCGCAAATCATTATGATTCCACATGTTCTACATATTTGTTTATAGGTAATATTTTTTACTTTAAGTAATTGTAGGAAAATAATATTTAATTTACTTCAAATCATTATGAAATATTAACATACATGGAAAGGTTCAATGGTTTAGGTGCTTGCATATAGGAAAATAATAATCAGTTCACTACAAGCCATTATAATACAAGGTAAAAGTTCTCCTGCCCCAACTGGTATAAATAGTAACTTGCAAAGGTGCATTAAAGTAAATAAAATGATAGAGCAAGTTTACTAATGCACTTTTGTAGAATTACTTGTGTGTTTTTTGAGGTATGGTCACTAAGTCCATAATATAATATACCATACATGCTCAACATTTCTCATTTATTGTTTTATATTTCCTTGAAATTCTTATTACTTCAATATTTTTTAAGGAAATTACTTTAAAATTTCTCGTTGATCTCTATATATTTAGTCTTTCTTTTGTGGACTACATGATGACTTTAACATCTTTTGTAGGGGATTGTTAAATGATAGCATGTATGCTGAATCATTCACTCGTTCACGGTGGACTTCATTAACTTGGGGCCCAAGAAGGATAAAATATGTGAGTTCTATAGCATATAATTTGTGACTATTGTATATATATATATATATATATATATAGATGTGTGTGTATAAACTTAAGCGTTCTAGCTTTAACTTAAGGCATCAAATATAGGCATTATTTGATTTAGAAATATCCAAAAATGTGTAAAATTATATTTGGATTTCGCTACATTGCACAATTGAGTACAACATAGGGAGTACGTGACATGTATAATTTTATATAGAAAGGAGATTGATGCAATGCACACTTTTATTGGGAGCATTTGTGAGAAAAAAGTGTGAAATTTTTTTTATTTGTTCTAAATAGTCAAATATGTAAATTTTTGTAGAATCATAGCATTTTTGCATATATATATTTTTAAGCTTGAATTGACAAAGCATTACATAATAGAGAGATAATTACTTGTTTAACACCGTAAACTCTTGTATTTACATGCTCACACCTAAATCTTGATATATTCAGATTTAGCATCTAAACACTGTTTCTATAATATTCAAATTTAGGTGATAAATATATAAGCAAGAAAACATTCTAAAAAATATCCTTTAAAAAGTTGATTCAAGAACCCCCTTATTGCTTTGCGACATTTCTTAACAATTAATGCAAAATGCTGGATATAAACTTGTCGTAGATACTGACCGAAATGTGGGTGAAGTTTCTCTCATATGCTTTGATGTTATAAATCACCAAACTAATATGATTCTTATGCACAGGCATTGCTTCAAAAAGGGGTAGGCGAGACTGAAACAGAGAGAGCTAGGAAGCAAGTGTTTGAGGAGGACTGTGATTCTGAAAATGATGAGCAAAGCATGCAGCGGCATGGCATGTGCAAGCAGTCAATCGACCGTCTATTTCTTCAGGCCTCGAAGCAATGGCTGAGATGCCAGGATGAATGCCCAATCAATCGAAGGGCCAAGATTGCAAGATGGCTCGGGTATCGCGGCTTCAATTGGGAAATCACAAACTATATACTCAGGAAGCTCAAATCTCGATATCCTTCGTGAGAGCATCTAGATATTGGAGGAAAGCGAGTTTGATTGTTTTTGGTTTTGGTCTCTTGTTTCATTGATTGTTGTAATGATTTTGCTGTTGTGATAAAGTTAATATAAAAATGGACTAAGACTTTAGCAAAGTTGTGATTATTAGTTTATAATAATAAAAATTTGCCTTTTAATTTGATATATATATATATATATATATATATATATATATATATATATGTATGTATATATATATATATGTATGTATATATTAAAGTTCTTTTATTAGAATTCTGAAGTTTTTTAGAGAATAGTCAAATCTAATGCTTTTTTATTATTTAGTAAATCTGTATCTAAATTATAATTAGTCTTAAATTTGCCATTCAACCCCCATCATTGTCAATTATTGCAACTAAATAAAATTTTATACAAGATATATGATGATAGTAATATATAGTAAGATGTCAGATTTATAATTATTAAAAACTTGAGGTTAAATTTGCAAGTATTTTAGCTTCATGTCACTCTTTATATTTTGAGTAATTTTATTCAAACTATTATTTAAATGATTCCATCATACTTAACTATCTCTAAGTTGTGCCCATAAACTGATAGATGGACTATGAGAAAGACAAATGCCCATAAATAAAAGTGCATATACCAATCTTATTCTTACATACAAATGATGCTATATAACAAATTTAATTTTTATTTTTATTTTTATTTTATATTAATATGAGTACTTGAAAAAAGGGCATTTGCTCTTTTTTCATTAATAAAATATAATGCACAAAGTTTTATGATTCTATCTAAACTATTATCCAATTTAATGTATTATAACTCTGGCATTCCTCAATTCTCGAGCCAGGGCACCGGATTTAGGGTTTGTCTGACTTGCCGATGATTGCAGTCCGGATTTGAAATAATAATATAATTTATCAAATATATTCATTCATACAAATTTGAAATACGATAAAAGATATTTTATTTTAGTATTTTATAATATTATCATATCAATATGATTATCTTTATTTGAATAAATAGAGAGCTAAAAAATATAAAATAACATGATAGTTCAACGATTGAATATCTCAGGGTTGATCCAATGTTTCATCAAAATCCTGACCTGACATTTATAAAAAAAAATATCCGGGTTGCACACCTGTTAGAGAATACTTAATGTAATTTGTATACCTTAATTACATCATATACAAACAGTAATCAATGAAGCAAGTGTTGGTAGGATAGAATAATGTTCAAAATTTTACAACACTTTTTCCTCAAAACAAAGATCAGTGTGCGATAATATAAAACAAAATGTATAATTGATAAATAAACAATTCATTTACTGTCACAATAGATAACTCTCACCATTTTAAGATATTGAAAATATAACTTATGTATCGCTAGCAAATTTTTATGTATTATTTAGGTCTTAGTATATAAAACGAGATGAATCAAAGTAGGTCTACTTGATTTAATAATTTGTTCCTTATATTTTATTTTAACCAATACCAACTCCTTTCATGACAATGATAAGGTTTTCTTATATTCATAGTGGGTCTACCTAACACAGTACCTGTACAGGCCTAGTAATAAAAATTCTTCTTTTTTTGAACATTTATTTTAATGATATAGATTAATATAGGACATCATAATATTTCTCAAAATATATGACAAACATCATTAAAGTGATAATAAATTCAATGGCACTTTCCAAAAATGATTATCAACTTATGAAAAATAGAATTTTGAGGTTCAAAGAGAAATAGTAGTAGGTAATATAATTAGCATATAATGTATTTTATGATATCTAAACACTTATTTTTTTGCTAAGTTGATCTCTTGTAAATATATGTAAGAAATTTTTTGATTAACAAAAAGATAAAATATTTTTTATAAAAATATAGATTTTTATTATCATCTCTCTCTCTTAGAATGTTTCCATGTTAGTAAAAAGAATAAACAATAACATGAAGAGAAGAAAATAATTACAGTGGCAATGAAGCAGAGTAACGTAGATATTAATGATGATAAAAAAAATGAATAATAAAAGTAATAATATAATAATAATAATTATTATTTATATTTATAAGATAAGAATAAAATAGGAATATCAATTTTATTTAGAAAGAAATATATATATATATATATATATATATATATATATATAAGTAAATATAATAACCATGAATAATAATGATAATACTAATATTATATTATTATTATTTATGTGATAATTTACATGTAAAATATATTATTTTTATTCATCCTGGCGAGAGAATATGATGATGGGAAGAAAATAATGTTGTAAATTTTTATGATAATTTTATGCGCATATACTTATTTTAGAGAGATAATATTAGGATAATAATAGGTTGATAATAATAATAATAATAATTATTATTATTATTATTATCATTATTATTTATACGATGATAATACTAATAATAAGTATAATAATATACTTATTATTATTATAATTATTCTTATTAATGAATAATGGAGAGAATATTATAATAATATTAGTATTATGTTTGAGAATTATATACTTATTATTATTATAATTATTCTTATTAATGAATAATTGAGAGAGAATATTATAATATTACAATAATATGAGTATTATATTTATTATAATATAATGATAATAATAATAATAATAAGTAAGATAATATACTTATTATTATTATTATTATTATTAATATTAGAGAGAGAATAATATAATATTAATATGAGATAATACTTGATCATAATAATATTATTGTAATCATTATTATTATTATATACATAATAATAAGTCTAATAATTTTTATACTTATTATTATGATTTATCATTATCACTATCCTTAGTGATAATGATAATAAAATTAATTATGAGTTGTTGGTAGCGACCGTGAGGTCCCTCTTTAGTGATAATGAACTTTCTCAAACTAATTCGCTCTCTCTCGTAAACTTTTAGGTTCATCATAAGAATATTGAGCTTTAACATCCTCTTCAAGATATTGTTTTGCTGATTCTTTCAGTTTTTTTCAAATCAACTAATAAATCAGAACAATCACTAAGCATTAAAATGAAACAATCAAGCTATGAGCACTACAGTAATAGTATGTCATGTAAAAGAATAAATATAGATATTGTGATTACATCCGATCAAAAAAAGTTTGTTGAAGTTTTAAATGTTCAATTGATTGTTGTAGATTGCCAACTATTGTTATTCTTAGTCCATATTGCTAAGGTTGAATTTAGAAGCTTACCTTAAGAAACATATCATCAGTTGTAGTTTTGGGGATTAAGTTTGAAGCTTGAGCATATGAATCAAAAAATGTATTACAGTTGTAGTTTGCGAGAAGATTCTCAGGAGAACGACAATTTCTTAGGGCGTCAAGAGAAAACCAAACGAAGTGCGGCAGTGGAGAAAGTGGTGAGGATTAGGCAGCGAAGAAGAAAAAAAACAGACACTGGCTGATGCGCGCACGGAGAAGAAAAACAGCGATTAGTGAACTCCAACATGACTAAACTGCCCAGTTGTGCCCTTCGCAAGAAGGGGGGCGGCGAATGGATAAGACTTCGTCGCACGGGCTTCCTAGAAGCGAGGCGGCATCGTCGAACGAGTTCTTAGCAAGAGGGGGCGGTGAATGAATGGTGGCGACTTCATCGAATGAGTTCTTCGCAGGAGGGGGCGGCAATCGAATAGGGCTTTACACTGCTCCGATGAAGAGCAGCAAGGCAGAAAGGAGGCGTGGGCGATTTGACAAAGCGTCCGATCAAGCGAGGAGAAGAGAATCAGCGTAGAGTAGGACTTCTTCTTCGCTACCTTCTGATTTACTAAAATAATTTTAGTTTAATAAATAATACATAATAAATCGATAATTACTTGTTTAACCCTAAAATCTCTACTATTTACACACTCACACTTAAATATTGATATATACAAAACTAACATCTAAACACACTCTTTCTTCATATTAAATGATTAGAAGATGTTAAGGTGAAATGATAATTTTGGTAGTGATAGTTTTATAATATTCAAATTTAAGGTATAAATGCAAAAAGCAAAAAAATTTTCTCTAAAAATAAATAAAAAATAATAAAAAATGATATGCTTATTTATAAAATATATGCTTATCACGATTAATAAATTTTTTTTTAATTATATAAACTTGAACAAAATAAATATTTAATTAACAATTTACTTAAACATTAAATTGATATATCATTTTTATATTTTGATATTTATTAATATGTAACAAAACTTAAAAAAATAATATATATTTAAATGAAGTTAAATAAATAATAATAAGATTTAATGATTGAAGATCACTGCTTGGCTTTTGAACTGCTGTGCATTCCGCAGTCTTTCTTTCTCTTTAGCGGACCTCTGAAAAAAACCCTAGAGCGAATTCTCCATTGCACAATGAAAGAAATTCTATACGACGAGTTTGGAAATTACATTGGCCCGGAGATCGATTCCGATCGAGACTCCGACGGCGGCGAAGGATCCGATGATGGCGCTGAGAAGACCCCCGGAAGTGAATCTCTCCATTCCGACGAAGAAGGCGCCTCCCCTGTCACCGCCTCCAATGGCTGGATCACATCCACTGCCTCCGGAATCGACGACATGGACACCGACCCCACTGATTCCCAAATAGTTCTTGCGGAGGACAAAAAGTACTACCCCACTGCTGAGGAAGTCTACGGTGACGGCGTCGAAACCCTTGTCATGGATGAGGACGAGCAGCCCCTTGAGCAACCCATCATCAAACCTGTTCGTAGTGTCAAATTCGAGGTCAGCGCAAAGGATTACTCCACTTATGTCTCCACCGAGTTCCTACTTGGCCTTGCCTCGAATCCTTCCCTCGTCCGTAACGTGGCTCTCGTTGGCCATCTCCAGCATGGGAAGACCTTGTTTATGGACATGCTTATTGAGCAAACCCATGAGATTTCGACCTTCGATACTGAAAGGGAGAGGCATGTGAGGTATACTGATACCAGGATTGATGAACAGGAGAGGCAGATATCCATCAAGGCTGTTCCCATGTCTCTTGTACTGGAAGACAGCAGTGCTAAGTCCTACCTCTGCAATATAATGGACACTCCCGGGCATGTCAACTTCTCCGACGAGATGACGGCGGCGCTACGGCTTGCCGATGGTGCGGTGATACTTGTGGATGCTGCTGAAGGTGTTATGGTAAGTTCTCCATGGCTGCTTGTTTTCGGATATATATGGTTTGTTCCCATTGTATGGGTTAGGATATGTCAAGTTATTTTGCAAACTATTATGATGATGGATGGATTGGGATTCCTTAACTATTCCTATAGGTTCATGACGGCCTCTCTTAATTCAACTCGAAGGAGGTTATTAATGGCCCCTCAACTTGAATTTGATTATTTTAACTGAATTTTTAGACATGGGATACCTCTACTGTAGGGCTTGTTTGGCCAACTTTAGCATCCAAGCTATTTAAGATTAGTTATTTTCTTAATTCCAGATTTAATAAATCTTGGATTTGTTGTATCTTGAAAACTGTTTGGAACAAGATTTATTAATCCTTGTTAAATCTTGAAATCTATTTTGCCGCAGCCTAAATTAAATACAAAATTTTTAAATCCAACTATGCATATTAATCCTGGATTTAAGCTTCTTTGAGAATTTATGTGATTTAGCCATATGCTAGGAGCTAACGGAATTTAAATTTAGAGGATTTTGGCCCTAAGCCCTCTCTAAATCTTGAAATTATTTGTTATTTTGATGTTATTAGAGTTATGTGCAATGGAGCTATGATATGTGTTTGATCGCAAGTTGGTTTTCTAATGATTTTTTTGTTACTATTGGGTTACATCAAGGCTCGACTCTTAACCAAAACAAACCCATAGTCTACAAAAGTTTTCGTATAGTTTGAGCTTAATGGTTCGGATGCTGTTTTCTTGGCTCATCATAATGAACATGATGCTATTTCTAATGAAATTATACTCACTGTTATTCATTGATGCTTGTTGATAATAAAATAGTGCAGCTTGGATCGATCCTCATTTGTCGTTTGTGGAAATTTATCCTTCCAACAAATGGCTTGGATCTTTGAAGGTTGTATGGGTTTGAGGAAGAAACTAGAAGATGCGTTTTATGAAGAATCTCTTGATGGAATATATCGGGAAACCAAACTTGTTGAAAAGAGAATACTGTTACAAGGAAAAGTAGTCAGATTTGAGTGGTTTGACTTGGCCTACATTTACAGTTAGGCTTGGGGAAAGTGCTTTGCTATTTTGGGCAGATATTACTTCTTTATTTATGACTGCATTGGTTACAAAGTAATACTGAATAAATGAATGGTGTGATTTAAAGGAGAAGAAAGATAGGTGGGAGATAGAGAGAGAAAATAGTTTTTTCTTGGGTCCACTTTGTTTGGGGTAAAATAAATGCTGAAGTAATACAAATGCAGCAATGGTCGGCAAGTTAAAGGGTTAGTTGACGAGAGCTAGCGATGGCTGGTAGGACAGCTTCTTTGATGCAATTTTTAGGTTCCCTTTTTGTTTTTTTCCCACGCACAGTTTTCCTGGCAAAGTAAAGTTGGCTGAATTAAGAGTAAAGGATTTACCTTATTTTGGCTGTTTTGTGATGATACTTTTAACCAAAGCTTTACTCTAGTTTTGCTTTGCATTAAACAAATGACATTGAGAATTAAGTTATTGGCAACATTTTTACTTCAATTATTACACTAAACCAAACAAATCCTTTATGCTCTTGAGGAAAAATGCTGATTCAGTATTATTTGTATGGGTGCGTCGAAACAATTTCTGCTTAGTGATTATGCTATATCTCCCCTGTGAGTTGCTTAAGCTTTAGCAGAAGGGCCACTATTAATTGGCTCTTGGATGGGAAACACTGACAGGGCTGCTGCCCTTGGCATGAAAAGCAAGCTAAAATCTTTAGTGGTGGGGAGTGTGATTATGAACTGTTGGGACACTTGCTTGAAGGAATGATACTATTGTACTATAACTTGCGGAGAAAATTAGGTGGCCTATTAGTGGATGCGTATTGTTGTGTCTTTTGTGGGGTAGTTGGCTGCTGTACCCATGGCATGAAAAGCAAGCTAAAATCTTTAGTGGTGGGGAGTGTGATTATGAACTGTTGGGACACTTGCTTGAAGGAATGATACTATTGTACTATAGCTTGTGGAGAAAATTATGTGGCCTATTAGTGGATACGTATTGTTGTGTCTTTTGTGGGGTAGTTGGGTGCTTGAGTCCTGGCAATGCTTTGGATATAGCATGATCATATTACAATTTTTGCAATCTATCTTGTCAGAGGATATGCCTGTCATCAGTAACCATTGGCCCTGGACGGTAGCTCTAACCAATGTGTTGGTAGATTTAGTGAATTCTGGTTAGGTGAATGTGTGCAAGGCTCAGCTTGGATTGGCTCATGGACAATGAAGATGAGTTTAAAGGGAAATTCATGCTACTACTGTATCATCTGTAACTTCTTTTAAAATTCAAAATTGATCTATCATGACAGAAGATGGCCTTCTGTGTCATCAAAATGATTCTATTCATTCCCATGTTACGTGGTGTTATTGCTCGCACTTCTTTGCAGAGCATTTGGTATCAATATTTTTGTCTGCTCAATAATTATTCTTAAGAACATTAAAACTTGTTTCTTGACTCAGGCATGATGTTGGTATTGTTATTGTTATCAATTTCACCCAGTCACGTCATTGATCGTACCATGATCTGTTTATCTTATATTACTTATCCCAGTGACGGTGTTGCATTGATGTCTCTTTGCTTGGATGTACTCTGAAATTGGGATGCTGAAACTTTTATAAGTTTTGACTTGTTGGAAAATGAGATAATAATCAAAATGGTCTCTTGACTTTTGCAATTTGTTCATTTTAATCATTGATTCTTATTCACATATAAGAGCCAAGGACTAAATTATATAGTCAAAGGAGTATGTCTCTCTTTTGGAGGAATTGAATGAATTAAGTTCATTCTTTGTTTTAATCATTTTGGGTAGCCTTGATTATTGACTTAATATTTATGATCTTGAAGAGTGGGAGAATGAGAGAAAGAAGGCTTCATGAGAGCTTTGGACCAAAGAAAAGTTAGATAGAAAATTAAGTCAGTGATTTAATCTGCTTTTAATTTTTATAAAGTCTTATCTTCTTTTAAGAAATGTGCCATTTCTTATTTATCCACTATCTAATTGCAAATATTTAGAAATCCTTATCCTTAATTTCCTGCATTCATTCAAATTATAATTATCATATATTAAAACTAATTAATTGGTTTTGTGGTTCAAAATTTGCTCGTTAAACCAACAAAGCTAAGCTAAGCTCTTAAATAGAAGGATTTATTATGCTTAAATTTGCTTAGACTAGAAAGTCATCTTAATTTTTAAATTGACTTAAACTTGGTATTAGTAATCTGATAATATCAATTGCACTTGATAATTTAATAATAATATAATATACTACTAATATGATAATATAATAATTCAACTGTTAATGTTTAATTATACTAAATGCTCAAAATTTCATTAAAAATAATTTTATTGCTTAAGAGCTTGTATTTGCACAACATTTGTGCAACCCAAACAAATATAGTTACTAAAATTCTTTTTTTTTTTTTACATTTTTTGTGCATTTCTATTTAAAAAAGGCGACTTTTTGTGTTTGTTTTATGCCCCCTCCCAATCTTCTCTTATCCACTCTACCTCAATTTACATTTTTGGCCACCAACGATATTTCTTGAGCCAATTGAACTAATTTATCCATCTATTGGCATTGGAAATTGTTTGCGTGAGGAAGAAGTTTGTTAGCTTACAAAGTTTTTTAATACAATTTTAAAGTCTAGGAGCTTGTACGTTTCAAGCTTTGCTTAGTTTATCTCTGGCTTATTTTTTGGACAAATTAAGCTAGACCAAGTCAGACCAACCAATTATCACTTAGCACAAGTATAGCTTAAGTGAGAATATATTACATTCACCACACATTATCAGCTTAGCTAAGCTAAAAGCTAAAATAAACCATGATATGCCTTAAATGAATCAGCCTTAAATAGATGTTGGATGAATGAGAGTATTGTGATTTATAAGATCAAAGATAATATGCAGATATAAGCAAATTATAGAAGATCAAGCTAAAATATGTTCTAAATTTCAAGAGAGTGTTTGAACACAATTTATGACAAAGGTATCACAATTTCCCTAAATCAGTTTTGTTTTATGCTTGGTAGATCTATTATATAGCTGTACATTTGCTTGAGGATTTGATAGAGAAATTTAGTGAGCTTTAGTGTTCAGTGTTTGGAGTTGTTTGGTTTGTTAAAATTAAAATTTTGAGATGATTTAATTACAATATAATTATTTCACATAAAATAAACTTAATGTAATTCAATTTTCACAAATTGTAATTACTACAATATTATTGAATTTTGTTTTTTTCTTGTTGAAAAGTAAAACAACTTAAAAAGGGGGAAACCTTGAAGTTGGTTTTAATTAGCAAAGGTTGGGACTATCAGTCGATGCTTCCTTAGTGGTCAGCGAAGGTTGGGACAGTCAGCCGGTGGCTTGGTGAGGGGCTGCAAGGGCTGACTGTGAGGCGATGATGACCTCTAGCTATCAGCAAAGATTTGCAAAAGCTGGATTCAGGTATGTGTTCTTTGTAGCTGCTGGTGAAGGTTGTGGTCGAATGACAGTGGACAGCAATGCTGGCAATTGGTGGCTGGTGGGTCAGTTACCTTTTAATATGCAGACAATTTGTGTAAAGGAAATTCGCTCGATTTGAGGAGGATTTTGTTTGTCAATGAAATTGCAAATTCTTGAATTTCTGATTGTTTGACACCCAAATCTCACGACCCAAACAACCCCTTCGGAGAAAACATATGACAATATATCATTAATTCTTTCTAGAGTGTTAGAAAGAATCTGAAGTGTTAGAAAGAAAATGGAGTTTGCATTGCTTATATTTAAATTATTTAAATATGGAAAGAAGCTATGAATGATCAGTTAGAGCTTAGGGAGGGGTTGTAATTTGATTGTGCATTACGAAGACAGGATTCATGTAGCCAACCTCACTAAAAATAAAAATTTCTTTTTTTGATATTTGTTACTGCTGCTGCTGCTGTATTTGTAACTCTCTGAACGTGAGCTTAAATGAGGGTTACAAATACAACAGCAGCAGCAGTAACAAATACAACACCATTCTTAAATAGCTTTGACAGCACCATTTTTTTGATATTTGTTACTTCGCAAAGCATTCAGCTTAGTCGCTGAACTTAGGTTCGGGAGCTTAAACCTTTAAGTGGTGATTTAACTTGCTCATTTTTCTGTTTATCTTATCATCTTCAGGTAAATACTGAGCGGGCTATACGGCATGCTATACAAGAGAGACTTCCCATTGTAGTTGTGATTAATAAGGTACGGTTCTGCAGTCTTCTGTTGAAACCCTTTCGTCTTCTTCCCTTTTTATTATCTCTTCTAACTTCTGATCTCCTCATCTTGTAATTTAGGTTGATAGACTAATTACAGAACTAAGACTTCCTCCAACTGATGCTTATTTCAAGCTGCGGAATACACTGGAAGTAATCAATGACCTGATCTCTTCATTCTCTACAACTGCAGGAGGTACCCCGCTCATCGATCCTGCATCCGGAAATGTCTGCTTTGCCAGTGCAAATGCGGGATGGTCTTTCACATTGCACTCCTTTGCCAAATTATACGTAAAGCTTCATGGTATACCATTTGACCCTGCAAAGTTTGCTTTGCGTTTGTGGGGTGATGTCTACTATCATCCTGACAGGACCTTCAAAAGGAGGCCCCCAAGTGGTGGGGGTGAAAGGTCCTTTGTTCAATTTGTTCTCGAGCCATTGTACAAAATATACAGCCAAGTCATTGGAGAGCACAAAAGGAGTGTTGAGTCAACTCTTGCTGAATTGGGCGTGACTTTAAGCAATGCCGCCTACAGATTAAATGTCCGACCTCTGCTCAGACTGGCGTGCAGCTCGGTCTTTGGCTCTGCGACTGGTTTTACAGATATGCTTGTCCAGCACATTCCTTCTGCTAAAGATGCAGCAGCAAAGAAGGTGGAACACATATACACAGGGCCTCAGGACTCTTATGTTGCCGAGGCAATGAAGGATTGTGATCCTTCTGGAACTCTAATGGTTAATGTCACAAAGCTCTATCCGAAGTCCGATTGCAGCGTCTTTGATGCCTTCGGGCGAGTTTACAGCGGGACCATTCAGACTGGCGAGACCGTTCGCGTCCTCGGTGAAGGGTATTCACCGGATGATGAGGAGGACATGACTGTTAAAGAGGTCACGAAGCTCTGGGTGTATCAGGCTCGATATCGGATACCCATCAGCAGAGCTCCTGCTGGTTCATGGGTTCTCATAGAAGGTGTTGATGCTTCAATCATGAAGACCGCGACATTGTGCCCTTTAAATATGAATGATGATGTTTATATTTTTCGGCCGCTTCAGTTCAACACGTTGCCAGTTGTGAAGACGGCAACAGAACCGTTGAATCCAAGTGAGCTACCGAAGATGGTGGAGGGGCTGCGAAAGATCAGCAAGAGCTATCCACTGGCGATCACGAAGGTCGAGGAGTCTGGAGAGCATACTATTCTAGGGACGGGAGAGATATATCTTGATTCTATCATGAAGGACCTTCGGGAACTGTATTCTGAAGTGGAAGTTAAAGTGAGGAGTTTATAGTTTATGAATTGTTATTTAGAAAAAAAGCTATACTTTACTCAAATTTTATTTAATACGTTTGATGATTAGGAAGAGTGCAAAAAGATTAATAGTAAAGAGAAAGTAAAGAGAGAAAATATATCGGCTCATTTTCCAAGTGCCTAACACCAATTCAATAGCTGCACCTATAATTTGACATTTCATCAATTCATTAGGTGGTAAATTTGAGGGAAATGTTGCGAATCTCTAGTGACTGTAGGGGTTTTATTGCTACTTTATTTTCTGCTGCCTTTATATGCTCTTAATTTGATACAGGTAGCTGATCCGGTAGTGACTTTCTGTGAAACTGTTGTCGAATCATCTTCAATGAAGTGTTACGCTGAAACACCCAACAAAAAGAACAAAATAACTATGGTAAAAATGTCGTCCGAATTCTGATTTATTATCAGTCAGAGCAGGAAATATTATGGTTTTACATCTTTTGCTGCGGCTCTATTTACATGCAGATATCTGAGCCTCTGGAGAGGGGAGTGGCCGAAGATATTGAAAATGGTGTTGTCAGCATTGACTGGAGTCAAAAGAAAATTGGCGACTTCTTTCAGAAAAGATACGAGTGGGACCTTCTTTCTGCAAGGTCGATTTGGGCGTTTGGGCCAGATAAGCAGGTGAATACTGTTCATAATACTATTAATTTTATATGAATTCTCAGTGTATGCTATACTTTAAGACGCATTAGAAGCACTTATTCTTGCACACCTCCACTGTTCATTACTGTTTTTAAAATGGCTCAAGCTTCAAAATTCCTATCCTTCACATGCTTTAAACAAGCTATGTTTGGTCATTCGAATGCCCTAACCTACCCAATCGCAACAGAGAATATTGGTTGGCTTTATGTGCCGAGTATTGTAACGTTATTTTGCGTAATACTCTCATTTTGTGATGCTATTCACAAAGTTATTGCTATGTTTTAAAACATGATAATTTGTAACAGATGGTGATAGATATTCGTAGATAGTTGCTACCGTACTTATATGTTCTTGATGCTATAATGGAAGTATTGTTTCTGTACTTCTAATATTATTACTATGATTATCTGAAAACCAGGGGCCCAACATTTTATTGGATGATACTCTTCCCAGCGAAGTTGACAAAAGTTTACTCAATGCTGTGAAGGACTCCATCGTTCAGGGGTAAGTAATTAAACATCATATTACATAACCCATGAAATTTATTATTTATCGAATTAACGGCTCAGTGCATTTACTTATGCTGCCATCAAATAAATACAAGTCTTTCATAGAAGGGTTAGGGCGGCGATCCCATAAATATGCAAATTTAGAGTGCTTGTATGTAAAGATTTCTGTTTCTTGTTAATGAAAAAGATATGTTTAAACTCTGCTTCTGTTGGCATCAGATTCCAATGGGGGGCCCGAGAAGGGCCTCTTTGCGATGAACCAATTCGGAACGTGAAGTTCAAGATTCTTGATGCGACCATTGCTTCTGAACCCCTTCACAGGGGTGGTGGCCAGATCATCCCGACCGCACGCCGGGTGGCCTATACTGCATTTCTCATGGCAACACCAAGGCTCATGGAGCCTGTTTACTATGTTGAGGTTGTATCTAACATTCATCTCTTTGTGATTAAACTTTGGATGTCTCAAATTTTCTAAATTCAGCCATTCATAATGTCATATGATATTACATTTATTTCTTGCCATTTCAGATCCAAACTCCGATTGATTGTGTATCTGCGATTTACACTGTATTATCTCGGAGGCGTGGGCATGTGACTGCTGATGTTCCCAAGCCTGGGACCCCTGCTTATGTTGTCAAGGTTTGGTGTTTTGAATTGTTTTTTTTTTTTTTTATAATTATTTTCTTATACGTTGGATCTGGCTGGAGAAATTGTTTCTGTTGTACTCCTGAGCTTTCGCCTATCGGCTCACGTTTGGACATGGAATGCATAAAGATTATTTTATAATACACACATACGGATGTGTGTTTATGTGCTTGTGTATAAGAATAGACTATCATCCTTTAATAGGAAAAATGCACCTTTTCTTCCATCGTTAGATTTGAAAAGACTTAGATTAAGGTTTTGTTTGGTTCAGCTATTGCTGTTTAAAGAAGTTGCTGTTGAGGAAGTTATTGTGAAGTTGTTGCATAATAAACTGCTATTGCTACTCTTTGGATGCCTTGCAATTATAGTGCAAGTTGGCGTGCTTCTTTGGTGGTTGAGGGAAAATAGCAAAAATGTAGATTATTTATATGCTAAACAGCCAAAAATAGCCGTGCCGTACGCTTTGGAAAAATTGTTTTTGGGAGTGCTTTATGTAAAGCAGGAACAAAAACAAACCCCAAATGATAGAAACCCACTAAAAACCGGCTTTATATAAAGCGCAGCATCCTGAGAGCTGCCAATGAACTAAACCAAAGGTCACTACAATTAGAGAGCTTTAATTTGCTATGCTCTAATCAAAGTGAATCGATGGTTCTCAGGGTTGAAAGAAAATTGTTTTTCTATATAGAAAGGATAGTAGTTTTTCCATATATGATACAGCACAAGATAATATTAATTTTTGATGTCTAGTTAGGGGATGAAAGTATAAATCAATATTTTCAGAATAATGTTGATTTTGTTGCAGGCATTTCTTCCGGTCATAGAGTCATTTGGGTTTGAGACAGATCTGAGGTACCACACTCAGGGTCAGGCATTCTGCCTCTCTGTGTTTGATCACTGGGCCATAGTTCCCGGCGACCCGCTAGACAAGAACATTGTGCTGCGCCCTCTTGAGCCGGCTCCCATTCAGCACCTCGCCCGCGAGTTCATGGTCAAAACAAGGCGCCGTAAGGTACCGCTCGCGCCACCAGCTGGCGGGCAGTGTTTTCGTCATTTTATCTCTTACCGTATAATTTTTACCATTGCCTTTTCTATTAATGTATGTAAATAATACTTTAATTCACCTTTAGGGTATGAGCGAGGATGTGAGCATTAGCAAATTCTTCGACGAATCTATGATGAATGAGTTGGCCCAGCAGGATGCGGAGTTGCATCTTCAGATGACGTAAGCGGTATATTTTGATGACATCTCTGATTGCTTCCGGTTCGCTTTCTCCCTCTGTTTCTTCATCTTGCTTGCGGCTGATGCCGACCAAATGGCGGCATATTGTAGGTTGTGGGAGATTGATGCCATTCCTCACCTCTTTTAGAACTTGTAGAAATTTTGGTAAAAGGTTAGCTCTGTAGGAAAAGTCCGGAGAGATGTGTTTGGGGCAGCTTTCTAGCCTCTTGTATAAAATTGTTTTATGCCTACTTTCAGTTATTTGGGGACCCGATTTCCGTTTGCTTAATGTAAGCAGCTTTTCTCCGGAAGCAATTTGTTGAGTTATTTGCTTTCTCCTGTTTATCTTATGAGACTGCTGTTTTCTCCTCCATCGATGCCTGCAAGCACAGCCAATTGTGAATGTGCTAGGGTTCAGGTCTTAATGTTGCCTTCATATTAGTTTCGGGCTGATTAGGCTCAGTATTGAAGATTTGAATGGTGTTTGTTTGGGTGTTAGATAGATGGAGATTAATCCTTCATTGGATGTGAGGATGGTGCATGAAAAGTCTGACAACTGTGGAAGGCTGAGGGGTCAGTGGTATTCAAGCACTTGAGTAGAGGATAACAAAAGAGCTGAGATTTTGGTGATAAACCGTATTTATGCTGACAATCTAATTGGGAGCTCACCCCCTAAAAAAGATGATCGCTCGATTGCGAATGGTGCACAAATAAGATTGGAAATTCAACTGGACGGCTTGAAAATGGTCACTGCACAAGCTCGCTAGAGCCGTCCGGATGGCTCACAGTAGTGTAAAAATAGTTGCCATCAACGAGTTGTCGAGATGACATGCTAAAAATTAATTGAATTATTAATATTAAGCTAAAGAGGTTATTTAGTCTAAGATTTAAAAGATCATGATATTATTTATTTTAAACTATTCAATACATAATTAGTGATATTTAATTAATGAAAATAAAATACAGCTAAGGTAGTCTTCACAATTAAAAATTGATATTTAATTATTATATCATTGCTAATTACATAAATAAGTATATAAAAAAGGATTATTTGGCATAAAAATTGAATTAATTTGCAATATAACCTCCAATTGTGAAGGTTTGTCATTGAAGTTGATATTCTTTTACATCGTAAATTAGCGCTGCGCTTAAAAATCAACTGTTATTTGGCTGTGAGCTAATTAGTTGTCACATTCCCAAATATAAAATCAAAAAGTTCAAACATCTATAGAAAATATATGTTTCGATATTTGACGGCTGTTCACAGCATCTTCTCAAATTTGTCTAGTTTCCTCACTCTCTGTAATGACTCTAACAGCAGGACTATGAAAATACCTGTGAATAATGGTTGGGCATTAAGAATATTAGAAATCTTAAATGTGATTTTTATTAAGAAAACAACTGTTCAAAGGTAAAGAAAATAAAAAATTAAAACAAAAACTCAAAATCTTAAACCCTAAACGTGGAACATCCACATTTCAAAATAAAGTCATTGCTACAATTCTGTAACATAGCTCAAATAATACTCCTGTCCCAAACGTGAAATCATCAAATCATGAAGGAATGTTCGTTCCAAATTCGCCGAAGCCGACGCCAACCTCAATAGTTGGGACTGCCCCAAACTCGGTAGGCAGCGACAGCCACAGGAGATGAGACCCCAGCCCCAGAACCATGAACTTTAGGAACCTATGCTTTTTAACTTTCTTTTTTTTTTACCAATTTTGAAATAAAGTTGAAGAAAAACATTCCGACAGCCATTTCATAGCTCCAAGCATCAGCGCAACCATCGGCGAAACCGCGCCTCAGATGTCGCAGCATCATGATGAGAAAAGAGCCGTTGATATCGCTAGGGTTTCCATGTCGAGGGAGATGAAGTGCCACCGCATCGCGCTTCGATTCAAAAAAAATAAAATAAATAAATATATATATATATATATATATATATATTTTGATTGAATGTTGTATTTTATTAATAAAACCAGAACCAGAATTGTGTACAACATAACGAGATATGGTGACCTCAAAACATAAAAGCAAGAAGATAAAAAAACAAATGTAAAATAAAGAAAGGGAAATGATCACTGAAATCCACAGAAATAAAATCCCAACAACAGCAAAAAGAAACACACTGAAATCCACAGAAACAAAATCCCAACAACAGCAGAAAGAAACACTTTTTAAGATTTTCTTATGTTTTTGTATTTTTTTTCTTTTTACCTTTATATACCTAATAAGAAAATCGCATAAAAGCTCTGGAATCCAAAAAAGTTATCCTTAGATTCCTCAAAAGAATCAGCCTTCGTTGCGAGTTCTTCATCATGTGCAGATATAGCAAGCCCGACCGGATGAAACTCCATTGCCATATGACTCAAACTCGAATAAATGTCCCTTCTAAATGAAACAATTGAGATTTCATCCATAAAAACGATAAGATGATTTTAAGGGACGTCAACTTCCCCATCACAATCCCCTCATCCCTTTGTCTCAATATATCTGAAGATTTCATAAGAACCTCCTGTAGTTGTGATGCGAGGTAGTTCGCATATTGTGCAAGCACCCCCCAATCAGCCCTGAAAAGGTCATTAGGCTGGCTGACCCACCAGAACTCCCTTTGAATCCCCTGCCAACTCTTGACTTGTATCTTCTAAAACCCCAAGTGAATCAACACCTTCAATTCTGACATCTTCTACTCTAGCATCTGCAGCTTGAACCTCAAAAGCTGTATCACCAGCATTCATCGTGCCATAAGTATTATTGATAACAAGCTTAGCCAAGTCCACTGCAACCCCAGACGAGGGGACTTTCGGTGGGGAAGAATATTTTTTCTTTGGAACATAGTTGGGCTTAGTTGTTATAGATTTTTAAACGTTATCCTTTGATTTTTCCCTTAGGTGAGGGTTGAGCTTGGAGCAACTCGATTCATCATGCCCAACTATTAAACAGTGAAAGCAGTAAATCGAGAGATTTTCAAATATACATTCTTGGAACTATCCCAATTCATCGCTATCGATCCAAATTTTAAATTTAAATTTTTATCAGATCAACCTCCACCAAAACATTAAAAGCAGTAGAAGGTCTGGTTAAGTTTGTTGTAGTGAAATCAACTTTCAGCGATGTATTGAAGTATGACCCCAAAGCGAAAAGTATCGAATAGGTAATAAGGTGAACCTTGAGGAGTGAAATTTTTGCCATATAGGAGCAGATGGAGGCTCACAGAATCGATAGAAAGAGGGAGTACATTTAAGAACTTTCATTGGGCGGTTATCAATGTAATAGATTCCCTAGAAAATATTCGGGAATAGTCTTGCTTCATTTGAAAGCTTTATCAGAACATGCCTAGCATCAATTTAGCCCGATGTATGCTTCTTCATGCAATCCCAAATAAGTAATTTTTTTTTTGTTGATGATCATTTTAGGTCTACCATTAGAAAACTTCCCCACGAGAGTGTGCTCATAGGATTTAGCTAAAGTATTCACCTCATCATCCAAGAGGATAAGCGCATAATTATCTAAAAGAAGAACAATTGGGTTGATGCCAATCCGATCCACAATCAAGGAGTTTGTCAAAGCCTCCCGAAATGATTTGGAGCCCCGACTTCCTCCCTTGCCGGAGGGGTTTCCGAAGAGGCTAGACAGGCAGTGGGTTCTCCCCCAGAGCCAAGGCAGCGTCTAGCAAGCCCCATCCAGTCGCACAGCAGACGCCGTCAGCGTCACTCGACACCTTTGGACAAGTCACAAGGGTTTGCTCTCCGCATCGCGTGGCACCGATCCTTGCTACTTTGCATAGCGTCGTTCTGTATCGACACTAGGGATTTCTATCTCGTTGCTCAGTTTGCGATCATTTCCGCGTTCCGCTAGGGTTCACAATGAGCTTTGATATTGATTGACGGCGCCAACATCAATCGTTCTGTATCGACGGAACCCTTACGCTGCGATCGGTGGACTAAGCAGATGGTTTTGGGTGCGGCGGCACCAACATCAAAGCTGGTTGTGGGCTCATAGGGGGCAGCAAAGAGCATGGGTGGGCCAGAGGGAACGCAGCTCTGGGGGAGAACCTCTTGCCTGACTTGCATCTTCGACAACACCTCCGGCAAGGGAGAAGGTCGGGGGCTCCCAACTTATTTCAGGAGGGTTTGACAAATTCCTCATTGACAGCTGATCGGATCGACATCAAACCAATTGTTCTTCTACGAGGTAAACCGGCGCTTATCATCATTGGATGATGAGGTCAATACCTTAGCTAAACCCTATGAGCACTCTCTTAAGGGGCAGATTTCTAATGGTAGACCTAATAGGATCACCATTAGGAATTTTTTCAATGATTCAAGCTTATATCAAGAGACACACATTGGGTTGATTGATGCTAGGCATGTTCTCATAGGACTTTCCAACAAAGCAGACTATTCCCAAATTTTTTCAAGGGGAATCTACTTCATTGAAAACCATCTAATAAAAATTCTTAAATGAACCTCTTTTGATCCTTCCAGTGAACCTCCTATTGTTCATGTATAGCTAAACTTTCCACTCCTCAAGGTCCACCTTTGAAAGAAATTCTGCACAGACCTAACACAACTAAACTCAAATATGTTCCAAAGGACAAATGCTCTTTCCCTTCAGAAATCCGGTCGATCACTCTAAAAGTTGTGTCATCCTCCATAGGCGAGGAAGGTGTCTGGGGTCGCAGAGGATGTTCTCAACAATGTCTATAACATGAAGAATACTGGTGAAACAACTCTTGCGGTTCAAGGTAATGTTGCTATTGATGAAGAAAATGCATTGCCATCGGTGGTAGGCCCTCCCGTGATTTTGGATAGCTTTGTTGCAGTTACAGATGATAGAGTGGAAGATGTTAGTTAGGATACAATTGCAGTTGCTGATTCAATCAAGCTTGCAAAGGATGCTTCTTGCTAGGCGTTGGCAGGGGAATCAAATGATGTTCTGGTTGGCCAGTCTATAGACCATTTCGGGGCGGGTGGGGTGCTTGCGGAATACGCAGATTGCCCCTCATCACAACTTCAGGATGTAATGCTAAAATCTTACAATATATTGAGAAGAAAAGTTGATGAAATTTTTGATGAGGAAGTTGATGTTCTCTTCAAAACATCTTCTTGCATTTATTGATATAATTCCGACAGTTTTACGTAAATGGGGAGTTTCTTCGAGCCCGCCCATTTGAGTTTCATCCGTCCAGGCTTGCTCTGTCTGTTCCGGAAGATGATGTAGATCCCACAAAGAACTCGAAGGTGAACTCTTTCGAGGAATTTAAGGTTGGACTTGGAGATTTTATATGATTTCCTTGTTAGGTATAAAGGTAAAAAGAAAAAGAAACATAAACAAAAGAAAAACTTTAATTCCAATCGGGAATCAAATTACAACCAACAACAACGATGCACTCGATAGTGCTTCTCTAGCGTATATGTTTCTCTTTTGCTTTAGCTGGGACTTTGATACTAAGAATTTTTGTGATCGTTTTCCCTTTTTTTTTCTTGTTTTTCTTTATTCTTACTTTTTTGTCTTGAGGTCACCAATTTCCCTTTATGTTGTACTCAATTATGATTATATTTATAAAATATAACATTTTTATTATTATCAATATATATATATATATATATATATATATATATATATATATATATATCAACGCAACGCGAATGAAGCGACAGAGCAGAGCATAACCCTAGCAATGCGCAACAAGAGACGCGATATGACCGCATAGCTGATGGTTTCGGGTGAGTCGGCACTAGCAGCAAGACCGGTTGCCTTCTCACCGAGCGGCGCCTCCAATGAGGTCGACTGTCGAAGCTCAATGGATGCACAAGAGAGAAGTCTCCACTGCTCGGCCGCTAGGTCAACGACTTTGGGGGAAATCCCTCGACCTGATTTGCATCTCCGACAAGTTCTGCAACATCGAAGGAGGCCGGGGTCCCCCAAATCATTTCAGAAAGCTTTGACAAACACTTCGATAGCATATCAGATTGGCATCAAGCCACTCATTCTTCTTCGAGGTAAACTTACTTTTATCCTCTCAGATAATAAGGTGAACACATTAGCGAAGCCTTATAAGCGCACTTTTGTGGGGAAGTGTTCCAGTGCTAGACCTAATATGATCACCACTAGGAATTTTTTCAATAATTTGGGCTTATGTCTGAAGGTACACATTTATTTGACTGACGCTAGACATGTTCTTATAAAGTTTTCCTATGAAGCAAACTATTCCCAAAACTTTTCTTGGGAATCTATTTTGTTGAACATTGTCCAATGAAAGTTCTCAGATGGACATCCTCTTTTGATCCATCATGTAAACCCCCAATTATTCATGTATGGCTAAACTTGCTACTCCTCAAAATTCACCTAATTAGTCATACTTTTCACTTTGGGGCCATACTATAGTAAACCGCTGAAAACCGATTTTGACAGATCGTCTATAGCAAGGGGGGCTTGGTGGAGATGATTTGACAGAAGACTATAAATCTAAAATATAGATCGATCGAGAGGACTCGTTATATTTCCATAAATGCATATTTAAAAATCTCCCGATCTACTATTCCCATTGTTTGATAGTTGGATGTGCCGAATTGAATTGCTTTAAGCTAAACCCTCACCTCAAGGAAAGATCAAAAGAAAATATGCACAAACCTAAAGCAGATGTTAGAGTGGAAGATGTCAATTTGAAAATAATTGTAGTTGCAAATTCACTCGGGTTTGTAGAGGATCCTTCTTTCCAAGCATCGGTAGGGGAATCGGATGGTGTTCTGTTTGATCAGCCAATAGACCCTTTCGGTGCTGGTGGGTGCATGCTAAATACGCAGATTACCACTCATCACAATTTATGAATGTTCTGCTGAAATCTTTTGAGATACTGAGAAGAAGGGATGAAAGGGTTTTTTATGAAGAATATGATGCCCCTTCAAAACATCTTATGTTATATCATGACTTGTTAGACGCGCCATATCAATCACAAGCACACATTCATCAAATTTACCAAATGAGAATAATTATACCGGTTTATTCCCCAAATTGCTTGTTTGAGTGGAGAATGTACTAAAGTTTTTGAGAATGTACTAAAGTTTTGTTTAGAACTTTAACAAGAATAATTGGAGGTTCGTGGTGCATAAAGGATCTGAGAGGTTATACACCACAGAATGTACTAATTTTTCAAGGAGTTCTGTGGTGTATAACCTCTCAGATCCTTTAACATGTTGCTCGTTCTTTAGCTAGTACAAACATGCTATTGGAGTCTCTTTCCTCAAACTCTCTTACAAGGATTCTGATTAATAGTCTCGCTTGTTCTTTTTTATCTTATAGTTACATGAAAGATTCTTAAAATAAGAAACTGTATACATATATATTTCAATGCTTGTTAATAAGGTAATGCTCTCTTAAAAATATAGAGTAGTTTTGCCTATCACATCATTCACTAGCATTAAGAAATTTTAATAAACCAAATTAAAAAAAGCAAACAGACAGTTATGATGTGATCTTTGTTATTTTAGCTTTTCTAAATTTGACCAAATAAAGGATGTGAAACTCTTCTACATGTACTGTAATTTCTCTATCACATGCATGCAAGCTTACCAACGAAGAGAAAAGTGATGACTCCTTTGATCACCATTGACATGACATTCCGATAACTTTGAAAGATGGTGAAAAATCACCTTGAAGAGGATAGCATAGAAAACAAGGAATCAGTTCCCAGAAGTAACTTACCAGCTCCAATGAAAGCCCCATTCGCTATATTCTGATTTCCTTGACTGTTTAATGTAACCCCGGCATTGATCAGGGTTCCACCCAAAGCTATGTAAATAGTCGCCATCTGAAGAACAGTGGCTTTCCATGCAGCCCTTTCAGACTGGTTATTATTATATGCCATTTCCAGATAAAACAACTGGTCAGCATAATTGACTGTAAGTAACAAATCAAAACAAATTTTGCACTGGTTTTTTTTACTAAGAAAAATATTTATTACAATAAATCAGCTCAAAATAAGGATTTGCTGATATATTAATTTCAATTATAAAAATCCTTCTGGTATAATACTTAAATATATAATCAATGCAATACGCTAATCAAGACTGTAGTTACTTAAAGAGAAAGGAGACTTTTTCCAATAAACTATTAGGTGGACTATGAAATTTCTTCTCTATATATTACTCTTTAATCTTTAATAATAAAAAAGGCCTCATTTTTTACCTAAATAGGGGGGGTGGGGCATCACAGACAGTTAAACAAGTTAGTTTTTCAAAAAACAGGAGGCATATATGCAGAAAGTGTCAAGCATGAAGCATTGACCTCAACTCAAAAATACTAAAATGAAATACATAGGTGCACTCTGAAAAATTCCATTTAATGCCAAAGCAGAGCATTATATAAGCTAATAATAAAAATTACTACTAAAAATTGAAAATAAAATAATTTTTTAAGAGAAAACTTGTTACATGCGGTTCTCTTGAAATTTGGAGTCATGACTTCGTTGTTAAATGCCAAATTCAGCTTTATCACAATACCTCCAGAACTCGGACCCGAAGTTTCAAGTCCCCCGATTCGAGTTGCTTCACAAACTCTTCTATTTTTTGGATTCTATATGGCATTGAAATAGTGTAATCCCTAGCCTGTCATTACGAAAACAAACAGCATGTATTTGCATTCATTATATATGGATTCTTTTTTATGAAAAAAAAAACCATGCCCAGAAAATACACTATAGAAAACAAAATTTTGAGCATTTATTAACATACGACTGAAATCATTATAATTTATATACTTAACACCCAAAATTTAATCAGAAAAAAAATCTCTGCAACAGTAAGACATTGTACATGTGATATCACAGATTTTCACTATTTGACGGTTTCTAGAATGGACATGTATTAATTGGAAATGCTTTTTCTATCTCGAGAGATTTTGCAAATGGAAAAATATTACTGTTCCTAAATGTGATTGGTCATTTTTGCATTTTTTAGCAAAGATTCCTTTAAAGGGAAGCAAGTAACAAGAAAAAGCTAAACCATATGAACAAGTTATTAATAGGTGCAACGCAAAATCAACAAATGTTTAAACCTATATAAGTTTTCAAACTCAAAGAAACAAACATTTAATAATAATGGAAAAAAATTCCAATATATGTCTGTAAAAAGATCATAAGAAGTAGATCAAAGGCTTGGAGGCATACATCATTGAATTGTTTACTTATTTCATTAACGAGCTCCACTCCAGTTCGTTGGTTGTGTCGGATGCCTAGTAATTCCTGAACTTCCATGAACAATAAGAAACCGTTAAGAGCAACAAATTTTAAAATATGGCATATGGCTTTTAAAGAAATTAAACTTGTGAACTAGTAGCAAAAGTTGAAACAGAAAATAAGAAAAGACGGCTGAGAAAAATCACAAGTGTAACGATTTTGAAGTAAATGAGAATTCAAATTTAATAAGAAAAAAAATATTCTAAAATGCATCAAGACTATAGACTAGGAAACAATATATATACACACATTTTTAGAAGATATGACTTTGATAATTGTTAGTTGACATACCCAAAATATTCAGCCTGCGTTTGCATGCAACTGTACGTGGTTTGAAATAATATGAGATGGTAAGATCCCGAGATTTATTGTCCACTGGTAACGGTGTTCTATTATGTTACTAAAGTATACTTAATTTTATTAATGTTTAAGTGTTAAAAATGGTTGTCGATGTTGGTCCTAGTAATAATTTCCGAGTTCTTGACTTGAAATTTCTTTTTGAGAAAAATAGAGAGAGTTAGGATTTAACATGTAAGTTCATATGATTCATGCAAGCTCTCTTTTTCTCAAATTCATGTTAATTTAATTGGATTAATTTCATAAGTCTTAATCAAGAGACTTAATCTTCTCTAATTAAATGACTGAATGTACTAAGTCTTGTCTAATGCTCTGAAATGAACACTAGCAGGTTTGATTTTGGCACATAAACATTCATGTGATATTTATCTTATGAGTTCATCTCTTACGTCTAAATTATGAAATCTGTGTTTTAGTTTGAGTATTACATGAACTTGAATCCACTAATGGCTCACATGCATCCCCTCTTGATTTAGCCAACGAAACAAGCTACTAGGGAGATGGGTATATGTTACATCACCCATAGCTTTAAGTGCATTTATAACCTCGCATAAATCAAGAGTGAGCTATGGAGCTCAATCAGTGGCTGTCAGCTCACATGCATCACCTCTTGATTTAGCCAAGGTAATATTCTATGAAGCTAAATGAGCCTGTCACATGACTCATGCTTAACGTGCAACAATCACCTCACATAAATCAGGAGTGAGCAATGGAGCTCAAAGAGTATTAACAAATTCTCATGGTTCGATTGATCAAGCCTTGTTCGAAAGTTGTGCATGGGCTGTTTCCGCACAACAAATGTTGTCACATACATTCGCGGCGTTAACATTGAGCTCTATGAGGTTTATATGATAAAATATATTTATTCATAGATTTATATAGAGAATCATAAGTTTCCAATTACTTCATTCACATAACATGTAAACATTTCATATTTTGAACAGTTCATTTCATTCATTGATAAGAAGAGCACATTGCTTTGCATTCATATAACCCTACAGGCTTATACCTGATCCTCCCTAAAGAGGGTTTAGGTTGTCATTATATTTAAAATACAAGGAGAGAAGCAAGAGAAATTAAGCCTTTGCATGAACTTTACAAAGAAACAAAAAAAGTTAAGAAAGGGTACGATACTAGGGAACTGCTGTCGCGTTCTCCTTGATCTCTCCTCCTTTGTTCTCCTTAGCACTTTGATCTCTGTTATTCTCCTCTTTGTTGGCCTGCAGCTTCTTCCTTCCTTGGGTAGGGGACTCTCCTCTAAATAGATCTCAACAACTTTTTAGGTTAGAAACTCTTCCACTGAAAATTCAGAACCCTCCTTCCCCTACAATCATTGCTTTTATAATCCTCAAGACAGCCTTCCAGCATTTACACAACCAATTAATTGTCCATCTTGAGAGTTGAAATTTGCATTTACTTTTATTCCTTTATTCCATTAGTATTGAGATATTTAAATGCCAACATTTGAATTCTGCTGCTATGAGAGTATGAAGGAAATAAGTTCATTTGCTTTTTTAATACTGACTAGGAAGAGAGGGAATTGCACAAAAATGCGGTGGGCGCTACGGCACGATGTAGCGCCAAGCCCTTTGTCTGATAGGTGCTGCGACGCGCTGTAGCGCCAGGGTTTATGTCTGAAGCGCTTTACAGCGTGCTGTAGCGCCTAAGTCTCTGTTGGATTGACGCTATGGCGCGTTGTAGCACCTAGTTTACTGTTTGATGGGTGCTGTTGTGCACTGTAGAGCCAGTTTCTCTGTTTGATGGGCGCTATGACAAGCTGGAGCTCTAGGGTTTCTGTCTAAAAGGCGCTACAGCGCGCTGTAGAGTCAAGCCCTCTGCATGATAGGCGCTGCAGCGCGCTGTAGCCGCAGGGTTTTTGTCTGAAGCGCGCTACGACGCGCTGTAGCGCCTAGTACTCTACTTGATGCGCGCTACGGCGCACTGTAGCGCCTTGCTCTTTGGAATAAGGCGTTGCGACGCGCTGTGACGCGCTTCAGCACCCTTGTTACTTAAATTCTTGTTTCTTCTTGCTATTAAGCTCCTTGTCCTGAAATGTGCCACAAAAGCACATGTCAAAGTACCACTAATTCTATGAAAAATAAGAATTTTAACACTAAATTATCTATATTTATTGGGTTCAGCGTTAGTATAGATCAACCAAGTGATAAAGGGCTGTTTTGGTTCAAGGTGATATGAATGAGTAACCAAGGGTGTTAAAATGTGACCCGATATGAAAATATAATGCAAACTCAAATCCAAAAAGTGGGACGGGTTGACCCAATTAACATTTGGGTTGGGTTCGTATTGGCCCTCGTTGACCCATTTAGCAATCGTTTTGTCCCTTTTTGACCTATATAGCAGTCGGACAGTTTGATTTAACCTATTTATTAAGCCTTTGTGTCAAAAAGGTTGGATTGCGTCAAAATGTATTGGGTTTGGATCAAAATTAGTCAAGTTCAAGTCAAAACGCTTAAATACTATTATGATATTTATGTATTCATGTCCAAACAAATCAGTTCAAGTCAATCAAGTTGGGTTTAAGTTGAAGAGTTAGATACGTTTATTAAACAAGCCAAGTTTGATTTGACCTATTTTAAGTCGAGTCAATTTCATGTTGAACTTGAACCCGGTTCACTTTCCCAATTTGATGCCCTTAGATTAAACTTTACACAACATACATAATAAAAAAATGAAAAGGTTTTATAGTGTAGGAGGTCAAGCAAGAACCAGTGTTAAACCAATGAAGACCAACGATGAAGGTCTTAACATGCTTGGCATGTAAGGGCTGCCGTTTCCAGAAATTATCCAGTAACATCTAAGCATTGGGTCTGCGTTTGGTTGGCGAGGGCATGCGCTGACGGTCCATGCACCCGATTCAATGTCCCAATGTTACACACTTAGAGTAAACTTTAATTAACATGCATTATAAAAATAAAATAAGAAAAGAATTTATAGTGCATGAGGGCAAAGCAAGAACCAGTGTCAACCAATGAGGGCCGACAATGAGGTGTTAACATGCTTGGCAGGTGAGGGCTGCGATTTGTGAAGATTGGCCAGCATTATCTGGGCTTAGGGTCTGTGCTTGGTCGGTGAGGGTATGCACTGACCAATCTGGGACGACGAGAGTAGGAACCAACAATTCTTCGGTGGTTTGCTGGTTTAGGTGGTTTCACCAAGTTTTCCCTTAAGTGTGGTTTATGTAATGCAAAAATCTCTGATTTGAGCGTAAGAAATCTTACACAAAATTAGAGCTACTGGGTATTCTCTTAGTCTCAAAATTTTGTACATTGATTTTAATTTTCAGCAAACATAAATGAGAAGTGAAGTAACGAGAATTTGTACTTTTTTTTACTTTTTCCTCACTTTACACCCAACCAAACTGCCCTAACTGTGACAAGCTTAACAAACTTGAGACTTGTACAGATGATGGGGGTGTATATACGAGGATCTTAGTATAAACACATTTAAAAAAAGAGTTTCTATGTATTGCTAGTAGACCGTACTTTGTTTAATCATGAGATATTGCAGTTAGTTTTCTTGTTATAAATAAGCAGACCTATTACCAATATACATAGAAAATTTCGTTTCCCTCAACACCAACCTTAGCTTGATTTCAGTGTCAGATCTAACTCACATCTCAATATGGGTAATAACCCAAGTTTAATTTAACAGAAGTGTTAGGGTGGCAATTTCATTATTTTTTAGTTGAATGGTAGTTTATAATCACCCAAAATTTGGGTAAGTTCTATTTACCTTTCAATTTTAAAATATGATTTTCTAGAAAATTTTTGACAGTTCATAATTTTAAAATATAAATATTAGTGTTTTCCATATAATAATTAGTGTTTTCCATAGACCCCATATATGTGTATCAAAAGACATGACAATAAGAAAACTGTTATTACTTCTCCATAAGCTCCCCCCACCCATTGTGGAAGAGAAGAACATGATTAACTCTGCAGTTAGTAACTTTAACTAACTTTGTGGAAAGTGGCGTAGTAACTCAAAGTTCTCTCACCCTATCCCAACATTATCTCGGACCATAGAGAAACCATCTTCTTTTACTGAAATTTGGAATGCTATTAACTAATTGAGGGCATGGCGGCAAAGGCCAGATGCCTTCCTTATAGAATTCCATGCTAAATGTTGGAACATTATTAAGGAAGAATGCGTCAATGCTATCAAGGAATTCTTTTGTTGTGCAAATATTCTAATATTATTTACCCATACTGCTATTTTACTTATCCAAAAAACTAGCAATTACATTTGGTGGGACAGCTATAGGCCTATTAGTATAGGTTCAGTGTTTAGCAAAATCATTTCCAAAATCTAAGATTCATTGTCAAAATTAACCAAAATGACCTCCACGGCTGGAGCCAGAAAAAAAATTCACGCATGGTGGGGTCGGGGGGGCACAATCAAACAATAATAATAACAATAAATCATAATTATGATAAATTGTAAATAAAACACTTACATGTTATAAAATAATAATTTAACTTTATGTGAGTCATCTTTTTAAAATATTACATAGTTTTCACACTATCAATAAGATCACTTTAAATATATGTTATTAGACAATTATTCATCCAAGAATTGTCAGTATTGTTGAAACGATATTTTACAATCTTCATTGTAGAGAAAGCTTGTTCAATAGTTGTTGTGGCAATTGACAAAATTGATGCAAGCTTGAGTAACTACTATAAGCTAGTGAATAGATATGATGTTGTTTGGTTTCAAATATAACAATTTCTGAAAAATTCGAACAATAAAACTTTTTTTATATTTCAATCACATGCTTTATAAACAACTCATTTTCAAATACAGCCCCTCACTCTACAGAGCAGCAATAGAAAAGCATACCACAAAACCAAATTTTGAATAAAAACTTTAATTGTTTACGTTCAAATAAAAGACTCCATTTAATAAGTGAATCCCTAAATCCATTCCATCACAGAAGCAATATCAAGCTCAAACATGCGATTAACTACAAGGAATTTATTTTATTCTATTTTAGCATTAATATTTAATCATATTCTATAATTTACTCTGTAACAAAGTTATAAAATGCAGAAAACCACAGCCCAAGCAAACACCTACTATTTTTTTCTTATTTTTTGTAAAAGTTGCATGTCAATTATACATATTTTAAATTTGTTTGGCTCAAATGTTAGGAGTTATAAGATGAATCCATACCATCACAACATCAATTTCAAACTAAAAAATTTGATCAACAACAAATAAAAGTATGTGATTATTCTCCCACATGATTTCATTAACAAAAAAAGTATAAAAAAGCAAAGAGATTCTCACTGGTCATTAATGATAAAGCTACTCCAGTGAAGATAAAAGAATGGACGAAAAGAACCTTAGCCCAAAAAGCAAAAGCCGTATGGATGAAGAGGCTTTACCATGGCAAGGCGCTTCAGTGAGAGTTGAACGAATCACTGAGTTTATGGATTTTTTAAGGGCGTAAGCAAAACTTTGAGCCAAAACTGCAGTGAAGGGCTTATGGTTTTCAAAGGTTGATGTGCATAAATTAAAAACTCAAAGCCTTTAAGAAAAACACGACATTAAATAAAAATAAAAACCCAGTTTTATAAAAAGAATAAAGCCTAGTATTTCTGGGATTTAATCTTGCATGTTAAAAATGGCCTGCCAGCCACTAGACCAAAAGTAATATTCAGTTAAAAATGCTGTTAAATAAATAAATAAATAAATATATATATATATATAATAAAAAATACATACTAATTAAGTACCTAAAAATTTTTTGGGGCCAGTGGGGGGTGGGGGGCACATGCCCCCACTGTGGCTCCGGCCATGACTAATTTATCTCAGGTAGAAATATCAAAGAGAACATTTTCACCGCCCAAGAATTATTTCATATTTTGAACCACAAACAAAGAGGCTCAAATTTGGCTATTGAATTAGATCTTGAAAAAGCCTATGATAATCTAATTGGGACCTTTTTAGTAAAATACTCATGGAGCCAATGATTTTAATCCTCGATTTATTGATAGAATTCAAGCAACGTGGGTATTATTTGGTATTATGTAATAATCAATGGCTTCCCAAATAGTTTTTTTAAATAACATAGAGGCCTCTGAGACAAGGAGACCCTCTACCACCTATTCTTTTTATTTTTGTATTTGACTACAAGTTCAAAAACATAAATTAATATTTCCAAATGGACAAAAAACTTAGACATAATTTGGAGGGCAAATGCCTTAGATTTCATCATATGCATCTTATCCTATTCACCAATGAAGATAAAGAATCAATTATAATAATTGCTAATCTACTTGGCAATTTGCAAAAAGACTTCAAGTTGAAAACTAATCTAAAAAAATCTCATTTTTTCATTCACAAGGCTCCTATTAGTAATACTAATTACATTAAGGAAACTTTAGTACAAATAGAAGAACTATCCCAATTAATTACCTTGGAGTTCCTATATTTAAAGGCCATAATATAAACTCTCATTTTGATTTTTTGTTGAAAAATCATTAATAATATCAAGGATTGGGAACACAAATTTTCTTTCTCAGGTGGCAGATTTACTTATCAAGTATGCGCTTAATATTGTTTCGTTATACAAGCTGGAGGTTCTTAGCCCCACTAAATGGGTGCTAACTTAGATTAAAAAAATTCTTTGAGTTAATACCAATAGTTCCAAAATCAATTGGACCACTTGGCATAAGATTTGTTTCCCAATTGAAGAGGGTGGGCTAGGCACAAAAAACCTAGAAGAAATTCATAGGGCACTCAGCATCAAGTTGTGATGGAACTTTCCTACTAAAAACTCTATTTGGAGTAGATTCTTTTATCTAAATATTATGCCTCTGAGCATCCCCACATTGTCTTTGATAAAATTACTGATTTTTTACATAAAAAGTAATGCTTGAATCTAAAGATACCATAGAGCATCTTATTTGCTGAGAAACCATAGACATGAATATCAATTTTTGGTATGATAATTGGTCCTCTATTGGGCATCATCTGTGAAAATTTTGAGTTTGGCTGGGCACATTTGCAGAATTCATAATACTATTAACAACAGCCAATGGCACTAGCATACTACACTCCCCACTTGCCTATCAATTTTCACCCAGTGGTTTATCAAAGGTTACAATTCTATTGATAGAACTATGCAATCAAGGGACTATCATCTTTAAATTCAAGCATATGAAGTCATAAGATTATGCTGTCCCAAATGGTGGTTCCTTTTGCTGCTCTCTACCTGGGCTAGGTATAGGGGAGGTTTTTTTTCTCTAGCAAGAGTAGGATATGAAGACTTCCCTGTGTTGCTGGATCTTGACTTTTGTCGTAGATCAGTGGCAACCTGGGAAGGCTACTTAGATCTCCCAATTACTATGCAAATACTCCCATACCCCATTTCATTTATGGGTTTGGTTTTTATAGATTGCAGAACTGCAGATTTATAAAGATTACAAATGAAGATTAGCTAAAGTTATATATAACCAAACCCAACAGCTGTACTTAATTTTCGTATCAATAAAATTTGCAAGTTTTCCATAGAAAAATCAAAATAAACCTTAAACAATCCACTTGCATACAACATGGCATACTTTTGCATAAGGCTCTGCAACTTTGGCAAAAGAAAATTCAGGATCAAGTGTACGTCCGATACCTGGAATGAAGTTTTTGAAAGCAGAAGTGTCACATGAATGATAGTAAGCAACGTTTTTATTCAGCAAAGTTAAAACAAGAAAAAAAATTCTACAATTAAACTGTTCTTTAAAATCGAACTAGTGACAGTTTCTTAAATTTTCAATATTGTTGTGAAAAGCATTCTCTGTTTTCTTTTTTATGGTGAATTTGTGCTCAGTTTAATAACTTATGGCCTCTTTTAGATGACTTCCTGTGCTTTTAATCTAATCTTTTCATGACATGACTTCCCAAAAAACAATTTAAGAAAAACGATTTTGATTGTTCTAAATTTTTTTCTATGAAAATTTTATCCTCGTGTTCAAAATTAATTAATTCATATCACAAATTAGAAACAGGTGCACCTATTCTGACCCTTAAATCAAATTACAATCATATGCCTACGTGACATTGTGCCTAAAATACTGACAAAACTAATGGCACACCACATAGAAAAACATAGCTGAAGCCGTGAAATAATTACCTTCAATAGTTGAGAATGCCCTCAAGACAAAAGTAAACGTGGAAGGAAAACGGAAAGGCTGATCTGTTGCTATTGCAAACAAATCCTAAAAAAATCTCATAAAAATTAACAAGGTCTCATAAACCCCAGAGTAATCAATTTTCTGTTGATTGAGCTTACCTCACCAATCACAGCCAAAGTTTGCTGCTGACTAGGCAACTTGTTTGATAAATTATCTAAGAAAAATTGTATAGACCTCTTCACCTGTAGGATTCGAAGCTTAGCGCATGCCAGACCAAACACTCGTTATGCAAATTATTATATATGCTTCACTAAATTTCTATTTTTAAGGATACATGAACCTGAATCAAAACAAATAAAAGTAGTTCACGAACCGATGACATGTCTCCTGTTGGCTTAAGCGCCTCAACTTCAATGAGGCTACTCATAACCTAAATATATGACCATTAAACAATAGTTTTATTTCAGTATCAAAAGCATGTAAGCATGGCATATTCTTATAAACAAGAGCTTCCATTTTATGTAAAGAAAATTAATACAATAAATTTAAAATCAATACTTCAACTGATGAAGCAATTAAGCAACAAGAGAAGCAAGTACATGTTTAAATAAAAATAAAAAACAAAGGGTAAGTCATTTCATCATGAAAGGCTATCAATGATGAACTTGAAATAAAATATCCAGGGAATTAGCAGGAGAAACAATTAAAATTAATATCTGAACACTAGCACACAAAATTTGTTGACCACATGTGATCATCGACTTGATCAAACTGAAGGGCAAAGATAAACAGATGCAACTGCGTGAAGATTAAATCAAAATGTCACAATAACACAAGATACAAAAGCATTGACATGAAACTAGCATGTTTAGTAATAGAAACTTATACCTCCTACACAACACTTAAAATTTCAATGCTTAAATGCCTCAAATTCATTTTTACAAGATAACAATCCAAAACTTTAAAACCTTACTTTTTGACACTTGTTATTCAAAACATAAAGACAAACATTTTTTAATAACTAATAATTCTTTTCCCAAAAACTTATTTAGTTGTTGGCAAATAATTATTCATCTGTCAAAATAATCATCAAAGATTTTTCATAAACTTTCCTTTGTGATTGGATTACATCATACAAATGACATAACTATTTTATCTTTAGAATATACTTGGCAGCCTTTCTGTGTTTATATAACAACATTTTGCATATCTAAAAGAGTATTTACAATATCAAATTCATCCTATACAAATGAGTAAAATATGTATAAAAATTCATATGCAATGATTTCAATGGCCTACTGATTATACTGCCGGGAATACAAGTTCTGACCCAAACCCCAAGCACTCAGCAAAAGAAAGACAAATCGTTCATCAGTCAAATCAAAGGTATAATGATCAAAAGTATTTCACACAAAATGTTACAAACTAAGATCCACATCAGTTTTACAGCATATAATCATATATATAAAGTTCAAAAGTAGTGTCATAGAAAAACACTAAAAACCATCAAGAGCCATCAGACAAAAAGGAAGACCAAGGGTTTTTTCAAGTAGCACAAATTGAGTGAAGTTAATAAATTTCCGGTCGTAAAAGTTGTGGCCTCAACTAATTTTCTATTGGTTCATCAAAGTAGTCTCCAGTTCGATATATATATATATGATGCCTCACATTTTCCTCTCAATAATCTCTAGAATTCTGGCTTCTCGCTTGATTCACACTGTATGGATCATATCACTGAACCCACTTATTAGGTTGAAGAGGGGGAGGTTGAGCATTAAGAGTACGATCATGTTCACTTGGTTCTCTAGCGGCTGTGTAAATAGTCTGCACGGCTTGATGTTCAGCATTCACCTGAACGAAACAATATAGATGCTCATCAGTTCCTGTAAACACATCAAAAAATCAGTTGGCTCCCCTCCATCACCACTCCCATTGAAATCTTCAACACTAGCGCTTGCCAGTAACTCTTTGGGGAGAATGTTAACCACTTTTCCACCCATTCCAACAAAGTTGCGCTTAAACTACAACACCATTGAATGGTCATCATCAACCAGAAAAAACTCAACCTTTCGTTGGAACCAATCAAGGGGATGTGCTTTACAATTACCCTACTTGATAAAATCAAACTGGATTACGCTTGAAATGTATTAAACACAAGTTTGAATGTTTCAGTAACAAAGTGGGGCAGTGATTTCCACATTGAGCTGAGACTGCTAATACAGTTCATAGAACCACTTGTAGGCCACATTACTGGAAGGAAATTTGAAGTCACCAAGTTTTTTTCGAGAAAGACCCAATACAAGTTTTTACTCTTCTTATGGCCGAGTCGGATCTTAAAAATCTGGCAAACTCATCCACTAGATCTTAAAAACAATTTTCAATAAGTTGAAATATATAGCTGCAGGTTAAGTGTGGGCCTCTTCAGCCCTGAGACAAAGTCAACTACCCTTCTCCATTTTAATCTGAAAGGAGAGGATCAATAACTACTTCATCCTAACCCTATACGTCAGAAAACACAGAAACTTGAGTCATTAGTCGAAGGAGAATATTTTGATACACATGTAGATCCCACAAGTCGTGTGAGTATGAGGAGAGGGTCACTAACTACTTTACCCTATCCCCAGACTTAAGAAAAGTACAGGAATTTGAATCATGGGGGGTCGAAGAAGCATACCTAGAAGCCATGTAGATTCCATAAGCCGTGAGAGAGTATGAAGAGGGTATCATATCCAATCTACACATCTAAACCTCATTAAGATAGTGTAGCTTGAAGATTAAGGTAGATATAAAGTATAAATCCCTCATTAAGATAGAAATCGAGGAAGAGATGAGGGGTATCCAAACTCACCACGAATCCAAAATTCTCAGTCAGCTTAGAGATAACCTCCTCATGTGGGCAAAGGAGATGGATGATAAACCACAGCTGCTATTGCCTTCCTGACCTTGAGATGAGTATGCAAAGGTAACCGAATCTAGGATAGTGTAGCTTGCAGATTATCACAATTCTAAAACTAGTATCACTCAACTGGATGGAGTAGAGGTGCCTACACCTAGTTCTTAATAGATTTGGCTTCCCACAGAGGTGGACAGATTGGGCCATGCAGTGCGTGGAATCCCCCAGGTTCTTGGTCCTGGTAGGTGAGAGCAGGCTTTCCTAGATAGTGGGGAGAAGAGGTTTTCAGCAGAGATGCCCCCCTCTCCCTTACCCTATTTATCCTGTGCTCGGAGCTCTTTTCCTTCCTGGTCAGGCAGCAGCAGCGAATTAGACGCCCAATTGGTATCACTCTCGATTAGGGACGGTCCTAGCTTCTCCCACCTCATGTACGCAGATGATCTGATACTATTTGCCCTAGCTCTGAGGCAGCAGGGAGAGAGGTACAACAAATTTTGGCAGATTATGATAGTTGGACTTGACAATCTGTGAACTCGCGCAAGTCACAGGTTGTCTTTAGACGACAGACCCCTGCATATCGCCAGCGTAGGATTGCGATCAGGCTGGGTTTCCGGAGAGGGTCGTCGCCTCCGATACTTGGGAGTCACGGTCACTGGTCGACCTCCGCGGAGAGCAGATTTTGCAACAGTTATTGAGCATGTCTGAGTTAGGATGGGCTCATGGAGCAGTTGCCACCTTCTCTTGCAGGCAAGGTTGTGCTTGATCAGATCCGTGCTCGCCATGATCCCCATCTATCTGATGTTGGTTGCCTCGATTCCAGACTCTTGCCTCTCAGACATTGAGGCTATTCTCCGTAAATTCTTTTGGGAAAGAGCGGGAGAGTAGTGGTCTGCACTACGTGAGGTGGCAAGAGATCTGTCGACTGCTTGAGGCTTGTGGACTCGGAATCAGAGGACTTGAGGCTGTTGAGAACTGTTCTTGTAGCTAGCCCACACATTCAGCTACGTGAGCAGGGAGGATCTCATATGGGTGAGAGCCATGGAGTTCTGCTACCGTCGCCGGGGTGAGGACTTTGTTATTCAACGTTCTGAATCTGCAATTTCGGAGGATACTATGGTATGGGTGGTCGATCGTCCAGCGCCGCACTTGTCAGTAGAGGAGAGTTTGCAGTGGAAGGTCGGCGTTTTCACGAAGAGCCGAGCTAGCCAAATTTACAGAACAGAGGTGAGTGACCGGCCCAAGAAGTTTGCGCCATGTGGGGTGATGGCTCTAGGCCCTAGGGAGGCTGTTTTATGTGGCGATTACTTAGTGATGTCATCCCGATGGGGTGCTTGCTGTTCAGGAGGGGACTCACTCAGTCATCGGCTTGTGTTTGAAGTTGTCATATTGATGCGGACAGGGGAGCATTTCGTGGCTTACTGTAGTTATACGAGGGCCATATTAGAGATTTTTGTGCGTTGGAGCTTGTTGCGAGCCACTCTGACCTCATGGGACCAATTTACTAATTTGTATTTGACGGCTACTGCATTTCGCAACCGCGGTTTCAGCTGTCAGGTTGTGGCCTACTCTCTACACCAGGCTTGGCGGAGCATGACCAAGTGTTCTCACGGTAATCCGTACCCGACTTCACTGGTTTGTGTGGGTTCAATTCTCTCAGCGATTGTCAGTGCTGGTTTGCATGACGAGTTTGATTCCTGGGGTTCCAGGGCCTGCTAGGTCCCCTCCACCTCCTTGCGATGGGCCCCCCAACCCGTTGGCTGAAGACCAACATTGATGCTTCCTATAGATACGGGAAGCCTGCTACTTTCGGTGGAGTGTGGTCCGTAACTCAAAAGGCCATTGCTCGCTGCTGCTGAAGCCCGTTTACCGGCCCCTGTCTCCTTTCCAGGCTGATATGCGGCGATTACTATTCTACGACAGACCCTCCTGCTCAGAGACGTTGCCACTGAGGGAGTGATCATAGAGGGCGACAATCTTGGAGCGATCAGGCGGCTCCAATGTCATTGGGAGATGACTCTCCATTCAATGAGGGCGGAGAGCGCCACGCTGATCACCTTGCTTTCATTGCTGGACTTCATTGATTTTTGTTCACCTTTCGCGCTATGCGAAATCATGCGATGAACTATTGTTCTATGTTAGCCCGACAGGGCGATTTTTCTTTTGTTATGGGAGATGTGCTCCCCGGGAGGTTCTTAGACCTCCTCGTTGAGGACACCGTGGAGTTTGATCATGGTTGATGATGTACTAATATTTTCTTTCCCAAATCTTTTTTATTTTCCTTTCTTAATAATGAGAGAAATTCATAAACTCAATTTTTCCAACAAAATCATTGAACAATCTATGTTAATATGTCTAAATCATCTAAGATGACATTCTTTAATTTATATACTATTGGAGCCACTCCAATCTTGGTATAAATAAATCCATTTCTTTTTCTATCCTTACAAGGCCTACTCCTCCATCTAAGATCCTTATCTTTGTAATCCTTATTTTTATCAAAAATGTTTCTTCTTTGTTGGCTAACCATTCAGTCATATAACAGAGCCCCTTAACAAATTATAAATTGATTATCACAATACCTTTAGCTTTTGTGAACCTAATATAATTAATATAGCATAAATTATTTGCTACCGAAAGAGTTCTTAATGTAATTTTATATTATTACTAAAAGAAAATGGTAAAATATTTTAGGAGCATATGAGGAAGCATCAAATTTGTAATTGGATTAGAAAGCCAAGAGTTGATTTGGTGCACATTGAAATATTAATAGTTTTAGAAATATTTTAGTCCTACTATTAAATGTATATATATATGAAAAATATATATATATAAGAAGAAATTGAATGAGCTAGATTTCAAATAGTCTCATATATATTTAACAATTCATTCATATTCAGATCATTTAGCATTTTCAAAAATATAGCCTAAATGCTTACCATCAAATTTAATAGTTTAAATCGATTACTTCACTTTATTCTTGCAAAATGTTGTATGCATCACAATTATACTAATATGTAATCAACAAAATTTTTTTGCTATGCTAGTAATTAATTGGGTTTGAATAGAATTATAAAATTAAAAGATCTAAAAATTAATTACAAGTATCTACAATTTTAATTAAGAGTTAAAATATAGGATTAGAGGAGCTATGATTAACAAACAAGCTTATATATTCACTCTTTATGAGGCCAATTTTATTGTTTAAACTAGACTTTCCCATGATAAAAAAGTGAGGTTTCTATTAGATCTAGGTTAGGTTAAGGATTTCATATAGGCGTATACCCCTACCGTTAATTACCCTTACTAGTTTGTGGGATAAACCCTCAATTAAAGAGTATTAACAACTCAAGCAAGCATTATAATTGGAAGGTAAATAAAAGTAGACTCGGTCAAATTCTCATATTTTTGTCACCCATGTTGACTTAAGGTTTAATCTATCAATGTTAGAGAAAAATTATTGATAATGTCCAAACACTTTAATTAACAATCATGTGTTATCTCATTTTTAATATCCCAAGAAGACCGAGTGATAATTGTTACAAAATCCGTACCAATTCAACATTGACTCTTAAATTGGCATAAGACTATTCGTACTATTTTTACTCAATCATTTAGCACATAGAAAGCATGACCACTAAAATTCAAAGGCATAGAATATAATCATTAATAATAAAAACAAACTTAATTAAAGAGGTCAATAAGAGTCTCAATTGTACTAAATTTAAAACTTTGGGTCTCGGGTTTGATGGTGTAACGACCCAATGTCTTTATCTGCAAATTAGGTCAAATTCCCGTCTTAGAAATCGAGTTATGGGAGTTTCAATTTGGGGCAAATAAAAATACCAATAGATAGAAATAATTTTTTAGATCAAAGTGCTCTAGTTTGGGAGAACTCGGATAACGAAAACTCCCGCTTTATTTTTCTGAATTATTTAAATCCAACAAATTGAGAAAATTAAATACGTGTCCGAATTCATCAATTTTCATGTCGTTATGTTAAGTATATTATTTAAAAGCTGCTCGAAAAGTTTCATCAATTTCTGAACGTCGGTTTGATCTCAATTAATTTTTAAAGTTTAAAACTTCTGAAATTAATTAAAAATAAAATATTACTCTGAATCGAAAATTTTCAGCGCGAGGGTATTCTTTACGTCAAAACACACCTCGGTGCCAAGTTTCGTTACTTTTGGACGCCATACAAAGGAAAAATGCAAAAAATTTAAGTTTAAGTAATTTTTAAGAATTTCCTTGTGGAAAGTCTTCTTCTCCCTCCTGATTCCATAAGGAATCCTTCCGCCTCTGGCAGAAGGTTCCGCGGCAGATACCATGTGCGCCCTGCGCGCATTCAATTCTGGCGCAAGGAATTTCCCCCTGCGCCTATTTAATACCCTCAAGCCCCACACTTCTCTTCCCACACAGCCCAACAGCTCCCACTCCCACAGCAAGCTTCTCAACCTTCCTGCCAACATCGAGCTACCTTCCTGCCAGCCTCTAGCCACCCTCCTACCAGCCTCTCCTCCCTCTCCCCAACAGTAGCCGACCCCCCTCCCACGGCAGTGGTCGGCCACCCAACAGCCAGCTCCTTCCTGCCGCAGCCCTCCCTCAGCCGGCCAACGCCAACAGCCAGCAAGCAGCCGTTCGGCCTCCCTCCATTTTTCGGCAACTCTAACCCGAAGTATAAGGTTGAATGAAATTAAGGAAGGAATTGAGGAGAGTTAAGGTAATTCGAATCTCGGTACTATTTTTTGTACAATACCAGGTCAGGTGCTTCTAGAAGAATACGCTCTAAAACCTTAATTCTTAAATTTTCAATCTTGCTGATAGATCCACGGTGCTGTTTTGCTTATCTTTTATTTTATTTTATTTTATTTTTTATCCCTTTTTTTCTTTTGTACGAGTACAATGAAGGATCATGCAATCTGCAATCTTGTAATAAATGAGAATATCTTTTTTATCTTTACATGTGTATCCATTCTCTTTCAAATTACTTAATAGGATTCTGCGGTATGTGAACACCTGAATGCCGGGACAGTTCTCGCTGAGCCGACATCGGGACATCACAGATGGTTTTGATGATAGTTTGAAGGTTTGTTAGCAAAGAAGCTGGCTTGTATTAAAGTTTGGGCTTGACAGCATTAGTTATATCCCAAATTTGTTGCTGGAGCTTCCACCTATTGCATGACCCAAGTTTGGGTTTAGAATGAAACTTGCAACCTTTGGAAAGACTTGCAACCCTTGGAAAGCCTGAAATTTAATAATCTAATGTGGCTTAAATCTGTTAAAATGCTCAGGATTTGCTTTCAAACAAGGTTTACATCTGATGGAATGCCAAATTAGCAAGTCTTTTAGACTTTAAACATTTATTTCGACAAGGTGTCATAGTATTGGATAAACTTTGAGATGGGGCTTTCGTCCTTTGCAATGCTAGAGATCACTAGAAATAAATTTATTTAGCTCAACACAACTCAACTTAAAGCTCTTAAATCAACTAGAAATAGTACTCTTAGATATTGGATGGTTTGAATAATTCTATTTAGATTGTTTAGGAATCAAATTTTTTCTCTTAGGTCAATTAGATTTTATAACATAGGTTCATCAAATATATGGTTAAACTTAACTAAGTTTATTAAAATTTGGCCATTGACTTAGTGAGTCTTAGAGTGATAAAAAAAACAAGTTGCTTAACCTTAATTAATTTAACTAAGAATTAGATGGTTTAAAAAATTAAATTAGGATCCTATATATCTACTAGGAGTTGAACATTTAACTTAGATTGAACAAGGATTTTGTAAATCTATTAGAAACCAAACACTTAAATTAGATTCAACTAGGATCACATAGATTTTCTTGGAGTCTTCATTTAACTCAAGTCGATTCATCAAGACTCAAATTGATCTATTAGAAATATAACAATCTAAGTTCCAAATTTGGTTGTTTAGCTTGTTAAGTTGTTGCTTGATTTTATTTCTTATAGCTTCACACTACATAATTTTTGCTTACCTACGTTTTACTGACTTGCACTTATATTAGTCATTTCTTATAGATTGCAGCTTGAGAGGTTTAACAGTGGCGAGCGTAAAAGTATTGGTTTGTGCTTAAAGTAATGTGATAATTGAGAGACATGTTTGTACCTAGAGATATTAAAATATTTTTAAAATGTAAGAATTTGTAAATAGTATGGACAACAATCTTCCCTTCCCTTTTCTATGCTTGAATAACAATATTAATGAATTAATCACTTTGATTGCTCATTATACATCTTAACATAATCGCATCTAGACCAATAATTAGGCTTGAATGTGGTGCTCAAGCTCATACATAAACTCGAATCAAATTTTTTTCCAAAATTTTTGCCATTAATAGTGTGTATGGAGATGTCAAACTAATTAACGAATTAATGGATAGTTTAATAAATTATCAATTGATTTGCATTTTTAATTAACTAATTTCCAATCAGTAAATTTATTCAAATAAATTTATTAAATGAAATTATCATTCAAATCCGGTAGTATGGCGACATAATTTGGCTTTTATAAAAATTTTGGTGCAATTTCAGCGGTATAAAATCTCAAACTCACATCAAAAAATGCTTTTTGTGCCAAGATCTAGATAAAAAGAGTTTAATTTTCCTAGCCCGCTCTAAGAGCAGTATAACACGGGGTCTTCAATTTAATGACCGATTGGCTTTAAGCATAGCAAATCCATTGATTTGGGTAGTGTTTCTCCTTAGGTCTCTTGGAGACTTTGAGTTGTGTCAAAAATAAGAGATCTTTGACTTTTATAAAAGCAAATGGTGAAAGAAAGTTACACTGTTACACGATGTGGGGGTCAATATGTGAGAGCTCATTATACATCTCAATTAATTTAATAGCTCATTATACATCTCAATTAAATTCAACATAATCATATTTATACCAGAAATTAAACTTGAATGTGGTGCTCACGTTCAAGCATAAACCAGAATCAAAATTTTTCCAAAATTTTTGCCATATATAATGTGATGTCAATTTAATTAACGAATTAATGGATAGTTAATAAATTAATCAATTGATTTGCATTTTATTAACTAATTTCCAATCTGTAAATTCATTCAAATAAATTTATTAAATGAAATTATTACGTAATTCCGATATATGCGACATAATTTGGTTTTAATAAAATTTTCAGTGCAATTCAGTAGCATAAAATTTCAAATTTGCGCTGAAAAACACTATTTGAGCCAAGGTCTAAAGACCAGAGGAGATTAAATTCCTAACGAGCTCCAAGAGCAAAATTACATGAGGTCTTCAATTAAATTACCGATTGTCTTTAAGCACAGCATATCCATTGATTTGGGTAGGGTCTCTCCTTGAGTCTCTTGGAGACTTTGAGTTGTGTCAAAAATGAAAGATCTTCGACTTTTATAAAAGTAACTAGTAAAAGAAAATTGTTACTCGGTTACACGAAGTGGGGGTCCATACGTGAAAGCTCACTATACATCTCAAGTATTTGATTGCTCATATACATCTCAATTAAATTCAACATAATCATATTTAGACCAGTATTTAAGCTTGAATGTGGTGCTCAACCTTAAACATAAACCCGAATCAAAATTTCTCCAAAATTTTTCCATTTATAATGTGTATGGGGATGTCAATATAATTAACGAAGTAATGGATTGTTTAATAAATTAATCAACTGATTTGTATTTTTAATTAACTAATTTCCAATCTGTAAATTTATTCAAATATATTTATTAAATAAATTATCATGCAATTTCGGTAGTATGACTACATAATTTGGTTTTAATAAAAATTTTGGTGTAATTTCAGCAGATCTAAGATTCGAGGAGTTTAATTTTCCTAACTAGGTCTAAAATGCAATACAACACGAGGTTTTCAATATAATGCCCAATTATCTTTAAGCACAATAAATCCATTGATTTGGGTAGAGTTCTCTTTAGGCCTCTTGGAGAATTTGCGATTCAACAACGTGTGTGAGTATTGACAATGAGAACCCATGAAGGCAGGATGTGGGTGGATCGGTGGCTGCACATGGAGGACAAAGAGAATTCATGGTAAAGTTTGTTTCTTCTTCATCCCTCCAACATGAGTAAAGTTCATTTCTTCTTCTTCCTCCGAACATGAGGGGCAGTCAAGCACATGTTGTGTAGACGGTAGCTTCACAAGACAAACTCAAGCTTGGAGAGTGAGATTCGACAACTACATGTGGGTATCAACGTTGAGAACACATGAAGAAGGGATGTGGGAGGCCCGGTGGCTGAAAATGGAGGATGAAAGGGAATTCATGGTAAAGTTTGTTTCATCTTCCTCTTTGACTATAAACAGCTAGTATGTAATGTCCAACTTATTATTGCTTTATTATTTTGTTATACATGTGCCTCATGTCAGTGGTTCTGCTTCATAAAGTATGAAAGTTTATTCTAAAAAATGCTGAAATTGAAAAAATTATCTTAATCCACCAAAAAATAAGGTTTCTAACTTTATGAGAAACCATTTATTTATATGAGCAATAGATTAAAGAAAAATACCTTGCCTGCATTTTTCATATACTGAGTAAAATAATTCAAGTAACCTCTCACGAGTGAAGGGTTTTATTTCACCCATCATTCCAAAATCATAATAAATAAGTGATCCATCCTTGTCAATAGCAAGGTTTCCAGGATGAGGATCAGCATGAAAGAATCCAGACTTCAAAATCTGAAAGAGAATTAAAAATAGCATTTCACATACAAAGATGAAACCACAAAATGCTGTAAAAAAAAACAATCACAATGATTAAGCCTCCATGTATACATATGAAAAGTTCAAAGTACCGTTAAAGAAAGCTTTTTGGAAAGGGATTGAAGCACTCTATAAAAATTCAATAAAAAAACCTAGCTGTACCTGAATCAAATATGCCTCAACAGCATGCGAAGCAATAAGTGAGCTGTTATTTCCAGCAGCATCTAACTGGCTGAGGCTATTTATCTTTATTCCTGTTTAATACAAAGCCCATATAAAGTAGTTATAGGATTATATTTATATCATAGCCTAAGAAGTAGCTTATAATCACCATAAGTGCATCATTTTTACGATGTGACCACAGATAAAATAAGCTAGAAAGTGGAGAAAACCTGGAATATATTCCATTGTTAACACCTTGGTCGAAGTATAATCCCAAAGCACAGTCTACAAAAACATATTCGGAATGCTAATTGATCAATTTTCAAATCCACAATCAGTACATGGCTAGATACTACATCAATATAAAGCTCAAGTAGCAAACAAACAAGAAAGCGTAGATCATTAGTAAATAAATCGGCAGTGAGAAACATACAGGTATGCGAACCCACTTTACATTCCGAAAATCTCGGCGAAACCTATCGGCATTCCTTCCTTCATTAACATAGTTGATTTCTTGGTATAGAATTCTGGAATTTGATTAATAAGAATCAATCAGAAAGACATGTACACATATACATGATTAATTGCTGTCAAGTATATATACATTAATATAATCAAACTGTGCCAACATTTGTCCTTGTCAAATATTACAACTGCATCCATGAAAAAAATATTAAAAAGGCATCAAGGCAAACAATTTTTTTTGCATATGCATATTTGCTAACACCAAAACGAAAGTTTGATACCATAATTTATACTTCTCCCAAGGTGTTTCCGCTAAATTTTGTTTTACGTTGATTTCCCCAGTTGAATTTTGTTTCTCGTTAATTTCTCCTTTGATTTCCATTTTTTGCCGAATATTGTTTCACGCTCATAATATACAATTTAGACTAAGGATCATTCTTTTAGGAGGTTTTATTTTAGCATTATATATGTATATAAGGAAAAAAATAAGAATAACCATTTAATTCGAAACATTCTACGACTTTTTAAGAAATGTTGTATTCCTTTCTGAGCTCCTTTAATGCGCTTCATTTCAGCCGATTTTTCCTCTCCTTCCTTCGACAAAATCGTAGAGCTCGATTGTTTCCTTTCTGCTCACAAAACCATAGGCAAATGCCTTCTTTAACCCGACGGTTACCCAACGGAAAGGTCTAATAGACCACACGATCCCCTTTTCTTCATACACTATTTCATCCTTAAGATCTTCCTATCTTTCCTTTTAGTTTCCCATAGCCTATCGGAGCTCTCGGTTGCACGATGACCACTTCGTAAGATTTCGAAAACCTTCCCAAGTCTTCGGTCGCGGAACCCCGTTCTCTCGATACCTTCCCTCTTCGATGGGACACAGCCATCTAGGCAAACTTTGGTAACTAGGATGCGACGAAGAGAAGGCCTCGTCGTCGTCAGCCACAATCTCCATCCAAGTCTCCCGACACTTTTAGGGCTTCTTCTTTAATATCCCGATTTCTTCCTTCAACATTTGGACTTTTGGAGCTCACATAAGCTAAGAATTCACCCTAAAATGTCTGCTTTTGCATGCTGCACTTGAATGAATAAGTTCCTTGAAAGCTATTAGAGTTCAATTGATTCATGCTGCGATTAAATGTGACTTAAAACTACATAGAATTGAATAGAAGTCATTTAGAATTGATAGGATCAACGTTAACTTGTAGAACTATATTTCTTGTATAATTTAATTCACTTTTCTCTAACCTATTTAAAAGATGCTGTTAAGCTGAGAATCTACAAAGTGAGTATAAAGTACACCTGATACAATGATAAAATGAGTTTAGAAATTCTTGAGTAAAGACCTTGTAATGCAGATCTAAATTTCCTTTGCATGCTCTGAGACATGTCTCTTGACTTGATGTTTTCACCGAAATCATAGCAGAATAATAGATTTCAGATCACCAAGAATAATACTGATGTGAATTCAACCTTAAGCAATTCCAACAGTGAGAGATACAGAAGAACTCATAGATTTAGGATAAGAAGAAAAGGAGAAAGGGAAGAAAATTCTTAATTGGAATTCTATAATTGAACCTGCTGCTCTTAAGATTTTGTTTAGGTTTTTATGGAATGTATTTATTGCCCTCAACAAACCTAAACAATACACTCCACTCCAATAAGTTTTATTTTAGAAATTCTGTTGAATACATTTAGGAACTTAGTTTAACTTGTGTACGTACTCATTCAACGTTCAACTTCATGAAATCTACGCTTGCATTTGAAATTCTGCCGCTGTAATAGGGCTATTTGTTGTTTGATTTTCTAAGAGTTTTTGCTGATTGCTGTCCGAATATGTAATCCCTATTAAGATGAGTTATATTAAAGATGTAAGACATTATAGTTTGTTGAGAATGATGCTTAAAAATTTAAGAAATAAGTTAAATACATTACCAACTGGACTCGAAATGATTAGACTAGAGGATGATAACGACTAGTCGAGTTAAGCTTTAACAGATATTATATAAGCTGAACTTTAATCCATTGAAATTGAATGATTGATCATCTCTGATCAAGGTTAGATTCGGGATTGAAAGGATAGTTCAAAACACACCCAATCAGGTTTAATTGAATACGATTTTATTAAATACAAGTAGTAAGAGCAGTAGTCTCAGAGTGAACCTAATTACACCAAGGATGAGCTGTAGTTTGCAATTTATTCCTCGAGCCACATTGCAATGATGAATGAGAATGAGAGTTAAGGTTAATCTTGATTCTAAATTGGGAATGAACCGGTTTAGAAATTCCCACTTAAAAGCTGCCATTTCATTCACGCAAATTCCGAATATATAGGCTTGGAATATGCTGTAAGAAAATCACTGCTTAAGTTTAATACTGCAGAATCATATTTTAACCAAAAAGCTTAAACTGTGCTTAGTAAAGGGTCTCATCAGTATAATAGAATGCTCTAATTTCTAAAATTTGCCTAGTACCACAAACTTAATTAGAAATCCAAAAGCACCACAACATTTAGCGTTCAAATCTCTATGTCATACAATCAAAGATATATATCTAGCCTCATTTATGTATTGGATCAGAAGTCATTATAGAATGTCCCTAAATGTTTTCATAACTTAAATTTGACCTTAAGGCAGTAGGTGAGAACTGGAAGGGGAACGGAGCACTTAATATCATTTGCAATTTGAGTTATAGATTAAAATAACCGACTAAAGCCAAACTTAGGAATACAAATATTAATTCAAATATTGCAATTAGGAATTTTTAGAGTAATAAAATTCCAAATATAAATCTTGCAGACACATCAGATTTGTGAGTACTTTCTCAGCACTGTAAAAAATGAAGGTACTCAGGATATTATTTTTTGCACTTGTTTGCTTTTACTACAACTATAGCTCTACATCTTTGAAGCCTTGTTTATAGTATTGATGCTTTGTCATGTATTTTATTTAAACTAGCAAATTTATGTCACTTATCAAAATATGAATAAGAGGTCTTGTGATGAAAAGATTTGTATCATGGGTTATGAAACGAAACATATTTATGATATAAACAAATACATGAGAACGGGGCAAGTCCTATACTTGGAGAGATAAGAAAGCTATATACCTAGACTTGAGGGGGCAGGTATAAAAATACGATGTATTGAACCCAACTACGATAATCAAGCAGACGTGCTTGATTCTTCCCGTTCTATTTTGCCCAACAGGACAATGATGAAAGATCTATAATAAATGCTTATGACATCGACATATTTATTTGTTTACTTACATGTGGCATAATTGCGGAATAGAACATTTATTGTTGTGGAATAATATGTGCACATGAATTTATAACATCTTTATACTTTACCGAAACTTTCCTGCAATTTTTATAATTTATTCCCTTATATTTGCATATTGCTTTTGACACTTGAAAAAGTGTGATATTTAATATCCTTTGGTACTTAGAGTATGCTCTAATTACTAAGAATTTAAATCCTAACATTGTTTTAAAATGATGCCACCAGGTCATATACAGTTGAAGGAAGTTGAGCTAGCATAAAGGGCAAGCGATCAAAGAAACCATTGCATAAATTTGGAGAAATTGTTCAAGTTTAAAATATTTTATGTTATAATTAAATAAGTTGTAAGGACCAACTGATGGTTCATTTATTTTGGGACGTTGATTTTATAGATGAATTCTAAATACTTGACGTTAAATTGAGTGGAAATTGTCCTCTTTATTTTATATGGCTCTGGAAAAATTATATAATTTGCATGATAAACTTAATCGTCCAATATGATCCTATGGGTAATGTACTTAATGTCAGGTTAATTTCTTTTTACTAACTGATGTAGGGCACACTAGGGTTTGGTGTTGTCGAGCTCTAATGCAATCATAGAGTTTGTGAATGCTTGTGAATGCAGATTTTTTAAGATGTATTTGGAAATTTAAGCACTTTTCACGCAACCGCTTCAGATCAATTAATCTTCAACATTTGCCTGCAGAAAATTCCATAGTAATTTGAAAATAACTTTCGTTGGCAATGGGGTGTCCTGAGTCACGAATAGAAAGAGCGGTCGGCACCGGTTCCAGATCAAAGGAAAGGTTTCGGTCTGGAAAGTTAACTCACACTTCGAGTTGTACTTGCCATGCGGGTGTGTTCGAAGGCATTTTCGTTCCAAAACCACTCGTAGCGACCGAATTTAGATTTGCGCTCCTACAATAATTTCTACCCAAAAATCGCACGAGAAAATAATTAAATAAATTCAGTTTAGAGTATGTGAAGAACAAACACATGCCGGCTTAAACTGACAACGAGAAGGGTGGTCCGAGTAGATTTCTTGTGGGCGGAGGGAAACGAGGATGGGAAGTGGAGGCAGAGGGAAGAGGGTGGAGGGTGGGGAGGAGGCGGGAGGCGGGAAGAGGGCGGGAGGGAGGGACGGACAGGGGAAGAGAAGAAGGGAAAAAACTGGAGCTGAAGGAAAAAGCAGGAAGAAGGGGGGGAAGCGGAGGCAGAATGGATTAGAAGAAGAAGGAGTAGCGGCGGAGGCTTGGCAAGCAGTGGATGGGCACGTGGCAGCGGCGGCGGCTGGACAGCGGCAATCGGGCAGCAGCGGCGGCTGGGGTGGTGGCAGCGGCTGTCTTGTAGGGAGAGGTCCGAAGGCAGCAAGGGGAGGGCTCCAGAAGGTGGCGGCTAGGGTTTGGAGAGGGAGGATTTGGAAACTAAAGTTTCCCCGGGGAAACAAGAGCCGTTCTCACTGTTTGGAGAAAACTCAGAATTTCTATTTATCAAAACTCAAATTAACATACAGATTTTGGATATTTATAATACCCTCAAAGCAATCTAGACCTTAGAGTATTTTTAATAAACAATCAGAGGGCTAATACTCGTCCCTCCGATCAATACATGAAACAGACAAAATAAATGCGAAAATAAAACTGAAACGGACGAAAATAAATGCATAAAATAAAACTGAAATGTCAAGGCCGGTATGGGTCCGGGCGGGCTCGGCAGCGAGACCGGCGTCGAAGATGGTCCCTATCACTAACCCAACATCTGTTCATTACAATTTACTAACCTATTTTATCAAGAACATATTCTAGGGGTTTTCCCTGCTTTCTAATTTATTTATCAGTGATTACATTGTAAAATGATGTACCATTGGTAATAATAGGCTACTTTTTAGACTATGATGTTTATAATAATTTTTATTGTGAGGATGTGATGCTAAGATGGATAGGGTATGCAAGAAAAGATATGACTAGAAATGTGCACATTAAAAGCAAGGTTGAAGTGGCTTCAATTGAAGACAAGCTTAGAAAAGTTTTTCTTAGATGATTGAACGTTTATTGGGTATGTTATAAGATCCACTAGTTAGAAATATTGAGTTTATGAAATGCAATCCTGTTTAAAGAGAAAAAAAACCGAAAGGAGTGAAAAGAACTATCATGAAAGATCTCAAATACTTAATGCATAGTGTTAGATTACTTGATGGATCATCTCGGCATCAGCCATGGAACTGAAACAAGGTAAAAGAAAGCATAATGTGTCGAATATAAACATAAGAAGAACTAAGGCTCTAAGATGGGTAAAAATGATTAACCATATGCTTTCATTAAATTAGATTCAGTTCAACATTGACTCTAATATTGTTCCAACCTCAAAGGCACCATACTGCACAATGACCAAGGAACTACAAGAAATAAAACTCAAATACAAAACTATTGGATAGAGATTTTATCAGGCCTAGTTCATCACCTTAAGAAACTCTAGCATTTTTGTCAAAAATATTAATGGAACCATGAAGATCTGAATCAACACTATCGTGAGTTGAACAAACTAAATGTCGGGAACAAATTCATTGTTGGGGTAAATCAACATCACCTTCAACGTCGAACATGTTCCTCATATCCCTTTTGAGATCTACTAAAACCTTAAGGTTAATTTGTATGAGGAAGACTATATTGGGACTGATACATTTAGACATTCGAATTTTCAAATTAAAGTGAGTAATTAAATTTTTATTTTACAACTAAATCCTTGAACTATGAAATCTCCAAAGCCTCTACTGCGAGCTTCCAATGACCTAGATTGTGCCTAAGAACCCTAACTATCCTTTTTGAGCTTTGGAATGTCGAGAAGTAAGGGAAGACCCCTGTCTACATTGTGAGCTTAGCACTACCGAATTATGAACCAGATATTCATTCTCTGATACTAGCCTTACATCAAGACACTTTCAGACTCTAAATCTAATGTGTTTAACTCTAATCGGTTTCAGTTTGTCATCCTATAAGTGAAATTTTGTTGATCCTTTAGACTATTACACCTGTACCTTATAATTGTTCTGTTGATTGATGATATGAGGATCCATGGAAAATACCCACTTGTCACCTTCTGTAACCAAAGATGATTTCAGCTTACTGGTGATCTTCTGTACTTAAGATCCATGGAGTGCAATCAACAACTTCTATGCATCATTTATAGAATGTTTTGAATCTGCTGTAGATTTTCTGTCATTCCCATGACAATATTTCAGAATTCAAGAATTAATTACATAACCTGAACCAGGTTTGATTTCAGCTGAGTAAACATCATAGTACAACTTTTAGATTGTGAAGTCTCTGCTCACCTCTGTTGAAGAATTGAGAAGTCGGTAATCTAAGTTACCTTGCTGTCCCTTTCCAGGTTTAGTTAATAGAGTTAAAAAGATACTGTTCTTAACTCCAGTGCTCAACATCTTTTGCAACTTTAAGCATATTTCATTGCATCTCTATCAGGTTCATGGTATTAAATATTAGTAAAGGATGTTCAGGTTTATCTGTTTAAATTTCCCAATCTGAGATAGGAAATGTCCCTGACACTGTTTGGTATAGCTCGTCCAAGGTATGCAAATAGTAGCTAGATTTTGAAGTAATTTAGTTTAGTGTTGGAGGTATGCAGTAGTATTAATCTTCAAGGTAGTATTTCAGCAGAATTTACCTTAGCACACTGGAAACAGAAGGTAGAACTTCAATTCTTACTAATATCTGTAGCAGAAAAAGAAGGCTGGTTAGAAGCACTACAAATTTAACCAAGTTTTAGATTAATCATATGTGGAGATCCAAGGAGCTCTGTTTGTAGAACGAGGGATATGATGAGTTGTGTAAGTAATAAGTTGAATAAATATAAATGGGACTGACCAGATTATCTGAGAGATAGTTCAGTTTGTAAAAACCACTCCTGAAATCAAAGCAAGTAAAAGATTACATATGGCTCTGGTAGCTTCCAGAGGACTTGAGAATGGCTAGGAAACTTCTCTGTTTAGTTTAGTAATATTAGAGAAAAAAAAAATAAGAAGGAAGGAAGAAAACTGCGGGAAAATCTATAACTTTGGGTTTCTTCTGACATGTCCAAATTGATCTAAAATGAACCACTGATTGTAATCGGATTGAAGAAGATGAGTCACAGTGTGGGAAACTTTTAAGACTATTCTGAGACTCTGTTAACCTCTTTAGTGTTGTCACCGTCAGAAGTAAGTTATCCCTAAAAGTAGCTTTCTATATATTAGGGCTTTCTATATTATCTTCTATTTTTTATAAATAAAACTCAAATTAATGATAGAAGGTTGTGCCAACATGTGGTAATATTTTTTGGAAATTTCTGAAGCTTTAAAGATGCTCTGTATGAATTAAATTTACTCAAAGGATAAACCCTAAAATCAAAGGTCTACAGATGAAATTAGGGTTCACCAATTTTGCACCAATTTGACTACCAGAAGTAAATGTAGTTTAATTTAGTGACGGGAGACTGCACATTCATTCAAGGAGCCTTCTGGGATCTAATAAACTCCAGATAGCATCTGTCGAATCTCAAAAAACTAAACCCTAATTTTGGGCTTGTTGGGTATTTCCTTTGAGAGTACTATACATTAGAGGGCGGATCGGGTCAAAGAAGGTAGCCGGTCCAACCAGCGCCACAGTTCCGTTAAGGAAATTATAGATTTACTTTCAAAGCAAAAAATCTCAAGAAAATTATTCAATTAATTCCAATTAAATTACTTGAATGTTTCGGTAACCCCAAAGTTCAAATTCGATGAAATTTGAACTACACACTAGAAAATATGAAAAATCTAAATATGAAAATTTTTGGAGTTTGTGAATTAAAAATACTAATTTAATTTTAATTGATATTTAATGAAATTAAAAGAATTTTGTGTTGATTTTTGCATCAAAAATGTAACTAATTAGTGGAAAATGATTTTATAATCAGAGAAATATAATTAGACCTTTTCTAAGAATATTGGGTCTAAATATTGGAGATGTTATTATTTGGAGAAAAGATTAATACCCTAAATAAGTCAAATCAAGGTCAAATTGTGCATTAAATTTATCTAAGTTAATTAAGTATTAAATAGCTAAATTAATGAATTATAAAGTTAAATTGAATGAAAGGCTTTTGGTGTTAAGTCTAAACTTTAAAAGATCTAAGTTTGAGTACACCTAAAATCCAAAACCTTAGATCTAAAAAAATGTCAAAATGAGATAACGGAACGATTTAGATTTCAAACTTAAGAAAACTTTCAATTATAGTAAAACTATCTAAGAGATCCTAACGAGTAAAAATAAGAATTTTGGAAAGTATTAAGTGAATTAAAGAGCATTCTAAGATTTAAAGTAAGGCGTCTTCTAAGGTGTGGCTTAAGGTAAAAAAATGAAGTATTTGTCATTTAAGTATATTTAAATTGAGAAAATGATGTTCAAATGATATTTGAGCAAATTTGAGAGGATTTCACATATATAAAGAATGAATGTCATTTTTAACATTTAGATGCTTTGTTTGCCGCTTTCTGCTTCACTTTTAAATTGATTCCCGTTTTTATACTATGACAGCATTTTGTGTTCAAGTCTTGTTATGTATAAAATGAATATTATGATGGGGCCAACATGTGTAAAAAAAAGCTTGTACAAACGCATGTTAGATCGAGGGCTAGATCAATATCTGGAGGACTAAGAAAACTACACTTAGCGTATGAGGGGTGGGACTCATGATAGTCAGATAGACATATCTGACTCCTCATGTTTTGAACTTGCCCAACATAACAACCCAAAAAATATGTTTGATGATTGAGCACACTTCTGACATTTTATGCTAAACATTGATGATATGTGTATATAAATATATATATATATTACAAAAATTTTCTCTTCGGATGATGCATGTACCCACTTAGGTAATATTAAGCGAAACTTTTAAATATCGAGAAGCAGTTTCAAATAACGGTAGAGTTCCTGATATGAACTCCAATGTTAAGCGTGCTCATGTATGAGCACTCCCAAGATGGGTGACTAATTAGAAAATTATATGATGACAAAATTGTGATGCCTTTCAGGCTAAAGGGGACCATACCTTGGTGCTTAAGAGTTTAGACTGTTACAAATAGTATCAGAGCAAGCCATATGGTGTTAGACATGAGCTAAGTATCGTACTGAGTAAAATACCATTTCATGTGAGCAATCTACTGAACTTATGATGATTATGGTGCTACACAATTATGGGTACCTATTGAGCCTCTAGGGCCCACCTCTAGTCCCATCTATCTAATTGATGGTTCTTGAATTTGTGTGTGGATATTGATGAGGACGTCAATTACTTAAGTTTGGGAGATTGTAACGACCTCTTAAGTGAAACACTTAAACATCGAGACATCTTTTCAAATAACAATTGAGTTCCTGATAAGAATTCCAAAATTAAGCATGCTCAGGTGGGAGCACTCCTAGGATGGGTGAGCTACTAGAAAGTTATATATGAGGACAAAACCGTGATGCCTTTCAGGCCAAAGCAGACAATACTTTAGTCCTTAAAAGTTTGGGCTATTACATAATGTCCATTTGTTATGTCCTTTATTTAAATTTCCCACCAAAGGGTTAACTTTGTCTCTCTTTGTCGCATGTTTATTTGGAAAATTGTGATATACTAACATAATGCACTTAGACTTATTGCTTAACCAAACTTTCTTTGGCGATGCCCTATCATATTTTATATATGTCACATCATGAGCTTAGTGAGGACCAAGTACATGAGCAGCAACGTCAAGAGGAAGAATTGAATTTATGCATTTTACACTTTTTTTTGGAAAAAGAGCGAAGTTTAATTTTATTTATTTTAAATAACGTGTACAATTGAGCTATATATTTTGAATAGATTTTTCTATTTTTCTGTTATGTATAGATGTGATGAATGAATGAAATATGGAAATATTATTTTATTGTATTAATATACTAAACTTTAATATGATCCTGAAATATTAACACCTAATTTGGATTAGATAAACTAATCCAGCATCAGGTCGTCACATGGAGCTTCCTATCACTATAGAAACTTCCTGCTACAAGCCTAGAGCATTAGCAGGTTTGATCGAAAAGGACATCTTGTCATTAATACTAGAGGAAAAACAAGATTAACAAAAAAAATTAACCTCACGAAATGTAACAAGCATTAGAATCTAAAAAAGGTATCAAGAAAGAGTTAGCCTATATGGCTCTTCATTAGAATTTGATAACACTCTTATCAAAACACAACCCAATAGGTGTCGAGAAACAAAAGCCTAATAATGAAAATATACACTTAATATTGTTAAGAACCTAAGGCACTAGATTATCCTTAAATCCACAACATAAAGAGCCAACTAATCATTAATAATAAAACTACATAAATATTTAAACTACCATTCATTTAAAATTTCAAGATAGAACAAAGCATAAATTGTATCGCTCAAAAGGTATCAGACAATGTTCATATGTGAATTTGTTGATTAACCTAGTTTTAAAATATAAATTGAATGTTAGAGTGTGCATAATTACCTTTTCAATAAAATTGTCAAAAGAAAATCATTAAAAAGCATTAAATTAGAAATAAGAGAAGACCACACTAAAGAATATGTAAATGTGATAAGATAAACCAATGTGCAAAATAAAAGAGTTGTATGCAAAATTCTAAAATACTTCGTTCATTAGCTTGTTATTGTAAATGTTAAATATGAAATACTTTAAAACTTTGAATAGGTCACACATGAATCTTACTTTAGAATTTTTTTCATAATTTATTTATTTATGAATTTGTACTTTCTAGAAAATCTCGTAACCTTAAACCCATATAACATAAAGAGATTCCTCCTATAGGGATTTACCCATAACGAGCATTTCTTCGTATGGTTTCCAAAAAAAATGCTATTTCATAAGAAGTTTTACACCAAAAAGCTTTAAGTTTTCTTTGATGCCTCATACCTCCTTTGCTCAACAATGCTACTTCTTAATGAAGATTTATCCAAATATCATTCAATATTGAACCTTTCGCTCCAGAGCTACTCCTACTTGAGAGCTTTTCGAATTGCAAAATATACATATCCTTTTTTATTCTTTATATTCGTTATGCAATTAATATTTGTCATTAACTTGAAAATTGCATGGTTATGAACTAATAGAAAATACATTTGCTTGTTTCATGATAAATTTATGCTATGTCATGATTGAAAGTTATAAAATTTTAATAAGCAAAAAAAATTCTCAAGACCTTGTATTGAATAATAGAAAACTAAAAGTTTTCTTAAAATTGAAATAATTGAATATTAAAAAATGTAAAAATTAAAATTACTATCGGGATAATTTGAGGTGTCGATCCCATGACCTATTATTACCAACATATTTGACCTAAATGGAAAGATTAAATTAGATCTATAATTTTATGTGATTGTCTAAATAATTAAAATGTTGGAATAACAAGAAATATACCTCAAGGATTGATGATTTGCATAGGGAACAATGTCAAACATACTTCACATCAATTATAACCTAAAGGAAAAGCAAATATTTAGGGTTTTGACTATGATACTGCTATTCAAAATTTAAATTGAAATTAATTATGAAAATAATACTTTAAATTCAAATGGATTGCATAAGAGACAAAGTTCATCAACCTTGGCATCATTTAACCCTATAATGATGAGAAGCTTTGATGCAAAGAAATATATTTTATTAAAAAAATTATATTTGCATAACTACTACCTTGGGCATAAGGAGAGGCCAGAAAAGGTTAGTCATGTTATTGGCTTTGAAATTGGCATTGGGATGTAAAATTGAAGAAATACCTCTCTAATTGAGGGTGGAAATTCTGTAATATTTCAAATTGTATGTTAAAAATTTTCTTGATATAAATTGAGTTAGGAATGAGAAAAAGAAAGAAAAGAAGCAAAAAAGGGGCTATGCTTTTATGGAGAGGTGGAAGAAGAAGAAGATTTAATAGAAGAAAGAGATGATCGGTGGAGAAGGGTTGCCATGAATACGACAAGAGATGGGGATCCTATGGGTCGGTTATGTGGTGGCTTGGCCCTAACTTAGCCTTGAGAGATGAGGAGAGGACGAGAGAAAGACCCGAGAAAAAGAAGAAAGAGAAAAATATGCTCAGCTTCGCTCAGTTCCGACGGTTCCAGAAGCTAGGAGGTTTCATACCGTGCATAAAAACAGTGTGTAATACATAGTAAGAGATTGGTTGGTCTTTAGAGACAATAAGAGGCTATTTAGAAAATAATCATATGAGATTTTATTCCGAAATTTGCCAAATTTTCAAATTGCCTCAGATTTTAATGAAATCTGCAGCAAAAATTCTTCTAATTTCATTAAAAAAAATAAAAATATTGATTTACACTTTTATGCAATAATTTAAAATTATACCGTGAGAAAAAAAATCATTACTTTGAAATTATCGAAATTGAACAAAATACCAAAAAACGCAAGAATTTGAATTCCAATGATCATTTGTTTTAGGACATAACAGCTCTCTAGAGAGAGAAAGTATACGTGGGTGCCAATAAGGAAGCAAGGTTCAAAGAGACAAAAAAAATTGTCACATTACTTCGAAAAATGATAACAAAAATCATGTTAATTAAATGAGTACATGCTAAAGTGCTCGACTGCGTTTCATGAAATTCACATGTCAAGGCCATGTAGATCCCATTTTGGAGCCATTTAAATCCCAATTAAACTGAGCACACTTTTAGAGTGTCAAACGCACGATGGGCTATATGCCTATGCACATGTCAAATAAAAACATGAGATGTTTTGGTAGATTGATCACCTGTCATAAAACTTAAATCAACCCAAAAGTAATCCAAATTAGAATTTTTGCTGGCGCTAAGTACCCCCAGAGGTGGCATGAACTAACAAACTTATAATGCAACAACTTTACATGAAATAGAATGAACTGTAAATATTAAAGAAAGAAGCATTTACTTGGAACATTCATCATAAATACCAATCCAATCCTTCGTAGGTCCTCCAAATGTCTCACTTTGCTGAAAATACTCAGCTATTAGCTTTAGATTCCCTGGTATAAAGAGGATCAAATGAACAGGGTATAATATATGATGACAACAAAACGTAAGCACAGAAATAGCTGTGTAATCAGTGGTGCAGACACAGTAATAAGTGCACTATAAATTCACATAAGGATGACCGGTAAACAAAATGATTAGATGATAGATATTAAGATGATGATTAGAAAAGGCTATAACAAAATAAAATATTAAATTCCAACAAGATTATAAATTTTGTATGCAATCAATGCATTCTTGTATTTATTCATAAAGCATCCAAAAGACAAAGCATAAGGCAAGATTGTTTAATTTACCAAGATAAGTGAATGTTTATTCCATGAAATTGGCCTAACTCTTTAAGAAATTGCTTATAAGATAACTTGAAAAATTTCATAAAATTAGAATATATTAAACAAAGGAGGCATCTACATGATGTCGGAGTATAATGCTAATACATGCCTTTGAATTTCTTATACCAATACTGATATAAGAAATGATGAAGTTAATAGAGTTAATTGCAGGTGGTTCAATAAACCATTTCGTAACGAAATATTGGACAGAGAAAGCCATGATGGGTTAAAGAAGTTTTCCAAAACTGCAAAACTTTTATATCTTAAAGGATTGGCAATTCAGTAAATAGCCAAGGTTAGAATGGCAATCACACGAACAGTACGTTGATATGTGGCAAAAACAACAAAAGATGATAATAATAGAATAACAGAAGCATTAGATCAAACATAATACATGGAGTTCAATGGTTTTATTTTTACATGTTTCAAACAAGAGATTCAATGTGCCGTCAAAAAATGCATTATTTATAGACATCATTTGCAAACGATGTTGCAATACAATAACCATATTGTTATTGTACCATAAATTAAAATGGAACCTTTAAATTAGTTATTAGAGTGAGATTTGGTTAAAATTCTAAGGCCGCATTTTCTGTTTTTAAATTACAAGGAATGAGTTGTTAAGTTTATACAAACATCTTTGTAAGGAAATAATCCTAAAGATGAATAAATGCATGGAACGAAACAAACCTACTAGAGCAGCCTCAAGACCAGAAGCCTTAAATAAGAATTAGTTTTCATTTATTTTATTTTACGTTGATGTGCATCTGTTTTAGGTTAGAACTTATCTATCAATTCAGTTCTTATGTAATTTTAAAATTTTATTATTACTAATATATAGTACTCATGATTCCTACAAAGAGGCAGCTTTGAAAATAATGTTTCGATAGTTCCACTCTCCTCAGTTCTGCAATAGAAATGCGTTCACTATTAAAGACTTGACCCAAAAAAGCAACACTCTTCAACCAACATTCACATTCAGGGAATTTTGGATGCAATTAATTAGCCTTGAGCATCTGCAATGCAGCATATAAGCAGTTGGTATGCATAACTTCATCTCTAGAAAAAATGAATGGCCTAAAAATTTTATTCATTAGATCCATAAATGTGGCTGAACATTTGTAACGCTAAATGACATCACCATAAATTCATAATTCACAAATCTTATAATTAATATTGTCTTTGGCACATACTTTTTGCTAAATTTAAACTAATGATAACCTCATCGCAAGTGAGTTTTTGAAAATACTAAAGCTCTTGAAAGTTTTATTATGAGATTCTTTAACTATCTATAATCAATGTAAAACCTCAAACTACGATCTTTCTACAAAAAAGTACCAGTGCACCCCATAGAGGGATTGGTCTAATAATACCACCCACCAATCATTAGCTCACCAACAACCATTTTCTCATAAAATAACTTGAAGTGATATTCATATTTTTGTTGCCTTTAGCCCCTCAAAAAAGAAAACCCACACGACCAAAATTCGATGTGAGATTTTTTAAATATGATCATTAGGCGCACGATAAACTAGGAGTGAAGAAAGTACCAACACTCCAAAAGATAATTAATGAGGAATATCCATTCAAGAAGTGATGCATTTCAAAATTTTCCAATATGCATTAAAGGCAAGTCTTCAGTTACCAGAGTCACGTCGATCGGAGCAGGTTGATAAGATCAATGACCCAACCTACTGCCTGTACCATATGATGATAAGTCACATGTTTGAAGATTATTATGTTTTCAAAGATTGATGCTATTAGAATGGTGAATTTACACTGTCGTATAGGATGTTGATCAACCATACATGAGAGAAATCCAATGTGATTTCAAAAGCTTCAGCCTCTTCAGATCAAAAGGAAAAGTCACTCTGGCCACTAAATGATGAAGGAGAATGGGAGCCCAACATCACCAAAAAAACTAAACAAATATTCAAGTTGTTAATGGCAATTGATATGAATTGCTTGAAAAGTTCATTGGAACCAGAGCTTAATCTTAGAAGTTTTCATAAGAAATTATCTCCATTTTAGAACCATGAGCCACTCAGGGGCAATATCATAATACAACTAAGCCACCATTTTCTTCAAAAACAAATAAGTCACAAGCAGAAAAGTTAAGAGGCAAAAGAAGCTTAAAACTGAAACTGAGATGCGCATCAAGGCATTCGATGAATATCAGCAATAAGGTCGAAAACCTCTAACACTGAAATAATACATGGCTAACTTGCAGCTTGAATATGAGCCAAAAGAAGTTAGAGATGGAGAACCATTTTGGGAATCATGCAGGGTCATCCGTGAGCAGCTCAACAAAAAAGTCCCAAGAGAGATGTTATAGAGGTAGTTAACAAACAAAACAAATCTTTAAGACTACCACGCTTTGTACTGATTCAGATGACGAGCTCAAGTTCCCAATCAAAAATTAGAAGAGCCTAAATTAATGGCAAATGTTTAATGCCCTAAGTTGGGCAGTTCAGATAGCTCTGGGGAGTCTGATAATGACATGAGATGAAAAAACATCTCAAAATATGTTAATCTCTTCAGAAGAAAAAATTAAACTAAGAAGTGGAAAGAAGATTCCATCTCCAAGGAAAGAGAAAGAAAATAGTGATAAGAAAAACATTAATTGAATGAAGAAAATTCCTTGTTATGTTGATATCTAAGAATCTCAGAGAGATTTTAATAAAAGCATTGCAAGAACCAAAAAAATACGCAGTTTGCTGAAAAAAAAATTTATGCTCATAGGTCATCAAGTGTTACATTTGATAAGAATGATCTCTTACTTAGGAGAAGGGAATATAAATGCCCAAAGCAATGCTATATAGCTTAATCAGATATTGATTGATTCCGACTCCTTAGTAAATTTGATGAGTGAAAACATTAAGATGGATGAGTCTAGATGTACGATATCCTGAAAAAGACAAAGTTTACTTGCATGACTTTAATGAAGGGGCCAATGTAGACTCAGCTCCATTATTCTACCATTGAGATTTGGCCCATTAAATAGAGAGGGCAAATTCCAAGTATATGACTCATATACCTCGTTCAAGATGCTCTTAAGTTGGTCATGGTTAGATGAGAATGGCATTGTTCCTTCCACCCTCCACCATGTATGATATATAGTAGAAAAATGGTGAAGAACAAAAAATCGATGGTTATATGCAGCCATTTGTTGTTGGTTAAGCAAAATTATACGATGATACAAACCTGTGATGACCCAATGTCAAGTTAGTAAAACAAATCCAACATTGGATACATCCCCGCAAGATTATATTGGGCGATTACTCAAAATAGCATTAAACATCCAAAGCCATACAAGATGCAAAAATATCATTCCATTCAATTCAAAATAAAAACATTCAGAATGTTACAATAATAGATAAATATTTCAACATATATGAATTATCAATTGTTTCTTATAAGCATAAAATAAACTAGAATTTTATTATTCTATTCCACGCCATAATTCTTTAAAATGCCATTAAGCTAGCTCAACATCTTACAGCTATATCTAGTCTGGCATTATAATAACAATGTCGTATAGCACATTTTAAGTACACAGAATATTAAATGTTACACTTAAACAAATGCAAAAAGAGAAAGCAAGATATAATAAAATTGTAGAAAAATATAATTTTAGTGCAAATAAAATAGTTGAAATTTCTGCAAACAATACATTTATTTACCTTAATTATATCACATGCCAATTTCAAATGATAAATCAATAATCGTTTAAAATTCATGTTTATGTCTATATCTTGGTATTATGAAACAACGTTGGTAGTTATAATGGGCAAATTCAGAACCTCGATGCAGAGTTTAAATAAAACAAATTCATCAACTGGGCCCCCTCAAAGGCTCTAGTTGCCACACTTATAACTTTCGATAGATTAGCCCCATCTTTACCCAATTTAGCCACCATTTTAGAACCCTTGCATACATTCACAAGACATATAAACAATATTTTGTTCCTTGACATCATTTGACAATAAAATAAATAGCGTATTTAATATCAAGACAAAATAAGCTCAAAGTGATGCTAAAATAGCAATAAGAATAATAAGTGTAAAAAGAATATCCTGAGAACCTTTAAATTTGATTCTGCTGAGAAAGTACTCACAAATCGGATGTAGCATTCAGAGATTCGATGTCTTTCAAGTAATCATAAAAATCTCAAGAATTTATGGAAAGAATCAATATTGTCCTCTCACTGAAGGACGGGTACCAAACAAAGGAATCGGAAGAAGGATCAAAGAGCCGAAGCTTGTCCAGAAGCGTCCGGTGAAAGGGAGTGAATGAAAGGCTGTGAGCATCTAGCTGTAAGGGCTCGCTTGTTGATCGATGCTCACAAACCTCCAAGGATTGTTGATCCCGTCGGCCAGATATGATCAAGAGACGAGATATCGGGGTCAATACTTCTTACATCTTCTCGCTTGTATCTGAATGAAGACGCAACGCTTAGTGAACACAAGGTTTCTAAGGTTTACCTTCTCGTCTTAAGTTACCAGTGGTCGCTGATTCCGTCGGGCAAGGAGAGTTCGAAACGATATCAGAGCATTGAAGAAAGTGAAGGAGATCTTAAGAATAGTAGTCAGGGAATTGTGAAGGGATTTTGGGCCTAAATATGGCTTCCATAGGTGATAACCGTCGAGTTACAGCTGACGATTTTGAGAAAGTGGAAGGAAAACAGCGCCTGCCTTGCGAAGGAAACCGTCATGTCATATTTAGGCGTTTAAATAGTTTTTATAGTACCATTACTATTATTATAATTATTAGAAAATTGTCTATTTATATATATATTTATTTATTTATTTATTTATTTTATTTTTTTGCTTAAAATGAAACATTTTTACCTAAATGGCTCTTAATATGTTTTAATTAATCCCATCATGAGGGTCAATGCAAGTTAAGACAACAATTGGAGGGAAATTAACGTAAAACGGAAATGAGCAGGGAAATTAAAAAAAAAAAAATTAGCGGGAACTTAGAGCGATTTAACGTATAAGTAATAACCAAGTGTCATTACAAAACAATTATGCTAACAAGGAGAAAAACTAAGGCCCATGAAGTGAATGAGAATATTCAACTACCTAAAATATAAGTAGGACACTCCAAATCAAAGATCAAAAATTAATAATCCTCAGAGAAAATTTATTCAAATAAAGCAAATCTCTCTCACAAGAGAAGATTGCCCCTCATCTGGGCAGTGATACAAAAGATGATGAGGAAGAATTCCTTCTACAACCAAAAGAAGCTTGGGTTATTAAAGATAATGATGAGCCCAAATTGAGTCTACAAATAAGAAAATGAGAAAAGCATCAATTTTTTTTATAACAATGACAGTCACAAACTTCCAAGAGAAAGTAACAATGGCTTCAGTGCCCTTATGTCACATAAAAACACTAATTTCTCCGCAGGTTTACAAATTCAAAAAATTTAAATCCCTCGAAGAAATCACAGAAAAAGGGGTACTGTGTACCATAAATCACCCTAGAAAAGTGGATCAATCAAGTACATGCTAAAGCAAGAAGAATATGATGAAGAAATTTCATTGATAGTACCAAAATAATTCTTTCCTGCCTTGAAAAGAATTGTTGAGAGACATGTACTCATATGACAAAATCAAAGGCAAGCTTGCCATTTTAGAAAATTGTGGAATGGAGATGATTCCCAAACATTTAGTTTGAATGGCAAGTTTACTACTTGGGGTCTCGGCTATGATCAGTATACAGGCACAATAAGAGAAGCCTGCTACAAAATTTCCCAAAATGCACTTGCCAAACCTAAAGATAACAATGATAAGAAAAAAAAAGTTACAAATGCTCTAAATAAACTAAGCATGATGGTCAAGCCACATAAGATTATCTCAAAGAAATTAACTTGGGTACAGATAAAGAGTCAAGACCTACAATTATTAGTGCATTCCTCTAGGTAGAAAATGCCAAAGAGTTAAAAAGTTTGCTCAAAGAGTACAGAGATTGCTTTGCCTAGAATTAACTGAGATGCCAGGATTATCTCCATAAGCTATCTATAAATCCAGAAATAAAGCCAATAAAACAGCCATCAAGACGAATAAAGTTAGAAATACAAGAATAAGTCATTGCTGAAACCAAAAAGGTCATCAAAATTGGTTTCATTAGAAAAACAAATATGTTGATTGGATTGCTAACATTAATTTATTAAGAAAAAAGAGGGGTACTTCGGGTCAATATTGACTTTCATGATCAAAGCAAACAATGCCCAAAGAATGATTTCCCTTTGCCAAACCCAGAACTCATGATCAACAATGCATCAATTCATTAGATGGATGGATCATCAAAATACAACAAAATAAAATGACAATCGAATATGTGAAAAATACATTTTTTTAACTTCTATTGGCATTTATTGTTATAAAATAATTCCCTTTGGATTAAAAAAATGCAGGAGCTACCTATCAATGAGTAATGGCTCACATCTTCAATGATATCATACATAAAATAGTAGAATGTTATGTTTGACGATTTAGTAGTGAAGAGCAAAACCTGTGAGGATCACATTAATGATCTCAAAATAGTGTTCTAAAGAATTCACAAATTCAATCTAAAAATGAACTCTCTAAAATGTGCATTTGGAATCTTGTTCGAGAAGTTCTTAGAATTCATAATGCGCCACAAAGGGATCGAAATCAACCAATCTAAAATAAAGGCGATTGTGGATATGCCATTGCCTAAAACAATGAAACAGCTACATTCATTGCAAGGCAGTTTATAGTATATACGAAGGTTTGCTTCTAATCAAATCTTTCAGAGAGATGTCAACCCATCCCCAAATTATTAGATAAGAATGCTCCATTTATACGAGATGATACGTGTCAAGAGCCATTTGACAGTACAAGTCAATATATGTTGCACCCACTGACATTGGCAGCACCAATCCTTGAAAAACCTTTAATCCTCTATATAAATGTATTGGATGAGTCAGTTGGGGAATTACCCTCACAAAGCACTTGCCTTGGTACAGATGCAGCTAATCTGTTGTCATAAATGAAGGGTTGTGTGGAGCACACCAATACGAACCCAAACTAAAAATGAAGATTAAAATAATGAGTTATTATTGGCCAAACATGGTAAAAGATTGTATTGAACACGCTATTAAATGCCACCAATGCCAAATTCATAAAATTCAAAACCCACTACACCCTACATTAGTATAACGGCCCTATGAAAGTTGAGGAATAGATGTGATCGTCCCAATAGACCTTCCATCATCCTTGGGTCAATGATTTATTATTGCCGCTATCAACTACTTTTCCAAATAGACAAACGTTGTCCCTTTAAGTGAAGTCAAAGCTGATAATGTGATGAAGTTCGTTGGAGAGCACGTTGTATACGATTTGGGGTTCCCCGTTATATCAAATCTGATAATGATATCACATTTCAACTTATCATTGAGTGCGACTGCTTTGAAGCGCTTAGGAGGCTCCGAGGTCACTGGGAGGAGACTCTCCGTTCACGAGACGGAGAGCGTCATGCTGATCACCATGCTTTTCTGTTGGAGCTTCCTCGTGTTATTTTTGTCCACTGATCGCGCAATGCGAATCGGATAGCTGATTTTTGCGCGATGTATGCCCGACAGGGTGATTTTTTCTTTGTTAGAGGTGATGTGCTCCCCGGGAGGCTTTTGGACCTCCTTACCGTAGAGACCATGGAGTTTGATCTCGGTTGATTTTGTATTGATGCTTATACATATATACATATATATATATATATATGCTTAGGCTACAGCCTTATTTCATGACCACTTTGTTGAGCGCCACAAAATGATGTGGTCTTATTCTTCAATTTATAATAAAAAAATAATGAACTCATCGAACCTTCAACAAAACATTAGTAAAGTTGTTAAAGAAGATCATTGTTAAAAATAAAAATAAATGACCCGAATAATTAATTAAAATCTTATGAGAATACCGGACTAACTGCCTGTCACCTCGTATTCATTGGTATTTGAGACAGAGGCAATATTACCGCTCTTACTGATGAAAAAAATGATGAATTCATCTTGAAGAACTCAAGGCATTAAAAGAAGTAAGGCTTCGTGCTCAACAAAGTTTTAAAAATTAGAAGGCAACGATGATTAAAGTGCATGATCGCATGGTCCCCCCTTAAAGCTTTAAAGAAGTGATTTAATCCTAGTCCGATGAAAACCTATAATCGCTCGACGACGATTCGGATGTAAATTTATACCAAATTGAGAAGGACCCCTCATTATTCAAGTATAAAGAGGAGGCCTGTAACTTATCAATGCTAGAGCTTTATCAATGCTGGAGCTTTATGACTCATGCCTCCCATATTGGTCTATACTTAAATATATATTATGCTTGATTAGCATTTGCTTTCAATTGAGTTATATATAAACTAAATGAAGAAAATAAATTGATAATTAGATTGTTTAGACAATATATGAATTTGAATGGTGTGATCAAATCTAGATCTATCTTTCAAAAGATTTAAGAGACAGTGAGATTAATATTTTGAGATACAGGTGCAAGTACATGTCTTAAATATGGTACATAAAAAGACTATGTGAATCGCTGCTCCTTGTAATTGAACGGGTAAATAAGATTTTAGAAACCCCGAGTACTGACACTCTTTGCAGCTAACACTCTTTGTAGTTGTGGCTAGATAAATTAGAAGACCCCCTCTGTTGATCTTTTAGATCCAAGCCCACAAAGAGCTACAACTCTTTACACTATTTTAGGGCGTTATGCTATCAAAATTTTGTCAAAAATTTTCATCATCTAAAAATCTCATTATGTTGCCAAAATTTTATGAAAAAATGTCCCATATTAAACTAAATTATTATTTATTAATAATTAATTAAACAATAAAAGTATGTTTTTAATTATTACCTATTTGATAATACTAATACGGTCAATAATTAAATTAATAAATTAATTAATCATTAAATTATGATATTATTTAAACTAAATTAATTTCATTACTTTTAAATTAATTAATTATTACATTATTAATTAATTCTATGACATTACAATTACAACACTCATATAATTATTGCATTGGGGTAGGATCATATCGAACACCCACATAATCAAAGTTTAAGGCAAAAAAGAGGAATGTCACAACATTGTTACATCCAAAAATAAATATCTTAAACTCCTACGACTCAAAATACAAGGGCAATACTCTCAATGCCCTCCACTATTGGTGCTCCATCTTTAAGCTACTTTATACCACTATCAGTGCTCCACCTACAAGCCATCATGTATGAATGCTAGTGCTCTATCTTCAGCTACCCTATACCACTGTTGGTGCTCCATATTCAAGCTATCATGAACCGTTGTCAGTGTTCCACCTTTAGGGCACCATGTATCATTTGCCAATGCGCTTGTTTTGACTTAGCCAAGTATTTATCACCGTTTGCCTACTACCTACACATAAAAGGGAAATTCGATGCACAAAAGAAACCTACGATACACAATTCCTAGTTGATTTAAATGATCTTAGTTGAGTTGTATCATTCAATTTCTAATAGATCTAACAGCTCCTAATTGAATCAAATCAAATCAAAATACTTAAAAACCATAATGATCTAATGTCAGCTAAAGTTATCATCTGACCTATAAAGATCTAAAGATTCAAAATACTGACTATATCAGACCATCTTGTCTAATGATAAGGTCGTACCAATATCTCAAGCATTCTAAACAAATGTAAGCCTCATCCCAAATATAAATTATGTGCATTCTAAATAGATGTAAGCCTAATCCTATATTAACCTAGATAATTCTAAATAAATAGAAACCCCATCCTAAATATAGTTCTTGGGCATTTTAAATAGATGTAAGCCCCATCCTAAATTAAACTCAAATATTTTAAACAGCTGCAAACCCCATTCCAAATATAAATTATAAGTATCCTAAATAAATATAAGCATCATTCTAAATTAAACATAGGCAATTTAAGGATATATAAACCTCATACTAAGTTTAAGGCTTGGGCATTCTAAATAGATGCCCCTGATAGAAAATTTGTGTATGAATTTTGCCAGTTCTAAGATGAGTGGACCAAAAAAAAATATAGAAAGAAACCATTAGAAAGGATCTTATATATTTGAAACTTACTAAGGGGCTATTTGATTATGAACAATGGAGCAAATGATTCATATACCAACCCCACTCAATAAGATTAAGGCTTGGTGTTGTTGTACACTTTAACTTTTTAAATAATAAAATTTAATCAAGTTAGTGAATAATATTAATTTGTTATTTATTAGTTTCTTATTTAATAATATAAGTGAATATACATAAATCTTTTAGTAATAAATTAATAAATATTACTACCAATTATTTATTAACATTCATTAATACTTTATACTATGAAATTATTGTTACTTTTACTAAACTTACATTATATATAATATATATCATATTCATAATATAATTATCGAATTACTCTATTATATATAAACACACAGAAGGAGAAAAGTCAAATCCTAAAATCAATGAACTAGTTCAAAGACGAGTAATAATATCATCATTTTTGCACGAAAATATGCAAGAATTATCACTGAATCTCAGGAGGAGAATAATCATCTAGCTACCAAATAAAATAAACAAGGAAATCACAACAAATATTTCATGGCGATGGGAACAAATTAGTTGGTCAAATATAAACCAAATTATCAGTGGCAAGTAATTACCAACAGTGAATCAAACTCAATTGTTGTGCAACCCACCAGAACGGGTGATGAATGATGCAAGAGAATCGAGTAACAACAGCAGATATAAAAATTTTGTGTTATCGACAAACCATACTATTTAAATATTTAAAAGTAAGAGGCATTAAGAATAATAATAATAATATGTGGAACAAAAAATTTCAAATTGTTGTAAGAAATTCAAAGGATTTATATAAGGTTTAGATTCAAAAAAGCATATGATCTAAAAATTTTGAGAGAGGTTATCACCGTGTACAAATGTGAGGTTTAACTTCTAGTTTTTTTTTCCTTAATATTCTACAACGCAAGAATGAATGTATTTAATAAAACTAGATACAACCGAATTTCATCAAAAGTATAAATTTTTAATGCCGATGGTTTTCCAGATCCTTAATTTTTTATCGTAATTTATGAACAGAAGAATACATGTTTTCTTGTAAATTAAGTAATGGGTGTCCTGTAACTTGTGAACTGAGACATGATTATCAAATGTTTTAAGAATAATATTTTGTCTTGCAAATTACGAATTACACCCTGGCAGCATAGTTTTCAACCTCTCATATTAGACTTGTAAATAATACAAAATCCCAAAGATATTCTAAATCACTAAAACTGAAGATATAAAGTGCTGTAGAATTTTATAGAAATATGCAAGATCTAGAAATGGTAGTGTTTCTTACTTAAATCTATGTCAAAAAGCCCTTTGAGGCCAGGCCTTTGGACTTTTACAACAACATTCTCGCCGCTATGCAGGGTAGCTTGATGCACCTACTCAAAAAGGGAAAGTCAGCAACAAAATTTGCTTGAATACAAAAACTATAATGGCCTTCAAGCTATTAAATAAATTAAATATTATCGATTAGAATAAAAAAAATTATATAGAATAAATTCTACTTGAGAAAAATGATTTTCAAAAATAACACCTAAGTCTTCGATTTCTACAAAACACCATAAAATTTCTTATTAGCCAAATAATCCAAATCTTCAAATTCCAACAGAAATATTACTTGCCGACAAGCTCGTCAACCTCAAACCTCGGCCATCAGCTTTGAAGACATTTCCATTGTCACTAACCTCTTCATACAAGTATCACCTCAGCTATTGCCTCCTCCACCATCACCCTCCCAATAATCCATGAAACACCCTGCAAACTAAATCAAGTCCCCTATGCATTCTTCCCCCTGCCTTGTCAACACTCCTGACCAACGTCTATTGACTCATAACGGTCAATTACTCAACTCTATGTGTACAGAGAGCTCATTTCAAGTCATCATAATTTGTCAGACACTAGAATATGCATCTTCTCCATCCACAATGTGGGCACCACTGCATGGCATACTTTTAATTTACCACTAATACATCAATAGGAAAACGATCAAATGCAACATGGTGATAACTTCAGTAGAGCCACACAAATTCATCTTCTAGCAGTTCTATCTGAGTTTGTCCAATGGGTTTTGAAGAATCCCTATCCTTGGCGAGTATTACGATAAATACTTCCAATCATAAAAATGGCAATAAAGAAAACATAGGAGTTGTAGGAATATTAGGATCATATATTTAGTAATTCTATTATACCAACTCTTTATAAATATGATAACACTGACATCAGATGGTTATCTAACAGTATACATAATTTATAGATTGAATATACAGATTAATTAAGAAATATTTTTAGTGATATTTATGAAGATTCAACTATGAGATCTTATATTAAATGAGGACAAACATCAACTCTTTGATAGACTTCATTGACCGGAATATAAATAAATATTATTGAGATCATACATACTTGCAATTGCATACTTACTATAACAAGTGAAAGATATTAATTTCATAAATCAATTAACTATTAATGATATTATCTGAAGAATTAATAAACTTCGGACTATTGATAATATTACTTATAAAAACAAGATGAATAATGAAATATTTAATTACAACCATCAATATTTAGAAGCAACGAAATTGCTCGTTATTAGGGCTGGCAATTTAACCAAAAATTTGAAAATCGCTAAAAAACTCACTCGAATATTGAGTCAACTTATACTCGACTCAAAATTTTTGAGTTAATTCTAGAGTTGAATGGATTGACTCGAACCCAAATCGAGCCAAGTTTGAGTTGGGCTAGACTCGAATCAAATTGGGTTCGAGTTACTTGAAAAATAATCACTTGAAATATATGAAAATAATTTATATCATCTGGCATAAGGGCATAACAGCTAAATCGTTAAAGCCTTAAACTCTCTCTTACATTTGTCCAGCCCAATTTTGATTCTTGCTACGGCCAAAAATTCGGCATTTTAAGAAAATATTGTTTTTTTATAAAAAAATAATTTGTCCATCGCAAAAATCAAGCTTTAGTCCAAGGGATAAACTAAGACACCATTACCAATGATCCAAGAAATTTCTTCTACAAAGGGTACAAGTGTTTAATTTTATATATTTCAAATTTAACTCGAATCAAATTCAAGTCGAACTCGAACTTTTTTGAATCAAGATTAACTCGATTCGAACTCAATTTTCGAGTTCGAGTCATACTCAACTCAAAAATTTTGAGCTCAAGCCTGAGGTAACTCGACTGAACTCGAATCGAATCCAATCCTATAGTCAATCAATGCATTCAACTAAAGATGGGATATTAACAATTTTTCTACAAAATTTGTATCATCTATTAATCTTTGCAATGCTACACGACTTTCCATTCTCAAACTAAAGGTGCAAGATTCTATTGTTGTAATTCAACAGCCATTCATTCCCATCTTGATTCATCTGAGGTCATGGGTTGGGTCTAGGCAAAGCAAAGCTGATTTCAAATATACCCACGAATAAAATTGGCACCATTAAGAACTAGCAAACCAAAATACATACACCTACAAAAATGCCTTACCATTTAAAGACTAACATAACTATGTCTAGCTTGTAAAAGCAAACAGTAATTGAAACTGCCGGCCAATATAAAATAATTAAATGCTGGGTGTACAATGAAAGTTTGTTTACATTTGTTTATCTTTATAATCCAAAAAAAATCCACAAAATATACAAAAAAAAAAAAAAATTCAAAAATAATTGGTATCTTTTTGGTTAATTAAGCAAATACATTATATGAAATGCAGCATACCTGACCAAGACTGGCTGCAGCTAAAGGTATATCATCAAAGTCTTTGAATAATACGCTAACTGGGAAACCTAACTCCCTTTCTATGAAAGCCTTCGCTTTTTGGGGCGAGAATGCAGGCACCCTATCCTGCATCACACATGTAAAAATCAAACCAAGTAAGACTTCTTCAGAGATTAGCAATTAAAGAACTTGGTGTGGAGTTCAAAAAGTACAAAATGAACTACAACTTGAAATGATAAGTTTAAATGAATATATAAATTTTAAACTCAATGAAAGTGAAACGTGATTCAAATTTAAAGTTTGGTAATTCTACTATTCTTTAATCCAATTACAAATTAAGCATCAACATGGGCTTTGAACTGGTTAATTCAAAATTTTATTTTAATCACAAATTGAAAGTAGGCTGATCATAGCCACAGCTGGAAAAGTATTAGTAAAGACTACCTGCAACTTGGTAAGTTCGTCAACAAACTCTTTAGTAAACAAATCAGATCTTGTCGAGGATAGCTGGCCTAGCTTGATAAATGTTGGTCCAAGTTGCAAAACTTTCTCTCGACACCATGAAGCTGTTCTTTGCCGCCTTTTTTTCTGCATGGTGAAATATGTTGCTTAAGTTCTAAATAAAGGTAGAAGCGTTATTAAATACACACCTATAAGTTTAATCTTTTATATTAAAGCCAGGTTTGACTATTTATGTATTTAGCCAACTTTAAGCCCCACTTTGGTTCATTCATTCCTAGCAGGCCCTAAATGAAAAAAACATACTAAAAAAGTTAAGTTTAGCAAATCTTCTTAGCTGACTTTTGATGTTTAACTTATCCTGGTATGAAAAAAGTCAAAATATCATGCTTACCTTAAAAATCCTAGGCTTTATGTATAACCCAAAAAAATATTTATTAAATAAATTTATATTATTTTATCCTCATATTGTGACTAGCCTTGAGTATTTAACATGTAATCTCCTCTTGTGCCTATAATCTCTTTCTTGACAATCTTGCATATGCATCAAGTGCGTGTTCCTAGTAGTTAAAAAAATTATAATAAAAAAATGAGATTAGTAAATAGATATGTTGCATTTCATATTAAAGTTATTGTTTCGCATATTAACATGAAAAGAGATTCCTTGAAACATATAAGAGGTAAGATTATTTAAGAATACAGACTTCTGGAGACGAAAAAAGGCAACAAGTTATATAGTACCATGACTTGCCCTTAATGCTTGAAGTACATATGTGAGAACAAAAATAGTGATGGTAGAATTTTTTTTTACATAACGATAAGAGTACAAATTCATCAAGCCTCCAATGTCAAAACAAAGTCAGATGCCTCGCACCGTGCCTTTAAAGTAGATATGGGCAAGAGATTGAGTTATGTGATTTATAATTTAGCTAGAATTTAACAATTTAGTTTGACATCAGTGGAATGTTGAATGAGCATGACACTTTAAACAAACATCTTGACATCATTTTAAGGTTAGTTAGAAGCAGTACCACTCTCAAAACCAATGGACGAATTAGATAGATCATATAAAGACAGACTGAATTTTGAGTGTTAGAGTCCTTTTATACACTCAGTATCGTAGATCGTATCAATCTCTAATATAGAAGAATTTAGAGTCCTAGTGATTGACCAGTCATCGACCTGCTCAATCTATGTGGTGTTATAAAAAGTCAATAAACTAATGTCATTATCAATCCTGAAAGGATCCAATTGACCATCTTGTCATGTTTGTGGGGTTTAAGTCACAATAGAGGTATAATTTTTCTTTTAACTAAATGCATAATTTTTGCATTCATTTGTACATGACATGACCAAGTCATATATATATATATATAGAGAGAGACACACACACACATTCACTCACACACACGCACACACAAGCACACGCACGCACATGCACATACACGCACACGCACACATGCACACATGCACACATGCACACATGTACACACGCACACACGCACACACACACAAATAGGTATGACTATACATATATTAAAATATATTTATGTATGACACAGACACACACAAAAACACACACACGAATAAACATGTCTAAGCATATATAAAAATATATTTATGTATGAATATACATATATATATACACACGCACGCACAAATAGCTATGTTTATACATATATAAAAAATATATTTATGTATGAATATACATATATATATATATATGTGTGTGCGTGTGCATGTGTATTTTCAACAAAACAATATAATGCAAAAATTCATTTAAAAAAGTTGTTTCCAGTCTCAATCAAATTCAACCCAAACCCATTAACCAACCCAAATGAATCCTGCCCAAAATCATTAAATTCAATCAATTTAAGCCTAAATCAACCCAAACTCACTCACCTCAAAATCCACCTAAAAAACCTTGAAAAACTAGCACATCTGCCTACTCTACCCCCCTCTCAGTTCAAAAACAGCAGCCCCTAGCCATAAAAATTCTCATCTCGATTCCCTCCACATTGATTCCTCCAACTGCAAGCTTCCTCACACGCTCAGCTTCAGAACCAAGCAAATCTCCTCTCACCGAGCCTTTCTCTCATTGCTCCTACACCGAGAGTCTTCGTCCTTCAAGAGCCGCAGCTTCCTCTGCTCTTGTCCATAAATCGTTTCCCTCACTCTTGTTTCAACAGGTCATTTCTCTGCCTCGTCCACTGAGAGTCAATCTTCCATGCAATTGTTTTACCATCACGTTCTTCTTTTACTAAAACAAAAATCCCAACTGACAAAATCTTTGCATACTTCAAGCTGGTAAGACCGCCCCACATTCAGCAGGTTCTTGTAAGTACGGATCAAATTTTTACTCTTAGACAATCCTCTTTGATTGGTAGGATTTTCCCATATCTCTCTATTTTAAAATGATGAACATTACATAACATGAATTAAACCATAATTCCGAAATCTAGTAAACACTCGTCTCTTTTCTATAGTATGCCACTCTTTAGACTAATATTTAAAGATTGATAAACTTAGTTAAGTTTGTGGATTTGTACTTAGTCTTTGATTAGTTATTGTTCAGATTTTTCTCCATGTCTCCAGATTAAAAAATGAAGATAATCTTCTCCATGTGTGCATGTTTCCCACTATAACCAGCTATTTTCATCTCGAATTTGATGATGAAAGTTCTTTAATTTTTTTTATTGATTTACTTCTTTGTTAACATCCCAAATTTAATCATTGCATGATATTGTGTAGCTTGCTAAATAGAGTTTAAGATTATTGGAAATCATATACATCCTTCTATGATCCAATTAGATGGGTCAAATTTTTGTTGTAAATCATATCCCACCTCATAACAACACTGGCAAGCAGTGGCCTGGTGATATTCTGATGGACAGCAATTTCATCATCAATACATGAATATTAAATCATAATTATTGAGAAATATCATGTAAAATTCCCCACAATTTCATCCTTGATATGAATTGAATTTGTGGAAAATCAGTATGGCGAGAAGTGCCTGTATGCAAATTGCTTGGGAAATATTAATGATGTTGAAGAGAGGGAGAGCATATATATATTATTTTATTTATATTGAAAGCGCATCATTTTTTATAATGGAATAATATAATATTGAGGAATCAAATATGTGTTTGCCAATATATAATTTTAATTCTACAAAATAATGTATTGGTAAGCAATTCATAGCATTCATATTAGGAAAGGTAATTGCAAATTAGAAAATACTATTGAGAAATGAATAGACAAAGCATGCAACTCTTAATACCAATTGCAATGTCTTGATTCATTATAGCATTTCATCTAATAAATTTGACTTGGGTTAAGAATCATCCCATAACATGCACATAGAAAAGTTACTTGTCACTTGGGAGCATTGGAGGATGGCAATTCATTAAAACCATACGAGCGAATACATATTCCGTAACATACGTTCACATTGAAAATGTATCTACATATTTCAAGCAAATTTTCCTATTAATTATTTAAGTTTTTTCTCTCTTGGAAAGGCCACTTGCTTTCACTTGAATCAGATCTCGTATTCACAAAGACAAGCTCCCAGCAGTCTAAGATACCAAAATGGTCAACTACCAGACCTAGCTCTAGTGAGGTATATTCTGAACATGAGGTCCCTCTTTGATTTAAACAATGAACCATAAACACACTATTGTCCTTGCATTCTATTAACAGACCCTAATGCAGAATTAAGTAATGTATAAGATTAGAATAGCCTTAGGCATAAGAACCCTGCACTAATGTTCGTTTCCAAATCAAATAGTCTCTCACACCACAACACCAGGCATAATAGGTTAATTAGCCCATGAAGAGTTTCTCTTAAGTGCTGCCACATGCACATAAGCACTTCAAGTCCTAGCCCGTTGCTTCTGCAACTCTCACAAATAACTAGACGCATAAAATACATCTCAATCAAAACAAAAAAAAAACTATAAGAAAATCTCATAAAACTAATAATTATATGAAATAAAAAATATTTAAAAAAAAAAAAATTTCCAAATGATTAATTTATTAAAAGTCAATATAAATATTTTCCTTTTCAATAAAAATTTTTAAACAAAAAATGTTATAAAACTAAAAAACTTAAAAAATTCCGTAAAACTCATAAAAACCTTTAAAATATAAAAATTAAGAGTTTCAAAAATCAAAAAGCAAACAATAAAATATGCAAGGGTTAATTATACAAGTCTTCATCTGGTAATTGCAATAATTTATCAGGCTTAGATCTTATCAATTGATTGTACAAGCTTGTATAGACTACAGTAACTTACTGTGATGTCCCGAATGTCGGCTCAGACAGAACTATCCCAGCATTCAGGTGTCCACGCACCGCAGGGTTGTATTGAGCAATTTGATAGAAAAAGGAATACACATATAAAAGCCAAGAGATATTTCTCATTCTATTAAAATTTCATATTAAAAATCTCCAACGCTCCTCTTACAAAGTTCAGCAAAGATGAACTGAAATAAAAGAAAAATAAAAATAAAAGTAAAAGTAATGTAGTGTCGTAGATCCCTCGGTGAGTTTAAAAATTTAAGAATTATGGTTCTTGTTCGAATTCTCTCAAAAGCACCTGACCTGGTTATGTACAGAAAATAATATCGGAATGGGAATTCCCAGTAATTAGAGAATACTCTAAATACCGCAGTAAACAATAAAATATTACAATTTTATAATAGCAGAGATGCAATTAGCGAAAATAATGATGTAATAAAATGCATAAAAATAAGTCAATACGCAAACGGGATAAATAATTTCCTGCAACAAATATTATCACAAAGGTGTCGGTTACTGATGTCGCTTTTCCAGTAACCAATCACGAATGTTACTAATGTTATTTTTCTAGTAACTAACTATGAATATTACTGATGTCATTTTTTCAGTAACTAACCACAAATGTTACTGATGTCATTTTTCCAGCAACTAACCACGAATGTTACTAATGTCATTTTTCAGTAACTAACCATGTTATAAAAGAGATGTAGGTTCCGAACAACCAACCAAGTTTCGATATGAATTTAGCTCAAAGCGAAGCTAAGAAGCAGTAAAGTGCAAAAAGTAATACATGTTCATATACTGAGTACCTTTTTCTTTAAGTTCAAAAGTGTAACAGTTTGATCGAATCTGCATTTAGATAATTGATGTTTTAAATTAGCTTTTTAGCCAATATTTTAAGAGTAATTATTATTTTTATTTCTATTCTATTTTTCTTTCGCTTTCTCATTTTGATAGAACTTTGATTTTTTTAAGTTACTGAGATAGCAGTAATATTTATTATATCATTATTATTATCCTTATTTAATAATAATAATGATAATAATAATGTACGAAAGAAAAAGATAGAATGAAAATGACTGAATTCAAATTGACATAATTGAAATAGTCATTTTATAATATTTGTATTGTTATTCATTATTAATTAATGACAGCAATAATAATGTAAATGACAAAATTTTTATCATTATTATTTTCATAATAATGATTTATTAAGTATATGTAAATAAAATAGAATAAAAAGAATGAAGAAATAATAGCAAAATTTTCCCTCATTTTCCTCCTCTTTTTGTTCTCTCACCTCGATTAGAGTTAACGGAAAATGGAGGGAGGTCAAACATCATTGAAGGGAGCCAGTAGGAGGTTGTCGGAGCAGCAGGAGCTAGCTGGCTGCTGGCTAAGGGCCGGGGGAGGGCTGGCAAGAGGGAGCTGCTGTTAGGGCTGAGAGCTGAGAGGTGGGTTTTAGGATTTTGTGAGGGGAAGGGAAAGGGTATAAATAGAGGAGGGAGAGAGAGGGAAGGCGCTGGGGTTGGCACCTGACCGACCAACATATGCCAAAACGGCGAAAGAGGCTCACTCTGGTATGCGAAAGGTTACGCCTGCAAGCTCTATCTAGCGACAGAGCCTGCTATTGCAGGATCGGGTAGGGGGAGGGGGAGAGGGGGAAGGAAAGAAAATTCTTAAGGAATTTTAAATAATTACTTAAAGTTAAATTTTTCGCATTTTTCCGCCGTTTGGCGTCCAAAAATAATGAAACTTGACATTGAGGTATGTTATCACGAAACGATCACCCTCGCACCAAAAAATTTGGATTTGGAGCTAAATTTTATTTTATATAAATTTCTGAAGTTTTAAACTTCAAAAATTAATTTAGATCGAACCGACGCTTCAAAATCTGTAAAACAACATGAGCAGCTTTTAAATAATATGCTAAATATAATGACACGAAAATTGATGAATTTGGACATGCATTTAATGTTTTAATTTATTGAATTTAAAAAGTTTAGAAAAAAATAAAGCGGGAATTTCTGTTATCTGAATTTCTCCCAAACTATGGCACTTTGATATAGAAATTATTTCTATCTAAAGGTATTTTTGTTTGCCCTAAATTGAAGTTCCCCGTTATCCTAAGTTAAGTCAGGATTTTTTTTGACCTAATTTGCAAAATAACGAATTGGGTCGTTACACTTACTAACTTATTTAGATCACTATTGGCAACTTCTTATAATGACCTTTGCAATCAGTAATTTGGATAATCATGATTAATTGCACAAATCCTTATTAACAATTATAGTTCCATCATTTAATCAAATCAAATTATTTTTACTAGTCTTAAAAACCATTATGATTCGTCAAACAATTTAACTTTCATATAATCACATCTAAAATTATTTTGAGATATATACAGATAATAGAGTTTAATTATCAAAACTCACAAAGTAAATGAAATCTTCTTCATCAAAAAACTCATTAAATATATATCTGCATATTAAATATTTACTTGAGCTACAACATGTGTGCATAGCATTCTTTCATGAATTTTTTTGCATGGAAATAGGATGTTTAAATGTTTTATGGTTGCAAAGCTAAAGAATGGCAAATCATGATAAGAAGGCCTAAAAGACCTAATTGTGAACGGCATTTCTTGCTTTACATATTTTATTTACCATACATGCATATTTTGAAGATAAAATCATATGAAGAATATGAATTATTTCCCAAAAAGAGTCGTATTTATAATTGTAGGAATGTACATAATACTAGGCCATACATTATATCAAGAGGACTCCTAAACCAAAATATTCATTGTACAACAAGAATCAAAAGTTACAATTGTATTAAAGGATACTTGTACCAGGAAAACACTTGAACTAGGAGAACAAGTACCATGATGACATACAAGAAGATAACAAAGCATACAATCATTTTTTTTTTTACATTTTCTCTTTTCTAGTTTACATGGTTTCCTTGCAGAAATATACTAAATTGTGTATGTGTAATGCAAACCTGCTACATTGAGTCCTAAATTGTATATGAAATTCCGATTGCACAGTTTATTTGTGTGATGGGACTATTTTATTATTATATATTGTTTTTGGTTCTAAATTCTATTGCATGTATGACCTGATTTACTGTTTTCTAATTGACAACACAAATTAAACATTTAGAACCTCCTTTTTATTCAAATAAAATATTTAAATTAAGATAAGATCAACATACGTTACAAAAATCTTTCCAAAAAAATTTCTACATTTTTTATTCTTTAATAAAAAGATTCACATGATGCATAAAGTTAGTATGGATACTCATATAGAAATTTCTCTCACAAAAAAAAAAAATTAAATCATTACATTGCCTTTTTACACCACCGACATATGTCTGGGCATCTTTGTCCTAACAACAAAGTTGCAATATCTAATTTCCTTAAGAAAATAATTGTCCGCTTCTAGATTTGATGTGCGCCTTGGCCTCATTATTTTGAAATGCAACTAAGAGGACTAGTTCACATCCACTTTCCAAGCAAAGATTGTAAGCCCAAAAGATTTGACATAACTTAACATGTGTAAGGTTATATGATATCTGACATATGGTATCCATCCCACCCAACAGATGTGTAAGCCATGATATCTTATTCCAAGCTTGAGTCTTAATCTTAGTCAAAGAATCATGCATCTTTTCAATAAAAACACTACCAGCCCTCATCTTTGGTAATTCCCTGAGTTTATATTTCTACTGCAGAATCCTCAGCCCAAATTTCTAATAAAAAAGAAATACAAAAGCATAATATTTTTTTTAAAAAAATCAATAATCAAAAATATTCTAGGTTCAATGCACACATTTGAATATCATTTGACTCCCCTTCACTCATTTGGATATCACTAAAATTCCAATTTCAAATCAATAGTAAGAATTACCCTTGATATCCGATACCAGCCATAGCTTTAATTAAGCGAATTTTTAAGCGTAAACTCAAATTATAATTAATTATTAAAGCTTAGAGTTTATAAGAAACAAGTAACCTCAAAGTTATATGTACCCTACCTGATGAGAAATAGTCTGCAACTCTTCTCAACAAGAAAAGCTAACTCAAGTGATGTCTAATCTATCTTTTAGGGTCATATGATCGTACCTTCATAAATTTTTAATATTCTCCATCCCCAAAAATTTTGTGGAATTGCCACTCTTTGAGGTTCATTCAAGATAATTGCAACAATTTATAAATTCATCATGAAGTTGTTGCACAGGAAGCAGCTATTTGAAGCACCCACAAATTAGTTCATTTCATTTGGGAGGTTGAACTATAGCAATGGTGTTTTGTATCTATATTATCGAAACACCCAAAAATTATTAAATATTTAAGAAAAAACTTACGAAACAAAAGAACCACCATTTAGCAGCCACTAATGGTTGTTAGCCAGCATCCACATCAGTTCATCAACGAAACTAGGCATAGGGGACTAGATGGTTTACATTGGAATGAGAGATAAGGCTTGAGATGAGTAATAATAAGGTTGAAGATGGACACTAAGGCAGGGGAAAAAATGCAAGAGTGACAAAGGCAATAAATGGAGACATGTAAGCCATGTTCTTCCACATGATTGTAGAAAGTAACTACGCCAAAAGAAATTCATCCAAATTTTAAATACTCCTAACAGACTTGCTGCAACCTTTTGTAAATCAAACTATCAAAAGGCTGTGTTACACTCATTCTTTAAACTGAGTTCTTAACATCTACATACAAGCCTTCATGTGCATCACCAAGGCACCGCCAAGCCAATCAAGGATCCAGCATCCACAATACAAGTTGCTCAGCCTCTGTTAAACTTCCAACAATCTCCCACATGTCAAATCATCCACACCGAAGCTGACTGACACCATCCTGCCTACAGGCCAAGATGAGCAATTCACCACATTCTAGAGCTCAAATCCTCTACGACACAACAACACAAGCTGTAAAATAATCATCACCCTACAATGGGACTCCTTAAAGCAATGGAACTCCTTCAAGTGCTATGCCAGCATTATTAAATAGCATTGCTGGCACCTTCACACGCATCAACCCATCCGCTCATCATGAAACACGTGGCCATCGAGTCTCTACTTGCCACCTGGGGTGTCATGTTCGCCACTTCCGCCACCAATGCGCCCAGTTCAATGTCACGTTCACATCATCACGTGACGTCCTCCATTAATGCATTGTGTCAAGAGCATGACATGACCTAGGTAACATTTACCTGATCCTAACTAGAATCTACCAATAAAAATGCTCAATCCTCTGAACAGAGGGAAGACTCTCTATCTAAATTTATTTCTGATTCTCACTCCTCACAGCTTCTTTTAAATCTTATTCAGCTTCTTTAAAACTCTTTTGCCTTCTTTTACAAACACACAAGGAGATGAAAATAACAAACTTCGTATTATGCCAAATTGTAATTTGTAATAATTGAAGAAATAGTAGAAACTTGGAAATTTTCATCTCCTAAAAGTGAATGTAAGCCCGTATACAATCCAAAAAACTATAAAATTCTTCTATTTTTGTGCTTGGTGTGTGGGCCCCACCCTATGTGTGGATTATCTAGCATTGTGAACCACGAACTCTAACATAAATTCAAGAATCACTTGACCAACTCCCTAACCAAATGATTCCTCAAAATATGTTCATTCACATAAAAACAAGTCATGACAAAAGATTGTTGACTCTAAGAGTTTAGTGCATTAAGCTAAGTCACTTTTGATAATAACAAAATAGAGTTGAATAACTTTTGATACTAATATAATTTTGTTGAGTTAGTATTTTCAGGAAAAATTCATAATTTAACATTCAAGTAACTCAACAATTAGAGCTCAATTAAATAACAAAAAGATCTATAAGTCAGAAAAGGTGGCAGTACAATTAGAATTAACACTAAGGGAGATGAAGCCATCATGACTTTTTCAGCAACTTGATAGGAGAATAATTATTTTTGTATTTTTTGTTTGTATATCATGTAATTTAGATTTAGGCTTTTGTATGTAAAAACTGCTAAGCTTTGAGAATATGTAGAGTTAAAAGAGACAAAAATACACATAAAATTATGTGATATTTTTCTGGTATAGCGTCCAAACGTATAAATTAGCGCATTTTGAAAGATGAAATTTAACAATAAACATTTATTCCAAACTTCATCCAAGGAAGGAAATATTTAAATCTCAGCTTTAGATCAAGATTTTCAATCTTTTATACTGCAGCTTGATTAAAACATACTCTTTCCATATTTATTTCCATGTAAATTTAATTCTGTATTTGCACAAAAAATATATGATCTATGAGATTTGATCATTGGAAACCAAAATAAAGGAAATATAGCCAGTAGCCTTTCTCCAAGTTATTTTGATCATAAATAACTAATTGCAGCAGAAACAAAATTAGATACCCTATAAGAAAATAAAAGAGTTAAAATATTTGAAAAGAACTCGATCATGAACCAAATGAATATGAGCATTGTCTAGATAAAATAACTCATAGTTTACCTCATTAATAATCCAAAAAATGAATATATCAAAATAATTTCAATTTTCTATTAAACAAAATATGGATTCAATAGAAAGACTAAATATGACCAGGGTTGCACTTTCACCTGTTTGCATTCTGTAAAACCATTTATATATGTCCATTTTGCATTATCAAACAAAATCCGGATGTGTAAAGAAAGAACAAAAGACCAAATGTCAATAGTTCTTTGCCAAGTATTATAGCTTTCATTGGCCCAACTGAAACCTTCATCTGAATGTAAGACATTGTGCCAGTTTGTGTAAGAGATATCATCAGCCACTTCCCTTCTCAGTGAAACGTAGAAGTTTGCCAACTCATTCCTTTTAAATAATCCACCATCATTTGTGACAGTTTTCAGGTTTTTCACAACAGTGCTAACACTGGGATTTCCATTAACTGGTTCAACTTTCTGAGTGAAAGAAGGCTTGGCTCTTAATAATTCCTTAGCAGACTCAGTTTTCCTAGCCGAACCATTAATGTTGATCTTATCATATTCTTGTTGTTGAGCATCAGTCTTCATAAACAGTGGTGTAAGAAGAAACTTGGATGGCAATGCCTCACATTTTAAGAGTTTAAACTTAGAAATGGACCAAGAGTTACTCAAATCTGGTGCAGTCCGTTCATGTTTTGAAGGGTGTAAACAACTGCACTGGAAACCATGAGAGACCAGAACCACAGCCATCAATCAACAAGTCCTAAAGGAAAGTCAGGTTGATTTGGTTTAAATATTAAAGCTGAAAAAAAAAACATATGATTACTACAAGGGCATTCCATAAGAGCACTTTAGAAGATAACTGAAAAAAAAAAAAAAAAAAAAAATCTAGTTTAGCAAAAAAAATATATCTATTTACAAAAACTATCATTCACCTAAATCAATTCATCAAACAAATAACAAAATTTGTAGCAAAGCCTCAAATCTACTGCTCGTTCTACAAAATTTTATCACAGCACGCATAAATTCACAAGTTCAGTAGTTCATCTTTGAAAATAGATGTTTTAGAAGAGGTTAATTTAAGTGGGGTGTACATAATTTACAACAATAAAAATAAAAAACAAAAAATATAAAGAGTATATTTCTAAACTAGACCAAAACACTAAGAAGATGTCAAGTAGGTTTAAAGCAGTAGTAAATAAGCCTTAAGAGCTCCTGCAAATTGTCTGCGCCCCACCCCTGTACAACCTCACGCTAGCCTGTGGCGCTTACCATGCCCCATCCTACACGACACCGCATCCTATCACATGCCCCCTATCTTAGTCGCACCCCAATCTTCCTATGTGATGGTTCAATAATCAAGATAGAGAATGATGGATAACTAAAAATATAACAAAATTCATATCATAAAAAATATCTCAAACATTATGAGTCATCTAATCAGATCTCATAAATGAAGCTTTAAAAATAAAACCATATACGGAAGTCATGCAAAGTCTCATAATCATGAATGTATTTGCATTACAATCACTACTTGACATAAAATAAAATCACTCACGTAAACCAAAAACAATTGAACACTAAATAAATAAGATAAACTATGGGTTCTCCTTATTCTCCAAATCAACACCTAGCATTTAAATATCAAGTGCCAAAAACTATTAGTTATAAACTAAGTGAACAGAAATATACCATGATTGCTGCATTTTCATAAATCATGCAACAAAGGAACATGCAATAAAGAGACTGACAATAACACAAAAATAGAGTTATATGAATAGTAATAACATGAGCAGTGAATGAGACTGACAAGCGGATACTATAAGAACATCATGAAATTGTATAAATGTCTAAGTACACAAGGCAAGAAAATATAAAAAAATAAAGCATAAAAGAAGTATAAAATTCATCTTATGTTACTTGTGAGATTTAATTTAATTATCAACAATCTATCGAGTTTATAGCCCAGGAATAGACCATTGAGTTCATCATCAGATGAGTTCACCAATACACATACAGATTTAGTTAAAGCATCCCTTCTGTTAGATGCAATGACTCTTTCTTAAGACCCCTCTATAAGGCAATATCGATCCCATATCAATATTGCCCCAAAATATTCAAAAAATTAAATGATGGCCAAATCTATGTTTAGTTTCATAATCAGCTAAATCATAAATTTTTATTAACTTTCAATTTTTACTAATTTAAGAAATTCAAAATAAATAATTAATATTCCAAAAATTATTAAAATTTAGCAGAAAATAAATTAAACTAAGAGTATTGAGATGACAAAAACATGTGTACATTTACGATTGATGACATACAGTCTTAAAATAAGCCCACAACTTTTCTCTCTCAACTGTCTCTATGTATTTTTGCTTTTTATCATACTTAGCAAAAATTTTAGAGAAATATAATATTTTTGTTTTGTTGATTTATATATATATAAAACAATCTATTTTTTGGTTGTACCCCTTTGCTAGCCACTATAGAACAATACATTTGTTTATTTTTCTCCCACAATCTCAATATTTTTCCCAATTTTTTACTCTATTTAAGTTAATTTTTATTTTTCTAAGAAAAAGCTCCAAAAATTGCATTACCAAACTCCTGCGAACTGCACCAATATTTGGTACACATTTTATTTTTAATATAGATATTATATACCTACTAACAATAAGAAAAATCGCCAATGCACCTCCAAATTCTAAAATAGCACTTTTTTCTCAAACTCTCAAAAGTGAGTAAATACATTAAAGTGTAAAAGGGGAATTGATTCCATACACTTATATGTTGCCGTGCATTTCTCTCGTTTAAATACTCAATCAAATAAATTTGAGAAAAATTCAGACATTTTTTAAGGTACCAAGCATTTTTTATTCTAAAAATTCAATCAGCAAACCTTGGTGGAATCAAACTTCAAGGAATTTTGGGGAGCATCAAACAAATTTAAAGATTTATAGTCATATAAAGATTTAGCAAATTTTACCAGGTATGTTCTGAGCAAGTTCCAGAAAATAGAATAAATCATACAACAGAGAAATATGCAATAAAGAGGACTAACGGACAATAACACAAAAATAAAGATATATGAGTAGTAAAAGTATAAGCAGTGAATGAGACTAGTTATTGAATACTCTAAGAACATCACGAAGTTGTATAAGCATTATAGTATAGAAGGCAAGAAAATACAAAAAATAAAGCATAAAAGAAGTATTGCATTGCATTCAGTTTAAGATACTTGTAAAATAGATTTTCAAATAGATACTCTATCAGGTTTATAACTCAAAATTTAAACATGAAATTCATCATTTAGTGAGTTCATCAATGCAAGAAAATTTAATTCAGGCATCCCTTCTGCTAGATGCAATAACTCTTTCTTATGACCCCTCTATCGAGCCTTTATCTCAGCATGCCAGCTCAACTCTAATTGTACATATTTTAGCTATTCTCTTTCATATCAGCATGCAAGCTCAACCCTGTAACGTGACCCACCGCCGCGATACTCCACGCCATCTCATAATAGTCCCTGCCCATATTATAGGGTTATCCATTTGAGTTAAGGGACCTGTATCGGCTCTGGTTTGGGTATGATCTGAAACTAACCAGACCCAATATGAGTCAATCCAAACCCGACTTGTTAATTAAATGGGTCATAAACATTATAACCCTAACCGGACCCATCTAACTTTGGCTTGGCACAAACTCGACCCAATTTGACAAGATTAATGGAAATTTGCTTTGACCTAATCCTAAATTAAGCTAATTTGGGTCCAAATTGGGTCAATTCGAGTTCAAATTGAATACGAACAGGTTAATTACTGCTAGAATCTGATCAAATGGGCTGACCCAAACCTGTCTCAATTTTAAATAGGGTGCCTTTGCGGCAAACCCGACCCATTTCATATATGAGTTGACCCAAACCCAAATTTTCTGAGATGGATTAGTAAATAATTTCAAATTGATAGCCTTCACTCTACACGCTCCTCGCCTCTATGTGAACCATCTCCCGCAGTGTTCAACACTACGCCGCCCAGTGTCTCCTTGCGTCACCTCATGCCTTGCAATATTACCATGAGTTCTTGCCCCACATCTCACCCCTTAATTCGCCCTACCCCCACGGTACCCCAACCAGCCCCAATTCGCCGCACTCCCACAGTACCCTAGCCCGCCCCAATTTGCCCAGCCTCACATAGACGCGCTTCATGAGCCATTGTAATTGCACTGGATTTGAGCAATCTATCGCATTTAATTATCATTATTTACAAAAAAAACTCTTAGAATGTTAATTATAATTACAAAGAACTGACATTAGTAATTAATTATTCCTTTTATATTTTCTGTCATTTTGTTTATAATTTCAGGATCTAGTGTTTAGAGGATAACTTATCTTTTTTTTTCCTAATTTTTCTAGGAATTCTACTACACCTCCTTTAATTTTCTCGCTTTAATTCTACTACACCTCCTTTAACAAATACGTCCTGAGCAGGTTCCACAATACAGAATATTTTATATTATCTTCAAGTTACCAATCCATCCAACAGGGGAGGAGAAAAGCGACTTAAACTAAAGCTAGGACCGAAAAAAAAAAAGAGATGAGAAGTGTCGTAGCCATAGACGATTAAGGTTCCATGGTAGCGGCCTTCTCCGTCAGGACCAGCACTTAGAGGTAGGGATCTAAGAAATACCACTAAATTCATATTGTTTGGCTCAACATTTAAAAAGAGTTGAATATATCAATAGAAACTACGGGAAAACAATATTGAAATCATTAGGGGAAAAAACAAAAAACATAGTAAAATATAGGTTAGTAATATATTTAAAAGAATGTGCTATGTAGCCAATCAATTAATCAAAGATCAGTAAAATGTCAGCTATATTGTGGTATCTAATCAGTATCATCAGATGACATCGTTAGCAAAGCATAATGATATTATTAGGGAAACGATAGAAGAATTTCTCCGTTAACCTCTTCGCACAGATTTGCTCAGCCACTGAGAGAAAACCTATTAGGGCTCGAGCTGAGGAACAGGAGAGATTGTGGTGCCTGCACGCTCTGAGCGCGAGAAGATTTCGCTGGATATTGTGGATTAAAGGGGTAAGGGAGAATCTCCGGCTTTCGTCTCATTCTCAATGACTGACACTGTGCTTGCGGGATGTTTGGCATGATAGTCAAAACTAAATTTTTTACTGAAAGAATGTTCGTTCTCTAATTTTTTATACTTTATAGAAATTTGGTAAATTAACTCTTCATTTTCTCCGTCAAAGTAACCATTCCAGCAATTCCATCATTGAAACGACACGATTATTTGAAGAAATCATTCTAATGAATCTCTAAATATCGTCAAACAATTAACCTAATAATGCCGCTATAAAATTGAATTTATATTTAAAAATATATGTTTATTTTTTTAATTTATATTTTAAAGTTCATTTAATTCTATTTTAAAAAAAATGTATATCTTAAGAGTTGCATATTTGAAGCTATAAGTATTTCTAAATCAGTGATAATTTCATTCATGTCACTTAAAGAAACTTGCATCATTAATAGGAACTTAATTTAGCTTAGTTTAATTAAACATCAAACAATTTTAATTACATATTAATTCAGCTTGAACAATATTAAAGTAAGAAATTCTAGTTTAAAAATATGATTCATAGCTTATTATTATCAATTATTTTTTAATTTACATCTAATTTAGCCTAATATAATTAATTCTCAACAATTTCTTACTTAAACATTAATTTGAATTTGAATTTAAGATATTTTAAATATGATTAAAAAATAATTATCTAAATGATTATTAATTATTTACTGCCTAAATGATTATATTATTATTAATAGTTATGCAAACTATATTAATTTATTAATTAGCACTAAACTTATTATTAAATTATATTAACTAGAACTAACCTTATTTGAAACTGAACTTTTATTTCAACTTTTTGATAAAAAAAATAATTTTAACCACAAAACACAACATTATTTCAATGCAAACTTTAAAAATAATATTTATATTATTTAATATAAATAAATAAATATTAATAAAATAATATCCATTGAATTAATTTTTTTGAATATTACATCAACAAATCTAAATAATATTTCTCTTAATTTAAAATTTCACAACCATAAAATTATTTTATATTTAAAGCTCACATAATTAAAAAAAAACTCTATTTTAAAAATATTATTATTATTCTTACTAGAAATTTATTTGAAATAATTATTTGCATCGATCTAAAATATCACAAAAAATCACCCAAAATTCTAATAACACGCCTAAATTACATCTCAATTAGCATTTTCTAATCATTCAAATTAAAATCATATATAATTAAATAATATTTATTCAAATATCAAAAATATAGACATTATATATATAAATACAACCCCTTTCAATTATGTTCAACAAAAAATTTTAACTTTCAGAAATCCAATTTACACACTAACCCCTAAATCTAGAATCAAAACTTAGATATTCAGTTTATAATTACACAAATTACGTGCAAAGCTGGAAATTATCCCATTTTTTAATAATATTTAAATATAAGACAGTTTTAATGCATTTTTTTAAAATGAGTTATTATTCATATTTAATCAATCGGAATATAATCCGCTGACAATTCTGCAGATACCGTCTGATTCTGCTCAGCCGGCTCGCCATCCGGTTCGTGTTTGCTACCTGTTTCCAACACGAACACGTCGCTACCTGCATCGCTCTCTTTTCCCGCCTCTGTGCTCGCATCTATAAAAGGCCGCACCATCCGCTTCCTCTTGCCGCCCCCGCAGTTCTCGGAATCCTCTCCCGCCTCGCACGTTCGGGGCGCGTTCCGGCGCTTGAAATTATAGAAGGTGAGCTCGAAGCTCTCTTCATCGACGACATCGTTGCTTGGATCCACTTCCATGGCGGAATTAAATCCGGCGTCTTCCGCCTCGTCGAATTGATCGGTCTTGCTCCTCTCCGCCGTGCATCTATATCGCTCGAAAACACCGCCCGGGTCGACCGACTGCTCCGATGGCTTATTCTTCTTCCACATTCTTCTCCTCTCTGAAAGGATGCTCATGAGCTTGTCGAGCGATGAAGACGGTTCGGGAGCCTCGGGATCACAGGGATCCGGATGTCGGGACAAGCGAGAAAAAACGCTGGTTCGGCTCGAATCGAAATCGTCCGCATGGAGTCGGTAATGTTCGTCAGTCTCCACTATTCTTCTCTGATGCGCCATCATCTCGTCAAAAAAAAAGTTCGAAATCTTCTTGCATGTGCTCGGAATGTAAGAAGCAGGGATGTATTCAGAGCTCAGGCTCTGATTGCCGACAGGTGTATGTTGAGATTCTTCTGTTAAAGGTATGTAATCAGGAAACTCCGAGTAGTCCTGATTCGCCTGTGATCCGTAGTAACAGCAAGGCAGCTTGCACGGCATGCTATCGAAATTGGATGAATAGCATGGCGACTGGACGACGGGCAAAGGCACGTATTCCGTATCTGAAGCGGTAGAAAAATGGGGGAAATCAGTAGGATCATAAGGAAGGTGAAGCGAATTCCTTTGGGAAATCAGGGATTGTGAACAGGAAGGATGGGGACAGGATGAAAAGGATATGTTCAGTTGATTTGAAACTCCTGTTGCGTATGGCGACGGGGGATTTGATGGCGAAGCTTGCGGCGGTAACGTAAATAGTTTCGCAGCTTCGCTCTTTCCTTCTTCCCTGCTGTAATTCTCAGATTTGGGCTTGAAATATGTTATTACAGTTTCAGTTGGTCTGCTCTTGTCTGGCAATTTGTTCTCGAGCTTGATGACAATGTTTCTGTTGGGGATCGCATCTCCCTGCTTCTGCTCGAAGTTAATCCTTCTTGAATAATTGAACAAATGAATCAGGTTGACGACCTGCATTGGCAGTGACGAAGGAAAAACATTCACTTCAAAAGGAATGGTTTTTGAGAACCATTTCGTGTTAAGAGAGCTTCTGCCCTTAGTTTTTTTTTTTTTTTTTTTTGAAAATTTTTTTTTTTATGAAAATCATCAGGAATAAAAGTAAACATGGGTTGAGGTACAAAACCTGCAATGCAATTGATCAAGTTCGTTTCTCTACTATTAGCCTTCCTTTGTCCCATAATAATCCTACACAGCCCCTGTAAGAGACCGTCGTCACTAAGAAAGTCACTTCCCCACTAATCTTAAATGTTCATTAATTACCCGCTATAGTATTAATACTCACAATTTTCTGTTTTTCTGTTAGTTTTTCCCGCCAACGTATTTCTATCCTTGTTCAAGCAATTCTATAAGGCGCGAACTCTTGCAGAAGGGGGATGACGCTTCGAAAGGGATAAAGAACCGAAAGCATATATAGGCGGATATAACCAATGACACCCGCGCATTTTAAACTATCGCAGCTCCCGTAAACTCTACGCTCTGCCTTCTTCTCCGCTCCAGACGCAGTGACCGAGCCGATAAAGCCGTAGCCTTCAACGCAAGCAGAGACGCAGCCGTAGCCCTCGGAAGCCCACGACGAAGCCGCAGCTTACGGTGCTCCTCGAAGCCGCAAGGACGCAGCCGCAGCCGCAACCCCGACGGTCTTCGACGCCGCTCTTCGATCCTCCCGCTCCGAATCGTGCCGATTCCGTAATCACCGCTCCAAGTCGACGACTCCAGCCGCAGCTTTGGGAGGATACGCCGCAAGCAAGGACGAAGCCAACCGTAGCTGCCGTTTTCGCGCCTTCAATCGCTCAGCTCCGAACTTCTGAGCCATCTTTTCTTTCGCCTCCTGATTTCTGGATATCGATCAAACGTATAGGTACGGTGGTTATTCTTTGATTTATTCTTGATTTATTTTATGATTGAATGTAGATTTATTTTATAATTGAATGTAGGATTATAAGTTAACAATGAGAATTAGAATCTGCAAATATTGATCTGTTGTGTAGCAAATTATTCTTTATTTGGCTATACCAATTCCAACAATACAAATATTAAGCATAGCTCCTATAAATAATACAAAGTCAAAATATATAATTGGTAAGAATTTAACTCAAACTTCACATGTTCTAGATATATTCCAAGGTAATTTAGGTGCTATCTATGCTTTAAATATGATAGGAAACTCCCATTGATTTCAAGTAGATCTAAATCTTAGGGATGCAAGATAGGGAGAAATTAAACATTAGAGGTAAGTTGGAACCTTGCCAATATCACTTAAGATAATATTATGTAATACATCTGTCAGTTTCTTATAGTCTCCATTTATATACTAAATTTTACTATAGCTTCTATTGAATATCCTTGCTTATAACTTGTTGCACTTAACTACACCTATCAATGTTCTGTTCTAGTCAAAAAAATTTGAAAATTTTCAAAACATGTCTAGAATCCAATTTCATATGATACTTCAAGTTAATATATCCCATGGTACTTGTAATAAAGATGTATTGCAAATTATGAAATAGAATTTTGCTATTGCAGATTTAAGGTAATGATACTAATTTGAATTCATAGATTTAGGAAAATTACCTTGAGGCTTCTATCATGATGATGTGAAACTCAATCTATGGATTGAAACCATATAAATCAGTAATTATTCATTTGCTGGAAACTCTTTTTGAGTTATTTTATATCTTTGATATAAAAGAAATATATATATATTGATAAAAATATACTTGTAATATCTCAATGGAATATTTGAGGATCAATTTAGAACATATTTTTTTGGAGTGATTTTAAATTCAGTTAATTTCATTTATAACAATTAGTGTATTGGGTCTATATGTTTTGGCTTTATGGATCTAAGAATGTGTTGAGATCAAAATATCACCAAGACTTTTTGTATATGAGCTTATCTGAGGTTGCTATATCACCCATAATAATAAATGCATTGTAATGTTGGAGCACTAAGTCTTAGCTCAATTTATAAACTAACCGTTAGACAAGTATCTGAAACATTATATCATTCTTGATACTCCTCCTTGATGCTCATTTCTCATCCAACTGAAGTTTACTAAAACAAATGCCATCCTAAAGAAATATAAACTACCATGTAGTTTGACAAATACTACCCAACAACCTTAAGGGAATCTAAGCTCTTAAGTCTATTTAGAGAGCCTCGTACAAAAAAAAAGAGAGAAAGTAAAGTAATAGAAAATATGATTTAATGCAATATTTATTTTTAAAGTCTAATAAAGTTTACAAATATAACTTTTGCAGACACCGCAGAGTTTTGAGTGCTAAAATCAGAAATTCAAATACCAAAGTACATTGATTTTACTGTTTACACTTTAAATGCTTTTATTGCCTATTAGCGCTACTTTGAGCTTTATCCATGTTGATGAAATGAAATGCTTGTTAAATGCCAGAGTAATGTGATAAATGAAATGTATATGTTATGTCTTGTGAATGTATGCAAGGGTTTCAAAATAGTCGTTTATTAGGTTATGGATGAGGCTAGTCCATCGGGAGTTATAAGGGTGCCATCTGGAATCTTTGGGGCCCAGATGAAGGAGTTGCTCTTATTAAACCCAGCCTCATGGTTCTAGATTTGTTCAATAAAATTGCTAACATTGCTTCGCGAAATCAAGATATACATACAAACAAACATGCATGAAACTTATTATATGACAGGTGACAGTATCATGGCAAAAAAACGTTTAATTTGCAGGATTATGTATTTTGCTTTAATCTTTTTATTTTCTGCAAAATTTTCTATTTTTCGCTCCCCGCTTTTGCTAAGTGTAACATTTAACATCTTTGTACTTAATATGTGTATTGAGGCATTATTCTTATAATGCCAGGTCAGGTGCAGTTCGAGAAAGTTAATATAGCATAAAGGATATCTAAAGTACGGTGGCACTGGCATTGGCATATATAGTTTTGATTTGTTACTTAAACTTTAAAGTTAAACAGAAACATTTATTCATATTGATTTAGTTTGTAATAATTTAGATATTGTATTCTTTAAATTGAATGATTGGCAAGTTTATTATGTTATATGACTCTATTATTTAATTTATACCCAAATGCTATTTTTCTCTTAACTGCCAATATGATCCTGCGGGAATGTACCCAAGGGTAGTTTGATTGATACCTAACCTAACCCTAGGGCCATCACAGCCCCCCTCATAACGTACTGTAGTTCGTCAAATTCTCAACCATATAGTGCCTATTACAGTAACACCTCAAACCAATTTCAGCACAACTTGACAAAAACCCTAATCTCTTGGAGATTTCTCAAATTCTCTTGATCTTTTCCTTTGCAATGTAAGTCGGTGTCTCTTGTAACTCTTTACAATTCAAATAAATGATAAATTATTAGGGAGTTCCATCATGTTTTTCAATTATATGTTAGTGCAATTTCACTCACTCGTGTTCTAGAACAATTTAGCACCCACCATCAACTTTTGGCTCCATACACACGAGCATAAAATGGTGTTGCCAAATGAAAACTTAGATGCATTGTTGAATGTGAGTGTACACCATTTACCAAAGCCAAACAACTATCTTATAGACAAAATACGAACACATGCCCTTCCCAATAATTCTCCATATGCTGCCATTCTTTACAATTGACAACCAGATTATATGTTGTTAAAAGCATTTGATTGCGTGTTTCACAAGATTACGACCATATCCCACACTAACCAACACCAACCCAACAGCACATACATACCCTACTCCAATTTCTATCATTATTCACACTTTGCTCCTTTTCATCACTTCAATCCACTAGCCAAGCCACTCCAAATCATATCAAATAACACAAATCGACACTTTGTCAAGCAATGCTCGCCCTATATCAACAATAATAGACGAATCCATCCCTAAAACACACCTTACAATCCACCTCCCCATATTATTCCAAATACATTATTAGTTACTACTACCAAAACTCATCCAATGACAACTCGATTTAATACTGTAATTTTAAAGTATAATGTTTACACTACAAAATACACACTGCACAATTCAGTGTCTATCCCAACGACATCCCCAAGGACTACCCACATGCAGACTCAAATCTGCCTCATTAACAGCGTCTATGGCTGATGAAATCAATGTACTCTTCCATAAATATTCCTAAATGCTTGTCCCATTTACCAATCAACACAATATCATTACATGCAAACCATCAATCCAAATACAAAAAAAAAAAATCTGATGGCTCTATATCTCGTCACAAAGCTTGGCTTGTTGCTCACAAATTTGACCAGCAAAATGGTTTGGGCTACCTTGAAACTTTTTAGACCCTTCATTAAACTTACTGCAATCACATTATATTATGCTCACCCTTGATACTATCTACAACTGATTTGCTAAATAGCTCAATTTCAATAACGCATTCATACATAGAGATCGATATGATATTATATAGATATTTCAACCACCGGGATTCATAGGCTCACAACATCTTAATCGTTTGTGCAGTCTTAACAAAGTTATATATGATCTTCTTCAACAAACTTCCCAACCATGGATTCAAATATTCTGCACTCAGCTTCATCAACCAGGTTCTATCTCTCTTTTCTTCTACAACAAAAACGATCACATTTTTAATTTTCTCATTAAATGTAGACAATGTTCTCATAACTGGAAGCAATCCTGCCATGCTCTTCTGAATCGCTTCCCCAGCCTCCGCATTTTCTCTAAAGATTCTAGGAATCTCCAAGATTTTAACTATCTCAACATACATATGCCTGTGAATTATTATTGAAGACTGCAATAACTGACAGTAAACCATGCACCACACTGACGGCATCCTCAACCAAGCTATTCACTACTGCTACAGCAACCACTTATTGTTGTATTGTTAGCGCTTTACAACGCACCCTAACCTCAATTTCAGTGTGAAAAATGTGTCTCAAATTTTACATTTGCACACAGCTGAATATTGAGTTGCGGTCAAGCGGATTCTCTGAAATTTCAAGCATATGATCAACCATAGGATTTTACTTCAGCCATCCCCTTCCTCCTTTCTAATACAAGCATTCTTTAGAGATGATTGGGTAGTGTTTGGATGATCGCAAATATACAACAATTCTAATTATTTTTTGGATTATTCATCTTCAGCCTCTTGGTCTTCTATAAAGCAAGACACAATTGCACGTTCAAATACAGAGGCTGAATATAAAGCTGGTGCCACAACCTCAAATGAAATACAATGAATCAAGCTTCTAATTACAGAGCTCTACATCAATCATCTAACTTGTAATCCCACACCAGACTCTTGTATAACGCATGTTTCGATGAACTTTCATTTCACTTGCAAACTAACAATAGCTAAAGCACCTCACGTACTTTAAACACCAACAACTTACTGACTAAACCATTTGAACATCAACACTTTAAGAATCTTACAGACAAGTGTGTTTCAGTTCTAGCGTCCGAAATCAAGTGAGTGTATTATGTATCCAAAATATTCCCTCACTGGAATATTCCTATTCGTAACAACCCAAGTAAATCTCAGCCACAGATCATATTATATATATATATATATATATATATGTGTGTGTGTGTGTATACCTATCTCTATACTTTATCAGCTTATCAACAAATTAGAAGGATAAGCAGCTGCTTTGAACTTGCAAGTCGTAGCTAGAGCTGATAAATATGTATGTTCTAGTTACATAAATGTTGATGTATTGGCAAGTTAATTATACTATAAGATGCAAACATCATATCAAGAAATATGCTTTCTTAACGTATTATTAAAACTCCCTCTAATGAATTTCTTTTATCAATAGCACTATGTCAATTAATAGGCCCAAATTTTTCAGTAATGATCACTGCAAAACATAAGAGGGATGGAAATAAAACTTACCTGTCCGTATGACAGACCGAAGTGGAACTTGTTTTGAGTGTAGTAGTTCTCTTCAATAGCACTACGAAATTCATCCTCACGAAGAGGTTTGCAAATCCATACCCTCTTGAAAAGAATCTTTCATACACACAAAAGCTTATTAGAAAACAAGAGAAACAAAAATAATCTAAATGAGACCGCATGTGTGGCCCACACATGTGATACTAATTCAAGTAATTTGAGCGCCTGGCAGAATCCTTTTTGAATGCATACACAGTGGGATTACAAACTAGAGGCTACATAGCCAACAAGTAAATACAGCAAAGGAGTTCATCATTTAGGCTCAGTTTGGGGCTGCTGCATTTTATATAAAAATGTTTTATGTCATATTTATATCGTTTGTGGGGCATGCTTTCTACCTAGGTTATATAAAGCAGTCCCCCCAAGAAACTGTTTTCAAGAAACAATTGTAAAAGTGCAACTAAACTTCTTTCTGTTGTTTATCTCCTAAAACTATTACTTTGCCCATTCTTCACCATCACTGACTGCACTCACCAAGGGCATCCAAAAAGCAACAATAATATTTTTCTCAGTAGCAACTTCATAACAACTTCTTTAAACAATTGCAGCTGCCCCAAATAGACCCTCAATTAACTAAATGGGCTTTTGCATACATGCAACAAATATCTTTAATTTTTCATATTTAGCACTACATTTATCTGAATTGCAGGCGCTGATACCTGAGCAGGATATGACCTCCCCGTCGATACAAATGCATCAGGTACTATGTTCAAGGCGCCATCAGAGGTCGCTTCAAACACCCCATAGAGTTTCCTTTTTTCGTGCTCAAAAAGAAACAGAATCATGCCTGCTTTAACTTGATTCAAAAACTTAATCTGAGAAAGTGGAAGACCAAAAAGCTTCCTCCTCAGACATTCAAGCTTTGTTTCACGGTTGGACATAAAAATTGCACCTGCAAAAATAAAGCCATCGCTCTGGACAACATTGAGCTTCTCGTGTTCCATCGAACCCCTAAACATTACATCAGAAAAATAAAGGTGCATCAAATGGAATATTATAAATAAAAAGGAATTTTCAGATGCATACAAATATTTTCTTCTTTATTTCATATTTAACACTAAGTTTTTCAAAATTATACATGTACCACAAATCATTAGATAATAGAAGTGATTTTATAGTATTGGTGCATATAGTTAATAAGAGTTTGTCGTATGTGACATTTAAAAACATAGATTTAAATAGGAAAATAAAGAAGTTTATGATATTAATGTAAGAGCCACTGCAAATCAATTAAAAAAAGATTGTATGCGCCACCGGTGGAAGCCTCAGTCTGCCTAAAGCAACGCCATTTTCCTTTCAAGTAGATGAACAAAGAACCATGATATAAATAAATAAATATGTATGCCTATAAAATTAAGTATGTTATAGAAGCATACTACATATAAAATTAAGAAAGCAACATAAAAATCTACAGCATTGTTCTTCTTTGCCCAACATTTCATGGAGGGGTTCTTAGGTTTGAGATAAAACAAGTAGAAACATTGTGAATGTACGTAAATGGTACGTAAATACATTGTGAATGTTTAAAAATTTTATAAAATAGCTATATTTTAACGTTTGTTCAGTGAAAAGTAATCCCCAAATAATTTTAAAAAATATAACATAAACGATCTACCCCCCAACAAGATCAGCAAGGGCCGTCAACTGCAGCCATGGCTGGCTATGGACAGCGATGGCTTGAGCTTATCCAAGACGTCCTTTCGTGAGGTTGCAATGATCGCCCAGCAAGGCTCAAATAGCAACCTGGCCATGGCCGGCGATTAAGGTGTCAACAAAGGTGGTTGTTAGCATGAAACTCATGTTTGGCTCAAAAAGAAGCTTATGTAATACTTGATCGTTAAAAAAATGAGCCAATGTTGAACAAATTTAAAGAAGACGAGAGCTCAGATTTTAAATATGATAAAAAGGTAAGGCTTTTAACGAAGAGAGGAGAAAGGATACAACCCTCGACCACCAAGCGCCGGGGAAGAACTTCAATATGAAGAGCTCTGCAATGTGTAGCCTCCAAGACCTCTTTTACAAGCACATCTCGCACTTAGATAGCAATCCATTCTACATAATATGATCTAGGCTTTTACACATTTCTAAAATATATTTGAAACACTCAAATACTGGCTCTAAAATATATAAAAAATATTCAAAGCTCACAAAAAACAATAGAATATAATCAGATAATCAAAAGATTAAATAGTATTATAGAGATAATGCAGAGCAGAAATGCTTCAACTGATGATGCAATTGATGGCTTAGCATTGCATAAATTGATGCAACAAATGCCAAAAATCTAAACTGTTCAAATTTATCTGATAAAGTAAGATGCATAACAACTCAACTCAGCTGTAGTGGTAGCTGTATAATGCTTTCAAAATCCTGAAATAGCAGGGTATGCGGTTAGCATGAAGAGAAATGAAGGAATATGTCTCTCATCGGGAATTGAAAGGGAGAGAAATGTGGATAGATAATAGGCTCGTCAAATTGCTTTCTTCTTTCATTCACAGGGAATGAGTAGAAAATATCATGAATTTGTAAAAACCCATTGTACATGATGTGGTTTAGGCCACTCATTCCTAAAATATATTTAATAAAATCACTCTAAAATACATTAAAAAATAATCAAAGCTCATAAAACAATAAAATTGTTCTAGATGATCACAACAAAATAACTTTTTTAAGATGCTGCTAAACATTGATGCTGTAGGTGATAATGTTAATGATAGCTGATTGTATTGCATCAATAAATTTTGAGCTCATCTTTTAATGAGCCATCTACAAACAATATTCTTTTTGATCATGTTCAGGTCCTTAACAGCTCAAAAAAAAAATTACTAACAATTACAACAATGGATATTCTTGCAAGAAACATTCACAATTTATGTGTCAAAAAAACTACTTAAACTTTTGTTAATAATAAATCTAGGACTTTATTTGTATCATTTTCAAAATATAAAATCTATTTTTGCAAAGAAATTAATTTTATAAAGTAAAATAAGATAACAAATAAACAAACTAAGAAATTAAATGCCAAATATGTAAATATCTAAAAATTATATTATTTATGCTTATTTTAATATCAAATATTATATGTTTAATGTAGATATTAATTAATTTTTACCATTTATATTTTAAAAATAATATCAATACTCTCAAATTTGATTTAAATTCAATAATTTAATGATTTATAAATATCATAATATGGTAAAATATAAATTTCATCAATATCCATACTTATTATGGAATTCAAGATTTTAAAATTCTAGCTTGTTTGTATTCAACTCAATAATAAGTAAATCAAACATGAACAAGGTTTTGTTTACTCATGTTCAGCTGTTTGACACTACCACTGTCAAGCTTGGATAGCAGACAGCAAGAACCAATCAGCCGGGTTATCATGATGTTATTTAGAGTAACTTGTAGTAATATATTTTGATTACACCCTATTTGGGTGTAATTAAACTCTAATGAAATGCTTAAAATTAATTTTATGTGTATTTTAGGCTCTATAATTTTCTATCATAATATCAAAACTTAGTAACTTTTTACATACAAAAGCTTAAATCTAAATTACATGGTAAGAACATAAAAAATAAAAGTAGTCTTTCTTCTATCAGGTTATTAAATGGATCGTGATGGCTTCATTTATCCTTGCTGCAAGTTCTAATTCAGTTTCATATTTTCCTATCTTCAAGTCTTTTTTGTTGTTTAGAACTTTAGATAACTTTTATTTGTTGAGTGACTTGAACGCTAAACCAAGAGTCTTTTCCTATAAAAATTATAAATATCCTGAAACTCAACACAATCATGTTAGAATTAAAGTTATTCTTTTATGTGTTGCTATCATCAAAAATAAAACATCTCCTTAGCTGGATGTGCTAGACTTCTAGAATCAATAAATGAAATATCAATACAATAAATATGGGTTTAATGGTTATAAAAAAAATATTAAATACACTTTTATTAAGTTCTTAAAATAGAAATTTTGAATGTTTTAACGAGAATGAAGAGTGAAATATTGTAGGATAAAATGGCATCCCTATCAATATGTAAAAAATGTTTGGGTGAGAGAGGAATTTCTTAGCTTCTAAATTTATTTATTTATTTTAAAGACTAAGAAAATGTTAGGTGAGTATATGAATATTATTATACATATTTACAAGAATAAAAGCAATGCACAAGGCTTCAAGAAATTAAGTTAACGAGTCATTCATTGAAACTTCAACAAAACGCATGCCATTGTTGGGTTTGTGTCTATAACATGTCAAGGAAAACATGAAGTATGTGCCTCTGATTGAAAGAAAGCATAGCACAGAATCAACATGCATGCAAACCAAACGGTCTCATACCATTTTTTTTTGCTTGTTTGAGAAAATTTATGATGAACTCCGCATTATTGTTTTGATGGAGTCAAAATACATGCAAGGAGGATCTGAACCAACTATAGCCTCCTAAACAATAGCATCACATAAGCGGCATTCACAGGCTCGCGCACATAAATTAAGGCATCATACACAATCTTGCATTATCATGAGACAGCCAACAAAAAGTCATTCGCTCGTTCCAAACCTAACACCCCTTGCCGAAACAAATGGAGGCAGATATTACTGTTTACCTTCCCAGAGTGCAGATATTTGTTGCTGCTTGCTACAACACTCCGCGTTTGATCTAAACTAGCTCCGGGACAGACTAAAACAAGAATGCTTGAAATATGTGAGTAGACTTACAGCCTTATGCATGCACAACGGTGAGTTTGAACAAGAAATAGCCCCTTGGCTCGAATTCAGCCATGTCGCCAGACTAGACACATATCCGGTGGGCCGCGAGTTGAGATTAGAAAAGTATAAAGGGAGCGGCAACCGAAGTTTAAGAAATTTCGAGATTGCGAAGAGATCGAGGTATCAATCGCGTTCGATTTTAAGACCCTGCTATCATCAACGAGTGGCATTAGTTACCCTAAACTTTTCTTACTTTATTTATATATTTTATATATGTATGTCAACCTTTGTTTTAACTTATTTTATTCAGGTATATTTTTTAACTCATTATTGTTTAGTTATAAATACTATTATTTATAACTTATCATCTTCATTTGTATACTTATTGCTCTCACCCTAGATTAGTTGTTTAGTTTAATTAAATAATGACATTAATGAATTCATAAAATAATATATCACCTTAAGATGTACTTAACTAATTGTCTAACAATATTTTTATTTTTTTGGTTGGGGCCCTAGCACTGTGAAACCGACAATATTAGAATCAGATCGTTTTGAAGAGCTCGTGCCTGAAGAGGAGCATTTTCTTAATGAGGAGCAGTAGGGTGGTGCTGAAGCCATTTAGTTTCTTTTTCTTTATGTGAGGATGAGTGATTGCTTATTTCATTTTATTTACTTTATTTTAAATACTGTAATAATACAGGTCCATTTAAACTGTGTTTTTCCTTACTATATTATTTGTTCAAAGCTGGATGTCTATTTATCCTTACTTATATTGTTCTAAACTTGATGTATTATTCACCTTCATTTGCTCTCGCACTCTGAATTTGTATTACGTAGTGATTAATCATGCTGCATGTATATTCTGAACACATTCTTCTCTTATTAGTGGATTATGGATTATACATAATCCAATGATATTTGATGGATTTATCAGAGTAACACACCTCTCATTGACCGAATCTCTATAGCCTAAAGCTAGGCACTACTGGGCACTTTAGCACTAGATAAACATTTTGCATGAACAAAAACGGGCAATCCCCCCTATGGAGACTAAAAACTCTCGATTCAGGGCACCTCAAGAGCGGTGTCATAAAATGATGAAAATGTCTTTTCAAGACCTTTCCATTAATAGCAAAATCGATATAAAATTATTATTTTAATATTGCAAACAATGATGCCCTAACCACATATATAATTTTTTTATGTTCAATACTAATCATTTCCTCTTTAAAATGGATTCTGATCCAGCTAGATCGCTCAAAAGAAGTCTCTTAAGAATGTGAAATAAGTGTATGAACAACAAGACGCATCCATTGGATCAATCCAATGGGAGAAATGAAAGGTACAATGAATGATACAAGAAAAGTACAATGAAATGTACATAAGCTTGTAATTTGAAGGTGCAACAACCCTAAGTTGTTACATAGCCTAATTTTAGCTTAATTGCAGTATAATTATCATTTTATTATATTCATCTAGTCATTATAACCAATATTTAAAAACATCGAGCAATCCGGAGCTCAATCGAATATCTATATTATTTTAATAATATTTAATTAATTAGAAAATTGAGATATTTAAATTGACCTAGAAATTAAAATCTAACATTGCCATTGCGCTCGTCACCCCAAAATTAGCTAGGAGTGATGTTTTGGGCATGTTTAGAAGTTATCGAATTTTTGCGAATATATTAATCTATTTAAATACCCAAAAAAATAGAATAATATAATAATCGCCGGAATTGAAATTTGACTTCGTCGTTTGATTCATCACCCTTAAATTAGTTAAGGGTGAATTTTAATGATTTTTTTGAGCTCATTTATTCATCCAAATTTTTTAATTAGAAAATTTTGGGTTAATTATAAATAATTAATCATTTATATTAAAAATCTATTTCTCCTCATTTGTCTCTGGGTGGACCCCACACATTTCCCTCGAGCAAGAAAGATCCGGCCCAATGAGCTAAGCATCAACAGAAAAAACAAATGCTTAAATTGTTACGATAAGATTTATTCATCAAATTACAGCTCTGAGAATTAATAGGGAAAATTTTAATAGTCTCATGTAACTCATTGATATTTTTTTCATAATGCTAGAGAAATTAAAAAATTATATTATGATGTTTAGCCTTGTTTCTAACATCCCAAATGAATTAGAATGTATGAGTATCAAAAAATTACGAAAATGCAATTTATTTTGCTTAACCTTATGGTAATTCCATATTTCAATAATATTTTGAACATTAAAAATCAAATTATAATTCCTCAAAATACTGTTAAGGTTCTGCCAAATGTCGTCGCTAATATTATTATTAATGAAAAGCTGTTCAGCTGCTTTAATGTCAGCATTGTTAATATCATAACAATGATTTGGAAGGTAAATGGAAGCCTTTCAAAATTAATTAATCATCAACACTAATATGATTAAAATGTAATCTCTTCAATAAAAGATTAATGAAAGAAAGGAGATTATCGTGCCAAGCTAACTGAAGATTAAATTTATTGTTTGTAACAATATCAGAAGAGGTGAGTCTGTGTTGACTTTAAGCAATACTATTGCTAAGAATTTTCTAGTGTAGCGCCATGGGCGTAATGTTTTTAATCAAGCTAAAATTCCAAGAATTATCAAAGGATAAACAATCACCCAAAGTAATCTTAGGTTGGATGGCGGCACAAAACTTATAAAGATGGCTCATTTAGCACTACAAGTCACACCAAGAGGCAGCAAATGAATCAAGTTTATCCCAAGAGATTAAGTTCTTGCTAAATCTCTATTATCAAGCATCCTTTTTCACATGATAATGTACGTAATTTTATCAGGCACAGACACGTGACGAGTAGTAGCACAATATTTAGTCATTAAAATAGATACCCAAATAGAATTGGTAGTCCTAAATTTCTACCAAAGTCTTAAAGTTAAAACATCATGGAGAGACTAAAAATTCCTCAAACCAAGCCCACCTTCATTAACAGAGAAAGTGATTGCATCCCAATTGGACCAAATCATTTTAGAGCAATTAACATGAGACTAAAGGAATTTATTAAAAATAGTTTTGATTTTTTTCAGGATACTCGGGGAAGGGGAGCAAACCTCCACCCAATAAATTGGAATGTGTTAAGAATGTACTTAATGAGGGTGAGTATCACATTGAGAAAGAAATTTATGCTCCCACACACTAATTATATTGAAAATTCGCATAATTAAATTATTGAAGTAAATAATTTTCTTAGGACCCTTAGAATTAGAGGGATGAGAAGATACTTACAGGGGAACGTAAATGATTAGACGCTCTGCTGTTGGTGGAAAAAGTGGATTTACTAATATTTTTAATTCTAAGAACTGAATCAAGATTAAGAGCATTGAACAAATTTTTCAGCTTAATAATATTTATTTTTTCAGCAATGAAGAAGATAATAAAATCATCAGCATAAGCTATAGATGCGAGATAAAAAATTTACCTACCAAATTGAATTGAAGACTATCGTCTTTGGATACATTGTCATTGATATTAAGGGACCAATAGTTCTTTTGCAAGATTAAAGAGGATAAGGGAAATCGGGTCAACTTGCCTGATACCCCTAGCGGTGTTGAAGAAATAATAAGGGGAACCATTAATCATGATAGAATAACACATATTGGCAATACAATTTATTATTTTGCTAATGAAAGACCCATTAAAACCTTAAGGGTTAAACATACAATAAAGAAAATCTCAATCAAACTTATGGTTGTGGCCTATCATTTTTTTGTCAAGGCTATGAAACATCTCTTGCGCAGCCATAATATTATCTTGAATATATCTGCTCAGAATAAATTCAGTTTGATTAAGCTCAATGAGATTAAGTAGAAGAATTTCAAGACTATTATGTCAATTAATCAATGACAATTCTTTATTTTACAAGAAATATTATTTAGATCCGTTAATGTGACATCTAACAAAATCTATCAATAGTATTTCTAAATTATTTCATTAATATTTATTTATTTATATTAAAATAATATAATTTTTTTTTACATTTATATTGAAATAATGTCAAAATATAATTAGATGTATTTTTCTAGATACCGTATTTGCTGGTCTAAATGACATTTCTCTTATTTTATTTATAAGACAAAACATGCTAATTAATGGTGCAAATGTATACTTATTTACATAAATTTATACATGAATATCGACTAAACCTTATAATAAATATATTCATTATTAAATATAGATATTAGTGAATTATTTTTGATTAATATGTGTTTGAGAATTTAATTTTGTTTGATAATTTTATATATCAAATAAATTTTTATAATTAAAAAAATATATATTTTATGAGTGTCACATCAACAAATCTAAATAATATTTCTAATTATATCTCATTCTATTTATTTTTTATAAGGCGGTAACATTTGAAGGATAATTATAAAAATTTAATAATAAAATTTAAACACGAATTTTGTTAATTCTCAAAAATACGAAATAAAAAATCTTCGTAAGAAGGTCCAAAAGTTTTATCAGAGCGAGGTTTCGATCCTCGGACCTGTGGGTTATGGGCCCACCACGCTTCCGCTGCGCCACTCTGATTCTTGTTGCGGAGGTGTAAAATATGATTTATATGTAATCTGCCACTGCCGTACTCTCACTGATGTCTCGCTCAGTCCTCAGTATAACTAGTGAATCTGTACACAGCATTAGTTTGATATTAATTAAGATTATCGTTAAAATCGTGATTATAAATATATTAGAGACATTTAATTGCCTGAAAAAATAGGAGTCGCTGGGTCGCAAAATATTCCCACTAAGTATATATATTAAACATTTATTATTTATAAATTTATAACCGATTAAAGAAATTATAATACAAATTCAAAGTAATAATTTTAATCATTAATTGGGTTTTAACTTCATTTCTTATTAAAAAATATTGTTAAGAAATCTTAGAGTCTTAAGTCCGATATAATAATTATCATAAGCTTTAAATTTTGAAATGTGGAAATATATAATATTATTTATGCTTTACAATTATTTTAAGAGAAATGTTATTTAGATCCAGAAAAATTTATCTAATAAAGATTTGGATATTATTTCAATATAAATTTTAAAAAATAAAAATAAATATTAATGAAATGATTTTCAAATTCTATTGAATTATTAGGTATCACATCAATGAATTTAAATAACATTTTTCTTATTTTAAATTCTTTTTATTTGTAAAAACGCATGAATAAAAATTCTCAATTAATAAAATTTTACTAATAAAATATAAATAAATATTTTCTCTAAATTATTATATTATTAACTTAATATTTTATGTTAATTTTTAATACACGGATTCTAAAAATTCTTAAATAATGTTAAATTAATAAGATTTTAGCTGATAATAGATAAATAAATATTTTCACTAAATTATTGCATTTTTGTTAATTTCTTAAATGTGAAAAATTAAATATTTCTAATAATAAAATTATGAAAATGAATTATCATATCTAACTAATAATAATAATAATAATAATACTAAATAATAGTTATAATTGCATAATTATCACTCAAATATTATTTTTACAAATTTTTGTTAAATTAAAATTAATTTATTAAAAAAGCAATGCTATTTGGACCCGTTGACGTGGCACCCAAAAAAATCCATCAAATAGGATTTGGACATATTTCATTAGTGTTTATTTATTTACATTAAAAATTTGTATTGAATTTATGTCCAAATTCTATTGGTCAAATTTTTTTAGATATCATATTAGTAGGTATAAACAGCATTTCTCTTTTTAAAATTAAGAATACAAAGAATTGATTTTATAGAAGAGCATAATAAATAAATTGGTAGCACTATAAATATTAAATTTAAACATTATAATTATCCTAATTAGTAATAATATAAAAATTAACCTTTAAATTGGAGGCTACCTTACGGAATTAAATGCGTTATGTTTGGCAGCGCCCGCCCGAATTCTCTAAAAACCCGTCCCCCGTCCCCAAATCGCCTTCTCTTTTCGGACTCTGGGTCTCCTTCTCTGCTTCCTCATTTCTTCGGAATGCCCCGTTTAAGCGGCATCTGCTCTGAAGGCGATGAATCGGAATCGGAGACGTCGTCACCGGATAAGGCGAATACCCGTTCAGGCGGCTCCGGCTGGATTTCTAGCTTGATAACCGGTGCTGGAAGTATGATTTCGTCAATATTGGATTTCGACAACGTCTCCTCTCCCTCGTCGTCCAACTCTTCCCACTCCACCGACGAGTCTGTTGATGGTAATTATGCTCACTTTTGTTTCATTTTGTCTTACTTTTCTGCACGCCAGGACATTTCAAGAAGATCGTACCAACGCTGCATTAATCGCGGCATTCTGTTGGCTGAGAGGCTGTATTAACGTGGGTTTTAAATGAATGTTGATGCCATGGAGTATAATGTCGAAACTTACAATTTATTCGGTTTAGTTCAATGTTGTTGCACACGTATTCATAAAATAAAGTGTTTATTACAAGCTATAAATGTGCTCATACCCCCCTAGACTGCCATTTTTCCTAGCACACATGTCAAATTTAAAATAGGCTACGATGAATTTGAGGGACACATCAAAATATAACTTGACATCCGAATTTATCCTAACCCATGTGACGCTATACAACCATTTGCCTTAAATCTACTGATGGCGTTGAATTCTGTTTTTATGGGGAAGTACATTGCCAAGAATCAAATCTCGGAGCGCAAGAAAGTCTTTATAATTGCCAAAGGTAGAAAATGTAGAAAATCTCTAAATGCCAAAATTATGTTTGGACAATTACGTTTTGTGGGTGAATTTTCAAAAGGGATTTTGATGAGTATTTGAGGTGGAAACAGGATTCAACTTTATTAACCAGCAAGGGGAAGTTCAATTATACAAAAAATAAAGAATTTTTATGATTATGCACACTTTAGGCCAATGAGATTATATATATCCCATTCCTCGTGAATCATGCACACACGTGAGAAGATTTTTTAGCAAGGGAAGATAATTACGTTGAGAACAACAAGCAAACATTCATTCATTTTAAATGGCAGAATACTAGAGTATAAATAGGTCTCTTAAGCTATTAACCACTCTCAACCTCCCAAAACAACTTCCAACCACCCATGATTACATTAACTCATCTTCAAAGTAAAAAATGACAACTTCTTTTCTCAAACAAAGTTGTTGTCGGCTAAAACACTATATAACCCATATATCAACGAAATTACAATAAATGCAATATAAATACACTTAAGTGCATCGGGTGCACTTCATATATCTTTAGACACAACCTAACAATGATCTGACACAACAAAATGCTGACATCCTATATTAAAATAAAAATACTGACATATAATATGAAAATAAAATACAAACAAATAAGAACAACACATCTTCAAGCCTCCTAGCATAGACACTCGTCATTACTCGTGATTGTTCAATTGGTAGCTGCGTCGCATCATTTTACCCCTGCCAAAGGAACTCAGTTTCGTGGAATGGAAATTTAGGTAATCATCAAGCAATTCAGATCTGTCTTCTGGTTCTCCATTTTAATTATTCTTGTATTTTTTGAAGGAGATATGTTTCTTCCAGCCAATAAGAAATATGTGCTTTTGTATCAATCTCATCAATAATATTTGAATAAATTTTAAATATAGAAGGCTTAGGAATATCATGCAATGAATCACCATCATTCTCTGCAACAAAATCAATCATTGTATTATGTGAAGAAAATTTATTCAAAATGCAATTAAACCCTTAATATTAAATGCATGACTTATTAACGCATTAGCTAGCAAATTTTTGAGATAAGCATTGGTCCAAATTTTCTAATGTCTTTGAAAGGTCCATGGGCCCTAGTATGTAGTTTCTTAAAATTGGTTGTGGTATATCTCTTAGAATGAATGCATACTAACACAAAATCTTTCTCCTTAAAATCTCTCTTTAATTTAGTTGCATTTATTTTATTTGTATATTTTTCATTTGTTTGTTCAATTTGTGCTTTGATCTTAGTTTGCAATTTGTCAAAATATTTTGCAAATGTATATGCAACATCAGAACAAGGGTTGCGGGGGTAATTTTATTAGATAAATAGATTTATTAGAGTTAAATCATACACCATCTTAAATGGTGTCATCTTAATAGTATGGAAGACAATGCCAGTGTAAATATGCAACGGATAAATGTAGGTCGCAATTTCTTAAGTTCTCATCAACTAAATATCGCAACAAAATTTTGAAATTTCTATTTGCAACCTCAATTTGACTATCTGTTTGGGGTGAGATGTAGAAAAGGATTTAAGAGTAGTGCCTAAAAGTTTTCAAAAATAGGAAACAAACTTGATCTCTATCATATGCTGTGGTATTGAAACCCTATGTAACTTCACTACTTCTTTGAAAATTGTTCTAGCAACATGTGATGCATTGTTGGTTTTGGAACTTGATATAAAAACGTTCCATTTTGAAAATATAATCCACAACCATAAATACACTTTTATGTTATCTAGAACTCTTAGGAAGTTCTAAAACAAAAAGTTCATAGAAATATCATCTCAAGGCTTATATGAAACATGTAGAGAAGAATATTTTCTAGATTTATATTTAATGGTTTTAGTCCTTCTACAAGTATAATACTACAACACAAATTTACTCACATCTCTCTTCATTGACGACCGAAAAATTTGTTCTCCATTAGATGTGTGTTCACTCCTCAAATGTTTCACTACGCTCTTGGAATGCAACTCTTTGATAAAAAATATCCTAAAAAATGATTTAGGGATACATAAAAGTGAACTCTTAAAAAATAACCTTGGACAAAGTGAGAAGATGATAGGGTAGGTAGAATGGAATCATTGGTCGGTTATAGATGAGGTGAAAGTCTGTAGATAATTCATAATCCTTTATAATCCTTTCTAAACCAACATTCTCGCTAGACAAAGATGCGACCACTAAAACTACCATAGAAAGTGCACCGACAAGTTTATTCTCAACGACAGGCTTGTGTTTGAGGACAAATGCAAAATTTTGAAGATATTAAATCCATTTTGCATGTCAAAATTCTCCTAGATTGTTTTTTCTAATGCTTTATAGAGAACTTGGCCGAGCGATAATGAGAAGGGTTGAGTGGCTAAGGTCAATTGGACTAGAGTTCAGTAGATTGAGAACTTCTCACTATTAATGGAACACAAGCAAATTAGAGGTATGAAAGATAGAAGAAAAAGAAAACACAATTTTTAGCAGCTTAATCAGATAACAACCTATGTTCACATTATTATTTTGCCTTCTAGTTGTACTTTATATTTATGTATTATAAGTCTTTTGAGAGTGCAATATATGAAATTGGAGATTTATTTGTTTTTATAGTAATGCTTATGTAGAATAAAGGAGGCAAAATAATGAAAACAAACTTTTCTCGAGCTTTTGCGATGCAGGGGCTGTTCACTGCCGCACAAGTTTGGCGAACTTTATAGTTTTTTTTCGATTTTGATGAGTATTTAACTTATAATTTTGTAAAGTTTTTTGTGATGACCTATGTTAGGTTAGTAACAACCAATCTAACATAGATGCATCTTTTTGCAGGATTATATTGGCGGTTAAGCAAAATAATATTTAAACAACATACAAGAATAAAAAATATTATTCAGTCAATTTAAAAATAACATCATCAAGAATATTTTATATTTGATATTATACAAAAATAAATTATTCTCTTGGAAGGGTGTTTTATTCTTCTATTCTCACAATTCCTTATAATATCCTTAAGGTATCTCAACATCTTCCAGCCATAATGTGAAGCCCCGATGTCGGTTCGGCAGAAATCGTTCTGGCATCGAGTGACTACTCACTGCAGGATCATATCGAGCACTTTGAGAGAAAAAGAATACTCATATAAAAGTAAAAAATATTTTTCATTTATCAAAATTCTTATTACAAGATCCTTCATCGTACAAAACAAGGAAACAAAATAAGCAATTCAGCGCTGTCGTTGATCTTTTAAAAATTAGGGTTCTTGCTTAACCTCTTCCAGGAGCACCTGACCTGGTATTGTACAGAAAATAATATTGGGATTTGAATTCTCAGTAATTAGAGAATACTCTAAGTACAGCAGTACACAATAACATATTACTTTATAAAGATGCGTTTAGCAGAGGTAAGATGTAAAATGCAGGATTGGTAAGGCAACCGCGTAAAATAAGTAAGTAATTTTCTGCAACAAGTATTTATCACAAAATAAAGGTTACTGATGTCATTTTTCCAGTAACTAACCCCGAATGCTACTGATGTTATTTTTCCAGTAATAACCCCGAATGTTATTGATGTCATTTTTCAATAACAATCCCGAATGTTGCTGATGTTATTTTTCCAGCAACAATTTCGAATGTTACTGATGTCATTTTTCCAGTAAAAACCCTGAATAATACCGATTTCATTTTTCGGTAATAACCCCGAATGATATTACGTTGGTTCCGGACAACCAACCAAGCTTCAAATGGTTTTGGCTCAAAGCAAATAAGCGAAGCATAGCAGTAATAAAAAAATGCAAGATATAATGCAAGTCATATATTGGGTACCTTTAGTCTTTAAGTTCAAAAGTTCAACAGCTCGAATGAGTGACAGTTCGCTCAATCTGCATTTGGGTTTGGATATTTTTAATTAGCTTTTTAATCAAATGATTTAGGAGCTTAATTTTTCATTTTGTTCTTCTTTCATTTTTGAAGTTCGATTTATTTAAGCTGCTATTAAGCAGTTAAAATTATTAAAGTGTCTTAAGATTATGATCATTATAATATATGACGAAAAAGTCAGAATAAAGATGACGGAATTGGTAATTTAGGAAATAATAGTCATTTATAACAATTGAATCGTTCTCGTTATTAATTAATGAGAATAATTCTATTGTGATTGACTAATTATAAACTTGATAGTTATAAAGAGAGTAATAAGATTTAGAGAAAACAAATGTGTTCTTCCAATTCCTCATATTAATTTAGAATTAGGATTGAAGAGAGGCCGGAACGGGATTGCCGAAGGCTGGCCGAGGTGGCAACGGCAAGAGGCTGGCTGGCAGCGGCTATAGAGTGGTTTGGTGGCTTGATAGCTGGCTGTCGGGGGCTGCCGGAGAGGGAGTTGGCTGGCTGAAGGGGACTGCCAGGCTGCCGGAAGCTGCTGGAAGGTATTGCCGAGGGCTGCCGGGATGCTTGAAGGAGGCTGGAGCAGCTGAGAGGAGCTGGCCGGTTGCTGGAAGAGCTGAGGAGGCTGCTGGAAGGACTGAGGAGGCTGCTGGAAGGGCTGAGGAGAGGCTGCCGGAAGCTGGAAGAAGGGAGGCTGCTGCTGTGTGAGATTGTGGGGAGGAGAGGGGAGGGGATGGGGGTATTTGTAGGCGCAGGAGGGAGGGGCGTAAGAGGCGAGAGGGAGGGCCGATCGCATTCTGCGCCAGATTCGGCGCAGGCGGGGGGGCCCTCTTCGCGGCGGAAGGGGGGTCGGGGTCGTGGTCGGCCCTATGGGCCGACAGCCTGCGCCAAAAACGGCGCAGGCAGGCGCGGAACCCTCCACTGCAGGCTCTGTCTCGCGACAGAGCCTGCGATCGCGTCGCCAGGCACGATTGGCGAAGGGAGGGGGCCGAGCGAATGTAGAAACAGGGGAAGAACAGGAGAATTAAAAAAAAACTTAAATTTAAAATCTTCTCAAATTTTTTTGTCATTTGACATTCAAATACAACGAAACTTGACGCCGAGGTATGTTACAACATGACGAATACTCTCGCGCCAAAAATTTTCTATTCGGAGCAAAATTTTTATTTTATTTTAATTTTGAGGTTTAAAACTTTGAAAATTTGCCACGATCAAATTGGCCCTCAGAATTTGATGAAACTTCTCGAGCAGCTTTTAAATAATATACTTAACACAATGACATTGAAAAATAAGAATTCAGACACGCATTTCAATGTTTTCGATTTTTAGAATTTAAAATTTTAGAAAATATATCGGAAGCTTTCGGCTTTCGGATTTTTTTTTCGAATTAGTGCACTTTGATCTAAAGATTGCTTCTATCTATTGGTAAATTTTGTTTACCCTAAATTGAAATTTTTCGGGATCTTGGTTCCTAAGGCAGGATTCTGACCTAATTTGCAAAATAACTACTTTGAGTCGTTACACATAACTAGTTTGACATTATGAAAATAATGCCTTAGTGCATATTCTAAGTACAAATGATATTAAGTAATATACTTTTAAATAAATATGAAAGACGAAAATGATATGATAAGAATTGTAGGAAAACAAGATATTAATGCAAATAAAGTTCTTTTGCCATAGTTTTGACACATGCCAAAGCCCAAAAAGATAATTAATAATTGCATAAAATTTCATGTTTATGTTTATGTCTTAATATTATGAAATGACATTAATAGTTTTGATGGGTAAAGCCTACACTTTGAAGCTGGGTTCAATAAAAGCATGGTCTTCACCTGGGCCCCTCAAAGGCTCCAAATGGCACCCTTATGACTCTCAATAGATTAGCTCCGTCCCTAATTTAATTCAACCACCATTTCGGAACCCTTTGCAAAACAATCACAAGATACATAAACATCATTTTATTTCAGCGGTAGTAAAAATATCACATTTAGTATCTACACTAAACAGGCTCAAAGCGATGCTTAATTAATAATAAAAGTAAATAAAAATATAAAAAGTAATATCCAATATACCCTTGTATTTAACTGTTGGGATGACAATCATAAACCTGATTTGTCCCGAGCGATTGTAGAAATTCAGAAGTTTCTTAAGCATAATGTAATTAGACAACAAATAGGTCTATATTGACCATTAGAACTCTATTTAGTATGGTTTGGTGGAACACAAGTGAATATCAATGTCTTGGACTTTATTTTAGAACTTCAGATTTCACAATGATTGAAAGTGGAATCATAGATGGGTTTGTTTCATTACTTAAATAAAACTACTATCTTTTCATTATAAATAGACCAAGATGCAGGACTGTATATTTGATTAAATACCTAAGTAATGGATGGGATTACATCATAAAATTTTTTTTTGCCCCACTATTGTAAATGATATAAACAAATTATTACTGCATTTTAATTTACCAATACATTATAAAGTGCTAATCACTTTTGAGGTTAAGAAAGTACAGATGCAGTGAATTGAAATAAAATTCTTTTGTACAACAGTAATATGTTTCACCACAGATTTTTAAGTCAAGTTAAAGCAAAACAGGATTTAGAATGTGGGATGTCCAACTATATCCTAGATGCAATCTTATCAAGATGGAAATATACATAAAAGATTGTTGGAGAGTTATATATAGAAATTCCATCTAACATTCTGCTCCACAGATACTGATTGGATTAAGAGGTAATTAAAGACCTCGTCATGCAACAACTTTAAGAAAAGGAATGTTATGACCTTCAAGTACACTTTTAATGAAATTTCATCTATTCACCCTTAATTGAAATTAACGTAATATTTGAATTATAAGGAAGAGGTATTACAATGTGAACTCGTACCTTAAGCAGTTGAGTCGTCTTTCAGAGATCGGCAGAGAACGATGAGTTTGGGAGATGGTGCCGATGGTAAGCGACGAATGAAGCCACTCGGTTGATCGTTGGCAGAAGAAAGTTCGACTAGGTGTCTGGAGAAGCTTATGCGCAGGAACATGGTCGTTGAGAGTTTGAGCCTCAGGTTAGGCTTCCTAAACATTTAATATGTGGACAGAATTTTTTTGTCTAGACATGAAAAACATGGTAAAAGTTTGTCAAAAAGCAGCTCAGAACCCTAAACCTTTTATCCATCTTCTCGTGCTCAGGTACATGCATCCAAATTTTATAGATTCTTAATTTTGTTTTGACTAAACTACCTCCATAGAAAACTTTAAATGAGTTAAAAGTAGAAAGCTAAAATTACTACTCAGCTTAAAAAATCACTTCTAGGTTAGAAGTGAAAAAATCTCTCTTAAGGAGATGATCGGCAACGGACACTAGAAAGGGCGCTTCTAGCAAAGGGGCAGTTGCCAACTATTAGGCAGGTGGTGATAAAGGCATTTGCTGCAGTGCCGATGGCTGATGATGAGATCTGTAGTTTTTTTCTATTTTCTTCTATGTTCTTCTTTGAGTTCAAATTCTCAGAGGAGAAAACAACATAATGTAGAAAGAGCAACGTGCTTGCTTATAATTATATGCGAAGAAATTCTGTGGTGTCTGTCATTCGGTTTTGATCGGTGAGTGTACTCAGTATAATCTTCATATTTTATAAATGTTGTAGTAGTTGTGGCCGCCCTTGTAGTATGTGATCAACTGCCATCATAATAAAGGCATGCTACAGTATCCAACCGGGAAACCAAAACACGCCCCCCTGGAAATTTTTTTCTTGCTGCGCACTCGCCGCAACGTACGGTGCATGTTTGCACGCGCTCGTGAGAAGCGGGGGTAAAACCGACGAAGGAGGTGAGGCGTGAACATAACTTTTATTTTCGTTTCACGCATGCTAAGGCATGGGGGAGAAATGGGGAGATTTTTTTTTTACTGTTGCCCGATGCTTTTGGTTAACATTGCCTGATGCTTTTGGGCAACACAGCATTCCCCTTATAATAAAGAAGGCATGCATGTGAAAAACAAGGTTAAAGACTTATATTTATATTAAGTGGTATTAATGGTGGAAATATATATATATATATATATATATATATATATATAGTTTTAACCGCTGCTGGCATTTTATATATACAAACAAAAATAATACAACATATGTGGTTCGAGGAACCTCGAACCAAAAATGAAAATAAAATAAAATAAATAACATAAATTGAATAAAAGAAAATGGTCCCTAACCTCTATAAAGAATCTCATATGAATATTCGAATACAAGAAATAATGCTAAAAAATAGCGACTAACATTCCATTCGAGCTTTTGATCCTTAAATGAAATTAGCAGCCGCTCCTTCGATATTTGAACTTGTAGCAGTATTTAGATCCACTTTTCTTTTTAGTTTTGCCATTTTGTTTATCAAAACTATCTTCAATATCAACATTTTTATTTTTTTGACATTGAAGTGTCCACCTCAGCATTGGGATCGAAAACCTCCATGCCAATTGTCCCGTCCTTTGAAGGAGTGAGTTCGTCAGCAAAAGTATTGAGGTTTGAAGTATTTTTTAAAGTTCTCTCTTGCAACACCTCAAGAATAGAAGCCATTTTCTGAAGCATGGCCAAACAGGGTCTAACAAATTCAAATTCGATTTAGCTAATATATCAACATTAGCATGTGTAACAAACCACGGGTGAGAGGCCACGACTTTATCTGGAGCTAGCCTCATCGGGGAGCACTTCCTGCCCAGATGGTTCAACCACCGTAGATTCAATTCTTCCTTTTTCGAAATAAATCAATTTTTGTTTCTTCTTCGAATGTTTGGGAGCAAATGCCTCCACTAGCCCAAAATTTTTTCTCAACTGAGGATTGAGTTTGAAATATTGTGATTTGTTATGATTCATGATTAAATAATTTGGGCAATAGATTTGTTTGTTTCTATCACATGTTCTTAGAAGTATCATTTCTCTTCATCATCGATCCATATTTGTATTCAAAATCCTCTATTAAATCTAACTCAAATTCGCTATTGCGTAATCAATTCTCAAAGGTTTTTCAAAGTAGGATCCCAGAGCAAAGATGATCGAATGTGTGACCAGATGAACCTTAATAAGAGGAAAATTGATCCAAACTGGCGCAATAGGAGGTTCACATGAATCGTCAAAGGAAGTCATCCATTTTAGGATTTTCATGGTGTAATTCTCAATGAAGTAGATTTCTCGAACAAAAATCCATGAGTAGTTCGCTTTATTGGCACGTGCTTGAGAGTCAAGTAGGCCAAAAATTTCCTTATGGCCACTATAGGCGGTCGACCATTCAAAAATTTTGCAACTAGAGTAAACTCGAACGGTTTTGCAAGCTTAATCTCTTCATCCTTTGTGATGATCAAGGCATGTTTACTTTGAAAATGTTCAATAGGCTTGATCCCAATCAATGATTCCGTAGAAGAGGCAAGTGTCTGCACCTTTCGAAATGATTTGGATATTGAGGGTTTCATAGGCCGCCGAAGACAAAGGTTTGATAGTGTGCCTGAACCCTCTGGCATCAATGCAATGTGTTCATCGATCGAAGTCGAGAGCTTAAACAACGTCTTAAAAATTAATTTGAGCTAGGTTAAAAATTAACATTTAAATTTATTATTAAAAAACCGGTCTTAAGAGGGAGAGCTTGGACTCGAGATGGTATTCTTACTATTTTAAGCACAACAAGTTACACGATTGCATCCCTTTAGTCAATAACACAGAAATACACATTTATTTTTAATTCCAGCTGACTTGAATCACAAATTGAGCGAGTCAGCAAAAGCTTAAAATTGACTCGAAAATATTTCATATTTGACGCGTGAATCATCTCAAATTGTTTCTATTTGATTTTGATTTAACTCAAAGTTCTAGCAAGTTTTGAGTCATAGTAAAATATCTTGTTTAGTGTTATGCAGATAGATTTTTCATGTAAAATTAATATTAAATATTGATGATTATTTAATATCTCTTTTATTATTATGAATGTTGTATCAAGTTAAAAGATCTCCGTTATCGCACCTTGATTCTTTTACTAAGCAATGCCTTCTTATCTGAGTAAGTTGTGAGAAAATCAACCGCATTATTAGAGACTGGCGAGTAACCAACAACGAGCAAAGCACACTATCACAAAATCACACTTTAAGAACATGTCTTTTACATGAAAAATCCTGTATTTGGAAAACCACTTGAGAGGATAACAACTGTCTTAGAGACAAAGAAAAACCTTGAAATTTTAATGCGAACCAGTGCCCTAATCCCTCATTGTAATCTTATATGTAGATGAGAAACTGGCTCCAAAATAAAATAAAATTTTCAATATGCTCTTATAAAATTGATCCTTCCTAGGAGGCGGGGGGCATAATACACTTATAAGGTTCAAAATTAGCCAGGGAAAAGTTGATGCATTTATCAAACACCCTTGAGCATGCACATCGTTATTCGCAAGTGATTAAGGCATGGTTTAATTTCAAACAGTAGTTGTCATTTTAAAAGTAGAAGTGACGTCTCGTAAATTCTTTTAACGAAGTATGTGTTATTGTTTCATTAAGAAGCTTGGCGAATAAGTAGTGTTGTGTACTACCTGATATCCTATATAATAGATTTACCTAAATGACAAGTTGAGAACTGATATCCTGCGTCTTGTTTAACAGCCTTTAACCTATCGTTAAGTAGTAAATGCTCTTGCAACCTTCAACTTGACGAATAATTTTTCCGGCATTCTCAACTAAAGAGACTTCTTTGAGAAGGAATGCATAGTTTGAAGCCTGTCATGAGGAAATCACTGTCAAATTGATAAATGATATTGAAAGAGACACTAAAGCTGGGAGGGATGAGGCCAAATCTGTTTTTGGAACTAACATTTTCTTTAATTTAATTCAAGAAAATTTTGTAATTTATTTTCTCAGAGCAAGCAGATGAGGCGTCCTCCAAACAGTTTGTGGAGTTAATGCAGGTGAACTTATCATCTGTCCCCTTTTTTGTTGTTTATCTTGATATGATAATATTGTTTCGTTCTTCCTCATTTTTGCTTTTTGAGATGCATGATTGTATTATATTTAGCAAAATTATTCGTATATTTTATGACTACAAATTCTCGTCCTTGTATATAATTCAGAAACTTTCTTTCTATTGTGTTATCTTAAGTTGGAAAGACGCATATTTGAACAATATCATTTGCATCTTACTTTACAAACTGCACTATTTGATGGTGTAAACACTTCTTTCAATCACTCCAACACTGTATTTTCTTACACATCTATAATATTTTTTATATCCCGTCACACACTTTATACTACGGCAGTTGTTAACATTACTTTTTACTGATTAAAGCTTATAGGCTTGATCTATTTTTGAGGAGGATATACATATGAAAATACTGAAATATTACAGCTATTTTTTTGAATATTAACCATGTACCAGCCTAATTTATAAATAACAAAAGAATACCGATCTCTCTAACATCCGTGAACCCTTGTGCACCTATGACTTCACCCCCCTACTTCTTGCCTGTGATGCCCTCTGTTTGATACCCTTAAAATTTGTCATTTCCTAACATTAGTAGGACTTAACTGGGAAATATGCGTAAAGCATAAAAGTTTTAGAGCCACTATAAATATAAGTGTGCAGAAAACTATGCTAATTAATGGGTTGCTTGGTTTGCAAATTTGGAGTGTATAGTTATTTGTATATCTGTTTTAATTTGTGGACAATTACTTGTGGGATCTTGAATGCACAGTTACTGTGTATGATGAATCCTTTTCTCATTATAAATTCAACGAATTAGAAATATTGGCCGATTTTATACTCTTTGCATTCTTCTATCCTTGCCGGGCTTCCTTTGTATCCCGCCTGGCATCTCTTGATCACCGTTATGCTTTGTTAAAGCATTATTGAGCCCCGTCGGAGCAATTGGTTCTTGCTGGATTACTGATGAATTTTGCTATACCATAAGATTTCCACTTTAAGGGCTTCAAATTTTTCCAAGCCAAACCCAAAATCACATGTTATCTCAGTACATAAACAAAATAGCTTCCATATAGAATAAAATTTAGATTTCTGCTAGATTACATTTACATGGAAATATATTTCTCAAACTAAACGTCCTCTAGTACGTTCATAAATTCTAGTTATAACAAAAATAATTCATTACATAAATACATAAATCTATAATTTTCTAATGCCAATCAAACATTGAATCTACAAAATCAAACTCCTTATTTGATGCATTTTACAATTTGTTTTATCTACATTAGACCTGGCATACCCATTATGCAGATGGGTTCCGATGGAGCAGCGCTCCCTGGTGGGGGTAGACATGGTATTAAATAAGCTATTAATAAAAGATAGGTTAATTTCAAATAGACGAGTATTCTTCAAGACTTATCAATCTTCCAAGCAGAGTGTTATCATCCTTGTGCTCAATGTGCTTAAAATCAGAACTTGGAAGTAAACATTTAACAAGCATAAAGAGCTGAGTTAATTATAATAAAACTCATAACCTACATAATCAAGTCTTATGCTAATTCAATCAAGACATAAACTGTTGAATTAACGTGATATTCTTGAATTTAAGTCTAAAAAACTGAATTCAAATATAAATATTAAAGTGTAAATGTTAAATATAGCAAATGTACATGTTTCATTATGCCACCATATCTATTAGCATAATTAATTTGCAACTAAAGTTATATATAAAAATGATGATGAAAATGAGTGAAGCTCACTTTAAACTCTTTAACTCTTTGTCACACTATTCATTTGATTTTCTTGCCCCTGGATATCCACCATCGACCACTTTCATATTTTGGGCCACACTCCATGATCTCTTGGATCAAGCACATCACCCACACGAGTGCTCGTGGCTCTGTTGCAATACATAACAAACCTTGAGATCTTTGTTCTTTGCCATCCGTGCATGGTCAACAGCCCATGTTATGTCCATGCACATAAAGCTGCCACGACCTTGAATGCCTGCATGCAAGAATTGAAAGTATTGTTCGTCTCTGTTCATGAGCAGAGAACTTGACTCATGTGAGTTGGATAATCCCAGCTGCTTGTGACCTCCAATCAACAATTTAACGGAGACTTGCATGTTGTATCACAGAGCTAAGTTCTTATAACCCTTATAACCAATTGCCTCCCACTCCCATTCCTTCTCTTAAAAAAACTTGACAAAAGACTACGATAAATTCTACAGGGCTTTGATTGATCCAGGTTCTATGACATCATCCACCTTTTTATTAAAAATTCTAAAAATTTCAAAATATATTTTTCACATATTTTCATAAAACTTTAAATTTGATTTGCTTAAATTATGAGTTTTGGATTTAAAATCTCTTAAAAGAAAGCATTTTCAAGACTTGCTATGATTTAAATAAAATTTTAGTCATATCACAAAATCAGTTTCATTTTTTGAATCATCATATTTTTGTGTTCATATATTAACCAATTTTAATAGTGTAGATAGTTCTTATGTGGAATTGAATTACTATCTTTATTGATAAAATAACTAAAAGTATACTTGCAAAATCAAAAGGAAGAGCATTAAATGATAAAGACTATAGTGGAAGTAAATTTTCATGTAAAGATTATTCGAAAGAAATTATTGTAAAAACAGTTTAAGTGCAAGAATAATGGAAACTAAAAAAATATAAATTTGGTGATTGTGAATCTAAAGTAATTGTTTGTGATACTGAGATTTCGACATTTGATAAATTATATGAAAAATTAGAAACTGCAAAAAAAGAAATATACAATTATAAGCTAAAAAATTTAAGGGATAAGAGAACTAAAACTTTAAGTAAAATATAATAAAAATGGTGATAAAAAAATTATTTTTAAGGATGAATATATTCAATATAGAAGGATGAATTATTTTATTAAATTTTTTAATGAAGGTTACATTCATTCAATTAATATGAGAGCTTATTAATTATCAAAATAATATCTTTTGCACGTTTATTTAGTGTATTATTAAAATTGACTTTTGAAATACTTTAAAGAAGATGGATATTGGAAAAACACATCAAATAACATTCATATCAATGTGAAGAGATTTGGGTGATGAAGGAATATTTTAGCTTATCAAGCTATTTAATGTAATTTTGAAGAATAAAAAGATGCCAGATAAGTAGATAAGAATTATTATTGTACTTATTTATATGAATAATACTGTTACTCAATATTGCAAATTATAGGAAACATATTACTTGAATTTCACAAAATTAATTTGGTAAGAAGGTTTACCATAGATACATTTACTAGGATGCTCAATGAAGAACTTTATAGAAAGAAAGGTCATTTAAATTTTATCGACCTTGAATTGGCTTATGATTAATGCACAAGAAGTTCTTTGGAGGCTTTTGAAAAAAAGGAATTTGTGTGGTTTATATTTATGTTAATAAAGATATGTATAATGGGATTGTAACATGTGTTTGATTGCAAAGTGGTTTGTTTACTGATTTTCTTATTACAATTGGATTACATAAAGTTTTAGCTTTTAGCTCATATCTCTTTGCTTTAATTATAGATGCTTTTATTAAACATATTCAAGAAGAGGATCCTTGGTGCATATTAATTTTAGATATGATTCTCTTAATTGATAAATATAGAATTCAAGCAAATTTGACTTGTGGATTATTGCATCTAAACTTAAAGGGTTTCATTTTTGTAAATATAAAACAGAATATATGGAGCGTAATTTTAATCATACTGGATGCCTTTATCTCGAGGATATGTTTATTGAAGAGTATGATCAGTAGGAGTGTGAGGTTCAAATATCTAAGTTTAACTATACAAAATTATGGTGAATTAGAATGTAGTGATCAATAAGTTTCTAGTTGGTTGGATGAGATGGATTATTGCTTTTGGAGTGCTATGTAATTGAGAAACCCCACTCAAAATTAAAATAAAATTTATAGAGCTAGCTGGATGAAACCACTTACTTTTGAATCAAAGTTTATATAAAGTTCCAAAGATTATTTATCCTAGAATTATTTAAAATTTTTTTAAATTTAAAAAGTTTATGATTATATTTGAATTTTAAAGAAAAAATAATGTTGTGGAGGACTACTTTAGAGTCTCTTAGTATATCTAAAACAAAATTATGCGTGTAAGTTTAATTGTAATAGTATTCATAATCTTGATGACATAACTATTGAGGAGCATGTGATTAAGAAGAGTGAGAGATTTAAACACACTTGTTCAATTATTCAAAATATTGGTGAAATAGAGTGTGATGTGATTAATAGGATCGAAGTTAGTTGAATGAAATGAAGAAGTACTTTTAGAATGTTGTGCAATCGAAAAACTTACTCAAATATGAACGAAACTTGTGCAAAGTATTTGTACTGGCAGCTATGTTATATGGGGCATAATATTGGCCAACAATAAAGAACTTTATTGATAAATCAAGTATTACAAATATGAGGATACTAAGTTGGACGGGTGGGTAGATTATATAGGATACAATGAGGCATGAGCTCATCTATAGCAACGTTTTAGTGGCTCCAATTGTGGATAAAATCAGAGAATGTTATCTTAGATAGTCTCGTAATAAAAGCATAGATAGTTCAATACCCCTATTTGAAAAATTAAGTGTATAAATCTTATTCATTCTAAAAAAGGAAGAGAAAGACCAAAAAAGAGAGAAAGAAACTATTAGAAAGGTTCTTCTTTTTTTGAAACTAGCGAGAGATTACTATTTGATTAAACCCAATAGAAACAAATGATTCATGTAGTCGACGATGGAACCAAAACTAGTCGTACTTGTTTTAAGATCTTCACTATCATTTATTTTTATTTTTGTAGCAAGTATTTTATTCGCATTTCTTTGTCAGATTTTTTTTTTGATGCAATTGAATTATCTTTGTTATTTTAACAATGGTGAAAACAAATCTAATGTGTGGTTCGGTCTTTCCATCTGGTACTTCATGTTAGCACACACGGAAACGATACAGGACGGGATACCGTTGGTGGTTATCGAGCAATAAACAAAATTATCCAAGCACAAAAGAGTAAAACGACAACACAAGAATTACAGCATAAACCAAAGAGAAATAACTATCCAAATACAAGGATATATGTGAAAAACCTGATAACGGGAACAATTACGGAGCCACACCACCAAAAAAAATTCATTATGAACAAGATGAATACAGAGTTTCAAAGAGCTTCACATTCACATGAACAAGAAGGATCTATCGCTTACAAAGCCTCCCGATCAACTTCTTCTCTAGAAATCTCCAGCTCTCACTCTAGGATGAAGGAAACCAACAGCAGCCACCAAGCCAAGTTAGGGTTGATCTCTCTATCTTCACACAAGGAAACATTCTTATATGTTTTCTTGTATACCTTGGCTTCACTTGAACCCCAAATGACCCAAAATTCCCCTAAAAATACTTAAGGGACAACCTAGATTCGAAACTGGGCTCTGGCGGGCACTACTGTGCGCTGTGGCACCTTAGAATCGAACCATGGGGCGCCACTGCGCGCCACGACGCTCCTGGCCCTCGTCTGCAAAAACTGTAGGGCGCGCCGAGGTGCATTGGAGCGCCTGAACTTCCCTAAAGTTGTTCCGGAACACCCCGGGACCTTCCGGGAATCCATTGGAGCTTTATTAACACCTCCATGATGATCTAAATGGTCTCCACATCCCAACACTTAAAACCTGCACTTATCTTCTCATAAAACAATATTTTCCATGCCAGCATATTTCAATTTTGTTATTTTTATTATTTAAATGATGGTTAAATGCTTTTTGATATATTCAGATTGTAAAAGATTCTGAACCTGTGAAGGATTTTTATGGGAGATCAATAGCCATTATTTCAGGAATCGAGTCAAAAGATGCTATAAGGCAACTTCTTTTACAAGAGACTTTCTCAAGGTGCTTTAGATTCTATCATAACAAAATTTTGGACTTACTTTTTGTTAAATGAAAATCTTGTTAATATTTATCTGATCTTTTATTTGTGATTCGCCATCAAATTGTCCCTCTTATAGAATGTAGGTTGGATAGCTATTGCAAGTTACAACTTAAGTTTGACATTTCTTTGAATGACATCGGCAAATGGAGAACATACTAGTTGATACATTCTTATATGCTCTATTTGTAAAGAACAACCTTTATGATGCTTTTGTTGTGCGTTTTTTTTAAATAAGGAAACTAAAAAATGCAAAAACAAATTATATGGCTTTAAGTCATTGCGTTTGAACCTACATTTTGTTGCCTTTTAATTTGCAATATAGTTTTTATCATCACAAGACTATTTGTTAATTTATTATAAAAATATTTTAATCTAAATTTAATATAGGTTCTGTTAGCCTTTATGTGATGAGCTGCTTTTTATCGATTTATAATATTATACATTACTTATCTTTCTGTTAATTCGGTAAATCAACTATGGAATAGTACTGTATGATTTCTCAATTTTGTTTTACTTTTGAATTTGTTGCCCATCCCTACTTTTGAATTTTTATTTAATAATTTATAATAAAAATATTTTAAATCTAAATTTAACATAGGTTATTTTAGTATTTATGCGATAAGCTGTTTTTAATTGATATATTATATTAAATGCTCTATATCATTTTATTAATACTTAATCAACTATGGAATAGTACTATATCAATTCTCATATTTGATTTACTTCTGAATTTTGAGCACATCCCGACTCTTAAATAGTTGAAGTAGTGTAATTCCTTAATACAAAAGACTTTATAGACAAATTGCGTCTATAACTGGCAGATGATTCAAAGAAACTAAAGGGTTGCTTATTTTGTTGCATTTTGGGTGCAAAGTATTGTATCACCTTGCATTTTGAAAATTTGCACATTTGTTTTGTAAGACTAACTACACCATAAAATTTTGAATTGCTGGCCCCACATGGGAATTTGTTTTTGTATGCTCATGGTCGTTTGCTTCAAAGTTACACCATCCCACCCCTCGATGGCACTTGCCACCCTCATTTGCCCCTTGTCAGCTAGCCTTGGCCAACTGCTTTGCCCAAGCATTGGTCACTGTCGTGCCCCCTCGGCCTTCACTGAGTTTTTTGTAACAGTAATGTTTTGTTTCACTTTGTACTTGAAAAACCCTAAAAGGTCAATTACACTGTAAAACAATGATCATTCATAAAAGTTTTTTGAAGCATTTATTTTACTTAAAATGTACTTTATATTGAATTTATTTTATTTCATTATTATTTTTTTCTTAAGCCAAATGATCTTTAAATATAACTTTCTTGCTAAATTTTCCCATCATTATCAAAGAAACCTTCCATAAACCGAAGAAGTTACTTTGGGTTATATTAATTAGACAGGATAATCACTTGCTTAACTTTTTTACATTTAACTTCATAAGGTGATTATAAAAAGTTTGTTAACTAAATAACTGATACTTAATTTCTGTAGCAAATTAATGCACCTATTTATTCAATTGGAGCTAAGATTGCTACTTCTCCTTACAGGGTTTTTTGAACATTCTAAGTAATTTTATTGATTGATCTTAATTATCCACGTGTCCTATCGAGATCACCTACTTTCTCAATTATCAACTCAACACTATAGCCTCGAATCACTCGGTTAATCTCATACCTCAAATATTCTAAGCCTAGTAGACTTATATAACAAGTTGATGACTGATCTTCCAAGTCTCTGCACTTTGTCGTGCATAACTTCACTTGATCGCTCTCTAACACCATAGAATGAGTGTGGTCTTGTGAAAAAGTTTATACTGCCTACCAATAAAGCTCCTCTACGGCAGCATCTCATTGCCCGGGCAATGACCAGCCACTCGACCAATCACTCTATGCCATGTCAATAGTTATAATTTTTCTTTTTGATGGTTATTCGAACATAAAAGTATTTTCTTTGTAATATTCACTTGCAAAAGTTTCTTAACATTAAATTTCATATGCTCTCCTAAATATTTAGGCCAATTTCAATGACTTTCAAAAATTGATGATTTTGTAAAAATTAGAAATTATCTACTGAAAATATAAAATTTTATTTTAAAAACATGTGAGACAAGATTACAAAAAATTTGGCACAAATTCCATTTAAATTGAAATAAAAACAATGTTTGAAGAATTTTTAAATACAACTTTCAATATACCTAAATAGCCCATCTACTTCTCTTTTAATTGTATCCGCCTCCCCCTCCCCCTCACCCTCTATTTTGCACGTGAGATTTTCACGCAGTTCGGTTTTCCCCATTGCCGCGCAAGGAAAACTTCAAGCCTTAAAGCCGTAAGTGTATCTCACACTCGATGTATTCCCTCTTTCATCGTGCCTCTCCATGGAAGTCCTCCTGCTCTCTTTCTCATGTTCAAATTTGACCATTCATGGCTGAACCTTAACCAGACACCACTATCCTAGTTGACATTGCTGCCCTCTCCATGGATGATTATGAAGATAGGAGATGGAGAAGAAGAGGAGCGAGAGTCAAGTCAAAGATCAAGTTATTAATTTGCAAAAAAACTTCAGATGCTGAGAGGATCAATGATGGATCGATCCACTCGAAATCTATTTGAGCTTAATGAACGTACAATTCGAGAGAATGTGTATTTCAGTTGATTGAAGCTATATAAGCATGCACTCTTTTGGTGGATAAGTTGAGCGAAACTTGAGAAGGACACAATTGGCTAGACCTAATTCAAGAACTTTCATGAGTTCTGCCGCTGTATTGAAGAGAGATGGAGGAGATGACACACCTCATGCTAAAAGAGAGGCCCGAGTGTTCAAATTTTTAGTTCTGATTTTGTCAATTTGTGTCAGTGATGGAGTTGTCATAGATGAGCATTTTAACCTAATCAAGTTTGGCGAAAGATTATAATTGAGTATTTGTTGTCAAGATGGCACTATTATTGATCGAGGATTTTGGCCACTTAAAATACAAAATGAGGAAGCAGAGGACTTGTTATGTAGTCATCCGAGAAGACAAAGTAGTCCGGAGAAGAATTGACTTATAGCCGAGCTATACAAGATACCAATCGAGTGATAGAAACAAACAAGACTACGGAAGGCTAGCATTATGGGAAGCTAGGTCTCATTTCGATGAATTGTTGGAAGACGCATTCTGAGCTATTTTCAAAAAAGCTAAGAGGAGGCTTGTCTAGAGTCGTCGAAGAAGTGTCGGTCACTGTGGAGTCAATTGAAGCCCTAGAATGAATGCTTTGCCTATTTGCTGCATTAAAATCTCTTTTGAGCACATTGGCACACATTGAGCCACCGTTGGAAGCCAAGCCCTAGTTGACCAAGACATTGAAGGACAAAGTTTTAGCTGGTAGCCAAGAAGCTAGAGGTGAAGAGTTTGCCAATGAAGGTGCTATCCAAGATGTCCAAGTGTGTGTGCAGAGGATGAAGATAACCACCTGAACTTTAGAAGGCCAACACGCCAAAAGAAGTTGAGATTATTGAACTTGAAGACCAGAGGTAAGAAGAGAATCTAGAGTGGAAGACAGTTCACTGGAGTGAGTTTACATTTTGCCCCCAAAGGGTGCCTGATTCGGAGGACCTATAAGAAACCCAACTTAATGATCTAGAAGATAGTCGAGTGACTTGAAGAAGCTACTGGAACACAAAAAAGTTGGAGAACAATCTTGAGTGAATCAGTGGATTAGGGTAGCTTCAGCCAAGAACTCAAATTTATTATCCGAGAGGTCAATTGAACGACCAACAATTGAGGAACACACAACTTGAAGACAATCAACAACTTCTTAAGAAGTTGAGGAGAAGAAGAGAGAGTAAGAAAACTTGAATTGAGCCTGAGATCGACTTAAGTGTAGCTGATTAATATGGATGCTTGTCAACCACAGGGAGAGATCGTTGAAGAAGAATGAACCAAAGAGCTAAGTGACCTCATTGAGTCCTATAAGTTGGGAAAGCCCCAACGAGTAATCCCTCAAGCTCCTTTGAACTTGGATTGCCGAGCAATTTGCTTGAGCTTAGCTCGGGTCGCATTGGGTTTAACCAAAAACCGCCGTTAAACAAAGCAAGCCCATATTGTGTGCCAAGATTGGGTTTCAAGAAGTAATGAAGTATTGTGCTACGGGGTGAGGTAGATCATGAAAGCATGAGAGCACATGTTTAGTTTGAAGTAGTATTTGGCGCTATTTAATATATTTTTGTCCTTATTTATTTTTCCTTTTGTGATTCTTAGAAATTATAAATATGCATGCGTAGAGCTAGTGTTATCATCATTTTACTTTTTTCTAAAGTGTTGGTAGAGACCTTGTTATTTTGGAACCAAGGATTACTTGTGCTCTCCATCAATAGTCTTCCCTCTCCCAAGTAAAATAGTAAATTTTCTATATTGTATTCCCCTTAACTTACTTCGTGCTATGTGTATTCTATTTATTTCCAAGTGTAGGTGATAGAATACCATTCTTCTCACCCCAAGAAGCAAAACAACCAAGTGTTTCCAAAAGCATTCAGGGGTGTCGAGGGATTCAGTGAGCTACAGATTGACTACTATGAATAACACTCCGATGTCGATGCATTTTAAGTAATCACATTTTCTCCTAGATTATCTTTTATTATAACCATATGCATAGTCAGATTCACCTTGAACACTAGCCAACCAACTTTGAACTCTAAGAATGTATTCTAGTGTTGGAGCTGGGAATTGTTCTATACTAGTACTTCCAACAATTTCTTTTGGTTAGTGCGGCTAGTAGGTATTGTTTGGGACTTGACACCTCCTCATTGCCTCCTTTTGAGCCATCTGACAAGCCACAAATTAATGTGACTTTTGTTTACGCACAAGTGCACGTGGTTTAAAGTAATATAGGAATGATGAGTTCTATATTTATTGTTCTCAGGGATCAAGTGAGAATTACTCGCTACTATTTTCTCTACTAATGCTTAAACAAATGAATTTTTAGTTTTGTTACTAAACTAGAACTAAGCATGCAAAGTAAATAAACTTAAAATTTTGGGGATATAATCAAGTTTAAAAATATTGGAGAAAGCTGGGCTGATCAACCATGGTTCAACAATTCCAATTCTTGCTGAGTTTAAATTGTTTATCTTATGAGAATGCTAAATTCTTATTTCAAAGGGTTATAGATAGTTAAACCAATTAGTGATCTCTCACGCACATGGGTCACTTATCACTAAACCCAAACATCGTCTTTAGTTGTTCTTGTACCAAGCCTCATGACTTCGACCTTAACGTCTAAAATGTGGCTTCCTATCTAGTCCCATCGATATTCCCTATCTAGTGCAAATGGAACTAGATTTTCATCTCTGTTCTCACATGTACATAGACATTTTCATGTTCAAAAGAGAGTGTGTAGATTTCTATACTCTGATAATACTCTACTCGGTCTAACCTTATGTCTAAACGAGAGACTGCATGAGATATGGAACACAAAAGACAATAAATGTCATGTGCACATAAATCTTTGATTGGACTTTTGCTTCGATCAAAGTCTTAGTGTTACCTGCATGGCATGCGATCATATGCACATACATTTTGATTTGAACTTTTAGTTCGATCAAAGGTGTAGTGTGATGTGAGCATGCCCCTTCAAAGAAAATAATTTCATTACATGCATCTCTAAGATTTTATAAGAGAAAACACATGCATTCATCACAAGAAAATCATACATCCATACTCAACATTCACTTAGAAAATGTCTACTACATAGGCTTAGCCTAACCCTCCCCGGATGGGGGGGTTAGGCTGCCATTAAAAATGAATAAGAACCCAAGGGAGGCCAAGAGTTGCCTCTTTTGCTTTGTCAAAATGCAATTTTGTATTTTGTTTCTCGACAGGTGCCTAAAGGAGCATGAGCGTTCAGAATTTCTATCAAAGGCGCGCTTGAGCACGCTTGAGTGCGAGAGTCTTTGCCACTTTGACACCTGGGCGCGCTGAGAACCCATGCTTCTGTCAATCTGGTGCTTGGGCACGCTTGAGCGCACGCGCTTCTGTCAAGGCGGCGCTTGGGCGCGCTTGAGCACACAAGCCTCCGTCGTACTTGCACTTGGGCGTGCCCGAGAGCGCAAGTCTCTGTCATTGCGACACTTGGGTGCGCCTGAGCGCACTGGTTTCTAAAAATGCTGCTCAGGTGCTGTATTGAGGCGCTCAGGCTGCCTACTTTTTTGATGAGTAAAAATGTAGAAATCATTGAAATGCTCTCGAATACCTAAAATACCAAATTAGAAGTAAAAGATACAAGAAAGGGCCTGCTTTTTTGATGAGTAAAAAGGTAGAAATTATTAAAATGCTCTCGAATACCTAAAATACCAAAATAGAAGTAAAAGATACAAGAAATGGATTACAAGTAGCTTATTCTAAAATGAAATAACACAAAATAATTAGGTGATTTTAGTGTAAATGCATGACTTGTCACCATCAACAATTGGAAGCTTGACTATTTTCCATCTAAGTCTGGTGGGATCTTTGCCCAATCTCAATTCTAGAATAACTCTAGTAGGCAAGGTAGTATTCTATCATGCCAGGGTAATGATTTCCAAGGTGACTTAGTGTCTTTTCTCATTTTCTTGATCGAGAGCCGATAAAACTCACAGTCACTAATAATTGCTTGTTTCAACATTGCCCATGCCTTCTCGCCACTATCCTCCTTCAGGAAGTTCCAACTAATCGTTGGCAATATCAAAAATATTTAATTGATAATATATTCCTCTCTTTTTTAAAATGATTAATAATCATAATATCATAAGCTAAAATAAACTCTAAAGTTGTTATTCTTTTTTCATTAATATCTCAAAACTAAAAATACCATACTCTAAATTTTTAGCATCCCTTTCAGCATGTCTATTGAAATCTCCTCATGTAATTTCATTTCCCTAGTGATATTTCTTGGACCAATTCCTCGATCATATTAAATTTTTTATTTTTTACTCATGTCTAATCTTATTTGAGAAGTATAAATACCTGTAATAACAAAAACTATTCTATCAATTATAATATATAAGATATAATTCCAACTCTCAAACTCTTAATTTTAATTATATTATTTTTTAAATTCTTTTTTAGGATGATACTCATATTATTCTTATGGTGATTCTTAGCCTTTTACAGTACTAGAGTTTAAAGTTTGCTCTTTTTTCACCGCTTTGTTTCTTGTAGACGTAGAATTATTGTATGCCATTTAGAGCATTATAATTTGAGTGGGGTTTTGCTTTGAAAAGTGCATGTATTAACGCGAGAACTCACCTTTTGACAGTTTGTGGACATTTTGGCATCACTAAGCTCAGTCTTATAACCTGCTTAACATTTAAATTTTATAATTCACATATTGAACATCCAAACACTAATTTTTATAAAAAAGTATTTTCATCTTCTCAGTGACTACTTGTATCTACTCTTACATAGAAGAAATCTATAATTGGTGAAGCAAATATTTGTAAATATTAAAATTTGAATGCCAAATATGTATAATATGAAGATTTAGGGGCTAAGCATGTAAAGACCTCTTTTTTATTTACATGCCCAAAATTTTGGTAATTTGTGCCCGCATGCCATGTTTATTAATCATTTCATTTGCAGATTCTTTTGTGCGTTGTTTGGTATAGTCAAGTTCATTTATTCGATTACAATGATTTTATGTTTTCCTTGCGGTTCATTAGTTCGAGGCATTGTGGTCTGGTCTTTTGCATGCCATTATTTCCTTATAGAAAAATGACGTTAAACCAGCAAAACCAACTCTTCTCTATGATAATTGTGGAAGAGTTGCTTGCAGTGCTTTTAAGGCGAACGCATTAGATTTCCTTCAATAATATTGAACTCTATTTTAGTCATTTATGCTTTTATTTTTTGAATTGTAACATTTATAACTATTAATACCTTTTTTTTTGAATAATTGCATATAAAACACCCAAACCTACTCTATTTTCAAAACTAGAATTGACTTCAAATAAAAAGTGAAATAATAATCTAGTATATTTATATGTGCCATGATCAAATCGTTCTTTATTTTACAAAACAAAAAATATAAGTTAAAGTTTTATTATGTTCTTCAATATTAGAATGTATTTTGAAAGTGGAGATAAAACTGTGCTTGTTTTTTAAATGTCATGAATTTGAGTGCTTTGCTCTTTTTCTAATTTTTATTGACGAAATTTTAATATTTCGTAATTGAACGCTGCTAGCTCGTCTAGACGCTCAAAACATATACAAGCTTATGAAACTGAATAATTTTCTCTTTCGTCCGCTGACTTCTACTACTGATGGTTCATTGTATGCTTTATCAGGAGTGAATATGATAAATTAGCAAAGATAATTAAGTCACGAGTAATAGACTTTCCATCAGCCAAACATGATGGGGATGGAGTTCTAGAGGACATACGCTGCAAGGGCTCCGACTGGGATCTGACATTTAAAATAAATGCAGATTCCTTAAACAGGAATGAAAAGCTGCTGGAAACTGGTTCAGTTTCTTCAGGTAGTCTGTTATTTTATCATGGGTCTTTTAGCAATTGTTACTTCCGCCTAGCTCATACATATATTTGTGGGATTTTTACTTATTTAACACCCAAATCATTATATATATATATGTGTACATGGCATTCAACTGTAATATTTGCAAAATGCACTATCATCACCTCATTTTTAAAGTGCGACACCTCTTATCTGTATATAATTAGAAGAAATTTAAGATTAGTGAAGTGTTGTGTTTGTAAATGTTGGGGGTTGGATATTTAAATTTTAAAGATTTGAGTGCTGTGTAAAAACCTCTTTTTGAATTGCAGCTGTTCTAGATGCAAGAAAATGGTTGGAGCAGAATAACTTTGCTTCAGGCTCTAATCATTATTATCATTTGGGAACACGCGATTTGAATGCTTGTTTGCTTCAACATGTAAGTGAAATGCTTGTTCGATCTCTAATGTAATCTCTTCCATGTTTTAGAACTTAAACTTGGGTAGTACAATTAAACGATGGACTGTACTTTTCTAAACGTGGAAGATATGTTTTGTTCCGCTACATAAGGAACACAAAAAGGTTGCTGCCTCCAATTGAAAATTTGCTGGAATGTGTTACTATTTTAGCATTACCACTACGAATAATGATGCTAATGATCCATGGCTGTTGCTTAAATGTTTTTTCTTTGTAATTTTGATACTGATATACACATCAATAATTGTTCACTGAACAATACTTAAACAAAATTTAGTCCCTCAATAGCAGCAGTCCCTCCCCCTTCCCAACCAGTCCCCTCTCCCTGTTAGCCGCCAGCCCCGGCAGCCAGCCCGGCTACCCCATTTCCGGCCCTCCAAACTAGCTAGCCAGCCCCCTCTCCGGCCTCCCCACTTCGGCAACCCCTCTGGCTTCCCTCAACTATGTTCGGCCTCCCTCCTTTTTTTGGCAACTCTAACCAAGGTGAGATGAGAAGGAAAACAGGAGGAAATTGAGAAGAAAAAGGAAGAAGATAAGAGGAGAAATGATTTTGCTATTTATTAGTATATATACTTAATAATCTTTATAAAAATAATATTATGTCATCACATTAATATTATTGTCATTAATCAATAATGATAATCAGTGTATATATTATAAAATGACTATTATTTACATTCATATATTTTTCATTCTAATATTTTATTATTATTATTATTTTATGCAATATAATTTTAGTCATTTCTATTGTGTCTTTTACTTTCATATATTATTATTCCACCAAATATGAGTATGTTTGGGTATCCTTAATTTTAAGATGGTGACCTCCTTGGATGTGTTGTCGTGGTGGTAAAGATATTGTTACAGGTTTTTAATATGAGTATGTTTGAGTAAGATCTCATGTACTGTGTTATTGACTTCATGGTTTCTCTTATTCTCTTTATTAATCAAGGCCCACAAGCTTTTCTTTTTCAAGTCATATAACTTTCTCATATTTAGACCATGCACAGATCTCCTCATGTGAGCTTTAGTCTGGCTATGATTTCAAAATAACACTATTTGAGGAAGCTAATTTGGCATCCAACTACTGCTGCACGTAGTGTTCTTTTTATATCTGCCATTTCAATTCTACTAACTGCATTTTTTTCTTTGAACAGTTTATGTTCTCACATGCAATCGTATGTTAGCATAAATCAGCTAGTCATGTCATGTTCTTTAAAGAAATGCTGAAACTTTATAAATCATTGCATTTAGTATTTTTTTCATCATTTGCAGGACTCCGAAGGTGTAGCTTTCTCCCCCGTGGATCTAGCTAAAGCATATATGCTCTCCTTGCAGCCACTTCATTCTGCTGTACCGAGTGCTTTGAGGCATAATATATACAATGAAGAAACCCGTTGTGAGGCTGCTAGTAATTCTTCAGCGGGGTTAAAGGTGTACACAGACTGCACAGTCTCCCTAATAATATTTTTTTTTGTTTTTCTATAATTTTGACTGCATTTTGTTTTATTTTTGAAAATCCCCAGATTTCCAAAAGGAACCATTCTGACCTCAGATCATGCAATTCCTCGAACGATTCTCGGAGGGTCCGAACGAAGCCTTTTTGAATGCTTTGGAAGACATTGATGGTCTGGACAATAATCCCGAGAGGAAGGTGACTATCTAAGTCCTTATCACACAATATTATTCATTCATAATTTGTGAAAGTGATGAGCCACTCTATTGATATAATCTAGTATGCAAATTTTTATATTTACAAAGAAAGCACTATCGTATCATTAATCTTATAATTATTTGCTTTAGAAATACTGAGACAAAGTACTTGTTTTCGTAAACCTTATGTATATACTCTAACAAGGCTTTGGTGCAAAAAAAGACAAAAAAAAAACAAAAAACGACATGATCATCATCCACGCAGAGCAGTCCTTCTATGGAGGGTCTGCTGGCCGTAGCCATGACTGACTCTCTGCACCTCAATGGCCCCAAAGACGCCGTAGACGCTGGTCCCCTCACTTCCGCTCCTGGACAACTCGGCATCATCGAGGCTGTCCCTGCAGTCCTCGTCGTCCATGGCCATGAGCTCCTCCTGATATTTCACGCTCTGTATTCTTATGATCCCCACCGGACTCGAAATGTCGCCATTGCTGCTGCTATTAATATTAATATTATTATTATTATTATTATTTTTGGTGCTGCTGCGATCGGCTCCTTCCTGGGATCCATGGGCGTAATTTCCGTATCCGTAATATCCCAAGGCAAGAGTGTTGTTCTTGAGGGGATCGGCGGCGGCGGCGGCGCCCTGTAGAATGGAGAGGACCTTCGTCATGGTGGGGCGGCGCTCGGGCTCCGACTGGACGCTGCGGGCGGCCGCGTGGAGGATTCGGCGGAGCTGGGGGTCGTCGAAATTTCCTCTTAGGTTGGGGTCGACGAGGGCGGGGAGCTGGTCGGCGGCTATGATTGGGTCCACCCATTCCGTGATGGTGCGCTTGACGCCGCCGGAGAGCCGTTCGATGGGCTTTCTCCCGGTGACGATCTCCAGCAGGAGGATGCCGAAGCTGTAGACGTCGCAGGACTCCGAGACCTTTCCCCACATGGCGTACTCAGGGGCCAGGTACCCGAGGGTGCCCTTTACGCGTGTCGTCATGTGGCTCACCCCCTCGGGTATCAGCTTCGCGAACCCGAAGTCCGCCACCAGCGGCTCGAACTCCGAGTCCAGCAGCACGTTGCTCGCCTTTATGTCCCGGTGGATGATGTGCGGCGTCACCTCGTGGTGCAGGTACCTGCCCAAATTTATTTTCATTATTTTATTCAATTAAGCCTTTTTATTTCCTATCTTACATAAATTAAAAAAATTTAAAATAACTAAGTAACATATTTACTTTTATATATATATATATATATATATATATAATCTTATCTTATCTACATTTCATTTTTAAGAAATATAATCTTTTGTCATTAATACGATGAAACAAATTGGACAAAGCTAATCTGACTATGCATAGTAAAAAACATAATAAAAAACAAACACATTAAAAGTTAAGAAAATTGACTCCAGCTCTTAGTTTATTTATGTTTTTTTATTAGGCTCTTACATACATAATACAAATTTACTTTTATTTTAGATATTACAAAAAAATTTGATATGCATACAAACAAGAAATATTTTATTTACTTGAAAATAAATGATATGTATTATAAATTTTTAGGTTCTTGGTATATTTCAGCACTTTTTAGTTCATCAAACTTTTAAAATGCATGATCAGAAGAATTCTAAGATTGCTAAAATAATGATGCTTTATTAGTAAGTGCTAAATGGAAAATTGTAATCCAAATTGCATTAAATTGGGTAAAAATTTAGTATGTTAGAAAGATGAAATTGATCTAATTATATATATATATTTGCATTGAAGATATTTGATTACTGATGCGGAATAACATTAATTAAGAATAATAATAATTGCTTACACAAGGCCTTTAGCAGAACCAAAAATAATTTTCATCCTTTTCTTCCAATCAAGGGTCCGGTCAGGTGTAAATCTGCCGTGCAGATGGGTCAGAAGGCTCAGATTGGGCATATAATCGTACACTATGAGCCTCTGACTCGCGCCCACGCAGTAACCCCTCAAGCCGAGCAAGTTCTTGTGCCGCACCCTACCGAGGATCTCCACCTCCACCGCGAATTCCATCTCCGCCTTCGAATTAATAGTCTTCAGCTTTTTCACCGCAATCTGACCGTCCAAAAATATAATATGCTCGTAAATGAAATATTCGTAGTACACATATTTTTCTTCTTAAGTTTACCTGATGGCCATTGTTGGTCTTCCCCCAATACACGCTGCCAAAGCCTCCTTCTCCAAGCTTGTTGTCCTCGCTGAAGCCATTAGTGGCCGCATGAAGCTCCTTATAAGAAAATAGCCTCCACGTGGAGCTCTCCGGCAGCCCTCCCCGCATAAAACTTTCAGCATAAAATAAAAAAAAAATCAAAAGCTGTAGGTGCTTGACCGTTAGAAATTTAAATTGGATACAGGCATTACTCTGAATCGCTGGATGAACCGCAGCACATGCTGAGCTTGGAGCCCATGGCGGGGATTAGGGTTTTGGAGAGGGGGAGGGAGAAGATGGCGAGGTGCGGTGCTCCCAAATGGGGATGGCGTTAGCCGACTTTAGTGCTCCGCCAATTTTTTTATAAGGGATTTTCTTAAGAGAAAGGGTCAGGCCGCCGGCTGCAGCCGGCCGCATAATGGAATTGCATATCAAAATTTATAAAATTAAATTACGTAATTTTATATTAATAAAATAATAAGTAAATGCATGCAGAAATATTTTTTCAAATTCTCTAAAAAATATATGAAAACTTGTCCCAATTAAATTTACATATAAAGACTTGAAGAAAAATCAAGTTTAGTTGAAGGTGTTCTTATTGAATCTTATCATAGGAACCTTGATTTGATAGATGTAGTAATTAAGTTCATATTATTTTTGAATTGCTCAACTATATATATATATATATATATATATATATATATATATATATATATATATACTCAAATGATTATTCTAGATTCAAAAATATAAGCTAAAGTTTTTGATAGATTTAAATAATTATTATATTAACAAATACAAATATAAAATTATAAATGTATCAGAAATAATGAAGGCAGAATTGAAATGATGATCATAATGGTTATCTATGTATTTCTTAAAAGAAATAGAATATTGTTACAATGCTTCACTCAGTATTTTGTTCTGTATATAATACAATTAGAATTGGTCATCAGTTGAGATTTATTAGTTTAAATTATGATTATGATTTAATTAAAATTATTTAATTGCTTAGAAAATTAATTTTTAAAAGATTATGACAGTTGAACGATTAAGACTTGTGAATTTAGGCTTTTAAACTAAAAAAAAAATAAAGCTATTTTCTCAAAGTTTAAATTAGAGGTAAATCGTGGTTAAACAGACTCAAGTCTCAAATTTATTAGTATATTTTACGCCCCTATAGGAGTGAGTTGAGAAAAAACATTTTTCTGTCAATTTGGCTGAAGTCGCGATCTATGGGAAGGAAAGCAGTTGGATTTATAGGCGGATCTCCCTCAGCAGCTTGCCGTCGAAGTTTCGGTGCCAGTGGAGAAGTTGCCGAGGGTCACCGAAACCGGGCCGGAGAACAGATTGTTGCAGCTATCGGAGGACGGGACTCTCGCTGGAGAAATTGTTGTTTGCGTGTATGAGAGCTCCAAGATGAGCAGAGCGAACTGTCTGAGGGAGAGGTTGAGAGCCAGCCGCATCCTCGAGAACTCCGGCGCTGGGTCCGACGTAATGCTCTCAAATTACAATAAAATAATTAGATTAAATTGTAATTAAATTAATTTTCGGGTGCCAAAAAAATCTAAAGCTTAAGACTTCTCCAATCCAAATGATGACAATTTTACCCCTTTGTTCTGACTTTTTGGTATTAGAAATGCTATTAAGATTTGTTGATCTGGCACCCGAAAAAATTTATTTGAACATCATTTTAATATAAAATTTGACCGTTCATTTTAATGAAACTAGTAATTAAATAAAATTTGTGCTAATTTATGGGTAAAACAGTTGGAAATTTGATATCTATATATATTTTAGAGGGGATATTGAAGCATGACTGTTATTACATTTATACATTAGTATATGCTAAAATTTTATTAAATTAAAATATATTGAGTTGATTATTATATTTTTTTTATATGATTTATATATAATATTTAAGAAAAAAAATTCTACTGATCATAAATATATTTTTTAATATATATTTTTGTATAAATATAATATTTTTTTATAACATTTTCTGCAATAAAAATTATTAAGAATGATATTATAGTTGGTAATTGGTTAATATCAATATATATATATAAATATTTAAATGATGTGTTAATCCATATTAAATGTATTTTTAATGAGATTTATATATAAAAATAATTTTTTTTTATTAGCAATAAATGTTATATATTATTATGTATGTATATAATTTTTCTAATTTATAAAAAAAATGCTTAAAAACTCCAATAAATATCTCAACATTTGCGTAATGTAATTAATTTATATTTTTAATAATAAATTTTAATTATTATGAGTTGATATTTTTTTATTTCATTTAACTCTCTAAATATTAATTATTATTTTTTAAGAAATTTTTGAGAATTATGTAATAATACTCAAATAAAATATCTAACAACTTACAAGAACTTCCAATTTATTATAATTACACATGTCATTCCACGAATTAACCGTCCCATCACATTTTATTTTGAAGTAGTTGGGATTTGTTAAGAAGAGTCACGTTTTTGGCTCTTTTAAACAGTTAAAATAAATAAAATTAAATAAAATTTGTGCTAATTTATGGGTAAAACAGTTGGAAATTCGATATCTATATATATTTTAGAGGGGATATTGAAGCATGACTGTTATTACATTTATACATTAGTATATGCTAAAATTTTATTAAATTAAAATATATTGAGTTGATTATTATATTTTTTTATATGATTTATATATAATAATTAAGAAAAAAAATTCTACTGATCATAAATATATTTTTTGATATATATTTTTGTATAAATTAAAATATTATTATTATCAATATATATATAAATATTTAAATGATGTGTTAATCCATATTAAATGTATTTTTAATGGGATTTGTTAAGAAGAGTCACGTTTTTGGCTCTTTTAAACAGTTAAAATAAATAAAATTAAATAAAATTTGTTAAGAAGAGTCACGTTTTTGGCTCTTTTAAACAGTTAAAATAAATAATGATGCCATTAATAGGATAAATACTTCAATTCCTTGTATTTTTATTTAGATAATTAAATATTTATAAAGTTTTTTGACTGATAAATCTAAATAATTATCAATTTAATATTCAATTAGATGCAGTATGGGTTTAGGCGTTCAGTTTAAATATTTCTTATTTCCCACACTGCCAAATATACGGCGATTCTCTCCGGCAAAAGTAGAAAAAACTAATATTTTTGCTTTAAATAATACGTCTTAACGTAATATCAAGAAAATGTAAAAGTAATAATAAAAAATATATTAACAGACTCTTAATAGCAATAATAGTAGTTTATATACTATTAATAACATTTATAACTATAAGTTTAATAGTTAATATACCAGTAATTACACAATTAAGTTTAATTAATTATTTATTTACTAAATTAAGCAATACTATAAATATTAACAACAAATTATAAATATACAAACATGAGAAAAATCACAGAAATCCACTATTATAGAGAACTTATCAAACATTAAATAAAGAGGAATCGAGACTCTTCTTCTCCCAAATTTTCCCCATCCAGTTCGAGCCACTGAAGAGCTCACACATATCATGGCACACACAAAACCCTAACACAGCATATAAAATTTATACAAAACTTTGTGCAAACCCAAGAGTGTCTTAAATAGCCCTTAGGACAAGTCATTTCCATGTCTAACTTTTGTAGGCACCTTCCTCACCCAAGCTTCCTGACACTGGCCTAGGGGAGCAATTGGGCACCTGGCTTGAGACTTCTTGTTTGCGGCTGAAGACTTGCCCAAAAACTCACCAAAACCTCATTTGTACTTCTCTTGATCCAATCAATCTTCACAATAACAAGCACCGATAAATGCCATTTCATCGCACTCCTTTCACAAACACAACCCTCGAATTTTAACAATGAGCCCTAAACAAGTAGAACAAATAAATTTGATGAGACCAACGGATTGAAGATGGCCAGGATCATCATTTTTTTCTTGTTCCCTAGCTCAGCACATTTAGGGTTATCCGTGAGAGGCAACTGAGTATTCTTCTTATCCATAAATCACTCTAAATAATATCATAACCCAGTGATTAAGACTCGTAATTTATAAAGAGTTCAAATCTCACTAACCGAACATTTGCTTCATATTTAAAATTCAACTAATTTCAACTCCAAATAAAAAAGAATGACCCAATAATACATATGCAACAATAAAACAGAGGTGAATTTTACAAAATAGAAAAAGCATGAGGGTGGTAGGATTAAAAATGGATAAGGGAGAGAATAGGATAAATCCGTAAATATGAGAAGTTCAGGTTGAATTTTATAAAGCTCAAGCGAGCCGGCCGACAGCATAATGACATGAAAGAATACGAGAGATGAAGCAAAAGAGGGGTGGGTCGGGCATTATTGTTTCTATTTTTTGATACTCTTCTATAGAGGCTTTAAATCAAACTACTTGCTAACATTACACTTATTTATATTCTCTCCAACGCCTTCTGATGCTCTGACTGAGAACTCAAGTCAAGATTTGAGAGTGTTGCTGAGCCTGCACATCCAAAATAGTAATAGCAATATTAATAATATTCATATAATACCACCAAGTTAGCTCAAACAGAACTTCAAAATTTTCGAGTTGCACGACTCGTCAGCTCGAAATATATAAAAATAAGAACTTACAGCTTCTGCTGTAAGAATTGTTTGTGCCCCGGTGGTAATCCTGTCTCAATTTCAATCATATGACCCGATTTGATTCTCCCTTGGGCCAATATTGTGCTTAAAACAACAAAATTCTGGCCTCGGGAAAATTCATCGAAAACAAGTTGATGCCACTTATTATCAACATTGACTCCCATATATACTACGTGCTAGCAATGAACCGCCTATTCTATAGGTCACCCACAAAAGAGAACATCGTATAGTACAATTTTTAAATAAATATTATAGATTGGATGCTGGTTATGCATATTACTATGGCTAGCATTTTTAACCTGAAACTCACTCGAGTTGAGTCGACCCGAACTTTGCTCAATAATTTAGAATTGATTCTCAAGTTGAACGGCATGATTCGAACTTAAAATCGAGTCACTCAAAATATATAAAATAAAAAAACTTGTTCCATCTACTGAAGAAATTACCCGGCAAAAATTACGTTTTTTTTAGTTTCGAGCTGACTCGAATTAAAATTCAAGTAAGCCTGAACTCGAAAGTATTTTTAGTCGATAATGGCTCGACTCGAGCTCGAATTTCGAATCAAGTAAATATCCTTGCAGTAATAAGAAAAATATGTTAATAAAGACCACGTTAATTGGGTCAATTTGTATGGAAAAGGTCTAGTTAAGGGGCAAGCAATTCATGCCAGTGTCAAAAAGTCAGATATATAGGTTGAACCAGGTGGGTTTATGCCATTGGCGTCTGGGGCCAGATTCAAATAATTTACTCGCATAGCAATCAAGTTGGAATTATTAGTTCAAGCTTATTCGCCTTGGGGTCAGTTTCAGGTTAGACTGAACCCAACCCATGAACCGATATTGGCATTCTTAAAATATAATATAATAGAGTTATTACCAGTCCAAACCCTCGAAGAGGCCTTCTCCTTTGATGGCTGAGGTTTTGAAGATGGCCCACTGGCGATTCTTTAACTTGTGAAGTTCCAAGGCCTCCGTTATCGCAGCATCATCCAGCGCCCCCGGAAGATCCTACGGTCAGGAAAGGGTTTTTTTTTAAGAAAGTAAGGGATTTTCATCAATACCACAGAAATCTTCTGATATTTACATATTTAACACCCAATAAGTTGGATATTGCTAAAATGATCAGCAAAATGGTAAGAGAATAGATGCTGGTTTTGTAAATATCAAGATTTAGGGGTTAGATTTGTAAATATAAACTTGAAAACATTTGATAGTTTGCATATTAATGTCAAAACTAAGCAGCATGCATGAAAACTGCTGTTTAATTGAAAATAAAAAAGTGATAAATTTCGAGTGTGACACTCAAATTTAATGTATTTACATAAATACCCTTCAAATTATAATAATAGCACTCAAATCTTTATAATCTACATATCTGACACCCAAAACTCTATATATACAGATAAAGCCATTTTATTGTCGACAAAATCTTTATAATAATAATAATACGCCATTTTATTCATATGAAAATAAGTTTTGCGATGGGATTTCATACACAGTAAAATTGGGTGCTAGAACTGTAAGCATAGAGAAGATTTTCTGCTAAATTTGCAAATTATGAAGCTTCAGGTGCTATTCATGTAAGAAATTTCGAATAATAGAGCTAAGTATATGCAATTGGTAATTCTTTGTTTTTTTTTTAAGTTCAATCCATGGGCTCTTCAATCCCCACATTATACAAAGAAATTTGTTCATTTTCTTCGGGATGTGTTCAGGCAGAATAATGAGAACTTAACTGTATGTTATTTAACAAGTGTATTGCAGTGATAGTGTATTTTAAACTGATTAAATTATATATCAAGAAAGAACATGGGAATTAATCAATTTTGAGCTGGTTATAGGAGGCTGGGATTCATTAGGGTTATTGTCAACAAAATCTATAGTGGGCATAAATTTTATGACTCAGACTGAATCTACTTATTTACTTCTCTTTTGCATCATTATGACAGTGAAAGAGAGCACATGCTACCCTCTTCAAGATCTTGCAGCTAAAAGATAAGCTGGAGGAAGATCAAATATCTATAATACAAAAAGATGGGAAGAAAACAAATTTTGAATTTCAAAGATCTTTTCCTTATATAACCTCTGCAAGTAAAATATGGTATGTGTATTAAACAGATTTTGACAAGGTACGTATATAATACAATTTTTGTTTCAAACTTTGGAGGATTGTGTATTCTTAATAATTAAATTCAATTAAAATATGAAATTAACATGACAAAATTAAGTATATAAACAAATATTTTGAATTGATGCAAGAACAAGATACTTAAAAGGCACTTATTGTGCTTGTTTCAAAAGAGGTTAGCTTAGTCCCTCCAATTAGTTCAATAGGTCGGAACACTGGGAACCCAAAAACACAGCCCCTGCTCTCCCTGCTATTCTCCCTGCTGAGCCAAGTGAAAGAGCCTCAGCTCATCAAGAGCTGTGGATGTTGTACAACGAGCTTTAACCAACTTAGCATCTAAGGATGACTATTAGAGCTGTTCCTGTGGTGGAAATAGTGGCTGAAACAAATTTAACAATTGCTTTGCTTGTGGTTGTCAATGCTTCTAATGTTGTGAATAATAATACGGTGATGATGCCTAATGAGATTGAGATTATATTTTCACCTTATTCTTTGGTAAAGGGGTATGATACATTACAAGCTATGAATGAGGATGATGCAACCTCAAATATGGAAGTGGCATTTGCCTCTTTTATAGCTGCGATGGTGGCCCCTTCCTCCTCTTCGCTAAATGCTGATAATTGCTACACCCGTTCACAACTCGGTTGGGAAGTTCTTTGTAGACTGGAGTGTTATTCAAACCACTCTCAGAAAGTGTGGACTAGATATCTTGGAAACCCCAAATGCCATAGACTTGATGGAGATGATCGAGGTGGGTGACGCAGATGAAGGAATCTCTAATTATGAGTTTGGGGCAATTGGGATGGTTAATTTTATGGTGTTGCATCTTGTTCGAACCTTAACCTGTATGCGGAGGAGTATCACCCGTTTGTGAAAAAAAGGCTTCAGATTACATCTTTGCAAGATTACAAAAGCAAGTCTAATAAAATCGATGAGGTGATTTCTATGGAAGAATCAAATTATATCCTTTCGGACTTTGAGCGATTGGTTAATTTCATTGCTCAGAATAAGAGGTCAAGAAAGAAGAAGAAAGAAGGTAAGGGTTCCAGTACTAATAAGAGCTCAAGGTACTACTTGTGGAAGAGATGAGTTTAATTACTGGTAGCCTTGCTATTTTACAGCGATGACAGTCAGTGTTAGATTGGATCTTTGTTTGGGAATCCTCTCTTGGAGTTTGGTGACCGTTTTTCCATTCTTTTTTTATTTCTTTATTTTTTTTTAGCAGTTTTTATGTTTGGACGTCAAAGACCCTTACCTGTTGTATGCCTTTATTTCTTTATTTATAAAATGCAGCATGTTTAATTTAAGCATATATACTTATATATATATAGGCACACCACACCACCAAGATTTAATCCCACTAAGTAGGGTTGGCTACATGATTCTTTGTTTCCATTGTGTACACGGATCAAATTCAATCCCCTCCCTAAGTTCCAAATAGAATAAATCTTTTTTATGGCTTCTTCTCATATCTTTTTTAGTCTTCCCCTTCCTATTTTAACATAGCAAAATCCATATACTCAAATTTTCTAACCGAGGCAACTATGCTCAAACCATTTTACAACAACATCCTCTAATCTCATTAAAAATTGGAGCCACTCCACCTTGCTATAAATGAATCATTTCACATTCTATCTTTTCATTTATGCCTACTCATCCACCTTAGTATCCTTATCGTTATAACGCTTAACTAATCGATAAGCTTCTCTGTTATACAACATTCAACCACATATAATATAGCCAATCATATAACTGCTCTATAAAATTTGTTTTTAACTTTGAGTGAGACTCCCAGGTCACACAACACTCCAAAAGTGCTCATCCATTTCATCTAGGTAGCTTGTATCCTATTAATTACATCACTCACTATTTTGCCATTATTTTAAATAAATGAACAAAGGTACTTGAAGCTCATGCTCTTTTCAAATATAAGTGATAATATGTACATATATTTTCTTATAATAAGAGTTAACAATCATAATATCTTAAGTTAATACAAACTTCTTATATTATTCCATCTTCATTAATCACTTTAAAATCAAAACCATCATAAATACTATTAAATTCTTCAACACCTTTCCAATATATCAATTTAAATTGCCTCCCACAAATAATATCTCTTCTTGAGATATTCCTTGAACAAACTCCACCAAATCAAGCAAAAAATTTCTTTTACACTCACATTCAATTTATTGAGCATAAGCACTAGCAATATTAAAAGTTATGTAATTAATTATAATCTTTAATGAAATAAATCTATCTCACATTTTAACTTCCACTGCACTAACCTCTAAATTCTTATCTAGAATAATATACACTCCATTTTTTTTATGATTCTTAATCAAGTACCAGAGCTTAAAATCTTAGCTATCACTTTATTTTGCTTTCTCTTCCACTCTCTTCAATTCTTGAAAGCATAATATAGTTTATATATTGTACTATCCATGTATTGTCCACTCCCAACCCACTGAAAGAAATTAGAGTTTCCAATGTTGTGCAATGTCTTAGAAATCATTCAATTATAACAAAAAATTTCTTCATCTTCAAATTACAGCCAAAAAACCATGGAAGAGGACAGCTTTTTCCATCCTTCCAATACTAATTCATATGGAAGAGGACAGCTTTTCCCATCCTTCCAATACTAATTCAAAAGATTTCCTTTATATTTTATCAATGCAAATCAAGTTATCCACCATGACGAATCTATTCTTTAACATTAAAGTCTTGCTTGAAGAGGAACTTTCTCTATTCTTCCAGTTAAATATTATTTGAGCAAGGTAAGCATCACTTCAACTAGTACAATAAATACCAAGAAAAAGGAAGATTAGCTATGAATGGCTTTGATATATAGAGCCTAATTTCAAATTCATGATGTCATTTATCCATTTAACTATTTAAGTTCACAATTTATAGGCCCAAGAAAACATCATTTAGTTGTGAAATACTATGCACTTCAGCAAAGAGCTTGATAAAGTATTGAAGCTAAACAAATGAAAGTCTGCCCAATTAGAACTAAATGACACCGAATTTATATGGAGCACCCATAAATATAGAATTTTCAAAATATATTTTGGGAGGAATGTTGTAACTATCTTTAAAATGGGCGCATAAGCTATGGATCTATGACAGGATATCGAAAGCCGCCTTTAAAGGAGTTTATTATTATGTCCCCGTAATGTTTAAGACTAGACAGAGGCCTATCAGACCATGTGTGCCCTGACGAATCCTTTCTAACTGAGGTCAGAGCATCGCCACGTGGACACAGTGACACGAGGGTAATAGGATCTGAACATTTCTTTTTTATTCAATTGAATTCTAGGACTAGCAAAGCCTATAGCACAAGCATCTTAAGGCCTTTTTCTATATGTAACAAACCGCAAGGCATTAAAGGGCTGAACACATGATCCTTCTATGCCAGCTCTACAGTTTTACATGCTCTAAGAATTTCTTTTACAAGGAATATAAATATTAAATTTTCATGATACATTGACTCTTACAATTCTTAACAACAGTTCTCTAGTTATTCATGTAGTTGTTAATCATTAAGAATTCATTTTGACAGGCTAAACTAAATCACATAATTACTACATCTAAGGAATTCCAATGGTTTTATCAAAACATCACAAAACGGTAAGCTTCCAACCAGAGCTTGAGGTTCACAATAATGTTACTTGTCACAACTAAATCACAGCAACACTCATTGCTTCCACCCCCCCCCCCCCCTGGACAACATCGCAAATTGCCCCTCAAAAGGCCCAAGTCTCAGTATACTTTAAGAAATTGTGATATTATCTCGTACACTGTAAAAGAAGATAGGTATAGAACCTTAAGCAGATTATTTAGTTTATGCATCTTGTTTTACAAAATATCATGGCCAATATTTAGAAGAAAGCAGAGTTAAGATTTGTTCAAATACTATCATGTAGAAAATTCAAAGTCTTCTGCAAAAAGATTATAGCATTGATGCTGTTTAAATTACATATCATTCATTTAAAAAGGTTGCTTAAAATAGGTAATAGTTTGTTTAAACAAGTACATTCTATAATGAACTGCCAATGAGGTAATACAGCAGTGAACTGAATTAAATAAATATCGAGAGACACTTAGGCAGAGTAAAAGCTTGACTTATGAGAGGGTAAATAAAATTGTAGAACAAATCTCACCTGCTTGTTTGCATATACAAGGACAACGGAGCCTCTTAATTCGTCCTCCTGGTAAAAAAATTCATAAACATATCATTAAGAGATTAGGAGCAAATATATATATATATATATATATATATATTTATATATATATATATATATATATATATATATATATATATATCTAGTGCCTCCCACTCCTTTCTCCAACAGGAAAAAATTTTATAACACTAAATAGCATAATGATAAGCCTTAAGCTGAAAACTCCATGTCAATACAGTCCCCTGATGGAATGAACCTCGCCTGATACATGTCATGCACCAATGGATGACATGTACTTCCATCAAAGTGTTTTTTTACGCTTTAGGTGTTTTATCTTTTAACGTGTGATTACATCAAAATGCATGTTTAGAAGCTGAGAAAAACACAAAGAAAATAAAAAAATTATAAATAAATAAATAAATAACCTGCAATTTAGAGGGCAAGCATTGAACCAACAAGATCTACCACCCAGTCAGTAAGAGTGAGAACCGCCAATAACTGGCTACATGCACGAAGCAAGTTCCGAAGAAGGAAACTGATGTAGCACAGGAGCACAGTGAGGATGAGGCTTATGACTTGGGAACTTACACAGAGCTTAGCTGAATGTTGAACAAGAGTTAAACTTGTACTTGGTTGTGGAGTCATGTTGTGTTGTATCAATTTTTTGGATCGGGTTATTTTGACTAATATTTGTAGTGTCATGTTGTTGTTTAGTGTAGGTGTTTTATACTTTCACGAGATATGTTGGCAATTATTTGTGCAAGTGTAGTTTTATCTTTTTTGTAATTATGTTTGATGGTGGACATTGTGTAGAAGTCCCGGGTTATGTCAAGATGTCTTTAGTGAGCCACCATGATTTGGGCTACTTAAGTAATTAGTCCATGTCCTCTCATTTGAAAGATGATGAATGATAATTTATTTTGCTCCAGTTGTAAGACTTGTGAGTGTTTGTGAGGCGGTGGCTATAGCCACTTCAATTTTGTGCGCATGCATAGTGATAGGCTACCGGAGTGTGCATAATCCTAGTAATTCTTATCTATGTTGTGTTCTTGTTTTTGCTCCTTGTTCGCTTAACGTTCTCTCAAGTTTTCATTAAGTCATCTCTCATTGTTGATCATCTCCCACCGTCATTCTCCTCTATCTTTTTACTGTGCTACACCACTTTCACCGTCGTGTTCTCTTCAAAATCCGCCAAAAGTTTTAAAATTTGTGATTTCCTTGCATCCTTTTTTTAATCAAAGTGTAGATTTATGACATGGTTCATTAGAAAAAAGTGTGCAAATTAAAATATCTTCCTACCATAATTTTTTAAATTTTAATTTTTTTATTTTTCTCTATATTTCTTTGTTGTTCCAATCAGTCACCACCAAGCACATTCATACCGTCAGACAGTTTCAGTGTCATTGGATACTTGAAAGTGACATTTACGCTCCATTAACATTTTAGAAAGGGTTTTAACATTATATCAACGAGGAAATCTGAAATTTCAACACAGCAAGGATCCGCCCACATGTATTTTGACATTTCCTTGTATTTTAAGCTTTATGGAGTTTGAAACTTATTGTAAATACTGAGTTATAGGTATTTACATACCAATTACAAGTTTTGTGAAAATTTTGTGTTCATTTTTTATTGAGTGAAGCTCCATCTTACAACAGCTGTCCAATTGATCCAAAATCAACTTGAGTAACCTCTTTGTGAACTTGCGTGCTTTCAAAAAAACCATCTTAGAGTGTGTTTGAACTACATTAAAAAACCATCTTAGTTACTTAGCTTATCTTAGTTATTTGTGATATTTTTGTTGTTATTTTCAATGCAGTTGATTTAATCTTATGTTGCACATTATTTAACTTTTTAGCAAACACAGCATGACTTACCAAAAACAAAATGAGAATGATTTATATCAACATGTTGAGACTTTAAAAGCTTCCATGGCTAGACTAGAAACTCAACTTAGATAAGTCTTAGAGACAATGCACTTCAAAAATCAGTAATATCCTCAACAACCACCCAATCATCCTACACCTCAAGATAGATTCAGGGCAAGATGTGACCTTTCACTTCATGCCAGGAATGATTACTCTTATGAGATTAGTCACAAATTCCTAAGGAGGATGACTTTGATGATATGTATCCAATGAAGGGACCTATGTATGAGAGGATAAGAACTGATCCATCTATGAGAATGGGCACACTTGAAGGAAACACGACTAAAAAGATTTTTGAGAAAAGTTGAAGTAAACGCTCCTGTGTATAAAGGAACTCACGATCCTGATAAAATTATATATTGGATGACCCACTTGTAGAAATTTTGAAGTGGCAAGATTTAGATGAATATCAGCGAGTCACATTTACTCACAAGAAATTGACAAACCACGCGAAAATAATTTGGAATAACTTCCTCCTAATGAGTGGTCGTAGCAAAACCACATGTGTAGAAATGCGAGAGATTTTGTGGCAAGCATTGCACAGAATCATCACAAATAAATACACACGAAATTTCTCATTTAAAAACATGATATAGACTCTGTCCAAACTACTTGAGTACATTTAAGAATCTAGTTGCAAACCTATCCTATGTAGGGAACTAAGAGTCCCTCCACCATTTGTAGATCTTATAGGATACCACATCTTATGCTAAGAGTTTGAAAGTTTTAAAGGGGTTCTAAACTTACCCCTAATAATTAAAAAGTTGCAATCCTACATCCATTGTGGATCTCATTAGGCATATTCTAGAGGCCTTCCATGGGAATCTCCAGAATGACCCCTACATGAGATTCAACACGCTATTCATTTATTACCTAGATCACAATTTCCCAACTTGCCACACTATCACTTAAATACTATGGAACAAACTGAGCTCCAATTATAAGTATAAAACTTGCTCCACAAAGATTTATTATGGGAGCGTTTGAGTTCACGTGTTGTACCAACACTTTTAGCTCCTAAAGAAAATGGTACTTAGTAAATGAGTGTTGATAATCACGCTATCAATAAGATCACAATCAAGATAGGCTTTACCCTAGAGGCCAGATGACATGCTGGATCTTGTAACCAACTACTATTTATTTTCTAAGATTGACCTTATGAGTGGTTACCATAGGATAAGGATATAACCAAAAGATGATTGGAAATCCACATTCAAACGTTTGAGGGGTTTTGTGAGTAGTTGGTAGTGCCATTCGTCTTATCCAACACACCCAACACATTTATGTGTTTGATGATAATGTTTTACATCCATTCTAAGTTTTTCGTATTATACTTTGATGATATTTTGATCTTTATTGTTCATAAGAAACATCACTTAAGTCACTTACGATTAGTGCTGGAAAAGCTCTTTGTTAATAAAAATGTATGCTTATGCATAGACTGAGATGATATTTCTAGAATTCATTGTATCAAGTATAAAGACAAAGCCAGATCCTTCCAAGATTCAAGTTATCAATGAAGCCTTACTCCCACGAAGTGTTTGATATCCTTCATCTACAATGTGCACGATCTAATAGCAACCCTCTTTTAGCTTGAAGTATTTGAGATTCATACTAATATTTTCTTGCCATGTTTTTTTTGTTCCTCTCCCAACTTTTAGCATGGGTAAAATTCAAAAGCGAAACTTTCCCAACCAAGGCATCTAACAGTCTATGCATAATATTCCCAAACCATCTAAGATAATTTTCTCTAAGCTTATCATCAATTGATGTCACTCCAATCTTTATACATATGAATTCACTTCTCATCATCCAACTTAACATCTTCATTGACTCTAACGTTTACTTCATCAATACGCTTCTACTTAGCCACCCAACATTTTTCCCCCATAGAGCATAGTGGGTTCTGTAGATATTCTATAAAATTTCCTTTTAAATTCAAGTAAAAATTTTCAACAACGCAAAACCACGGAAGCCCTTCTCCATATCATCCAACTAGGTCAGATTCTGTTAATCGCTCCATCATCTATTTCAGCATCATTTTGTAAGATTGAACCAAGAGAATTGAACCCCTTAATAACATTATCTCAATTACTATATCCCCATTATTATTATTTTTATTATGATTAAACTTGCACTCAGTATATTTCATAATAGATCAACTAAGACAAAATCCTTTAGATTCTAAAATAGTTCTCCTCAACTCTAGTTTTATTTTAACCCCATTTCTAATTTTATCAATAAAAATAATACCATCAGTAAATAACACACAGAAGACACCTCCTCTTAAATGTGTTCATCAAGAAGGCTGCTCCATTATACCCTTCTCTAATAACTTTAAAATAAGTCACCCAAATTCAAAATGTGTATTCTATACCATACAACAAAATAAAAGCTTTCTTATTTGTCTTTACAATATAAAGGTTGTTTAGAGAATTTATCACCTAAAAAACTAACTAGCACAAGTATAACTTTAAACCCACAAGTAAAATGCTCCAGGAACCTAAACATTGGTAAAAATATGTAGGCTCAACTTAGTGCTGTCAAGAGAACTTTACAAGTATGCTTTCATCACCTGTAAAGCATAACAAGAGTTTTGTGAGTACAAAATTCTTTGCTTCACTTGAGAATTGTTGTTTTGTAAAGTACCATCACAGCATCATTATATCGGTCATTTAAGTTTGAGTATCCAACAAACCCGACCTTGCTCAAGCAAATGGCCATCAAAGACACCCATAACCTCAATCAACAACCAAATATTGTGATATCCTCAACAATGATGTTTATTTGGAATTTAAACATTGTTAAATGATGCTAAAATAATATTATATAATTAAAATATTAGCACTCTCACTTGCAAGTTTCTGAGTTGATAGATATTCCAGTTAATTTTATGTCTTCAAGAAACAAATGGGTGGAAGAGAAAACAAAATAAATTAATAGCTTAGGTAAAACTCCGGTCTGGTATTCAGATAAAAATTATCATAGGAATGGTATGTGTATCATCATCTTTGAAAGGAATTTACAAAAAAATGTAATGAATGTTAAGAGATAAGGAGATAGAATTAAATCTTTAAATATTCTAATTCATGGAAAAACTTTAAATATTACAAATGTCTATACCCATAAATAGTATTGGATGTAACTATAAAAAAAATTAACATGGTATGAAAAAAATTGTTTAAAGAATACCCCATAAGCAAATATATTTATAGGAGATCTGCATGGATATACGTGAGTGATTAAATACTTTAATAGTATTCATCATAATTTTAATTTTGGAGAGATGAACAAAAAACAATTTTAAATTTTATTTTAACTTAAAGAAATCACAATTGATAATACTTATTTCAAGAAAAGAAATGTCGTTATCTCTCTTATAATATAGGACTTGTAAAATTCAGATTAATTATTTTTATTAAAGGTTGTTTGGCATGAAGTAATTCTGATGTAAATTAAAGATTTTACTTGGAATTTAGAAATTCAATTGTTTGGCATAAACTAAAAACGAGATAAAGTATAATTTTTACCAAACAATAAGTAGGCCATGGTAAAATTTTATTACCAAATCGGCCGACTTTTAATTTTACACAGAGGAACAGTTCGCGATGTCGATGAGGAAAGCAGAGGCGAGCCGCATTCAATAGGAGACGAAGCTCGTTTGACATTGGAAGATGAGCTTCTTCTCGTTCGACACCGAGAGGTAAATGTTGATCTTTCGTTCGAATCAAATTGCTTTATCAACTCCAGGAGACGAAGCCCGTTCGACGCCAAGAGCTTGTTCATTCGTATCATTTGTTTTTAAAGATTCGTTCGGATTGATACAAATCGATTTGTTCGTTTTTAGGGAATCATTCGAATATATTTATTTGATCTAACTAACAGAAAAAAAAAGCTCCGTTCGGGTCATTTGATTCAATTCATTCTTACTGAATCATTTGCTCATTTGTTCAGATCATTTGATTCATTCGTAAAATTTGATTGACTCTTTCTTAGGGATTTGATTTGTTACGATCATTCGATCTCATTGATAGAACTAAGAGAAGATTTTTGGAAAAAATTAAAAAAAAAATTTACTAGAGATAATCTTACACTTACAAATTACCCAAAACACTACACTTAGCAGATTATTTTATTCCAAATAAAAAAATATAGTAAAATAAAGAAATTATTTTACGCCCACTTTTTTGCATTTCGAATAGCCCCCTTAAAAAAAGGGTTCATTTATATTGCAATAATTATAAAATTGATTCAAGTTATTATTTGACGACCCAACATTGATTATTGATTTTATATTTTAAATAAGAAATAAGAAAAGTAATACTAAATTTAAAATATATCATAAAACTATATAATGAAATCTTATAAAGTGTAATAAAAATATTTTTATGAGTGAATTTTAAAACTAGGGCACTATAAAATATTATGTGGAATTTAGCTGATGGTTGCACTCGCAAGATAGCTAAGAATATAGTTGATAAATCAAAATATAAAACACCTAACAGTAAATATGCTTAATAACGAAAATAAGATGTTTAAGTAAAAATTAAGAAAAATAAAATATGTTATAGCGAAGGATTTAAATATAACAATAATGAAATTTGAAGAAAATTAAAACTATGTTGTCATGAATTAAAAATAATAGTTCAAATGCTAAAATTACAGCATGTGTAAACTTATGGATAAATTAGTGGTTGTTGAAAGAGAAAGACGCATATAAACTAGCCAAAACAAGAAATTGGAAAACCAAGAACTTAAGTAAATATATCAAAAATGATGATTAAAGATTTTTAAAATAAAGATATTTAACATTGATAAAGGGTTAATTTACTAAGAATTTAATATATATGTATCAATACAATTAATATAAATAAATTTAGTTAATATAAATAACATCAATTGCACTTTCATCCAGCAAGTTTATGACATGAGACTTAGAATATTTGAAAAGGATGAAGACTGGAAAATATGTGCAATCAGAAGATAGTTTAAAGAGGATAAATAATGAATAGAATTAACATCAGATGACATCCATGTCAATGTGTAGAAATATTTCTGGTTACTAGTGCATTTTCTGGTTTACTAAGTTATTTAATATTATTTTGATGATTAAAAAAATGCATCTGAGTGAAGAATTATTATACTTATTTATAAAAATAAAGGTAATGCTCAAGATTATATAAATTATAAGAGAATTAGGTTGATGAGTCAAACATTGAAAGTTTAGAAAAGAGTGATTACATATAGATTATGAAAGGATGCTTGTATTTAATAAAATAAATTTGGATTTACTCTAGGTAGATCCTACCTTGGAAGCTACACAATTACTAAAAAGTTTGATATAGAAATTTAGAAAGAAAAGATCTTCATTTAATCTTTATTGATCTTGCTAAAGTATAAGATAGAGTACCAAGAGAAATTCTTTATAAAGTTATGGAGAGAAAAATAAACAGTGTGCCAAATATTGATGTTATTAAGATATGTGAAATGGGCTTGTAACATGTATTTCACTGCAAAGTGGTTTGTCTAATGATTTTTGTCATTAATGGATTACATCAAAGTTTTGTTCAGGTCAATATCTTTTTACTTCAATTATGGATGTTCTTATTGAACATATTCAAGAGTATGTTCCTATACGCATGGTATTTGCACATAAAATTCTCTTAATTGATAACACTAGAGATGAATTAAAACAAAACTTGAGCTATGGAGGACTATTTTAGAACTAAAGGTTTTCATCTTAAGAGATCTAAAATCAAACATATGAAATGTAAGTTTAAACGTATTAAAACCTATTATCTTAAGGACATAACTATTGAGGACCAAGTGATCAAGAACAGCAAGAGATTCAAATATCTTGGTTCAATTAGTTAAAATAATGGTGAAATAGAGAGTGATGTGATTAATAAGATTCAAGCTAGTTAGATGAAATGAATGAGTGCTTCTAGAGTGTTGTCCGATCAAAAAATCCCACTCAATTAAAGATAAATTTTGTAGACCAGCTATACGACTGGGTATATTATATGGTGTTGAATGTTGGCCAATAAAGAAGAAACTTACCAATAAAATAAGTGCTGCAATAATGAGGATGCTAAGGTGGATGATTGGTATACTAAAAAAAAAAAATGAATTCATTCATAGCAAGGTTGGAGTGGCTCCAATATTGGATACGACTAAGCATAGATCGTTTAATGCCCCTGTCATAAAAACTGAGTGAATTAATTTTGCTTATGTTAGAAGAGGAAGAGAAAGACCAACAAAGATACTATAAGAAATCATTAAAAATGATTTTTATTTAAAACTTAGAAAAGATCTATTTGATCATGCACAATGAAAAAAATGAATTCATGTATTTGACCCCACATTAGACCTGTCAATTCGGGTTACCAGGGTCCGATTTAACTCAGAATTAAATTGAGTCAACAGAAGCCAACTCGAACCCAACCTATTTGCTGAAAAGAGTCATAACTCTCAACCGGAACACAACCCATTTGTGTTCAGGTTGACCCAAACTCATCTCAATTTAACATGTTTTAAAGCAATTGTAGTGGCAAACCTGTAATAACCCAACTCGACTTCATCCAACTAGATCCTAGCAACCCCAAAATGTCTAATAGTAATATTTAAAATGCTTACAAACCCATGTTATTGGGTTTATCGAGTCACCTCCGGTTCACGCGTGTTACCCCGACCAGTACTGTCCCCGAGTCAGACTTTGCAACAGTAACCAAATCCATTTGGCGGATGGGTTGACTCGAACCCGGATTTTTTTAGGTTTGAATTCGGATCAAGTTACACGTCGTTTCAAATTTTGACAGTTCTACCCCACATAGTGGAACTAAGGCTTATTGATGTTGTATCTTTAGAAAATCCTCAAGAAAAATTCTTGAGTTGACTATTTTTTATATTCTATTAAAGTATTATCAACACTAGAAACTAATCGAAATAACTGCACTTGGATTACTAAAGCAAAAAAGAGCCTTTGCACTTTCCATTGTCCATTGAACTATAAAATACTGCCTTAAAATGAATATTTAAAATGTGAATGTATACATGTAAGAGATTAATCGTTACACCTTCAACTAGTTCTGCACACTTTGATCATACTTGTTGTCTATCTACATCCTAGCAACCAAAAAAAGATCAAACTTCCAAGCACTGCCATTATTATCAAATTGAAAATTGTTATGCTGTTCAACCAATATGCCAGTAAAATTATTAATGAGATGGTTCAAAGTGCGAGATTTAAAAAGGATATTCAAAGGAACTTCAAGTGCCTAAGTTGAATGTGCATAAACCATTAATAACAATTGAAATTGTTAGCACATCAAGAAATTTCTTGATATAAGGGTTGGACAATCTAAATGCGTTAAATCAAAATGGTAAGCAAACTGATAAGAAAGCTGTCCACCTCCAAGATAGCATGAAACTCCTCCTTTGCTATCACCAATCTGTCAGTGTCACTTGAATCAACAACATAGATAATGGCTTGAGTATTGGGAAAGTAACATCTCCAGTAAGGCCTGCATGATTTAATACACTATTAACTGAGACAATCTCCACATAGCCAGGAAAGCTAGTGCATACAGTAGTAATTTCATAAGCAAAAAAGAACTTAAAATTTTTAAGGTTTCAAATCTCTGACAGGAATAAAAAGAATGTACAGTATACAATATGGTTAAAGAACGAGTGAAAAAATGCAATCAAAACTAAATCTGTCAAAAACTTAAAAGAAAATGGAATTAGCCATTTAATCATTAAACAATAACTAATCTAACCCCTCAATCAGAAACAATTAATTAAGAGTGCATATTTAGTCTAAAAATTAAATTAAAAAGGCTTATTGTCTTAATTTTTACTCAAGAGGCATTATGGCACAACGCATCAAATTTTATTTGCACTTGTTATGCAATGTTACGATTTAATTTATATTCAAATAAATAATTAAATAAACTCTTTGGCAAGGAGAGATACACTAAAGACACTAATGCATTGGATTGTTGTTTAACCAAGCAAGACACTAGTTAAAACACCAATCATTAAAGAAAAGGTTTAGCCATTTAAATGAGTTTTAAGAAAAAAATAATCAAAATGAATCAAAATAGTCCCTACTCTTGTAAAATATTCAAAATAGTCATTAACTTTTGAAAAAAAAAAAGTTGTCCCTTGACTTTTGTTCAACTATTTTTTTTGTCCCTGCCATTAACACTTGTTAAATTTACATTTTTCACCCGTAATCGGCCAATTATGAATGAAAAATGCAAATTTAACGGAAGAGTTAATAGCAGGTACCAAAGAATACACTTAAACAAAAGTCAATGAACCAAAAAAATATTTACAAGAATTAACAACTATTTTGAACATTTTGCAAGAGTCAATGGACCATTTTGATAATTTTCTCAAGTTTTAAATGAAGGTGATAACTAAAGCATGTCATCAAGCAAGTAGAGGAAGGTGATTTTGAGCACAGCATCATGGAACCAATAATAGGCCCATAGTAGCAAGCACTGGGAGCACGATTTTGATAACGAGAAACATGGGGTTCAAGCACGGTTTTAAAAAAAGTTGTGATACCTTTTAGTGGGGTATTATGCACTATTATCAACAGTGTGGCAATAGAGCGAATCAAAGAGAGACTAGGTCTAATTTGTAAAGTAGAGAAACAAATTTTCTTCCTATATGTCCTCTACAAACAACCAAGGAAAAGAACCTAAATTCCTTTTCCTGCAACTACAATTAAATGTCATTTTCAAGGAATGTGAGCTTTAAATAAGAAATAAATGTGGCTAGTTGAACTTAAACATATAACATGAGATAGTAAATACAAATCCTTAACCATTAGGTTATAATACTATTCACAAATACAACTAAAGTTGAACTCTTGAATGACTTAAGAGGTATACAACAATGTTACCTTGAAAATTTACAGCATTTTTATTACAATAATAAAAACAATGCAAAAAGTTGTATAGAGGTAGCAACCAAGGAATAAAAATTTCTTTCCCTGTAACTACAATTAAATTTTTTTTTTAAAATATAAGCTTCAAATAAGAAGCAAATATGTGATCGATTGGACTTGAACCCATAACATGAGATAGCAAACTCAGATCATTAACCAATAGGTTACAACACCATTAACAGTTGAATGACTTGAGAGGTATACTCAAACAGTGTTGAGTTGGAAATTTTCAGCATTTTTATTACAATAATAAAAACTATGCAAAAAACCATTTAGAGGAACTAAATAAAAATTATTCAAGGACCTATATGTATCAAAGCCTAGATCTCTTTGAAAGATTAAATGCAAGGTTGTTTAATTAATTTTAAATGAAAATTTAAAGTTAATAATAATGTAACAAGGTAAAAGACTGAACCCAAATATTAAATTATCTATATCATATGTATCAAAGCCTAGATCTCTTTGAAAGGTTAAACGCAAGGTTGTTTGATTAATTTTAAATGAAAATTTAAAGTTAATAATAATGTAACAAGATAAAAGACTGAACCCAAATATTAAATTATATATATCATACGTATTTTTATTCTTTTATTATTTGGGTTGTGAACCCTTTAAGCTGTCAAATTTCTGATTACAAAATGTGCAATTAAGATGTAATTAAATTAAATGAAAAACATTGAATTTTTTTGGATAAGATACATTATAGAATATTTAAGTCAAACACAACTTACGCTCAAGACTTTAGGTTACATTTAGCAATTGAATACTAATAACAGTGAGCAATACAATAACACAAACAAAGATAAATTTTGTGCAACTTCATTTTCTAATTTAGAGTCAATTTTTCTTTCAGCTAAACCACAGGCATTTTAGTCAATATTGCGTTCTTATTGTATAAACATGCATTGATATTATATAATTTTATTGAAAATGCCTTAGCAATGATTTATCTTTCAACAGTTCAATTATTAATCATAGCATGATTAAATCAAATGTACAATGCTTAATATTTGCTACTTAAGGGATGTTGTATTTCTAGGAATCAAAAACTAAAAAGATTATGGAAAGGATATGAAAATTAAATGATGTGCTACAAAGACAAATGTGCATGCTATTGCATGAAGAGTGTGTTTATGATATAAGATAATACGCAAGAGAATGGCTCTAAATCTCTTGTACATGCTTTTAAATTAAAGGGTAAAATTTATGATCACACTACAAAATGAAAAAATAACACTCTTATAGCTTCATTATGTGGTAACTAGTATGCATGTTTTTTAAATCTTCATATTACTTAAATTTAAAATAAAATACAATTTGAAATATGTTTATGATTAATGTTTTTAATTCACAATTTAATAAAAGATTCAAATGTGTGTTTAACTCAAAATTTTAGCCACCAAAAAAATGACCATTGAGAAATATCAACTAGAGAAATGTTGAATGAAAGCAAGGAAGTGTATGTGTCAATCATCGCATTTCCAATCTTGCTCTTGTCGTGCACTCACCTAACATGGGACAGTGTCAAGGCCATATGCAGTGAAGCCAGCATCCTTTGGGGCAGGATTTGGAAGGAAACACTTAAAGTCTTAGTACAAATTTTAGCCTACAAACTTTCAGTACGATGCTCAACCGCAAATAGTCAGAGTGGAGTTCCTCTCTTTCACTACAAATTCAAAGACTCTATTTCCCATATGTTTCTCACAGCACTCGCATGTTCCATTAATGCTCCTCGAGTTCGCCATTAAAGATATTAGAGATGATAAAATTGCTATTCTTTTTAATAATTTCTAGTATATTTACCTCAGAAACACAATTCTCCCAACTCATGTATCAAAATCAGATAGCATAAATCAGTCGTTTGGCTCTATTTCAAAAATGTTTCTCACTCATATCCAGGGCTTGTTCTCCCAGACTATGCAAGGAGTTTCTTGACACAAAAATTGATGTATCTCCACATTTAATTTTTTTAGGTTAAAGTTAACGAGAGCATATTAGGTGGTATTTTGTATAAGTTTAAGAGAATTAGGTAGTATTTATGTAATATGTATGTAAAATGGAAATCAAGTGCTAAAAATAAAAATTTAAGAATTTGACTGCTACTTCAGTACATCCCCCTCTTACAATGGCCTCACCAAATAATCTCATCACACACACTTGAAATTCTTAAATCAATGCAAGGAATTTGACCACACACTTTAAGCTTTGCCCAAGTTGATCCTATTAACAATGAAAAATGCTATCAAAAGTTAGTGCAACAAGTAAAAAATGTGAATAATTTATGCTGCCAAAAGTCATCATATTTAGAATGAAAAGTACAAACAATATATAGAACATCGAGTAAATGGTGTAGTCATGAACACACATTAACTTAAGAGAAAGTCGAACCAAAATTAAAAAAAATTGCAGCTATCTCACAAAAGGCAGTATTTGGTATAACACAATGATTCCCAAATCCCCCATCCTATGTCTAGGTTAGATTTGTTAGGAGCACGATTTGTCTTGCTTTCGAGCGCGACAATGACTTTGTGACGCATAAAAAAAATTTACTATTTAGCAAAGTGCCCTTGCAACACTTGGGTACATAAAACCAAGCATGATTGTCTATTATGATTGAATGGGTTAGGGTAGTCAACGATATTATTTACTTGTCAGATGATCAAAAAAAGAAGACCATGCTCTCAATAAAAGCAAAGTCGTGTGATCTTTTCAATAAAAGTGTTATATTTACAAATTAACAAATTAAATGTTATCTATGTAAAAATATTTAGAATTATTCTTAAGTAGGATAATTTTGTGAGACTATTTGTGTAATCTCAAGCTAGTGCTTGGTTCACTGAAATGCGCTTAGCTTTGCACTTTACGTACTCAAGCGATAAAAAAGGAAAACACTGGTCTAGATAAATCATTTAATTGCATACATATACACCCATTTCTCTATACGACACTTCGAATGTTTATCAAGAGATACAGCAATCCATGTAGATATTAGTAAATTGTAAATATTCCACTGATTAGCCACAGCTATGACAGAGTGGTTGTGAATTATGCATACATTGAATAAACTCTACAAATATTGCAAATAATCGCCAGCATAAAAAAACATTGTAATGTTGCATAATGTTCTGCGAATACATATTAATTAAACCATTGGTTTATTTCACAGTTTAGCAGAATTCTCTATTGAGTAAACAAAAGTAAGGCAAACAGTCAAAATGGAATACCTGATAGTTGTCTGCCCACCTAAAACAAAAGAAAAAAAGATTCAGGATAACGAAAATACTACTATAAAAAAATATATATAAAGACAATGGACCAAAATACTATCAAATACTACAATAAAACGGTGATCCAACCATCCACGAGAACTGAAAATAAGATTAATTAAACCATGAATTACTCTGAATTTATATATTACTTGGGTTAATTACATTAGTACACTTTGATTTTGAACACACGAGGGTACATGTTAAGGTTATTTGGGTTTCACACACATACAAACCCAAATAGTGCTTATTATAAGAGATTACATAAGAAATTACCAAGAAGATATCAAGAAACAGCTCAACAAGTTACCTCACCAAAAAATAAAAGTCAAAGCACGCAATGGACACCTTGAAAAGGCATACTGTCTCTCTTTTCATCATCATCATCTGAAATGATTAACTCATCTAACTTAATCAGTAATCTATCGCAAGTAGCTATCATTACCCCTTTTATTTTGAAAGTAACCTGGGTGACAAAAAGATTTTTTTGTGGCTTCATCTTTGTCCCTATTATCAGTAGGAGAATAATGTGAACCGGCATGTCATGCATATTTTAATTCAAGTATAATGAATCTTCTGTCAAAAATAGTACTCTGACATAAGCGTTTATCACAATTGATTTTTTTAAAACAGGACCTCCCTCTCATCACTAGTTCATTCTCTCCACATGGTGACCATCCAAACAGAAGCCTATGTTGTACACATCAAGGCAAACCATCAGAATTCAAACAAGACTTTGTATCTATTAATCCCTCGCATTCTAAAATTATATCCGGACTAATCTATTTAAACCTCTTGATCATTGTAGGCACTAAAACGCTGAATGGAAAAGCAAACAGATGAAGATAGACTCCAGGCAGTATGATTTTAAAGCTAGTTGATACATTCATGACTTTTAGTTGCATGAAGAAAAATGTTCAGTAAATACAAAGTTATCCCTTAGTGATGTAACCTTTGGTTGCATGTCAAGAAAACATTTGAGAGCTTGTCAAAAGGAAATAAGTTTGAATCTAAAGTATGAGTGGAATCACATTCCCTTAAAGAAGAAACCAATGGCATCACTTGATTGTGATAAACGTTAGCAAACATCATAGCTTAATGCTAACACCTTCTCCAACCTCTATAATAGTCCGAACATCATAGCTCAAAATTAAGTGTGCTAAGTTGGTGTTGAAATGAGAGGAAGAGAGAAAAATAAACTAAAATTAGAAGAACTTTGTGTATATTGCTTATGTTGTTATAGCATACATGTATATATAGTGATGTGTAAACGTAACATATGTCAGTCACAAATTTTGATCAATGTCAAACCTTCAACGAACAACAAACGGTTACATTCTAATATTTGTAACTTATAGTGATTTCTAATTCTGAATAAGGTATAGCATTCATTGTTGTAGTTATACTCTAATATCCCCCATAAGGTGAGAATGAACTCTTGAAACGTCAACTTATCTCATACGTAAAGTGGCTTGATGAGGATGCCCGCTATCTGCTCGTTTGATGGCATGTAATGTATTGCGACCTTGTTATTTTTGACATTGTTCCGAATGAAGTGGAGTTCACTTTTACATGTTTTAAATGAGTGTGAAACAGTGGATTGTTGGCGAGAAAGATAACGACCAAGTTGTCACAATAGATTTTTGTTGCTTGCAACTGAGGATGTTGGAATTCTTGAAGTAATCTGTGAAGCCATACAATTTCCATAACCATTGAGGCATTTTTGTTGCTTACAACTGAGGATGTTGAAATCCTTGAAGTAATCTGCAAAGCCATACGATTTCCGTAACCATTGAGGTAAACACTCGGAATTTGAATTCTACGGAGGATTGTGCTAATGTGTGTTGTTTCTTGGTGCTCCAGTTGATTAAAGTTTTGGCTCAAAAACACACAAAAATCGATTGTAGATTTCCTGTCAATAAAGTCTCCTGCCAAATCTGTATCAGAATGCGGGTGAAGCTCCATGGTGGAAGGAGTGACGGGTAGCCCAAGATGAGTAGTGCATTTGATATACCGTAATATATGTTTTAGTTGTGTGAAGTGATGTTGCAGAGACTGATGCATGTGTTGACAAATATGGTGGACAGTGTGACTGATACCTGGACAAGTGATGGTAAGGTATTGAAGGTAGCCTTAAGATGGGTGACCTACGAAAAAGTGACTGATACCTGGACAAGTGATGGTAAGGTATTGAAGGCAGCCTTAAGCAGGATGTGAGAGTCAGGTGAGAGCTATGCCTCATACAGAGCAAAGTACCACTCCATTAAAGTGGCCTCTTGAACCTATGATGGGATAAGACGCTACATAATGGGATACCTCTTGAGCCTGTAGAGGAGCCTCTAACCATATATACCTGATGGATGATTTTTGGATTTATGTGTAAAATGATGAGGACATCAGTTACGTAAATTTGGGAGATTGTGAAACCCTCTAAGTATAATTAAATAAATTTCTTAAACATCAATTTTTTCAGATAAATGTGGAGTTTCTGATAGAAACTATAAAATTAAGTGTGCTCAAGTTGGGAACACTCTCAAGATGGGTGACCTATCATGAAGTTATCTTCTGAGAATAAAATTATGAAGCCTATATGATTAAAGCGGACAATACCTTCATGCATAAGTGTTCGAGCTATTACAAATGCTCTCAAAATTGTGTGGTAAGTTTCTTAAATTGTGCTCTATCTAATGGCATTCTTAGTTAAATTATTTTATTTGAATTAGTCGATGATCTTAATTTTGTTTGTTAGTTTTGTAAATAACCTTAGGTTGTTACTGCAAAAAAATTAAACCAAGAATGCATTAAATAGAGCACATTTTCCAAAAATATTACCACACAAATTTTAAGTAATTATATAAGCCCAAACTTTTAAGCACCAATATATTGTTTACTTTAACCTTATAGGTCTCAAGAATTATCCTCAAAAGATAAATTCTAATAGATCACTCATTCTCAGAGTGCTCCCAACTTGAGCATGCTTAACTTTAGCGTTCTTATAAAAAAAAACTCCATTATTATCTGAAAAGCATCTCGATATTTAAGATTTATACTTAATTATACTTAAGGGAGTTTCACAATCTCCCCAATTTAAACAATTGACATCATCTTCACCCATCGTCAGTATCCACCTATGATTATAGGTGGCCCCCACAGGCTCAAAAAGTACTCCGCCATGTAGCAACTTGTACTATCATTGGTTCAAAAGGTCACTCCCATGGAGTGGTACTTTGCCCTGTAGGGCACTAGCTCCCATTTGATACACAATGTCCTACTCTGATATCATTTGCAATAGTCCGAACTCTTAAGCATCAAGATATTATCCGTTTTGACCTAATATATCTCACAATTATATTCTCAAAATATAACTTTCCAGCATGTCAGCTATTCTGAGACTGCTCCCAACTTGAGTATACTTAACTTTGAAGTTCTTATAAAAAACTCTCGTCATCTAAAAATGCACCTCAATGTTTAAGAATTATGTTTAATTATACTTACGGGTGTTTCACAACCTCATATGTAAATATATGAGAGGTGAAGGAATTCAACAAAACACAAAAAATAGAGATAATGAAAATGAAAAATAATAAGCATAATAATAAGTAAATTGAATGTAGGGGTTCAAATGATACCTATTTTTTAAATTTTAATTTAAAAGATATAAAAACTCGTATGTTCAATATTACGATGATTAGATGACTCGTTAAGTTATCTTAATCAAGTAAAAGGAGATGAAAAGAGAAAACTACCAATGTTTGGCTCTCCTGTATCCAAGAAAAGAACTGTCACTTGATGATATATCCTTGAATAAATCTAAAAATAAATTCATTTGATCTAATGATGCCCTTAGCACTTAAAGGATTATAACAATGTTTTAAGATGCAGCTATTCCACACAAAGTTATCATAAATGAATGTCCTCATGGAAGCTAATTAAAAATAATCCTTTATTTTAGTGTTTAGGGGAAAACATTGGGCTAATCAGATCATATCAAATCGGGCTGAAGAAGTTTTGAGCTATACCCAATCTTGACCCGCATAACAATTAAGCATGTTGTTAATGCCACATATAGTTTTGTTTTAGTCAAACCAAGTTATTTTCAATCTATTAAAATTGTAACTAATTCTTTTGATTAAATTTTAGGTCAAATAAAAAAATTCTAGTCTTAATTCAAACAAATAGTACTATCGATTATGCCACTTTTAATTCAGCTTCTAGCTTCACCCAAAAAATTTTTTGTACGAGCTTAAAAGGAGATGAAAAGAGAAAGCTACCAATGTTTGGCTCTCCTGTATCCAAAAAATAAACTGTCACTTGATGATATATCCTTGAATAAATCCAATAATAGATTCTTTTGATCTAGTGATGCTCTTAGCACTTAATGGATTATAACAATGTTTTAAGATGCAGCTATTCCACACAGAGTTATTATAAATGAATGTCCTCATCGAATCTAATTAAAAATAATCCTTTATTTTAGTGTTTAGAAGAAAACATTGGGCTAATAAGATCATATCAAATCGGGCTGAAGAAGTTTTGAGATATACCCAATCTTGACCTGCATAACAATTAAGCATGTTGTTAATGCCGCAGATAGTTTTGTTTTAGTCAAACCAGGTTATTTTCAATCTATTAAAAATGTACCTAATTCTTTTGATTAAATTTTAGGTCAAATAATAAAATTCTAGTCTTAATTCAAACAAATAGTACTATCAATTATGCCACTTTTAATTCAGCTTCTAGCTTCACCCAAAAAAATTTGTACGAGCTTACAAATATATTAGCCAAGTGTAGTCTACCAGCTCATGCAACAGATGACTAAATGTAACAAGGTAAAAATATATTTCGCCTGGACTGCCCAACTAAACTCTGAAAACCAAATTAGTGAAGAATGGCATCACTCAAGATAACTTCATCTAATAATTTATGTTTAACAACTAGAGCTAAAGATAAGTAAGAATCGCCAATCCCACCAAAGTTTGATTTTCTTCAGCTTTTTAGTCTTTCTCATGTCAGCAAACTTAATAGAAGGTTAGCCTAAAAAATTGTGACAATATATAACTCCTAGTTGCTTAAAACTGTTAGCTATTTTAAAACAAAGAACTCTCTGTTCTAGTTCCTTTGAACCAATGCAATTAGTACCAATTTTGTTGCCGAAATGTAGCTCTTTATATTTTTCATATTTTGTAGCAAAAAAAAGCTCAAAAAGATGATTGCCCTGTTAATTATAATAAGGATCTAAATCCCTTGCATGTGTTCTGCAATCTTTTTAAGAATTTTACATGTCATTTGGTTGTAAACCTAAATTGTTTATTGCATATGGGATTGGGCTTCTTTCTCAGTAAACGAACTCATGTGACTACAAATTTGCAACTCAACCCTAATTAATAATCATATTTATATAAGGTTTTGAAAGCCTAGAAATAGCTAGTTTGTGCTAGAGTTTTCATCTGTTCAATTCAACTCTAAATAAGGATATAAATCATGAAGGCCTCTCCTTATCCACTTCCTTCCTTCCTGTTTCAAAACCTCACCAATAACAAGTAGAACCTCTCCACGTGTAAGATTCTATTGGTACTTAAGCCTTTCTTATTGAACCCCACTACCTCTCTCACATACAAAATGCCTCTCACCGAGATAATGTGAGGAAAAAGTTTTAGCGCATTCGACAAAAATAGAAGTATAAACTAGGATAGTAGTTGATCCATATTTACACAGACAAATCATTGAAGCTCTAGACTGCTAACACAGTCAATTGTTCATTGATGAATTATTTAGTAATGATAATGGTATTTCACACACTCACAATAACACTAAACTAGAATCATTAAATAATGGAGCTTTGAGGAAAAAGAACATTTTTTCATTAAGAAAAAAAAAAATAGAATCAAGTGATCCTCAGCTCGGTTACAAGACTTAAAACACAAGCAACAAAAGGAAAACAAAGCATTAACACATGCCTATTTAAACCAGTCCTAACAAATATATAATAAACACAAAGGCAAAACAAAGTGGTTATAAAACATTAAAGGGGCATGAAGAATGTCTCTGGTAGCTCCAACCATTGGAACATTTCACAATCGCTCCCTTTGAACATGCCTAATAAACTAAGTCATGCCACGTAGCTTCACTAAGTTCCATGATAATTTGATGCTAAACCCCGTGTGGCCTGAGCTAATCCCCAACATAGATTTCTTGGTGGTGAAATGAAGAACAACACTCCCTGAGAAAACTTGAGTCGGGAAGGTCATTTTCTTTCGAGCAACAGCTCTTTCCTCGTCAACATTCTTCTTGGCTCAACAACTCTTTTAAGAAGCCAGCTACTTGACTATAGTCAATTGTTCTTCTACAAATTTTTCTTTATTTATCAATATCGATCTTGTCGGTCTTGACTTCAGTCTTGCTGAGCATTTCTCAATCAATTGGCTAAGTAACTGCTCAGTACACTCATCGGTTGCGCCAAAAGGCTATTAAATGATTCAAAAACATTTTAAAATTGATGTCTTCCTATCGACGCTCTCGAGTGACTCAACTAGACTTGTACTTGCTCGATCAAAAGCTTAGATGATTCAAAATAAACTCCTTGTTAATCCTCTGATCATAATTCCTATGGGGGAGAGATTGGAGACTTCTAAGAGTTGTCTTCAAGTTCGAACTCTCCTCCTTCAAAATGTCTTCTTGGCCCAAGGATTTCTCAGGGTAGACTTCATAATTTCAAAGTGTCACAACCTCCTCTGGCTTGGCCAGTGCTTCAGTAAACTCGACTAAAATTTGGCTACTCCAACAGATGTGGTAGTTAAACAAGACTCGGGTGCACAAGCCCGATGACATCTTCAACCTCTTTTTCGGCTACTTATGCTGCGACTACTTGTTTTGGTTGGTTTTATCTATGGACCTTGGGACATAACTAAGAGTGAGCTCACCAAAATCTTGGTTGGCCAAGTCCCACGATGCCCACATTTATCTTCTACTTCAAGTCAATGTCTTGGATGACTCGACAAGGTCCTCCGGTAACACAACTATATGCCAAATGATTGTCTTCTGATGATCTCATCTTTACAACAAGTCTCCCGGCAATTCCATTTCCCCCTCATATCGAGGTAACCAAAACTCTTAATAATCAAAGTAATGTCCACTACGGATTTTTCCACAGAAGATAACTTCCTGAGAAACCGCCCAAATGATGTATGACCTCCCAAATCGTTATCTTCTGAGAACAAAATTATAATATCATCAAGGTCATGGTGGATAATACCTTTATGGTTAAGAGTTTAAATTGTTACGCATATCCTCATCTCAATATACATACTGAGCTACCAACTTGTCCAAAATCTCTTAACAGGAATAGCACTATTGCTGAACCAAGCACTCGAATTTATTTATCTCTTCTAAATTGATTTTAATGATCACAAAATATAATTTTATTTTTGCATAATTCTATTAATTTATTATCTAATTATGTTTCAGAAATCTTTATATTGTGTCGATAAAGTGGTTAAGCCTTAAATCTAACTCAAATGATGAACCAAATCTAGTTAATCTAACTGACATACATGAACCAAATGTTTGATCCAACTGAATTAGAAGAATCAGAAGAATCAGATAAACGTGATGTTCGTGTAAACTTGAACAAAAGCATTCCAAAGCATAGAATGCAAAGAACATGAGATATGAGAGTTAAATCCAGATCGACCCAAAAGCTATATTATTATTCATTGCTTGAAAAGAAGCGATTGAGGGCCAATTTAAGACAATGATTAATGATAGAACACAGGCTGTAGAGATAACATGTGACCTAACCTGATACCCAAACCAAACAAGTCCCAAAAAAAGAATTTATGTTAAGCTAATCAATTTGTTATTTTACTAGTGAATATTTAAAGTTGAATCACATATCAAAAAAGATCATGTCACTAGATTTAACGAATGTAATAAAGAAAATAAGTTTCTATTGATTAAAGGTGATAGAAAAAGCAAATAAAGACTTGAAAAAACATTCAAACTCATTTTTATTTGATTTATGGCTAAAACTTGATCTATTTTGTCATAATTAGATCCAAAATCATTTAACATTGTGTCAATTTTAAAAAAAATGAGTCAAGCTAGTTGGTCAGGTAAACCTGTCAATGGCGGGATAATTCATGTTATTTTTCAATGTTTTTATCTGGTCATATTCAAAATGATCAACTTAAGTCAAATCAAATTTAAGCTCGACAGATACTATGAATTAACACTCCTGTAAATAGAGTGATGCAACAAAGGGGGTTGAGTGCTGAAAAAGCCCTCAAATTAGACACATTATGAGCCATTAGATTTAGTAAGGGGATGATGGGGATTTAATGGATGTTGGCAAGGGCAGAGAAGGCATGTAAAATAGATCAAGGACCACCAAACCTAGCAAAGGACAGTGAAATGGTAAGGCAAGTACAGAGAGAGATGAAACTCCTGCAAATAGTTTTGCATGTGATTTCAATTTTAAATCCTTTTTCACACATTTTAGGAAGTGCTAAATTAAAAATCATCATTTTCAAAGTAATCAACATACTTAAGATTAAATAACAAAATTATATGATCACCTTGAGAATTAAAAGGATCTTCATTTCGGGGTTAGCATAACGGAATAAATGATGAGGCGGGGCAAGCTATAAATTACTATGTTGATAAGCTAGTTTGTTGATTTAAGTGATTATTTTGAGTTTAAGCTTAATAAGCCAACCTAAGATGCAAAGTTGTTTAAAAACAACTAAGCTAAGTAAATGCAAAACAAACATAGAAACTTCAATACAATAATTATTGAGTTATGTAGCACAATCTTATCATAGTAACTTAAGAAAATCATGTGCATGGATTAGAATAGATTATGATTAAGTTGAGTGAACTTTGAGCAATGGAGCTTATATGTATGAATTATAAATTTATCCAAGACTACAAAAAAAGAAATACATATAAATCCTATCCATATTGAATGCATATGAATGGATTCCTTGTGCATGCTGACTTGTGGAGCCCCTTATAACACTAGCAAGATCGATATTAGAATTGATAAAACAATATGATTTACACTTAATATAGAAAGGAACCAAAAAATGATTGTGACATAACATAATTACGTGCCTGCTAGCACCTTCTAGAGAAATTCAAGTGTAAGGGATCAAATGTTGTCTGTATTAATTATATACCTTGAACTTAAAATTTTAAGGAATATTGTTCTAAGATTCATATACATATAACAATTCTTATGAATATGTAATATAAAGATATATTAAAAAGCTGACCTTCCATCTTATAATGATATCAAATATATATGGATTGCATCATATTATTACAATCTATACTATGAAAATAAATGTTATGCAAAACCTATGCTCAATTATATATTTGTGACCCTTTTATATGTAAACAATAAGCATGCATATTGCATTTCCCTTGAATTTGATAATTTTTAGGAAGGTAATATAAGAAATATAGTGAGCTATAGTAGAGGATAACACGTATGTAAACATTGAAAAAAATCTTACATATAGATATTTATGTAATTAGAATGCAATTAAGCTTTTGTTGATTGCAAATAAATTATAAAATTTAGATGTATTAGACAAATAATCCATGAATGGATGATTAATAAAACTTTATAACTATGATAAATTGTTATACAATATGTAAAAAAAAGGCATGTCAAAAGAAGTGTATGTTCATTCATCAATAGTTTTAACTTATTGGTTGGGGAAAGATACAAGAAGAAATCATCGAGGTCATGACAACGGCAAGAAGATGCTGATGAAAAAAGAAGCCAAGGAAAACAAGGAAATCAAGGAAAAACAAAAGAAAAAAATATCAGCGTACCTTATCATAGTTATTTCTATAAATTTGACAAATGGGATAATCATGTAGGGCTACGCTAGCACATGCAAATGTTCCCGATGGACAGATTACTAATAAATAATAAAATACAAAGCCTGAAAAGAGTCCTGAATTTGACAAATGGATAATTTTGTGGGGCTATGCTACAGAAGACAACACATGCAAATGTGCACAATGGAGAAATTGCTAATAAATTATAAAATACAAAGTGTGAAAAGAGTCCTGCCAAGCAACTTAGCTTAACTCATATTTAACAGACCCGGAATTAAAATATTTCCACTCGTCAAAGATGAATTGCGATTCAATCATTATGATCATGCATAACAAGAAAAAAAATAAAAAATTTAATCTTAAAATTTACAACGCCAATAGCAAAAGGGCTCAACTGTAAAACTCTGGAATTCTAAAATGGAGGTGAAGCAGAAAAGCAAAATAAACGTACCCAGATCCCAAACTTGTAACTTTATGTTATTGTACTGAACGGTTTCCACATTGAATCCGATCGCTAGTCAGTAAGAACAGTGGAAAATCACAGTAATAAGCACACCCTAAATCGCAGAATCACAATGCAACTGAGATTTCCATTAAATTTTCAATAACGTACTTGGGATCGTAGAGACGACCTCGCCCATTTGTAGCCGATCTGTATATGAAAAAAAAAGCATTAATCCGGAAATTTTAAAAAATCTATGGCACCTACTATATAAGTTTGAGAGTGAGAACGCGCATAGTATCGTAGTTTTCCCGGCATTGTCAAGCCCGAGAACAAGGATCCGAGCCTCCCGGTTTCCAAATATGGAGGAAAACATTCGAGTAAACAATATGCCCATGGCTACAAGCCGAGTAACGGATCCTGCAGCTTGGATCCAGAAACAATCGACTCAAACTTTTGAGCAGAATCCTATTCCCTGAACGATATATGATTTCTAAAAGATCAAGAAATAAAGAAGGGAATGAATGAAATAGAATAGTGGAAATAGAAGGTCTGTGGGGAAAAGAACGACCTAGCAGAAATGGAGTATGATGAGTTGCTGAGCCATTATTAAAGGTTGAAGGTTTTCTTCCAAGCTTTCCCTCGGGCTTTGAGAAAAATAAAGCGAAAAGCACGGTTTAAAGCACAGTGGTTTATTAGCCAATCCATTGTATTTATAGATATTTCATATTTATAGATTAAGCAATTTGTTTCGATTAATTTTAGGAATAGTAATTATAATTATAAATTCTAAAAAACAAAATTAAAATAAATATTTTAGGATTATAAGAAGTTAGGTGCAGAATATAATTATTTAAGAATGAATATAGGAAGAATTTTTGTAGTTCTTTTAGCTTCACTTAAATATCAAATTAGTTCATTAATCTCTAATTTAATCAAATATTTATATCTATTTTATAAAAAATCAATTAATATAAAATAAATATGCTTAAATTATATTAAAATGTATATATATTGTATGTCTAATTTGAAAGATTCTAAAAGTGATTAAGAGAAATATGTAAAGTATAAATAAAATTAACAACATTTTTGGTATGTTGTTTGGAATTTTGTTAAATTATATATTTAACATAATTTAGTTTTTAAGACTTTAATTGCTTGATTTTTTATATGAATTAAAGTCAAATTTTTTATAAATTATAAGAGTTTTTTATAAAGAAAAATTTTCATAAACTAATTTGATATTTAAGTGAAATTATATGAACCAACATGAAATTATAATATTTTGCATGAAAAAATATTTAAATTAATATTTTTTCTATATAACATTATCCATTATAGATAAACACATGTAAATTATAACTTTCACATAATATAACTTTAAAAATACAAATAAAAATATTAATTATTATTATTATTATAATAATATTATTATTATTAGCAATTAGTAATAATGATAATAATAATAACAATATTGCTAATTTCATTATAACACATAAAATAAAGTTTTAAAGTCACCTTAAATAATTAAAACAAATAAAATTATATATGATTGTATTCTTTAATATTTATATTATAATTGTATTTCATGTTCTTAAATATATGAAACTTCGCACAAATATAAATATGATTTTGAGATAATAAAATACTACAATTTATAAATTATATATCATATTTTAAGAGTTTTATTTGAAAATTACAAATATTCATATTATATTATAAGTATTTTTCTAAATTTTCTTAAATGCATATTATCTTATACATAATTATAATAGAACAATTTAACATTGAAGGGATATTAATGTTTTATGGGTAAATATAAACATTACTTAACATTATAGACTAATTATTTTTTAATTTTTATTAAATTTAATTGAAATATAAAGACTTTTTTAGTTAAGGAATAATTTTATAATATTATTATATATGTTATGAGTATATATTTTCCCTCACAATATATTTGATTTTTATTTAAAATTTTATTTATTTTTTTAATAAAAAATAAATAGCATCGATTTTATTTAAAAAAATAATATTTTTTAGGACATAAGAAAAAATAAGGCGCAGTCCAACCGTTTTATATGTATAAATATTTTGACATCCGTTGTGCTCTGTGCTTGCGTGCGCACACCTACTGCAGCTGCAGTATGTTTCTATCTCGAGCTGCCGCTCTGAGTGGCAAACTTATCACTCCAATGTGGAAGAGATCGGCTCGTCTCCTCTCTTCAACTGGTTCCCGAACTACTTTTCAAACGAGCCCCGCCATGGCCATAAGCGAAGAGAAGGAGCTTAAGATCGCCGGGTTAGGTTCTACAGCTGGAGAAGACAAACCCTTGCCAATAGTCAGGGTCGGTAGAAGTCACCTTCCCCGCGCCCTCACATCCGAGAATGCTGCAGAAATTCTGCGATCTGTCGACGTTTTCATCTTCGATTGCGATGGTATCGTTCATCTTTTCCTCCCAGCTTTTCCTTTTCATGGTTTCTGTCGTATCCATGTACCAATTAAGTAATTAAACAGGTGTACTCTGGAAGGGGAACAATCTCATCGATGGCGTTCGAGAAACTTTGGAAACTATTCGATCGATGGTACTATTCCCTCTTCGTCATCAAGAACGCTAAGTACCATTGTGGTTCAAATTGGACATTTAGTGATGTGGTTTCCACTTTTCTGTAGGGCAAGAAGCTAGTGTTTGTGACTAACAGCTCAACCAAGTCGAGGAGGCAATCAGCACAAAAGTTTCGTGCTCTCGGGCTTGATGTTAGCGAGGTTCTTCAGTTTTCTCATATAAAATAATCCTGTTCAGTTGAAGTTTAATTTAATTGGGAATATATTTAAGTTTTGTAAAGCACCAAAAATGCAGGTTTAAATTATTTAAAATATCCCTGGAACGCCTCTCTATAAGGCATTGTTTGGTTACCCGGATTATGGTATTCCACTCCAATGGAATTGCGTATTCACTGAAATTACAGGATTTCACGAATCCACATTCAAGTTTTGTAATCTCCGATTTCACAGATAAATGGAGAATAGAGGAGAACGACGCCAAATAAATTATGTAATCCCAGATTTCACTACCAGACGCATTTGGTGGGACTACAGGATTTCTGTTAGTGGAATTGTGTAATTCTGTTATCAAACAGTCACTAAATCTTGGGCATGCCAATAAATCTCTTATATTGCATAGTATTAAGGAATTCCAGCAAAATAACCAGTTAAATTCTGTCTTTGCCATAAGCTGCAATGGGATTTATTTCAAGCAAGATTTAATTATTTTATAAGGCTTAATTATTTTAAATCTATGTGTGTTTTATACTGAAAACTATTTGGCAGTCTCTAAATTTGGTTATATCATGAATCATTTGGCATCTATTTTCTTAGGATTTAAAAATGAGTTAGATGAGAGTGAAATAAAAGAAACAGAAGAATTTCATTCATTATACAAGAAACAAGGGAATGATCTTATATATAGGAATTAGGACCGATTCTATTACAATGGCAAGTGATTTTACAAGGCAAAACTTATTACAATGATGAATTATTTTATAAGGTAACAACTATTACAATGTTAAGTAATTATAAAAGGCAATACTTATTATGGTAATAGCTAATTAAAGTAAAATCTATTGTAGCAATATATGACTAATATAGCAATAGCTAATTATATTAAAGCTATTTATCATATATTTTTAATACCCCCCTCAAACAAATGTCTTAGTGAAGACATGAAGTTGTCACTTAAATACTTGAAACGAGTACTTGGAAGGGATTTTGTAAAGATGTCAGCGAGTTAATCATCGAGTGAATGTATTGAACAACAATCTCTTTTTGTAGAACCTTGTCCCGGATGAAATGCACATCAATTTCGATGTGTTTGGTTCGTACATGTAGAATGATAGCACTGATGTTATCACACCAAACGATAGGTGGCATGTATGAAGTGATGTGAAGTTCTTGAAGAAGAGACGTGATCCAAGTGACTTTGGATGCAGTGTTAGCAATAGACTGATATTCAACTTTGGTAGAGGATCACAAAATAATGCGTTGTTTTTTGGAGGACCACGAAACCAGGTTATTTCCCTGAAAGATAGCATAGCCGCCTATAGATCATCAGTCAGCTGGGCAGCCGACCCATTCGGCTTGGGTGAAAGTATGTAATTGAGTAGAGCGGTAATGTGTAAACTGTAACCCATGGTGTATGGTTCCTTTGAGATACTGTAAGATTCATTTCACTGTGTTCCAATGATTTTTGAGATGGTGATAGTCGAGTTTAGTGGTGTTGTAAGGACGAATGTATGGGTAGCAAAGGTACCCAGACGCTTTCATGAAGGAATAGTCAACTCGTTGGTTGAATAATTTATGTATAGGGATCTCATTTTTGATAGCTGCATTGGGTAAACGATTGATTAGGTAGGTTGTGGTTATAAATGCATATACCCAAAATGAAAGGGGTAGAGAGGCATGATCTAGCATGGCAAGACCAAACTCTACAATGTGTCTGATAGAGTGAAGGACACTGTTTAAATGTAATTTTTTGAATGAGGTGGATAAAGTAGTAGAGCCAATGTGTGAGATAGGCAAACCTGCACCATTACCAACTGCTACTTAACCAAAACTGGTGTAGCCTTGGTAGAGGGATAGCTTCGACGAATCTGGAACTATGTGCGTTGTTGCTCTGGTATCGGCATATAAACTGTTGTCTCGATTGCTGGAAGCGAGTGCTGAGTGTGGAGAAGGACCATATGCCAAAGAGAAGAGTAACCGAAGGATGTGGTTGAATATGTAGGCTTTGTGGAGAGTGGAATGGTAGAGCAACACTTTCTTCGATATGCTGAAGCCGAACCCGATTTTGATGTAGAAATTTGCCAACAATGCGTCGATCTGTAGTATGATTGAACTACCCACAAATAGTGCACGGTGCACGATTCGTTACTATTGTTGGATCGAAAGCGTGCTTTGCCTCTTGATTGCCTACCTCGACCATGATTATTGTGGTTTTGTTTGGTTAAATGAGCAGTAGTAGCAATAAAGGGAGCCTTCATCTTGAGCCGTATCTCATGACTTTGAAGGAAGCTTAATTGTCCGGAATACCAACTGCTACTTGATCGAAACTGGTGTAGCCTTGGTAGAGGGATAGCTACGATAAATCTGGAACTATGTGTGTTGTTGCTATGGCATCGGCATAGAAGCTGTTGTCTCGATTGCTGAAAGTGAGTGCTGAGTGTGAAAAAGGACCATATACCAAAGAGAAGGGTAATTGTGGGATGTGGCTGGATATGTAGGTTTGTGGAGAGTGGAATGGTCAAGCAAATCCTTCCCCGATATGCTGAAGCCGAAGCCGATTTTGATGTAGAAATTTGCCAATAATGCGTCAATTGTAGTATGATTGAACTTCCCACAAACGGTGCACGGTGCACGATTCATTACTATTGTTCGATCAAAAGAGTTCTTTGCCTTTTGACCGTCTACCTTGACCATGATTATTGTGGTTTTGTTCAGTTAAATGAGCAGTAGGAGCAATAAAGGGAGTCTTCATCTTGAGCCTTATCTCATGACTTTGAAGGAAGATCAATTGTTCGGAATACCAACTGCTACTTGATCAAAACCGGTGTAGCCTTGGTAGAGGGATAGCTATGACAAATCTGGTAGAGGGATAGCTATGACCGATTTATTACTCTTGTTGCTCTGGTATTGGCATAGAAACTGTTGTCTCGATTGCCGAAAATGAGTGCTGAGTGTGAAGAAGGACCATATGCCATAGAGAAGGGTAACTGAATGATGTGGTTGGATATGTAGGCTTGTGGAGAGTGGAATGGTCGAGCAACACCTTCCCCGATATGCTTAAGCCGAAGCCGATTTTGATGTAGAAATTTGTGAATAATGCATTGATCTGTAGTATGATTTAACTTCCCACAAATAGTGCACGGTACATGATTCATTACTATTGTTGGATCGAAAGCGTCCTTTGCCTCTTGACCGTCTACCTCGACCATGATTATTGTGGTTTTGTTCGGTTAAATGAGCAGTAGGAGCAATAAAGGGAGTCTTCATCTTGAGCCATATATCATGACTTTGAAGGAAGCTCAATTGTTCGGAATATGGTAGCGGAGTGCCGCGAGTCGTCAAAATCGTAACAATGCCATAGAATTCAAGATTGAGACCTTGGAATACAAAGGCATTGAAATCTTCGGGAGTGAGGGCTCGACCAATGGCGGAAAATAGTTAGCAATGTTCTTTGCACCTTGAAGATATTGGGTGACAGATATTGTTCCCTGATTTTACCCATGTAATTGCATTCATAGTTGAAGGATCTTAGCTTGCGAGGGGTTAGCAAACACATTCTCTAAGGTAATCCAGGCTTCTCTAGCTGATTGAATGCCGATAACATGCCTGAATGCTGATAACATGCCTGAATGCTGCTTCAGTTATGGAAGAATGAAGCCAAGTTAGGGCTTGTTGATCCCGAATATACCAGTTAAGATAATCGAGATTGGGGGCGTGGTATTGTCGAGAGGAGAAGAGGATTGAATCAAGCCATCCAAGTGTCCAAGAAGCCCTTGACTACTGAATACTGGAAACAATAGTGTCTTCCATAGAAGTGTTGTTTCCATCAAGCTTGATTGGAAGAAAATGGATCCAAGGTTTGGCACATTTAGAGAGGAAGAAGGGTGTTTCTTGAAGGATTATCGGAACTAATCTTAGAATTTCCCTGATTTTCCATCAAGTTCGACACAAGAGCTTGATCCTTGCAGGTGATCGAGTTTTAGTGACGAAAGCGAAACCCTAAATTGTGACCAAGAATCGGTCACGGGAGAGGAATGAGGTCTCTCCGATACCATTTTAGATGAGAGTGAAATAAAAGAAATAGAAGAATTTCCTTCATGTTACAAGAAACAAGGGATCAATCTTATATATAGGAATTAGGACCTGTCCTATTACAGTAAGTAATATATAAGGCATCACCTATTACAATGGTAGTTAATTTTATAAGGCAACACCTATTACAATGCTAAGTATTATATAAGGCAACACTTATTATGATAATAGTTAATTAAAGTAAAACTTATTATAGCAATATACGACTAATATAACAATAGTTAATTATATTAAAGCTATTTATTATATCCTTTTAATAACGACTTATCTAGGGACTTATTAGGGTTTGAAATCTATTACTATAACTAATTTCATAAGAAATGTTTGTAGCTACATATTTTCTTACTCAATAAATGTCAAGAAAGCTTATTTTTGCCATTAATAGGAATTAACTTTATTACAATCATCATTAACTGTGATATTATTTCAAATCTCTATTAACAGTATTAATTAAGCTACTAAAGCTATTGTGATCCTATACAAGCAAAATTTTATGTACTAGTAATTATTTTCGAGCTAATAATGCATTATAATTTCCTAATTAGGCTTTATTAATATTTTAACTGACTTGCCATTTAGGATTATGGCCTCTATTCATGATGTGTTTGGCTCTCCCTTAATCATCTAACTAAATAAGCTCAACTTCTAATTTTTCGACTGTGAATGTTCTATAACTTTGCCTTTGATGTTGTTTGCCTTCCTTGTGTCCTTTGCATTACTTTCCGAACTTTCAGTGATCACAGCTTCTTCAAATATCTTCATTTTGATTAACTAGAGTGTGTTATTTCTTTCTCATTTTTTTAAATAAAAAAAAATGTAAAATCTCTCCAATTCATCCTATGCCGAGATTCAAGGGACTATTTAATAAAACAATTTGAGTAGGAATTAGGTTAAGTTTTTCAAATAGCTTTTAATCATGCCAAAATAATGGCGTAAATCTTGTGAATTACTATGAATTGCAAAAATTTATAATTTTGTAAATCTTTGGGATTAATGAATTTGCACAGATTAGGACTTGTAGGAAAAAATGCATACCCCTTTTTATTCCCGAGAAAGTCAAACGCATGCAGTTTTGTTTTCTTTTTCATTCTCTTTTGTTCTTCTTCTTGGTTATCTATTGTATCGTTACAATTTATCGGTTATTTAAAATCTTATTAAAGGTTAAATAAAGTATGCAAATTCATAATAAGCTAGAAAATTAATTCATAAGCTAATTAAATTTTAATTTTAAAATATTAATTATTCATCTAATTAAGACGTGCATATAATGTATTTGATAATTGATAAATAATTAAACAAATTACTTTTATTTTACAAAATCAAAGCATAATAGCTATTTATCAGTTAATCAAATAATTTAGTATTTAAACAAATATTAATCACCTAATTGATACATATTAATTATTACTTGGATCATGATAGACTGTTTTATTCAACTAGATCAGTCATTTAATCTTCAAATTCTACATAAGATCAGCTAAAAAATTTTTCAACATTTATTTGGATTTAATTGTGATTATTTCAATCAATTGTTATGATTTAGTACTTTCAGGACTTGCTAAATTTGGATTTATAGGATTTATTAGATCCACTTTTAGCTAAATAACCTCTTGGTAAACATAACTAATATTAAATTTTATATTGTGATATGTGTTACAGAGTGGCATACCTAATATTAAATTTGGCTTAAATCCTACTTATAATAGATTACTATTTAGTTATCAGGAGTTAAAACTTTTATGATTTGTTAATTTTGTATTTAAAGGATTTACTAAATTGTGCTCCCAACCAAACAATTTGTTTTACTGTGGGTATGAATTTTCAGGAGAAGATTTAGGGATTTTTAATCCATTTTAATGTTTTCTTTTTCTTTGTACCAATAGGAGGAAATATTATCTTCTTCTTATGCCGCAGCAATGTATTTGAAACTGAACAATTTTCCGCACGATAAGAAGGTGAGAGTCCTTGGCTGTCATCATTTTTAATTTGTTAATTATTTATGACAGTGATGATCTATTTTAACTTTAAAAAAAAAAGTTTTGTGGATTTTATATGCTGATTAAATATTTGAGCAAAAGCAACATTTTCAGAAAACTCTGTGACAAGCTTTTTGCTGATTTAGGTTTATGTCATTGGTGAAGAAGGGATACAGGAGGAATTAGAACTGGCTGGTTACACCAGTTTAGGTGGGCCGGTAAGGCACAATTTCAACTCATTAATTGCAAAGTTAGTTGAAGTTTCAATTTTCTGATATCAAAAGAAAAATTCAATATGATTTATATGAAAAATTTTCTGTGCAAGTTATTGCATGGATAAATATGTTGAATGCTAATACTAGTGGTTCTTTAAGTGCTCTGAATTTTTTTCAGGAAGATGGGCAGAAAACCATACAAATAAGATCAAACTTTCTGTTTGAATTTGACAAAAATGTAATTCCATTACTCCTTTATCCTCATGAAAACTTTTAGCAGGCTTTTTTAATGAATGACTGACTTCAATCAATTTGAGAAGAACAATGCTTTGTATAATAACTGAAGATAATTATACTGCCCTCAGATTGGCGCTGTCATTGTTGGCCTCGACACAAATATAAACTACTACAAACTCTTGTAAGATATTCATTGTTTTCTTGTGTAATAGCAGTTTCATTTGACTGAAGCTAGTCAACAAAAATTTTATATGCACCTTGAAGTGTATGCTGAACCAGTTACTTTCTATAAAACTAAATGTAGATATTGATACTCTTAATCAATAAATATTGATAAAAGAATTATGCCATTGTACGTAGAAAATTTTAACCTGCCTTGCTCTGTTAATTCTACTTGTAGTATTAGCATCATAAGTATTGCTTTAGTATTTCTTAAAAGCGGTCATCTAGTTTTGTGTCTTTGATGTTAGATTGTCAACTAATATTACGACAACAAAATAATGTAAGTAAAAAAAAATTATTTTAAATTAACAGGGCATTTTCCAGATACTCCGTGACCTATTATGGCCATGGTGAGTAGTAGGTAATAATTTGCAAAGATGTCATATCTCAGTGATGAACCACAATTTAGACCGATTATAGTGAAAAATATGCAAGAGCAATCTAGGATGTCACCTTTTCTTAGTAAAAAGGAAATATTTAGCTTGATGTAAAACTAAATTTAGATTTCTACTTGGAATTTGAAGGCTTAGAATGGTAAGGAGAGAATTTGTGGGCATGGTTACTGGGAATAAATATTGATTGTTTACAAGAAGTTAAACAGGAGAAAAAAAAATAATAGATATTGATGTGGCCTCATAATTCAAGGGGCAATGCTGTTGTCTTCATCACATGAAGTATAACTATGATCATTTAAAAAATTCACCAACCTTTCTCCCATGACTTTAAAACCCGTGGAGGTTGTCCACGCACTTGTTCTGTTGGAAAGATGCATATTGTGGAAATTATTGAGAATATTTGTTCTCCTTTTAAATACCACTTACCACCAAACCATTAGTCACAACGTGCCGATAGGTTTTTCTTGATCGATGAATTGGGGTTCCTTAACTAATTCATTTGCCTGCCAAAAATCATGGAGTTCCCACTTAGATCTCAACGTATTATCGAGTAATGGTGGCTGCTGACACAAAACCTATCAAATGATGCGAGTCAAGGTGCTTCGTTGTTGATGATTATTAATGCAGTTCTATGCTAACGCACTTCTAACATTGAATCTTCTGAACATGAAGCTCATCAATGCATTAAATTATCGTACTCAATCACATTCTATAGCCGATTATTAGTAATTAAGTTTTCTACTGTGAGCATTTTGTTTTAAATATAACTCAATTATGGATGCTTTATTGATTTGTCAAGCCAAGATTTACAACTGGCAATGTGCACCCTCTTCGCAAAGATGTGGGATTTTTTCTATACAGTTCAAAATTTTTGATGAATACCTCTAAAGATGTTTTTGAAAGGGTTGTTGATGAAATACCAAATAATCAACTACTTGTTGGTGATTTTTAACTGCCATTGCTTGCCAACATTGAAGAAATTAACAGTGAAGCTTAAGGAGTGTTAATAACAACAACTCATAAGGTGGATTGTCTAATGATTTTTATGTTTCTACTGGATTATATTAAGGCTCAGTTCTCAGCTCATATCTTTTTGCTTTAATTATGGATGCTCTTATTGAGCACATTCAAGATTAGATTTTTTGATACATATTATTTGCAGATGATATTAATTGATACTACTAGGGATGGAGTTAAAACAAAACTTGAGTTATGGAGATTTACTTTAGAATCTAAAGGTTTGTCTTAATAGAACTAAAATAGAATATATGGAGTGTAGGTTCAATGGTATTAGAAGGCTTAATCTTGAGGACAACTATTTGAGGACAATGTGATCAAGAAGAGCGAGCAGTTCAGGTACTTGAGTTAAATTATTCAAAATAATGACAAAATAGAGAGTGATGTAATTAATAGGAGGAGCCCTTCTGGAGTATTATGCATTATGAAAAGCCCACTCAAAATTGAAGAAAATTTTTATAGATTAGTTATATGATGAATTATTTTATATGAGACTGAATATTGGCCAACAAAGAAGAAACTTATCGATATAATAAATGTTACAAAGATGAGAATTCTTAGGTGGATGAGCAGGTATATTTGTAAGGATAGAATGTGAAATGAGTTTATTTGTAGCAAGGTTAGAGTAGCTTCAATGATGGATAAGATTAGAAAATGTCGTCTTAGATGGTTCAGACATATTAAGTGTAGGCCGTGCAATGCCTTTGATAGAAAAGATGAAGGGATTTTCTTTTTATTGTTCAAATTTTTTGATATATATCTCCAAAGATACTATTGAAAGGGTTGTTGATGAAATACTGGCTAATCAATTATTGGTTGGTGATTGTTAACTGCCCATTATTGGCCAACATTGAAGAATTTAATAGCCATCCAAGCTTAAGGAGTGCAACTTGATACCAGATTTTAATTCTAATATATACTATAACTATCACAGGATCTTATTAAGGTATTTAAGCTAAGTGAAAGACAATAAAATTAACTCACATTCAATATTCAAAAAAATTAATAGTATGTTTTACAAACATTTCCACCAAAGCTATAAGTTTAATATTACAATTTTTTAAAATTACATTAAAGAAAAAAATAACAAAGTTATTTTTGGGCTGCAGCCCTAATTCTCGCCTTGCGGGTCTATCGGCCTTGCTCTTCCTTGCGTCCAATTTGCTTCTAAACTTCCTGGCCTGGCACATAAAAGGTGTTAGGGAATTGAATTCGGTTAGAGTGATCTAAGTACTTAGATATTAAATTGATTTGTAATTAAGCTAGTAAAGGAAATGCAATTAAAGCAAACAAAAAAATTAAAAGAAGAAACAATGCCATATGCTCCACATATTCAGGGAGTTTACTGTCAGTGCTATATGCTTGCCTTTGATAATGCAACTAGTAACTTGGATGCTTGTAAATTGAATTTTAAGTCACTTATGACCTCTCTCTCTCTCTCTCTCTCTTCCAATATATATATATATATATATATATTTATGAATATATTCATACTAAAGAATATTGAATTTGAATTTTCGCACCATAAAATATTCTAGTTGCATGCCGATATTGTTGTTCTTTGCCATAATCAAATTCCAGAACACATGCCAATCATGATATTATTTCATAGACAAAAATGTAGAATGATTAATGTAAATAGAATTCATTATCTTATTTTTTGTTTGGCTTACATTCCATACATGAGCACTTAATTTAGATGATATTATACAACATCACTTCTACTAGGTTTTAGGTTCCTGTAATGTCATATTCTACTTGCCAAAACCCTTATCATGGGTTAATGCATATCTTCCTTGTCTCTCCAAGTGGATAATTCCCAGTTCAAATATTTGTATAGATTTAAAGTATTTTTCCGTGTGGAACCATTTTACTCACATTTAACATTGTCAGCTTATTTAGGCGTCTTATGCAATTTAGTACATATAAGGATGAAACAATACAAATGCAATTCCTACTATAGTGCATACAAGTATTATTTAGATCAAATGCCCACTAAAATAGCAATTCATGCAAGTGTCATGGCAACTAAAAGTTAAAGAACACATAATTAATTACAAATATAGAATATTCACGTACCTACTTCACTTGCAAGAGCACACAACACAAGAGCTTTAACGATTCACAAATTAGCAAATTAATAATAGTTTGAATTGTTAATATTCTGCATGCCAATTATTGTATATGAGGTTTATTTGCAAGATCAAATGCCTCTATAGATAGAATGCCTCTATAGATAGAATGCCTCTATAACTTCACTTGCAAGATCAAATGCCTCTATAGATAGAAATACAACCGATAATGGTGCATTCATAGGCTTAAGGATACAAATGAAGATGATACATAGTGCAGCAGAGTCCAAAACTTCTCTCATAACTTTAAGCATCAAACAACAGAACTACTTAAGGGACACCTTAACTTCTTCTTTTTCGAATACTTATACTAATTTGGCCTTTGACCCAGAGCATGATGGAAAGTTTGGTACTGGAGACACTTTTCTACTCTTCGATGAAACTTTGTGTGTCCTGAGTTCCGACAATGGTTTGGAAGTAGTGGCAGGGTGTTGCTTTTGATGGGAGTAGGTGTAGATGATTGTTGGATGTGTTGCCATGAATTCTACACTTTGTAATTCTTCCATCAAGGTCTCAGTGTAGTCTTCTATGGAAATCAAGAATCATAGGTCCTACTAGAAAGTCAAACTCAAAGCCTTGAAAAATCAAAGAAATATAGTATTTTATGAAACCTTTCAATTCCAAGGGAGGTCACCTTATGGGATATTGGTGGATAGGCTAAGGTCCCTAAGTGAAGTTTGAGCAACCATTTGCCATTAGAAGGCTTAGGAAAATAAGGCTACAAGGTGTGGCTGGACTTTACATTCATGGGCTCTATGGCTTTAGGGTCAAAGGGAGTTGTTCTAGGAGTGGTTCTAAGGTACTTATATGATCATCATTCGATAATGCTTGGTGTTAGGTTCAACATATTATTAATCATGAGGCTACTACCCTTTTACAGTGCAAAAGTGTGTATGAGTGGTCAAAGGTTACACCATTTGCACTAGGCTTAGCATAGGATATCACTTAATTTGAAAATGGCTCACTAATATGGGGTGAATGGTGACATCATTTAATTAAGGTATGACACAAGTTTTCACTAGGGTTATGTGTATGTAGCATGGGTTAAGTCTAGAGTGATGCATATGGTTGAGGTGAGTGAGATGCTTAGACTTAAGTATGTATGGACTAAAGTGTTTAGAAATGATGACTCTATTGTCAAATGTAGTATGTAATAGTGTGTGTGTGGTCATGATAACTGATTCTCACAAATTTTGGCCACCAAGGTTACTAGGTTGGCTCACAAGTTCATAAGAGACTAAGCTAGGCATGGGGAACAAAATGGTATGCTTTTTCATAACGGAGGTCCCCACCCTAAGCTTAGTCTCAAACTAATAGAAGTGATGACTCTATTTTAATATGGGGAATTAACATATACATGAATATTTAATTTTGAACTTAAAAATTCTTTTTATTTTAATTTCTAAATCCTTTGGCTTCAAAATTTATTTTATGAAATCTATAGCTCCAATTGCTCTTAAAATTGCAACATAAGTTTATTAAATATGCTTAATTGAATGATATATTTTAAATAAATTTTAATCCAAACTATTTGTGAATTATTTTAAAGATATATTAGCTATTGATTATCAATAATTAAGCTAAATTATTAGCATAACAACCTTGAATTGTTACTAGGAGTTTAGCTGTTTGAAGTATTATGTAATTCTTTAAATTGAGCCACATTTTAGTTTAATTTTTTTGGGTTGCCAAGCAAGCAATTTATTTTCATCATGTGTAAAATCTAATGCCATTATGCTCTCCGATCAATTTATCTTTACATCTTATTTTTTGTATATATATTTAATATTATAGTAAACGCTGAGGAATGCTATCGACAACATTGTGCACACTGATGTATAAGTGTGACGGCCCGATGCCGGTTCGGCAGAAACCGTTTTGGTATTGGATGACTACTCATCGCAGGATCATATTGAGCAATTTGAGAGAAAAAGATTACGCATATAAAAGTGAAAGATATTTTTCATTTATCAAAATTCATATTACAAGATCCTTCATCGTATAAAACAAAAGAAACAAAATAAGCAATTCAGCGCCGTCATAGATCCATTAAAATTTTAGGGTTTTTGTTTAACATCTTCCAGGAGCACCTGACCTGGTATTGTACAGAAGATAATACCGGGATTGAAATTTCCAGTAATTAGAGAATACTCTAAGTACAGCAGTACACAATAACTAATTACATTCTTAAAGCTGCGATTAGTAGAGGTAAGATGGAAGTAGAATGCAGGATAGGTAAGGCAACTGCGCAAAATAAGCAAGCAAATTCCTGCAACAAGTATTTATTACAAAATAAAGGTTACTGATGTCATTTTCCAGTAACTAACCCCGAATATTGTTGATATCATTTTTCCAGTAACAACCTCGAATGTTATTGATGTCATTTTTCAATAACAACCCCGAATGTTGCTGATGTCATTTTTCCAGCAACAACCCCGAATATTACTGATGTCATTTTTCCGGTAACAACCTCGAATGATACCGATGTCATTTTCTGGTAACAACCCCGAATGATATTACGTTGGTTCCGGACAACCAACCAAGCTTCAAATGGATTTGGCTCAAAGCGAATACGAGAAGCATAGCAATAATAGAAAAATGCAAGATGTAATGCAAGTAATATACTGGGTACCTTTGATCCTTAAGTTCAGAAGTTCAACAGCTCGAATAAGTGACAGCTCGCTCAATCTGCATTTGGGTTTGGATATTTTTAAGTTAGCTTTTTTAATCAAATGATTTAGGAGTTTAATTTCTTCATTTTTTACTTTCATTCTGTTCTTCTTCCGCTTTTGAAGTTCGATTGATTAAAGCAGTTATAATTATTAAAGTGTCTTAAAATTTTGATCATAATACCGTATGACGAAAAAGTCAGAATAAAAATGACTAAATTGACAATTAGAAAATAATAGTCATTTATAACAATTGAATCATTCTCATTATTAATTAATGAGAATAATTTTATTGTGAATGACTAATTATAAATTTGATAGTTATAGAGAGAGTAATAAGATTTATAGAAAACAAATGTGTTCTTCAATTTCCTTTTACTTTAGAATTAGGATCGCCGAAAAACGAAGAGAGGCAGGAACGGGTTGGCCGGATGGCTGGCCGAGGTGGCAACGGCGAGAGGCTGGCTAGCAGCGGCTACAGAGTAGTTTGGCGGCTTGATAGCTGGCTGTCGGAGGCTGTCGGGGGCTGCCGGGAGCTGCCAGAGGTGCTGGAAGCTGTCGGAGAGGGAACTGGCTGGCTGAAGGGGACTGTCGGGGGTTGCCGGAAGCTGCTGGAAGGGACTGCCAGGTGCTGCCGGGCTGCCGGAAGGAGGCTGGAAGCTGCTGGAAGGGACTGCCGGGAGCTGCCGGAGGTGCTGGAGGCTGCTGGCAGGTGGGAGAGAATGGCTGGCTGAGGAGGGAGGGTGCTGGCTGGAGGGGACTGCCATTTTTGAGGAGAGGGGAAGGGGGCCTCCATTTATAAAGGAGATGGGAAGGGGGGGCTCGACTAAGGGCTGGGGGGTTTGGCTGAGGGGGGCCGACCGCACCCTACGCCAAAAACGGCGCAGGCGGCCCCCTCCTGGCAGGCGGAAGTTCCGCCTACAGGCTCTATCGCAAGACAGAGCCTGCGATTCGCAGGGTGTCGAGGGGGGAAGGGTCGGGTGAATGGGGCAGGAAAGAGAAAAAAGAAAATAAAAAAAAAAATAGAAAAATACTTAAAGTTAAATTTTTCGCATTTTTCCGTTGTTCGACGTCCAAATACAACGAAACTTGGCACCGAGGTGTGTTATTGCATGACGAACACCCTCGCGCCGAAAATTTTGATTCGGAGTAGAATTATATTTTATATTAATTTTTGAGATTTAAAAACTTCAAAAATTTATCACGATAAATTCGGCGCTCAGAATTTGATGAAACTTTTCGAGCAGCCTTTAAATATTATACTTAACACAACGACACTGAAAACGATGAAATTCAGACACGCATTTCAATGTTCTCGATTTTTAGAATTTAAAAATTTCAGAAAATAGAACGGGAGCTTCCGTTAATCGGACGTCCCCTAAACTAGGGCACTTTGATCTAAAAATTATTCCTATATATTGGTAATTTTGTTTGCCTTAAATTGAAATTTCCCAGGATCCGCTTCCCAAGGCAGGATTTTGACCTAATTTGCAAAATAACGACTTTGGCTCGTTACAATAAACCTCAAAACCTGTCTATTCCTCGGGGAGTTTAACTGTTTGATTATTATAATCATATTTGTTGTGAGATCTATCAAATAATATTGCAGTGGAGGTTACCTCATATTTTTTTCCAGCAAACTAACCTTTTTTAAGATAAATCCCTTTCATCTTTATCCTATCAACTTGCCAACCACCTTTTATTTTTATTAATGAATATTATTCATTCATACTTTTGGAGCATCTATAGGAAGTTTCTAATTTTTCCTTAGGAAATTAAACCATGGAAAATGGTTGACATTCCTCTCTGCTTTCCTTGCTATCAATCTAAGGATTTCACTTGCCTTATAATCTTTTCGTACTAAGACATGAAGATGCAAGGTTCTTTGAAATCCAATAGCTGTCTGCTGCTCTCAATCATATCTTCCAAGCACACTCAATCATTATCTTTTTCTTTTGCAGTCACAACACTACTTGATCCACAATTATTTGAATACTCTTCAAGGCAACATCAAAGTTTGCATTAAATAGATAGAATACTAAATGATGAAGAAGTTCACATCGATTTTTCCTCTTTTTTCACAAGCAGCCGCCACATTTTTGAAGCCACAATCGTGCATACATCCTCACGCTGGAGATCCACATGGCCCTCATGCTTGCACATGCATCGCCTTTGCATGAGTCCTGAATTATGCAATATTCCCATGTTCTCTTGATTTCACGCACAATGTCTCAGGACAATATTTTGTGCCCTCGACTTTAAGCATAGCTTCCCAATGAGAAACAATGGAGGAGTAGAGTAGCAGTGAACAAAATACGGGAGGAGTATCAAATTTCATTCATACACGTAATTAGATAATACACATGTATATATAGCTGTAGCATATTCATATGAGACGTTAGATCAAAACTAATTATATGGACGATTGTGATGGAAACTGGGTTGTTATTAGTCCCCAGCAAACGAGCCATTCGTAACAGTGGTGGTGAGTTTGGAGCGTAGCCTTTGAAACTTTGCTATGGAAAGAGTCTTCGTAAGAATGCCCGCTAGCTGATCTTCGGCAAGGATGTACAGAAGATGAATTTCAGATTTCTAGATGCTGTCTCGGATGAAGTGACAGTTCACTTCTATGTATTTGGTTATGGCATGGAAGACTGGATTGTGAGCTAAAGCAATTGCGGATTTGTTGTTACAAAAGAGGGGAGTGAGCGTTGCTTGCAAGAGGCGGCGGAGCCAGATAATGTCCATGATGGTTGTGGCTAAGACTCTATATTCTTCGGTTGATGATTGGGAGACTGTATTTTGATTCTTTTCACTCCACGAAACTGGAGTATTCCCGAGGAAAATGTTGTATCCCGTGTTGATTTACAATATTTCGTGTCATCGACCCAATCAAAGTCTGCATAGGCGTTGAGAAGTAGATTATTGGGTTTGATCGAGATCCCAATGTGTGTAGAGCCTTTTACGTACTGGAGTATGTGTTTGAGCTGATTGAAGTGAGCTGTGGTAGGACTATGCATGTGTTGACATATCTTGTTCACTGCGAGACTCAGATTTGGACGGGAAAGTTCGGTACTGTAAGGAATCAGCTAGTTGCTTGTATATTTTTGGTTGGGAGAAGGTAGTGGATGAGCTTGGTTTCAGCGAAGTAAGGGTTGTTGGAGTGAGTGTAGGGTTGCAAAGGTTCATTCCGACGGTTTTGGGAAATCTAAAAGCATACGATGCTTGGTGAAGGATGGTTGTAGTGGATGATTTGGAGAGTTGGATACCAAGAAATGTAGATGAAGTGTCGAGTTGTTTCATGCGGAAGCGATTTGTCAAAGTTTGGATGATGGAGTTGATGGCATCTTGATGTGAATCGGTTATGAGTATATCATCAACGTAGATGATGATGTGAATGTGCTAGGGTGTTGTGTCTTGGATAAGTAGAGAGGGTTCAGCATGGCTTGTTCGAATCCCTTGAGAATGAAGGAATTTTGTAAGTGTAGAGTACCATTGATGGGGTGACTGTTTTAGTCCATAGATGGCTTTGCGGAGCTTGCAAACGTGATTAGGAAAGTAAGGTTCTTCGATCCCTTTGGGTTGTTTCATACATACCGTTTTATGTAGATGCCCGTGAAGGCATTTGAAACATCCAATTGTACCACTGGCCACTGTTGGTGAGTAGCTATTGTTAGGAGGATTCGAATGGTTGGCATCTTAGCAGTCGGACTGAATGTCTCTAAGTAATCAGTCCCATAATTTTGTTTGAATCATTGTGCTAGTAATCTAGCTTTATGGTGTGCTACGGTGCCGTCGTCTTTGTACTTTGTTTTGTATGTCCACCGGCACCCAAGCACATTTTGATAAGGATGAGGATGTCCTAGGATTCATGTGCGTTGATCCATTAGAGCTTTATATTCTTCTTGCACGGCAAGCCTCCAATGCTCATGTACGACAACTATTTTGTAAGAAGAGGGTTTGGTTGGAAGAGTAACATGTAGAAGATTGAATAGTGGTTTGGTTTTAATGGTCCTTATTTTTAATCTAGTAATCATAGGGTGTGTGTAGGGAGTTTGGTTTTTGATTTTGATGGAGAGTGTGGATGTCGAGATAATGATGGTGAGGGTGAGGATACGTGTGATGTGGTTGGGGAGTCTGTCGGTTTTGTAGAGTTGGAGGAGGAGATAGGAGATCGAGAGGGTGATGAGAGAGGATCTTCCTATTGAGGTTTGTGAGGAGGTTGATAAGCTTATAGTGAGGAGGGTGGAATGAGAGTAAATGGATGGGTGTAAGATTGTATATTGGAGAGAGGTTGGAGATTGATTTTGTGAGGAGAAGGGGATTTCAGTTTCAATGAATTTGATATGACGAAAGACTAGAGAGGTGGAGGTCTTGGGGTTGTAGCTAATGTAACCTTTATGGTTTGGTGAGTAGCTTAGGAAGACGCATGGTTTTGGCCCCAACTTGATGGTTTTTGTAGGTGGGAGAAGAGGAAAGCATAAGCATCCGAAGACCTTGAAGTGATCGACTGAAGACTGGTGATTGGTGGTATAGATTCAGTTCGTCTATATGACCTTGTAGATTGTTTGCTTTGAAGAGCTGAAGAACTTGAGCTCTCCAAATGAGGTAATTATCAGCTGTGAGAGGAGTATGGATGAGATTCTTAATGTTAGATATTATGAATTTTAGGTCCTTATAATTGGTGATTAGAGTGGAACTATTGCGGGATTCAGAATTCTCGCTGGATTGGGATTTGACGTTGATAGGTTCCATCATTGATAAGAATGAGGAAAGGTAAGTGAATCTGGTTAGGAATGAGGTGGATTTCAAGTTTGGACTGCTGCTGATGAGAGAGTTAGGGTTACACGTACTGCTGGATGATCGGCTGGACGAAGACGGATGCTGAACAATTTCAGCTTGACGAACTCTGGATGTTCAGCTGGACAATCGGCTGAACAAAGATTGTTGGATGGTTAGTTGGAAGCGAGACTAACACTGAACGAAGATGAAATGTTGCGTGAAATGAATGTAGGTTTGCCGATCGATGAATTAGCACCTATTTATTGCAGAGGATTAGGATCCGATAGAGAAAAAGAATGGTATCACTCTTTTACTATGAGAAACAACGGAAGAGTAGAGTAGTGTCGAGCAGAATACGAAAAGAGAGTTTCATTCATACACGCAATTATACAATACACACTTATATATATAGCTGCAGCATATTCATAGTGTACGTTAGATCAAAATTAATCATATGGATGATTGTGATGGAAACTGGGCTGTTTTTACCCATTACACGGCCTTGGAAGAAGCCATCATGCAATCAAATTACGCTATAGGTTGCACGCAAAATCATTGTTACTCTGCACTTTCCTCATGCACCTCGGAACATGGCTCCAACATTTGCACATGGTCGATGATTACTCATCAATGTCCGAATAGAGACTATGCTTGTCCATAAATCATAGAACACTCAATAATGCTCAATTTCAGTAGTAGAGATTTTGTTGTCGGACTCCACGCATATAAGTCATTGCTCCCTTGATTATCTTTAGAACTCCAACCTCAATAACCACCTTGTAGCCATTAGCTTCTAAGGCTCCAATAAACAACAAGTTCTTGATCGCAGGTACATGTCTAACTTCCTTTCATTCTTGAATAGTTCCATCATGTATTCTAATCAAAGCACTCCCAATACCAACAATATTGGCATAGCAACAGCTCTGTTATTCATCTCCTTGTAGAAACAAAATCAATCATTTTGTGGGCAAATGTGATACGTTGCATTCGTATCCATGATCAAACTTGAATTATCAGCTAACAATCCCATGGAGATTGTAACAAGAGAAACTTCTCAAAGTAATGCTCATCTTTACTCAGAAGATCCATTAGCCCTCAACTCTTCTTTCAATTTTGGGTAGTCATTTTTCCAATGACTAGTTTCCAAGCAAAGTGCACATTGATTGCTCCCCAAGTCTACGACCCCTTGGATTTGTCTCGCTTGTGAGAATCACCACCATTCTTCTTTGACCAATACTTCTCAGATCTATCTCTATGGAGTGTCAATGCTTCAACTAGCTCTGACTTTGTTGACTCCTTATCTAGATGACAGAATTCATAGTTCAATAAGGCATTAGTCACCTTTTCATACTTCAATGCCTTCTTCCCATGAATGAGTATCATAGTGAAGTTCTCAAACTCATCTGGCTACTAGTTGATAAAAAGAAGCGACTTGTTTTCATTCTCCACTATTTTGTATCTTTGTGAACTCATTCAAGTGTTCATTCATAGAAATACCTTGCTGTAACTGAAAACAATACAATCTTATTTTCACGTGGAGACGATTCTTCACATTTTTTGTCAAATATTTGCTTTCGAGAAATGTCCACAACTTCACTGCAAAAGTCTTTGTTATTATTGCAAGCTTGATATCTTTGGTAAGGCAAATTCGAATCAAACCACACATGCTGCGATTCAACTTGATCAAATCCATTTTTGTCATCTCCTCCGATTTTTCATCTCCATCAAGAACATCTTTGATATTCAATGAGCAAAGTGCACCCATAACTTCGTACCTCCACACGTCGAAGTTGTTCTTTCCGGCAAACCTAACTAAATTAACTTCGTCGAATTTGTTTCAACCCGGTGAACGATCCTCCCCACCATTGTCGAAGATGAAGAACCATCTTCTCTTTTGTCTCCCACGTCTTCATTCTTGCTCTTCAACCTTGCTCTGATACCACTTGTTGGGATTGAAACCACAAGAAGAAGCAATAAAGTTCACAGAAAACTCATAAAACTTAGAAAATGCATACAATCACAAACACAATAATTCATGTGGTTTGGTGTAAAACACATATCTCCACGGGAAGAAGAGGAGAATAATTTCACTATATGAGCAAACACTTACAATCTTAGCGTTCCAAGACCTTAAAGCAATTACACATACCCGCTCTCGAGAAGATGAACAAAACACACAAGAGTCATGCAAAACATTGGTTTCTTTGAAAAGTGTAATGACATCCATTGTCTTGATTTGATTGTAGGAGTACTACTCTTCGTGAGGTTGATTTGGAAATATATAGCTTGAATTTTCCATATTGGTTTAATAAGAGGGTTTATTTAGATCTAAAGTTGAGGATTTTCTATGAGCATAAGCCCCCATAGTTAATTGCCCCTCTTAGTCATTAAAGATAATTCTCGATTAAGAAATGTATAATAATTAGGTCGATATAAGACATCATATGGTTTGAGTGTAGATGGAAAAGTCTTGAACAAAAGATCATGAGTCTTATACAGTTGGTAGTGCTGCCATTGTTAGTAATCGACTCTCCTCCCCCAGATTTTAGTGGTTGTAAAGTGTAACGACCAAATGTCGTTACTTTGCAAATTAGGTCAAATCTCAACTCAAAAATCAGGATCCCGGGCGACTTCAAAATATGGGCAAACAAAAAATGCCATTGGATAGAAATAGTTTTTAGATTAAATTACCCTAGTTTGGGAGAAATCTGGAGAACGGAAACTATTGGATTAATTTCTGAATTATTTAAACTCAATAAATTGAGATAATTAAATGCAACTCCAAATTTATTGATTTTGGTGCCATTAGATTAAGAATATTATTTAAAGGCTACACAAAAAATTTCATCAAATTTGGAGCTCCGATTTAATTGTAATTAATTTTTGAAGTTTCAAATTTCAAAAATTAATATAAAATAAATTATTTACTGCGAATTGAAAAATTTTGGCGCAATGGTGTTCGTCTCATAATGACACACATCTGTGTCAAGTTTCATTTTCTTGGAAGACAAACGATGGAAAAATGTAAAAAATTTAATTAAAATTTATTTATTTAAATTTTTTTGTTTTCCTTCCTATTCCCCGCTTCCTTCTGGCACGCGCAGGCTTTGTCCGCGCTTAGGCCCTATCCCTCTGCCAGAGCCACACGCCGCCTTGGTCGGCGGCTGGACGGCGCCTAATCGGCCGTCTAGCTGGCCGGTCGTTCCCTCTCCCTCTCCCTCCATCCTTTCTATATATACACCCTCCCCTCTCTTCTTGTAACGATCCAATGTCATTACTTTGCAAATTAGGTCAAAATCCCGACCCTAACGTCAGGATCCTGGGGAACTTCAAGTTAGGGCAAACAAAAATACCAATAGATAGAAATAATTTTTAGATCAAAGTGCCCTAGTTTGAGAGAAGTCCGGACAATGAAAACTCCCGCTTTAATTTTTGAATTTTTTTAAACTCAGCAAATTGAGAAAATCAAATACGTGTTTGAATTTATCATTTTTCATGTCATTGTATTGAGTATATTATTTAAAGGGTGTTGATTACATTATAACACATCTCGGTGTCAAGTTTCGTTATTTTTGGATGCTAAATGGCGGAAAATGCAAAATATTTAACTTTAAGTAAATTCAAAATTTTTTTCCTTTATATTTCTTTTTTCTCTTCCTCTGTTTTATTCCCCCCCTCGATCGATACTTCTGCACCTGGTAGAAGAAGCTTCTGCGCCAAGGCCTGCAGAGCCGCCAGGCATCGCCCATCCTGCGCCATTTTTGGAGTAAGCTATCGGCCCACTTGGCCGACCCCCTCCCCTCCCTCTACGCCTATATGACCCCCCACTCCCTCACCTTTTCTCCCAATGTGATGACCCATGTTAGGTTGGTAAGAACCAAACTAACATCGGATGCATCTTTCCGCAGGATCATATTGGCAGTTAGATAAAATAGTAGTTAACAAACATTCAAGCCATTCACATAAAAGAAATGATATTCATTCAAATTAAAATAAAAATAGCATCCAGAAATTATTACATAAAATTTCATGTTCATCAAACTATTAATCTTGGAAGGGCAGTTATCTTCCCGCGCTACGCCTCTAGACTATATCAACCGCCTCCAACTGTATCTGATCTGGCATTATAAAAATAATGCCTTAGTGCACATTCTAAATACAATGGATATTAAAAATATACTTAAAGCATAGCGAGAAGCAAAATGATAATAACTGCAAGAAATAGTGTGTTTCAAAAACAAGAAGATAAATATGTCTCCTGCAAAATAACTGTTCTTGCACATGCCAAGTGTCAAAAGGAAAAGCAATAATTGCGTAAAAAAAATCTATGTTTATGTTTATGTCTATGATATCATGAAGCAATAATAGCAGTTCTGTTGGGCAAAGTCAGAACCATGAGGCTGGGTTCATATGCATTTAAGCATAAACCTTCATCTGGACCCACTTAAGGATCTTAGATGGCAACGTGCATTTAAGCAACCTTCACCTGTGCCTCCCTCAAAGGCTCCAGATGGCACCCTTATAGCTCCCGAGGACTAGCCCCGTCCCTAACCTAATCATGCTCCGTTTCGGAACCCTTCTTGCAACATTCACAAGACACATAAACATCATTCAATTTCTCTTACATCATTAGCAGTAAGAATATCATATCAAGTAGTAATAAGCTCAAAGCGATGCATAAGCAGCAATTGAAAGTAAAAGCATATAAAGTAATATCCAGTGTACTTTTTGTGTTTGACTTAACTAGATGAATCACTCACAACTTGAGGTGTCTGCAAAAATTTATAATTGAGGCTTTATTAAACTATGAAAATATCTATTTACAAGATTTAGAACTAGTATTCGTGTTCCCTAGTTTATCTTTAGATGATTACTTATATCTAAATCTTATAAGAGTAGATTATACAATGAAAATGTCTAATTGAATTTAATATTTCTACTAAACCTTTCTTTTATCAATACCGAATCCATCTATTATGTTAGGGTAGAAAAACATGCTTCATTCAAGCAAGATTTCAAATCCTCTTGAGTTATTATTTATGATTTAATTTGGTATGAACTCAAGACTTAATGTTCATTAAAGTATAAGTTAGAATAGGAGATTAAAAACAAATTATAACTTTAGAATTTATCAAATAACTAATTTGAGGTCTTCCTAATATTGGCTAGTAAGATTTAATCATAGTGTTGTAATTTAATCATTTTAATTCTACATAATGCAAAAAAATCAAAAACCTAGTCTTAAGTTGTTTGATAATTTTAAATCATTATAATATTAAAACTATATATATATATATTTTTTTAATGATATCAAAATAAGTAATTTAATCTATTTGTAACAATTATTTGTTATTTAATATTAATATTTATTATTATTATTATTATTATTATTTGTTTATTATATATATACCTATACCAATATATATATATATGTATATATATTTATATATATATATTCATATATATATTATTAGAAGATGTATATATATATTCATATATATATATATATACATTTATATATATATATATATAAACCTATCTATGTTTTAATCTTCTAAGAAGATCGGCAGAGGTCGAGCAGAGCCTTACCTTAGCTGATCGGGTGCGTCGAGTGGACGGTCCAGCAGGCGAGTCGAGCGGGCGCAGAGCTTAGGCGGAAGAAGATCGCAGGTAGGAACCCGTCGGCTGCAGAGATGGAGCCGACGCAAGGAATCGTCGGCTGCAACGATTGGCCGATGCAAGGAATCCATCGGACGCAAGGAAGCTGACGCGAGGGATTCGTCGGACACAAGGACTGAGCCGCGTCGTCTGCTGTGCGCTAGCTCCAGTCCGCTCAGGTACGCCCTTTTACCGTCGAGCGGAAGAAGGAGAGGTGCGGGAAAAGTTGGGCAGTCGATCGGCATAGGCTCGGCTCAGGTACGCTCCTATGGAAGAGAGGGAGGGGTGTTTGAGCATGGTGCGATCCTTTCGGCTCTTCTCCAAATAAATAGGACGTGCGTAGGTAACGCACGTCCGATTTATTCGGCGCATTGCCGTAAGTTACGGTGAGATATTTTATTTTCTTCATAAAACAACGGGTATACCCTTAATTACCATAAGCAATCCTTCTTAAAATAATGAAGATTTATTTGTTTTCAGTTTTGGCTGATTTAATTTCTTGTTAAATATGATCTAAATATGAGGAGTTACATTTTATCAAATCAAATATGCATTTAATGAATGTTTAAACCTCAATTTCAGTTGAAACGGTCTTTAAGACCTCCTAAATTAAGAATTGAAACTGAAAAATCAAATTTTAGCGGGAGTTTTAACGGGAAACTGAAATTTACGAGAAATTTAACGAATCGGGATTTCAGTTTTTTTGCCTTATAATGACCTAGGGTCATTACAAACTCCCCAACTTAAAATAATGTCGTCCTCGACATTTTACTGTAATAGAAAATATTTTAATTGAATGCAAAAGGATTTACTTAAGATTACTTGAGTTCTGAAAGAGTCCGGGATATTCTTTTCTTATATCCTCTTCTCTTTCCCACGTTGCTTCCTTGGCGCTGTGATTTTTCCATTGTACTTTGACCATAGGGATTGTTCTTTTCCTTAATCGACGATTATCTCGCTCTATGATTTTATCAGACAATTCAACATATGTCAAATCTGGTTGGATAACAATACCGGGTGCTATTATTTGTTGAGACGGTTTCTGTAGGCATCTGCGAAGAGTCGAAATATGAAATACATTGTGAACTGCCGAAAGATTTTCAGGTAGTTTGACTTTATAAGCAGCAGCTCCAATTTTGGCTATCACCTCGAAAGGTCCAATATACCGAGGACTTAATTTACCGGTCACCCCAAATCTAAATACTCCTTTCATAGGACTTACTTTCAGGTATACAAAGTCCTCGACTTGAAATTCTAACATTCGGTGCCTGAAATCATGGTATTTCTTTTGGCGATCCTGAGCCACCAGTATCCTGCTCTTTATTAGTTGGATCTTTTTATTAGTTTCTTCCACCAATTCAGATCCGTAAATTTGAACATCTCCGACTTCTGCCCATGATAGGGGCGTAAGACATCTTCTTCCGTATAAAGCTTCATAGGGAGCCATGCCAATACTGACCTGATGGCTATTGTTGTAAGCAAATTCAACCAATGGTAAATATTTTTCCCAGCTCCCACCGAAGTCAAGTATGCATAACCTTAGAAGATCTTCTAGAACCTGATTTACCCTTTCTGTTTGTTCATCTGTTTGAGGGTGAAATGCAGTGCTCATTGCAAGAGTAGTACCTAGATCGTCGTGCACTGCTTTCCAAAATCGAGAAGTGAATTTGCTATCTCTATCTGACGTAATCGTCTTTGGAATCCCGTGCAACCGAACAATTTCCTTAATATATATCCTGGCAAGTTTCTCCACTGGATCAGTTTGTTTTATTGGGAGAAAGTGCGCAGATTTTGTAAGCCTGTTAATGATCACCCATATGGTATCTGCCCCTGATTTGCTTCGGGGTAGACTTACAATAAAGTCCATGGCAATATCAACCCATTTCCATTCCGGGATTGGTAGAGGTTGCAAGAGTCCTCCGGGCCTCTGATGTTCTGCTTTTACCAAATTGCAAGAGTTGCAACGTGCCACGAATTCTCCTATAACTTTCTTTAGTCCTGACCACCAGTACATTTTCTTTAAATCATGATACATTTTGGAACTTCCCGGATGAATAGTGTAACCAGAACAATGCGCTTCTTGCAATATTGCCATTTTTAACTCCTTATCCTCTGGTACCCATAATCGAGTTCCGTGATAAATGTAGCCATCCTTTTCCTGAAGATCTTTACTTTTCCCTATCGAAATAATTTTCTTCATCTCTAGATACTCCGTGTCTTTTCTTGAGAAAATTTTATGTGCTGTTCCAGCGTCGATTCTGTAGCTTCTGAAACTCCAGCAGCCAGAAGGGCATTCAATTGGCTCGTAGATGCCCATTCTATTTCTAATTTATTTAGCTCATTAACCAGGTACTTATTGAAAGTGATTGAGCTGAGATTTCCGTGTGTACTGACTGATTTTCTGCTCAGTGCGTCAGCTACGACATTTGCTTTGCCGGGGTGATATTGAATATCCAAGTCGTAATCACTAATAAATTCTAGCCATCACCTCTGCCGACAGTTTAATTCTCTCTGAGTGAAGATATATTTGAGGCTTTGGTGATCGGTAAAAATTTCGCATTTTATTCCATACAGGTAATGCCTCCATATCTTGAGAGCGAAGACTACTGCTGCCAATTCCAAGTCGTGCACCGGATAGTTCTTTTCGTGCACCTTTAGCTGACGTGAGGCATAAGCAATTACTCTCCCATTTTGCATTAAGACACACCCAAGTCCTACCTTAGACGCGTCGGTGAAAACTTAGTAGTCCATCCCTTCTTGAGGTAACGTAAGAACAGGAGCGGTTGTGAGAGCATGCTTTAATTTCTGGAAGGATTCTTCGCATTCTGAGCTCCAAACAAAGGGCACCAGTTTCTGTGTTAATTTGGTGAGTGGAGCTGAAATTTGAGAAAATCCTTGCACAAATTTTCGATAATAGCCAGCGAGACCTAGAAAGCTTCTGATTTCTGTCACGGATGTAGGTTGCGCCCATTCTTGAATGGCGAGGATTTTTGTTTGATCCACCTGAATTCCTTCGGCACTTACCACGTGACCCAAAAAAGTTACAGAATTCAACCAGAACTCACATTTGGAGAATTTTGCATATAGTGCATTAGATCTCAGGGTCTCAAGGACTGCTCGCAAATGCACTTCGTGATCTTCTTTACTCTTAGAGTATATTAAGATGTCATCGATGAAGACGATCACAAATTTATCCAGGTGAGGCTTTAGGACCCTTTGCATCAAATCCATGAATAAAGATGGGGCGTTTGTCAGCCCAAATGACATTACTAAAAATTCAAAATGTCCATATCTTGTTCGGAACACTGTTTTTGGAATGTCCTCGTCCTTTATTCTCACCTGGTGGTATCCGGATCGAAGGTCAATTTTAGAAAATACCACCGCGCCAGCGAGTTGATCGAATAAGTCATCAATGCGAGGAAGAGGATATCGATTCTTGATTGTGACTTTGTTCAACTCTCGATAATCAGTACACATCCTCATGGTACCATTTTTCTTCTTGACAAACAACACAGGAGCTCCCCATGGTGACATACTAGGGCGAATGAGGCCTTTATCTAACAATTCCTTTAATTGCTCATTTAATTCCTGTAGCTCTTTTGGCGCCATTCTATAAGGTGCCTTTGATAACGGTTGCGTACCGGGAATTAAATCAATAGTAAAATCTATTTCCCGTACCGGAGGTAATCCTGGCAACTTATTGGGAAATACATCCGGGAATTCACTGGCGACCCTTGTATTATCCAGGGAAGTTACCTCTTCTTTATTTCCCATCATTGTTACTAAGTAGGCCTCGCATCCTTTTTGAATTAATTTAGCTGCTTGAATGACATTGATGAGAGATGCTGCGGTGCCTAGTCTTCCCATAAATGTCACTGGTCTTCCCGCGCTTCTGAGAGTAATCTTTTTGCGCTGGCAATCGATGACTACTTGATGACAGGATAGCCAATCCATATCCAAAATAATATCAAAGTTTGCAATCGGGAGAACTATCAAGTTAGCTTTAAATGTCCCACCATTAATTGGGATTTCACATTCACAATATTCTCTAGCACTCATGAGGGCGCCAGATGGTAACCCCACGTTTAATCTTTCTGCTAGCTCTTTAAATGGCAGCTGTAGTTTCTTTACGAAGGTTTCAGATATAAATGAGTGACTTGCACCCGTGTCGAATAAAGTTATACATGCGTACTCGGAAAAATATAAGGTACCTAATATTAAATGCATGCTAAAGATTTATTTCTTAAGAAAAATAATTAAGAAGTGCCGGTCAAAATAATTAAAAAGTACCTGTCACCACGTCATGATCTTCGGGAGCCATGACTGGAGTAAGTGTGTAAACTCTAGCGGCAGCTGGTCGTCCCGGGGTATGATTTCTCTTTTGAGTTGGCGTGGTTGCAGGAGATGATGTCGAGGTTGGGGGTACTTGCTGGAGCCGGGGTACGAGGAGGGGTAGATACTGGGTTCATTCTAGGCCTCTGAGTAATATCTCCATCTATAGTTTTGAAGGATCTACAATGTCGATAACTATGTCCCTTCCTGTCGCAATGATAACATCTGTTGCCCGTGTGATAGCACCTGCCCGTTGGGTGAGGTCGGCTACTGGGAGTGCTCCCACATGAGCACACAACTTTAGAGTTCTTATCAGGAACTCCACCATTACCTGAAAGACGCATTGATGTTTAAGAGTTTCACTTATTACTACTTAAGTGGGTCTTTACAACATAGCCATGTCAAATAATATCAGATCTTCCAAAGCATAAAGCTTTGCTTGTTGCACCTTTCAAATACCTTAGAATCCACTTGACCGCGTCCCAATGGCGCTTCCCTGGGTTTCCCATGAATCTGCTAACAACTCCCGCTGCATGGGCAATATCCGGTCTCGTGCAGATCATCGCGTACATTAAGCTCCCAACTGTTGAAGCATAAGGAACCTTCATCATATGCTCCTTCTCTTCTTTAGATTTGGGCATTTGTTCCTTTGATAAGCTGAAGTGACTTACTAGGGGAGTGCCCACTGACTTCGCTTCACACATGTTGAATCTTTTTAGCATCTTTTCAACATATTCTTTCTGCGACAGCTTCAGGATTCCTGCACTTCTTTCCCTATTAATTATCATTCCAAGAATCTGCTTGGCTGACCCTAAGTTATTTATGTCAAACTACTTTGACATAAGCTCTCTTAGCATCCTTATCTCCTTCATGTCTGATCCTGCGATCAACATATCATTATACAACAACAGAATGATATAGGATGACTTACACTGTTTTATATAACAAAAGTGATCCGCTTGATATTTCTTGTATCCTGATTCTGACATGAACTTGTCAAATCTTTTGTACTACTACCTTGGCGCTTGCTTCAAGCTATAGAGGTTCTTCTTGAGCTTGCACACTAGCTCTGCTTTTCCCTTCTCTTGAGCCTTGTACCCTTCAAGTTATTGCATGTACAGCTCCTTCAGCTCTCCATGAAGGAATGCAATTTTGACATCCATTTGCTCCAGCTGCAAATCTTCAACTGCAACAATGTTTAGTACAACCCTGATGGTTGCCATCTTTACAACTGGGGCGAAAATCTCACTGTAGTCGACCCCATGCCTTTGCTGGAAGCTCTTTACTACAAGCCTAGCCTTGTAGCGCTTGCTCCCATTCAGTTCTTCCTTCATCCGATAAACCCACTTGTTCTGAAGGGCCTTCTTCCCAGCTGGTAGAGGTGCCAACTCCCATGTCCCATTTGACATGAGTGATGTCATTTCATCATTCATGGCAGCCTCCCACTTGATTGAATCTTCAACTTGAAGTGCCTCTTCCAAGCTTTCTAGTTCACCACCATCCGTTAGTAACAGGTAAATTAAGGAATGAGTGTACCTCTGTGACGATCTTGTGACTCTTATGGATCTTCTTAACATGGGTGTTTATAGTTCAACATTGACACCCTCTTGAGTTTATTCATATACTCCAACATCTGGCTCGCTGTCATCAATTTCTATGTGTCGGTGTTCAACATTTGAAGCATCTTGGAGTCAGTCTTGACTCCAATACAGTCCTTGTACATTTTACTTTCATTGAAAGTGACATCTCTGCTTCTGATGATCTTCTAGTTTTGATTGTTCCAGAATCTGTAACTGAACTCGCCTGTGCCATATCCAACGAATGTGCACTTGATCACCTTTGCATCAAGATTGCTCCTAGATCCTGCATCAATTTGCACATATGATGAACAACAAAATACCTTGAGGTGGTTCAGTTTCACCTCATTTCCGCTCCAAGCTTCCTCAGGAATCCCTTCATTCAAGGGTACGAAAGGTCCCCAATTTATCAAGTAAATAGCCGTGTTAACAGCTTCATCCCTGAACTGCGTTGGGAGATCTGCATGCAATCTCATGCTCCTGGCTCTTTTTATGATCATTCTGTTCATCTGTTCTGCAACACCATTTTGTTGTGGTGTTCTTGGGACTGTAAACTCCCTCTTGATGCCTCTCAAGGCACATAACTCCTTACCACAATACTCGCCGCCATTATCAGACCTCAAGCACTTAAGCTTTAATCCTGTCTCATTCTCCACCAAAGCTAACCACTTTCTAAGCACATCAAACACATCAGATTTATGTTTTAGAAAGTATACCCATACCTTCCTCGTATGGTCATTAATGAAGGTGACGAAATATGTTGCTCCACCTATGGAAGAAGTAGGAGCTGGCCCCCATACATCTGTATGCACCAACTCAAATTTCTGGTATTTCAGCTCTTTCAACTTTGGATAACGAAATCTTCTTTTATTTGCCCAGCACACAGTCTTCACAGAAATCCAAGTCTACTGACTTCAGTCCTTAGAGCGTCCCCTTTGATATTTTCAATGGAAGATATAACTTCTTTTGGTAAAGCAGATCCTCCATTTGCATTTTCCAGAACGCAAAGTTCGTTCCGCTGAATTTCTCTATCTTTTGTCTCATCTCGTCGGCCATTGCTCCCACTCAAACAACTAATCCTAGGACCAACAATGTAACCTCTCTCTGATACCACTTGTTGAAGTTTAAACGTAACCTTCAGGCACATTTTCCACAGCAGAAGCGGTGACTTGGTGCGCTCTCAAATTTAGGATCGGGGTTGCGCTGACAGTTAGCAAGCAAATTCAAAATCACATAACACAAGTAGAAAAATCACAAAGCACATACATGCAAGATAACACAAACATCCAAACACAAAAGATTACGTGAAAAATTGAAGAACTGGTAAAATCACGGAGCTACACCACAGAAAATATCACTATGAGAACTTGAAGATTACAGAGTTACAAATAGTTTGTCCTTGACTTGAAATACACAAGCTCTTACTCTAATATGGGGATGAGAGGAAGTAGCCACCACCTGGAGTGTCTTCTCCAACATGCAAGAGGTTTTTTGCACTGTAGCTTCCTTAGGGCTTCACCTTGGGATCTCCTTCTCACAACAGCCTTAGCCTCCAAACTGAGAATGCAAACATAATGAACTCCTCCCAACTTGTTTGCTTAAGTACTCAGCTCAATTTTGAACCCTGAAAGATCCAAAATGCCCTCCAATTTACTTAGCGCGTAACCTGAACTGGAGCAGAACTCCGTCAGGTGCTACGGCGCGCCGTAGCGCCCGTGTTTCGAATAGGAACCAGCTACGGCGTGCGGTAGCGCCCGTGTTTTGAACTGTCTGCGTCTTGGGATGGATCCGCTATGGCGCACTGCAGTGCCAATTTTATTTGCGGCGCGCCGTAACGCCAGTATTGTTGCTGGACTTCACTCCTTGTTCCGAATCGCTTCAGAACCTCCCGGAAGCTCACCGGAGAACCATTAGCATCTTCATGATGGACTAAATGGTCTTCACCTGGTGTCTTTGAGGGGGCCCAGGTGAAGGATATGCTTTTATTGAACCCAACCTCAAGGTTTTGGTTTTGCCCATCGGAACTATTAACGTCGCTTCATGATATCAAGATATAAACATAAACATGAATTTTTATGCGATCATCGTTTGAAATTTGGCATGTGACATAACCTTGATAAAGAAATATTATTTGCAGGAGTTATGATTATCTTTTATTAGCATTAAATCATATTTTCTTACAATTATTATCATATCTTTCTTGCATTTCGCTTTTTCTTAAGAGTATATTATTTAATATCCTTTATACTTAGAATTGCACTAAGACATTATTTTTATAATATCAGATCATATACAACTAGAGGAGGCTGAGGTAGTTTAAAGGTGTTAAAAGGAATCATGACGCGGATTATAACATTTAAAGGTGTTACGGGTCATCACACTAAGGGCTGTTTGATTGAGGCAAAAGTAGAGTAAAGTAAAATTTTTATGGATAAAATGAGATTACATGTGTTTGATTTGAAGTAAAACGGGTAAAAAAATTTCATTGTGATTCAATTTTGCGTTCGTATACAAGGAAAGGACGTAATTGAGTTACCCCTAAATCGGGAGTTACGCCTGAATTGGGCGTAGCTCGGGATTACGCAGAAAAAACGGAGCAGCCGAGCAGTTTCTTCTCCGGTTTTGATTTGTTTGAACGAATGAATCGAACATTTGTTCATTCGATCGAACTCCCTCTCTGAGCATCGTCTTCTGCGGCCGTGATTCATTTGAACGAACGAATCGAACGATTCGTTCGAGCGAACAAATCCCGACAAAGTTTGATCAACAAATTGAACGATTCGATCGAATCGTTCGGACAAACGCATTGTGCAAACGATTCATTCGAACTCGTTTCGTTCGAACGAAACCTAAATTTCTAAAAAATAATTTGATTGGGGTAATATTATCCCTCTAATTAACTCAAAATATCACTCTCAGATTATTTCATTTGAAACAATAAAATCTTAAAGTTTTCTGAAGTGGTAAATTTATCTGATTATACTATAGTCTGATTACATTATAATCAGATTTCTTAATTTTAAGATTTCTCAGAATTTCTCATGCCAAACAACTCCTAAACAATTTTTATAATTTGCTGACAGGTATGCAACTCTTTGTATTCGTGAGAACCCCGGATGCCTTTTTATTGCTACTAATCGTGATAATGTTGGACATTTCTCAGGCTTTCAGGAATGGCCAGGTTCTTCATTAAAACTGCATTATTTGTTTGTATTGTCATTCCGATTTCATGACATTGATTTTATAAAATTGTAGCTGCGGGATGTATGGTTTCTGCTATATGTGGATCAGTGCAGAAAAATCCCGTTGTTGTCGGAAAGCCATCAAGCTTTATGATGGACTTTTTATTAAAGAGGTATTTCGAATTACTGTTGTACTCTTCTATGTTTTGTGTTGTTCTGGATACCAACTGCAAAGTTATAATCGAAACAGAATCTTTGAAACCCAAGCATTGTTAAAGTAGGATATGTATAACTATGTGTAATTTAAAGTTTTCAGAAAGCCTTATTTGTTTGAACGGATCTTTTTTTCTAGCACTCAAAATTCTTTGGGAAAAATTGAAGTGCTGTTTATTGAGATTAAGGGTAAAAAAGAATCCAGCCAAGCTCTTACTGAGCTTGAATTGATTTTACTCGACATAATTTTTCTAGTTTATATTTAAGATAGGGCTCACTATTTAAAATCGAGCTCGAGCTCAAGCTATAGCTTAATGGGCAGGCAGGAGCTTGAGGTAGCTGTCATCGATGACAAGGGGCTCAATGATGATGGTGATGACGAGGCTCATAGGATTAATGCAAGCTACAAGGACTCAAGCTTGTTGGAGGCAGTTGTATCCTCAAGCTTGTTGGTTCAGTGGAGAGGTGCTCGAGTTTAATGTAATAATGAAACACTTGAGCTTCATTAAGGTGAAACAAGGTTCTAGAATCGACTTTGGTGGGACAAAAATCTTTACTTCAACTTTCTTATTGAACTTTCCGGCTGTCGGTGCTTAATATGCAAAAACTTTTTGTAATATAAGCTTCAATTGTCATACCTTTGATTACTTAACTTATTTTTTATTTAAACTTATATTCTATATATTCCATATTGAAACTAATATGATACCTTTTAGATTTTTGTGTAATTCTTCATAAGTAGAGTTTTGTTTTATCCTCATCTTTAGTGTATATCAGCAAATAACACACACCAAGGCATCACCTTCAGTAAGAATGGTCATATTTGTTGTAAAGAGATATTCAAGAACGTCTATAAAAAAAGTGTTCAATAGGAACATCTTTAGCTATTGCAATGGGAAACTTTCTATTTATTTGCAATATTTATGGATGTCTTACACAACACACTCAATTTATTATTATATTATTTTATTAAAAAACCATTAGCATATATATGTATATATATATATATAATAAAATCTGTTGCAAATATGATTTCATTATGAAATTCATACAACAAATAAATAGTTAGTGACCTCAAAATACGAGACCAAAGAAAAAAGAAACATTATTAAACCGAAAAGAAAAAAAATGGTCACCAAATTCTAAAGAGATCTCTTAAAAAAAAGAAATCCAAGCTAACGCTATCTATCTTTGACTAGAGAAAGCAAATCTCCTAGTTAGCAATCTCACCTCTTCCTCATAATATAATTGGAATTTTTAGCTCTAGACATTTACCTTTTTTTCTTCTTTTTCTTTCCTTTATTCCTAGCAAGAAAATCAATAATTCTCTTCGAGTTTAAAATAATATCATTTGATTCCTCAATTGAATTCCCCTTTATTATTTTAATCATATCATTTTCGTTAGGTGAAAAAATGTTTTGAAGCATTCCCTGCACAATTGGATGGTACTCCACCGCATGCGGATTAAGGATCAATTGATCCTTATCATTCTGCATCCCCAAGGTAGCAGAAAGGGGGTTCTCTATTTCTCTCATATGCAAGACAATAGGAATTTCAACAGTATACTCTTGAAGCCATTCAGAGGGGGCTCCCATTAGATACTCCACCCTAGGGATTACATCAATCTCCCCGTCGCCCCTCCAGCTCAAAATGTCAACAGCTTCCAAAAGCACGGTTCGAAGCCTTGTTGAAGACGTCTTCTCGTACCCATCTACATCAAAGGTATTTGACGGCAAAATGATAGATTCATTAACCACCAAATACTTTATCAATTCGTATGCCTTAGACTTTTCATTTGAGCTTCCTCCCATTGAATCATCCACCTCGATCATCTCCATCGTGTCTATGGCCATTGGAGATCCATAATATCCACTCCACAAATCTTAAGAGTGGCTCGAACAACACCAATCCACAAAGAACTCTTGACCAAATTGTGGCCACTCCATTCTACGCAAACATCAGCCTCGATGAACTGATTCAAATACCACCAATTGCATATCATCACCGACCGGAGAATCAATCACAGCCGGGTATTTGACAACAACACCAATTTCAGGATTTGCCTTCACATTTGGAGGGTTAATAATTGGATTATTCAGCTTCATTATCTCAATTATGTTGATCTTAGTAGTGCACAAGCCTCATTGGCATTCCTTTTTGGTACATAAATAATCTTTTTTTTCTTGTAGTTAAAGCACGAAGCTTCATTTGCCATCTTTTGCATTTGAGGTGAGGATGCAGGTTCAAACAGTTTCCCAAATCAGGCACAGTTTTCAAACAATTAGTGTGATGCATCGACATATTTTTCAAAATACATTCTTGTAAATAACCAACCTTCTCGTTTCCAATCTAGATTCTTAACTTGAATTTTTCAGTGAGGTAAATCTCTATCAGTACACAAGCACGGATGGCCTGGTAAGATTGACAGTATCGATATCTACTTTAAGTGATTTACCAAAGTAAGATCCCAAAGGTAACAAAATAGAGTGCGACATCAAATGAAACTTGAGTAAGGGGAAATTGACCAAACTATAACAATGGGAGGTTCTATCATGGGATCAAAGGATTGCGTCCATTGCAACACTCTCATGTAGCAATTATCTGAAAAATATGATCATCTAGCAAATAATCTTTGTATAGTTAGCTTCATTTGATAATTTGTTGAGGATATGGCTGAAATCAATTAATCCTGCACTACATGAGCGCGCTAACTCCAAGCCATGAAGAAACTTGTGAATGACGATTATAGGCGGCTTTTCATTCGCAAACATTCTAACAAGTACATATTCAAAAGTTCGACAAGCATTTTAATTTCTTCGTTGGAGAGAATGAGAGCCGGTTTACCTCGAAGATGCATTATAGGTTTGATCTCGATTAGACATGAAAGATCATTGATTAGAGCATCTCTAAATGAGTGGAGCTGGAGTGGAAACCATAGTCGGACACATGAGATAGAAGTGTGGAAGTTCATCCATACGCAAGGCCGCGCCGAATCGTGATCTTAGAAATCACGACTTATCTAGGAAAATCACGTGACATCTCGCGCCAGTGAGAGATGTGGCGAGGATGGCTCATCACGCAACGGATCTCGACTTCAGTTGACGACTGGGGTTTGAGGCGGTAAAGCCGCCCAAGGAACCCTCTTTTGTCATCTTCAACAAGATTGAATATTTAACAAGCACACACACGCACGCACACATATATGTATATATTATAATGTAATTTGATAATCATTTGATTAGTTAAACATTTATTATTCATTGGTTGTGTTTTGAAAGTAAAACATAGTGAAATTTATCTTCAAGACCTTTTCAACGTTGCATTTTATTCACGTTTAGGTCAGTTGATTGAATTGAAATGTGACTTAGTTTTTATTCTAACAAAAGGTTTCGTCAAGGGTTTATTCATTAAACTAGTGTATAATGAAAGTGATTCCGAATAATCAATCAATAGATGGTATGCAGTTAAACCAGATTAAGCTCTATCTAGCAAGGAGGGCACATGAGGATACATCCTGCATCCGTATAAGACGGGTGCCAAAGCATACATGCTTTTATACATGTGTTGGAATCGACACACCCTCTACACTCCTCAATACTAGTTCAACTTGTAAACAATATCCTTGATTTCATAGCCTAAATTAATGTTTTTCTTGCTTACCTAAACAATGTTGATTCTATTTTAAATTCTTTTATTAATCAAACACGACAATTGCTAATGAAGTATTAAACTTTAATTTCTTAAGATAATTAATGTTAATTTTTAGTATTGTTGTGTTTCATTTGCAAAATATTATATATTTCTTAACATTAAATATTAACATCACGTGTTTAAGTTGCGTATTTCATATTTAGTATTTTATGAAAAAAAAGATTTTTTTTTTGGTGTAATATTTTCATGTTATATAAAAGGGAATATTACATATTTAGCACCAATCCGTTTACACATTTAAGTCCTTTAATTGTATTATTTACTTATATAATATTGAAATGGTAGTATTTACACCAAAATTATAACCCCCTGCTAGTATATTTTCAGTCATTTAAAGGGCACACAATTTCTTACTAATTTAAGTGTTGATTTTATAATAATCAAAGTTCAGGTGTTGATGATCTGCAGATATCAGATGGGTGCTTCCAAAATGTGTGTGATTGGTGATAGATTAGACACTGACATACTCTTTGGACAAAATGCTGGTTGCAAGACGTTACTTGTTCTCTCAGGTCTAACTTTAACCTGGCAACTTTTGCTCTGCTGAGCGCTTTTTTTATGCAAAAAAAACTACTTATGTTCCATACTGTGAAGATTTGAATGCTTTCATTCTTCCAGGGCATTCTACATTTTCAGGATTGATGGATCCATCAAACAGCATCCAGCCTGATTATTATACTGATGCAGCACCTGATATTATTTCATTGTGTAGATAACAGAATTCTATTCTTAGAAATTTTTGTGTGAGGGTGTGTGTAACCATGAACTTGTTGAAGGGATTCCCATATTTCCTACTGTTAGCCTAATTATACTATCATTTTTATTTATTTTGAAAGTTTGTACAAGTTCTTGTTATGAAAATGAGTACAATGCTTTGTTCTTTGAATTACCAAGGAGTGGGTTTTTGATACTATTTAACTACCCATGATATTTAGCACACAATGATCCATGGTTGTTGATCGAATTTTCTGTATGTTACGGCCATGCCTTTTATAATGGCAGACTGCATCATGGTTTGATCTACGAGATAGAATCATGGAAATCTTGATTAACCACATCTTCATTTCACCCAACCTTACCCACCCTAAAATGCCTAAGTTTTAAATAGCACATAATGTTATTTTGTGGAGCCTGGTTGGTCAACCCAGGACTTATGGTTGATCTCATCCTAAGTTTTCGTCGGTCGAGCTCTCTTTCTTTATATAGGCCTTGGAGCTCGCATCACAATCACGAGCACCATGCTTAATAATAATGCAACTTGACAGTTATACATGACCAATGAATGATGCCGGGGCGACCGTCGAATGATACTTTTGGTGCTGTGGTAGCTGAGCAAACATTGCGATGATGATTTATGGATGTTCTTTATTCGAGATCGTAAATCAAAACATTTGAGATTTTCATCGAGCGATTCAGATAAACTTCGGCCACACATAATCGTGATCTCACTCATTTGGATGCCAGCGCTGGACAAATTCAAAGTATTCTCCTTTTTCTTAGAACCTAATGATTAATGTAGCCTCATAAACACTGATTGATATTTAATGGGAGTCTTATGGTTCCTGTGGCAAAAATTTTATGATTCACATATTTAAACACTCAAACTTCCACAATATTGCATCTAATGAATGCACTACGATTGCACACATCTTAGGCTTTTTTTAATTATTAGTAAATATGATCTTAGGAAATGTGGGATGAAAGTGGTCTATTTTTGGTAGGTTCTAGATTTGTAATTTTATGAAGATTTGCGTGCAACTAGTGTAAAAGTCTTACTTGATTATTTAAATGAGAACTTCTCTCATAAACCTAGTTATTTTGGCTGAACAATGGTAAGTGTGGGAGTGCAAGTGAGCAAACTCTTCACTTGCTATTTATTTTTTGTTCTAAATAAACAATTTTATGTAACAATATGAGCAGATTATTGGACAAGCGGCGCGAGGTTAGGCCTCCGGTCAAGCCAAGTCAGGATGGACCATTGACGAAATGCCCCTCAAAAAATTGTGGATGAGATTAACCATAAGCCCTGAGCTAATCCAATCAAACTCCACAGAATAATAACAAGAAGTAAGCCATAAGTAAGAAATTCAGCTAATAGTAGTGTAGCTACCTGAGAATAAAGCAACAACACAAGAAGAAAACCAGCACAGCATAACTCAAGCCCATTATTAAAGCATAATGAAAATAGATGTCAACCCTAGCGGCAATCAGGAATAAAAAATCGGTACATGAAAGTGATATTTTTCTGGGCTATATTTTTTATGAAAATGTCATTTGGGATGAGAGGATTCAATAGGTACAAGTTGCTCCTTAAATGGATCCTTGGATTATACGAAATATGCATTCAAAGTTCCATGGTGTTTCACAAAAACATTGAAATCCATGAAAAACTAAGCCTTGATTCAAGTTTCAAAGTGTTCCTCTTGTTCAAGTTAAGTCAGACTTCGAAAAAAATGATGAAACCCTATGGTTTCGGCATACGAAACCCCTCTGTCGGAAAGAAGATGGGCCTGATATGAGCCAGCCGGGTCAGGCCGAGCCGGTTTGCGCAGTCAGAATTAATCTTGGCCATCGGATCTAACAAATCATGCGTCTTCGAGTTCAATATATCTGACCCACCGTCAAATTCGTCAACGGAGATCGATCCGCGCTTTTAAAATAGATAAATAAATTTTACTATCATATTGAATTTCTGATGTCGGATTGGATCACCAATTCGACGATGCAGATCCTACTCGCGATTGATCGAACTGCAGTCATCGCGAAATTCGATAGCGAAGATCTTCCCGCCAACCGTCGAATCGGATCGGCTGATTTGACGACCTAGATCGGGCTTATTGGACTCGAAAATCGAAATTATATATTAATTAATTTAATTGTAAGAAAAATTAATTAAAATAATACAAAAAATGTTATGTGCATTTTAACTCATTTTTACTCTAAAATTATAAAATTTCATAAGTTGCATATTTTGATGCGATGAATTCAATGAAACCGAGAGATTTTATGTTTTAACATGTATTTAATTTTTAAACTCGAAACTTTAAAAATTAATCCTTGAGTTATTTTAGAAAATTTTCTAAAATTACGAACTCTTAATTTAGGTACTTATGCTTGATTAAGTTTGTTTAGACACTCTAGCATCATCAGATTATCACAACTTGCTCAATTTATGATTTGAGATTACTCAAAATTATTAATGCATTTAATTAGAATCCCCTCTTCTCCTAATTTTCTTAACAATTTATTTTGTGTCGAGATCGAATATTTTGAGTTTAGTCAAAATCAAATCGTTGAGTTGGGCTGTACCATCTTTAAACAGATTCAAGCTCAAAGCTGTTCTCAAAATTTCTCACACAAAATCATAATTTTGAATGCGTGACTCATCAACAATATTTATTTTAAATTCAAAATCATAATCATATATCATTTAAAAAGATATTTAGGATCCAAAGATTGAACAACGCAAGCAAAAGAACAGCCTGGTCGTAAATTTTTCTCAAGATCTTCAGTCTGACATTCATATAAAGGATCTTAAAGATTTGTCACTAGCTTAAAGGTTAATTTCTTAGCTATACTTGAACAAAAATTAAAATTGGAAGAGTTATCAAGCTTGTTTTTTTTTTCTTAAGTTCTACATGATGCCTTCAGAAGAAAATTTCAACAATTTCTCTCATGTTGATGTGGGAAGAATCTGGCTGAAATGGAACTCAAGTTTGTTCCATTCAGCCCAATTTCTCTCACCGATTAATACATCAACGGTAAACTTCTTAAGGGTTCTAAAGAGATTTGGATCACTGTTGCTTATGCTTCAAACTTTGATCATGATATTAGATCAGCAAAGGAAAAAAGAGGAGGTATCAACTACTCTCAACTTCTAAATATGGGAATTCAATAACTTTATATTTTATACAAGTCTTTTTGAACTTCAAGTTCACGATCCAGACTTCACTTGGTTTAATCTACAAGCCAAAAAATCTGATTTTGGCAAAATTAGAAAATGATAAATGGTTTCATATGTACCCCACCTCTTTGTATAAAATTTTGGCCCCAAGAACATTGGATCACTTTCCTCTATTGCGCCACTTCAACACCTCAAGGCCTCCTTTAAGCAGATTTTGTTTTAAAAATCATTTGCTCACTTGGAAGTTAACCATTAGTTATGAATATGGCTGATCTTATGGAAGTTGACCATCAGTTGCAACTTGCTACCAAAAAGGAGGTCTTTTGGGCCAAACAAAGAGCAAAAGTTCATTGGCTCACTCAAGGGGAAAATGATTTAAAAAAAGTTTATTCACATTTGAATGCATGGCATAACAAAAATAACATATGTTTTGATTCGCTTTCTTCATTGCAATCTCAAGCAATTTCTCCCTTTCAAAGGCTTTATAACTCTCACGTTGTTTGCTGCAGAGATGATATGCCTTGCTTTGCTATGGAGTCTACTGAAGTTGTCACTCTTATCTACCAACAGAAATTACAATTAGGAAAACTTTGTTCAGCTTCAAGAAGATGCATCTCCCGGGATTGATGGCTTCAATCCTTTCTTTTTCCAAGGTGGTTGGGGTATTGTGGGTTCGCTAACTAGTCAAGCTATTTATTCCTTCTCCTTGAGCTTCCTTCCAAGATGGCTATCTCATACTGCAATTGCCTTGATTCCCAAAACAAAAAGCCCAAGTATCTTCCAAAGTATCTGGCAAATTGCTCTTTGCAACACCCTATATAAAATCATAGCAAAATTTCTTGCTACCAAAATTAAAGCCTTTCTCCCTAAGCTCATCATTCCACCTCAAGCTGATTTTATTCATGGGCGCTCTGCAGCGGATAACATCCTTCTTACTAACATAGTACTTGAGGGCTTTAATTTCTCCTCCAAAAAAGGCAAATTTATTCTTAAACTTAATATTCAAAAGCTTTTGATTGCTTAAATAGAAACTACACCATCCATCGTATGACCAAGATGGGCATTCCTCAACAGATTATTAATTGGGTGGTGCTTGTATTAATAATGTTCATTTCTTTGTTATTCTCAATGGAAGTATGGATGGTTACTTTTCTTCATCAAATGGCATTTACCAAGGATGTCTCCATCGCTTCTTTTTGCAATTGCATTAAATGAGTTTTCTTATATTTTAACTGAAGCGTGCAAGAACAATAAGCTATATATTGATTTCTATCAATAACTTCAGCAACTCTCATCTTCTCTTTGCGGACGATATTCTTATATTTAGAAAAACCTCTAAGGAAAATTTTGAACCTTTGAATTCTTGTCTCAAAAGATTTTTTGCTTATCCAAATCTTCAGCTTAACAATAGTAAATCAGCCATCTATTTCTCTTATTTAGTCAAAGAGAAATAGGTTCTTGCAAACCATCTGAACATAAGCATCAGTGAAATTCCTTTCAAGTGTCTAGGTCTTCCGATTTACAGTGCTAAAGTTTCAACAGCTGTGTCAGCTCCGGTTGGTCTCAACGTTCCCTATCCTATGCAGGTCGGCTCCAATTTCTGAAATTTGCTGTTTGGAATGTTCTTATATATTGGTTCAAACCTATTAACATCCCAAAAGTTGTTTTAAACAAAATTTACTTTTCCTGTATGAGGTTTCTTTCTCACGGCTCCTTGGACAAAAAGTTGCAAATTCTTCCATGGACTTCCATTTCAGCTCTGAGCACGTGCCATCCTAGCGCTCTTTTCACCTGCTGCAAGCAAATTATGTTTTGTAAAATACTTGCCTCCTCCTCTCCTTTAGCCGATTGGTCTCATGCCGTTGAATCAAATGGAATCAGTTATAAACTTATCTTGTATAGTAAAACACATTTGCAGGGCTTCTAAGAACTTGTTCCCCTATACATCAACTTCGCTCTCAGATGCTGGAAATCTGTATACTATTAAATGTGCATATTCTCTCTCTCTCTCTCTAACTAAAGCAAAATTGATTTTCTATGAAAATTGGCAGCATGTAGACGTGTATAGAAAATTTGGTTCAAGGGGCATCATTTGCATTACGTCTGCACTGTTTGGAAAGCAACTAAAAAGGCTATCAAAATTGCAGATATCCATCCTTTCTACTAGGGGAATAAATGTGAACAAGACATGCACTTTATGTCATACTTACGATGAATCCCACAATCACCTATTTTTTGAATGTCGTCATGCGACTGAAATTCTCAAATCATCATTGCCATTTGATATGGGTTGGCTGATCCCCCAGCTCTCCCCCTACTTCTTGAATCAGGAAGCACAGCCTCTTCCAAATTTGCCAAATATATCTTGTGCTTGGCGATTAGCATCGTTGTATATTCAATTTGGGAAGAAAGAAATAGGAGAAACTTCCAAATTAAGTTTAGTACTGTCAATTTGGTTATTAGAAACTACAAAACTAAAGTTAAGCAGATCGTTCAGTCTTGAAAAGAGCTTAAGGATAACTACTTGGTTGTTGACTACTTAGAAGTCTCTTAAATTACATAATGGAAGGAGAGTTAGGATGATATGGTTATTTCGGATCAGACCGCTTGAGCATTTTGTTTTCTTGCTGTCTTGTTGGGGCTTTTCTCCCTTTGCTTATATTAATGTGTTTCTTTTCATGGACTGTGCGACTTATAGACTTTATGTACTGCTTCTCCATAGGGGTATTTCCGATTTGATTTTCTAATCAGCTGCCATTTGGCTGGAAGATTTTGGGTTTCTCTCAAACTTCGCAGCTTTTATTTTTATCTCTGATGTCTAAGATACTGTGAAGTTTTATTTGAAGTTCCGGTTCTTATTGAACTTGTGCAACACAACATTTCTGGGACTTGTGAAGATTCTATGCTGTTTTGCTTGGCTTTTGTCTGATTTAGTTCTTTTTTGTTCGCCCGAATTCTTTAAAGACAATGATGGATAAATGAGGACTTCATAGGCCCCATCCGTCGGTTCGGCGGCCTCTGCTTGATCTCGGCCTCAGAACAGATACTTCTTAAGATACTGCTGGATTGATGCCCCGACGGTCATAGACTCAATGTTGGCCTTAATTTGGAGGAGCTAAATCCCAATCTTAAATATTTTTGCTATTTAATTGTCTTGCTTTAGTTTATCATGGATTGTAGTTTCTTTTTTTAATGGTTGTAAGTCTATTTTTTTTAGTCTTAATAAAAATTTGGGCTCAGCCCACACTAACTTCAAAAAAATTTAGGATCAAAATAAGATTTTTCAGTTTAAAATTTGAGCACAATTTAACAGCCACCACACACACACATGTATATATATTCATATTGGAGAGACAAAATGGAAAACTGCAACCAGCTATGTCTCCTCGGTTCTTGATTCCAGCATATAGGTTGAGCTTCGTTACATCAATCCATCGCTCCTGAATCGGACACTTCTCTTCCAGGCGCCTTCTCTCCCCTCCGCGATGAAAGAGCAACTATTATGTTCTTGAAGGGATATTTTCAATGGCGAAGCGTTCTATGATCCTTTTTCTTCTCATGGTGAGGGGAAAGAATTTATATGTAGTCGCATGCTTTAGAATTTTTTTCTACTTTAAATGCTGAGTATTGACATTAAGGAGAAGTGTTTTGCTGCATGTTGTTGTCTGCACTTGATATTTTAGTATTAGTTTGAGCTCGGCTTTGACATGAACTAATTGAGAAGAACTGTATTTATTATTGATTAGTTTAGAACCTTCATTATTGTTGTCCTGTTGAAATCATTATCCGCTTATCTGCAATCGAGGATTTGCAGCTACGCTGCCGAGCCGTCCCAAACTTCTTCCTCCTCTGTCGACTGAGAGGTAAGAGTACTGCACTTCAAAATTGGGTGTTTCTTTCACATCCCTGCTTCCGATCTCTTTTTTTTCTTCCTAATATTTCTCTCTCGAGCGATGCTTTCTCACGTCCTACGATATCGGCGACTGTCGTTGTCGTCTTCCTCTGCTCGACCGTAGCCCTGCCAGCCTCGCCAGGCAATCATTCGACTTTGTTTTTTCTGGCGCTGGTGCCGTCAAATTTGCAAAGCTCTCTATTTCGTTGAAAGAAGTGATCTTTTTTTAATGTCTCAATATCTTCCTTTCTTCTTCCTTAGGCAAGAAGCCACCCAGGAGATTTCCTCATGAAAAAGAGTATTGTTGTCGTCTTCCTCTGCTCGACTGCTTAACAGTAATAGACGGCCTTTGCATGAGGAGCTGCACTGTAGCTTCATTTCCTTATTCAATCTTCCTTTTGATCATGTGAGGGTTAAGCTCTCTTTGATTTTTCTTTGGTTTTCAATTTCAAGAAATTTAATAAAAGTTTAGTAAGGTATTTCTTTAGTTAGAGCTCATCATTTTTTTCTTTTTAAATTGATTTCTTGGTGTTCTGTTCTTTTTTTTCATCAATTAAATAAACCTCCATATTTTGCTTGCATTGATTTTTAATAATCACTCATCTTTAATCTGTTGTATTCAAAGTTTGTTTTATATCTAGAAGGGACTCGACTTCATTGCTTTTCATGTTTCCAATGAAATTTGCATTGGTGAAGTATATTAAAAATAACTTACAAAATCACTACTGCATGGCTGCATGTTTCTTACTATTTAGTATTGCCTTGGGAAGATTTTTAAACCCTTAATTAATGCTCAATTTGATGCTTGGCATCACTAGTTAATGCTAATGCTTTTGAACAGCTTCTAGCCCTTTCAAACATTTAATTGAGTTTATCCAACCCTCATCCTAAGCTTTATCCAAGTTAGGATCCATACAACATATATGAATGTTGATGCATGTTTAAGTACTTTGAAGAATAGATTTACTACAAAGAAAATCTTAAATGCCACCTTTATGTATGTATGTATATTGATATTTCTATCTTAAGAAAAGATTTTTTACATAATTTTGAAATTATAAATTTTTATTAGTTGTGCTTAATTTTGAAACCTCAAATTGTTGTTGTGTTTAATTTTAAAACCTCAAATGAGAAAGAAGATGCTAGAAATTTTTATTAGTTGTGTTTAATTTTATAACCTCAAATTGCATGAAAATACATAATTTTTAAGTTTGTATATAAATTATTTTTTTATAATTTATTATCCATCTCTATAGATAGTATGTGTTGTGATACTTCCTATTGATTTATTATTATTCAACATTTCCCTTTTTTGATAATTTGTATTTTTTATTTAATATATTTAAATAGTTACTAAAATTCTTAAGTAGAATGCTCAAAAGAATCAATGTTATGAATTGAGTTTCATCGTTTGTTGTGTTGATATTCATCATTTTTTATTAATATTGAAATTCTTAAGTCGAATGCTCAGGATACAATCCGCAATACATTCAGTCAACACATTTCGTCAACACATTCCCTCAACTCAAACCATCAAAAATTAATGAAGAATATTAATGACTGTTGATGAAACCAGCAGCACAGAGCATTAACACAACAAATGATGAAACTCAATTCATTAATAATTTGTGAACAAAATTTTTTTTAAACAATAAATAAAATTTTCATAGCTTAATAGAATTAATTTTTGTGTTGCCCTCATATTTTTTAAGTTTTATTAATTGCATTGGATGGTTCCTTATTTATTTGTTTTGTAGTTCTTACCAAAATTAGAGATTGTTTGTTTCATTTATTAAATTAGAAATTAGAGATTTATTCTTTGTTGCTCAGTTAAAAGCCACAAATATTATTTGTTGTGTTAATATATTTGAGTAAGCAATATTTTATTATCATTTTGAAAGGATTTATAAGAAGTATATTATTTTGTATTTTCTTGAATATCTTGGGTGCATGATTGGACCTTCATTCAGAGGAGTTTCAACTTCGTCTGCGGCAACACTTTTTCTTTGTGAACACACAAATTTTTCTTGTAAATTTTTTTATCCTACGACTTTATTCTATTGGCTTCGAGTTCTTTTTTTTAAATTTTTCTAATTTCCTTGCTTAATTTTCTTTTCTTAAATTTATTTACATATATGAAAGACTTTATCATGAGAATTGCATCATCATTTGTTGTGTTATATCAATTCAGTAACCCTCCTACACCACTGCTCGCTATCATCCCAAGCAACCACCTATTGTCCTCAATTAATAAATCTTAATAAATCTCTATTGAACATGTTCATGTGTACAAAATCACATAAATACTTTAAGGATTATGGTATCTTACATTTGATTGCACGCATCAATAAAAAATTGATGGAATAGAGACCTGCAGTCGCTTACGCATAATTGAATCGCTTACACATAATTGCTCGGAGACATCATTTAAAATTTTTATATAATATCTTCCTATAGGGAGGGGAGGGTTCCGTTTTTTTAGATAATTTTAATTTTTTCCAATCAATCTGTTTAATAAGTTTCAAATCAAAATACAAAATATTTGGTTTCAGCCCATCTCATTTTGTTGAATTAAAAAAATAAAACAAAACCAAATATCTATTCGTCTCTTAAAAATTATCATTTCTTTTTTATCTTTAGACACCTATTTCTGTCAAGACGGAGAGATGAATAGTGATATTATTGTCATTCTGTAAGCATTATGTTTAAGAGCCTATGACTGAATTTAACTAACTTCACAACGTGTTGTTTGCTGTGTTTGTTGAATAATCGTTTGATAGAGAGCAATTGTGTAGGTTGTGCTCAGCTGAGAAAGAGCTTCTAACGATATTTTAGAGGCATCTCTCTACATTCTCTCACCTATTTGCTGGACTTGATGTCCCTGATGGGCGAATGGGCATCCTTATGGAGGCTCAGAAGCCCTCTTGGCACTCTAGTGATCACTTCGCAGCGAAGATTCCATGGCAGAGCCTCCACACATTCATCAAATGCTTATAAAAAAAACTTACAAAGAAGTCGAAAGACAAATTTATTAATATCATTTTCTCAAAGAAAATTTTAAAATATGATTAATTAGAAAAATGGAAAAGTGTACTAAACACTCTCAACATCTCTCAAGAGTTTCTCACACCTATGTACCATATATATATATATATATATATATATATATAAATTGCTACGATGTTTCTGTTACCCCCGGCAAAACCGACCTTTCTCTTTATTTGCCCAAAATTCCTGCGAAATTGTGAGCGAGGACGGCTAAGCTTCTTTAATGGCGCGGACGAACTCGAGCCTGATGAGGAAAGGGAGGAGAGACGATTGACAGACAGGAAGGGAACCGCCTCGGAGATATGCCCATGGGAAAAAATTATAAATATAGCAATGTGGTCTTAATTTTTGATTTTTTTTGTATTCAACTCTATTCATTTAGTAAATGAGTTGAGTAAGATGAAGCGATTTGCTTTGAACGGCTTGTTAACCACCTATCAGTGGAATGCAGAGGTTTATAGCAATTAGGAAAAAACTAAACCTCCGTACAATATATATAAATATAATAAATTAAAAAATACATTTATAAAATTACAAAGATAAGCAAATAATTTTTATGCAAATAATTAAAATTAAGAAACATTAATATTAAAAAAGAGTAAGAAAAAATTAAATAACATCAATGCTTTATTTAACTAATGCTTAATTGTTACAATCTTCTCATTCACTTAAAAAATGTATAACTAATTCAACCGTACAATTGAGATTAAGGAAATTAAATTGATAATAATTGATTAATCGAAATATTTTTTTCAATTATTATTAATTCATAAAGACTTTAAATATTCTATTAAAGGCAATTAATGATTGTGAGTATGAGATTATATTCAAAATTATTAAAAGTATTTTTTTAATTCTTAAAATAAGATAAAAATAATATCATTTAGTAAAAATATATTTATAGATAAATAAATAATTAAATAAGAGCTATAGTCCAATTCTTAGAATTATTAATCAATTACTATTATTTATAAAATATAATGTAAATTTTTAAATGTTTTAATTTGTTTAAAGTAATCTTTTTTAAAATTAAATTATTTTTTATTAAAATAATTTATCAAAATATTTAACAATTAGCTAATTAATTATTAAAAGTTTCACTTTGACTCATTAAATTAACCAATTATTTTAAAAAATTATTGAAAAAAAAAAGAATTTTGAATGGTGATATAAAAATAAAAAACTAATTAAATTAGCATAAATTAATTAAAATCAACACTTAAATAAAATATTTTTTATAAAAAGAGAAATACTTAGTTATTATTAACAAGATAATTTATAAAATTGAATTAATTTTTGCCTTATTAAATTAATTAAAATATTTTTCATTGATAATTTATAAAAATATTTAAAACCAACTATTAATTAACTAATTGGTTAAAATAAATACAGTGAATATAAAAAAAGATAAGAAAAAAAAAAAGATTTATGAAATAATAAGAAAGTATAATTTGAGAATTAATTCGAATATTAGATTTCAAAAAGAAAAGAAATATCATACTCTATATTTTAACTAAATAAATATTATATTGATGAATATTTTAAATAATAAAATTTAATTATTAATTATTATTAATGAAATAAATTATTTGTTGGTTATTATTAATAAATATTTTAAGAAATGACACTTCTTTGAAATCATTTCTGTTCCTTGTAATTTTAATAAAAAAAATATGGAGATCTTTTCAAATTCCATTTTTGCTTATTTTTTAAAATAAAAAAAATAAATTTTTATAAGCTCTTTGTAAAAAAAGAATTTCTTTTTAGAAAAAAAAAATTTTAAGTTTATTCTATATTTTTCCCACCTCTCAAAAACTCTTCCTCACCAAACTCATAATTTTTAGAAAAGAAATGCTATTTAAATTTATTGACGTGGAAAAAAAAATTCATCCAATGAGATTAGGCATCATTTCAATACAAATTTAAAAAATAATATTTATATTATTTTAATTTAAATAAATAAATATTAATAAAATATATATCTAAATCTTATTAAAAATATGTCATATGAGCACATTTCTCTTTCTAAACACAAACTCTCATAAATAGTTGTGAATTTCTTTCTCCAACGCGGTTTCTGTTTCTCCGGCAAACCGACCATTCTTTATTTGCCCAAAATTCCTACGAAATTGCGAGCGAGGACGGCTAAGCTTCTTTAATGGCGAGGACGAACTCGAGCCTGATGAGGAAAGGGAGGAGAGAGGATTGACGGACAGGAAGGGAACTGCCTCGGAGATGTGCCAAAACCCTAATCCTTCCTCTGAGCCGAGCCCTAATGGTCTCCCCGTCCCCCCTAGTAGCTTGAAGAAGGAGCGGGACGCCATGAGACACCCCCAGGTTCAAGATTACGCCTCCATCCTCGCCAATGGCGACGCCCTTGCCCGCATTCAGGCCGCTCGAGACATCCGGAAGATTGCCCGCGAGTCTCCCCGGAGCCGATCCGCCTTCGCAGTTTCTTCGATCATTCAGCCCCTAGTCACCATGCTTCAGTCCTCCGATCACGCGTCCACGGAATCCTCTCTTCTTGCGATTCTCAATCTGGCAGTTCGCAACGAACAGTGAGTGAGCTTAATCTCATTGCCCTAAAATTTGCATTCTGATTTCTGTCGATATAATGCGTTTATCGTCGATCTAAGGGTTGTTTGACGACGGATTTTGGTGCGTAGCAGGAAGATTACGACGACTGTTTGGCTGTTATTATAAGCTTTCTCGATTTACAATTATTATAGATGAAAATGCTTCCAAGACTCTCAATGACATCGACGAGTAATGGCATTATCTTCACAATCAAACCTATCTATAAGATATTTAAATTATTATGCTTCTAAAACCGGTGGTTGGATTTGAGCTATTGACATTTCAAATGTTAAAATTCTATTTCTCTGAGTTATAAAACCAATCATTCTATATTGTTTTTTCTTTTGTTCGCTTTCTTGCCAGAAACAAGGAGAGGATAGTGTCGTGCGGCGCGGTGCCTCATCTGGTAGAGCTGCTCAAGTCGGACAAAAGAAGCCTGAGAGAGGCTGCCGCAGCAGGAATCCTCACTCTGTCGGCGTCAGATTCCAACAAGCCGGCCATTGCGTGCTCCGGCGCGGTGCCCCTCCTCGTAGGCATCCTTGCATCGGGAAGCTCTCAGGGCCGGGTCGACGCCCTGACCGCTCTTTACAACATCAAGGCCTCCGCCTCCGAAGCGGCTGGCCCGCTCATGGCCCTCCTGAGGAACGGCAAGAAGTGCTCCAAGCTGGCGGACAAGGCGGCCGCGCTCCTCTTGATCATTTCGGATACGGAGGACGGGCGGCGCGGCATATGCGAGGCGGAGGGAGGGGTTCTCGCAGTCATCGAGACCGTCGAATTCGGTTCGGCGATCGGGTCGGAGCACGCGGCCGGCGTGCTCCTCTCGCTTTGCCGGAGCGGGCGCGGGGAGCTCATCCTTCAGGAGGGGCCCATCCCGGGCCTCCTCCTCCTGACGCTGGAGGGGACCCAGACCGCGCGGGATCGGGCACGGCGTGTTTTGGACCTTCTCAGACGCGATTATTCCCGGTTGAAGGAGAAAGCCGCCGAGGCTTTGGCCAGCGATCATGCTTTGTGACGCCGTGGAAGGCTTCTGTTAAGTATATATGGGTATGCTTGGTTTGATGGGAACATGCCTTTAGTTATTATATACATTTATTATTTGTTTGCACTCGAATTATTAATTTTTATATTTTGAAATTTTTTTATCAAATTATGAGCATATGAAAAAATGTGAATGAAATTATAACTTGGTTGTTTAGTTTTGGGTTTATTAATATATTACTAAACTAGCATACCTGCTCATGCTTTGCTCAATACTGAGAATTTATAAGGATTTTCTTTAAGGAAAAATGTTTCTCTTTTCTCTGCTGCTCTGAGTTCCTAAACCACTCAAAATTTAAACGAGGAATTTTTAACCGAACCCAACCCAAGTTTAACTCAAACTGACCCAATACTATATTTTACTGAGTCAAGTTCGTGTCAATATTATGCGATTAGAGCCGAGTATTCAATCCTAGTCAACAAATTGGATTCCATATAAATAATAAGCAAATTTATCACTCATAAAACATTCATATATATATATATATATATATATACCCACAAAATCGAAAGAGAGCACCAAAAGGATACAAAAAATCAAAGAGAAAAAGATCATCGCTGCTGCGCACTTAAATACCAATCGGTCTCACTCAGCAATGCCAGAATTCTCGACATCGACCTCACCCATTCCGGTATCTTCCTCGTCGTCGCTGTCGGCGTCGCCGTCGACCTCCTCATTGGCGGACTGCAGCTTCGCCATGTGCTCCGCAAGCAGCTTGTCCTCCCGCTCGCTGACTGCTCTCGGCGCCTCCTTCACGACGAGCTTCCCCTTCTCGGTCTCTATGGCGTCCGTGCAAGCCCTAATCGCATCGTTCAGCACGCTTATCCCCCTGTCCTTGTCCAGCGTCTGCGTGGTCAGCACGTACAGAGGAGGCGCGACGAGCTTGATCTTGACCTGACAGTCGTCGCCGCCCGCTGCCTCAGCCCTCCTCATTGCCTCCTTTATGTGCAGAACGCCGTCGAACTGGAAGCACTTCATTTCGATGTCTGCCCTAATTTTGAGCGGCTGCGGCGTCATTCTCCTCCTGATGTTCTTCACGAGGGCGTCCTTAAGCTCATCCGTCAAGGGCGGGTCCGGATTGAGGGAACCCAGGACGGAATCGGGGTCTGAGACGATGCCCTTGAAGGCCTCGAAGGCGTGGCCATACCGGCGGTAGAGCGGCCAGCACACACGAACATAGAGGTCCTCCAGATCGACGCCGACTGTCTCAGAAACATGGCGCATGATGGAGTGGACGAGCTTGCTCTTGTTGTAGCGCTCCTCGCAGGCGTGGATGTCCTCTTCAGAGACGCGGCGCTTGCTTAGATCAATGTAGCCTTTGTCGCGGTCGACGCGGACGACCATGGCGGGTTCCTGCCGGCCGACGCGGATGAGCGAGTTCACGCTGCGGATGCGACGGCGCGAGAGCTCATTGAAAGGGATCATCCCCTCAATGTTGTTGTACTCGAGGAGGGAGACGTACGCGCCCATCTCCGCGATGCTCTTCACCTGAATCATCACCGCCGTGTCAACCTCCGGGAAGCGCGCCTCATACATCCGGCATTCAAGGTTAGGAGTGTTATTATTAGCCATGGTTTCGATTTCTCGGGATTGGCTGCCAAAACCCTAGAACCCTAAAAAACAAATTCATATTATGTTATTATTAACCATAGTTGGAGGATATTCATATATACTAATTTCACTCAACGTTGATCTTCTACTAATGAAACTACAACAATTAAAACACCAAATATGATCCCACTAAGAGTGTATATTCTAAGAAGCATTCTTCAATCATCTATCAATGATATAATATGTTGAAAAAGAAAAAGATATTACTTTTCATTCAACAGCCAAAAAATGAGTTCATTTATGCAATTTATACCATTCGACACGAGAAAAAAGATAGTTAACAAAATCCTTCTTTAAACATAAGCAAATTTTATATACAAATTTTACGATCTACACTTTTATGTCTGAAGAAGAAAAATGCAAACATGTCAGAAAAATGAGTTAATTTATGCAATTTATAACATTCTTTGTTACTTCACACAATAAATTTCATGCATTGGATTCTAATTTTGTAAATTAAGAAGATTCGGGGGTTCTATGCATACAAGAAATGAAGAAGCTCCGTAAACACGATCAAGATGTTGTGATTATAATCAACTCGGTCGTGATACAAGCTAAATTGGAGCACAAAAATCAATAAACAGGAATTAAAATATATATATATATTATGGTACTTCAAAGTGCGTGTAATCAAAATTCCCTGTTTAGACTTGACAATAATTAGCACTTTGGAAAGTTTTTGGAAAGGAATTGGGATCAAGTAACAGTGCTCTTAAAACGAGTTTGAGCTCATAAAGTTCATGAAATGGTCTCATATTTCACGCTTGAAATTGATTTGATCTTTTATGCTCATTGAGAAGCACATTTTATATGTTAATAAAACTAAGTCCTATGGTAATAAAAATAAAATTTTAAACTTTGTAATAATGCATGCATGGGTGAAGCTTGAGGACAAAATTTAGTAGTGGCACAATCAAATTGTAATTTCTAAAAACAAATCATGTATAATGAAAATGAAATTGCAATGCTTACGATTGTATTCTTCAAAAAACAAATCATGTATAATGAAAATAAAATATAATTTATCTCTTCAAAATTTTATATTTGGCTCTTAATTCTTATATAGAGATAAATGCATACAAAAGCACCCAAAACTTACATAATTATGAAACATGCACTCATCTTAAACATTAATTAACAGACTAATTGTGTATTCTACAAAAAAGATAGGTTACAGATTTTATCAGCACACTTTAGAATAAAGATAATATTGTTAAAAAGGGAAGTGTAACATGCATTGTTACGAACTTTACAGACGACAATAAGCCCCTTATACTCTAACTTCTCGAATATGAAATTTCTTTGGAATAAAAAAAATGCTTAAACCGTTCTTTTCCAAATTTTATATGCTGAGAACACCTTTGATCGTTCTAACAAAGTTCTGTTAATGAAAAAAGAGTTCAGGAGATTGCATAACGACGGAAATTGACCAAGTAAACTCAAAAGAATAATTGGGACTAAATTTTAAAAATTGTTTCAAATGCTTTGAATTAAAAAAGACTGTAAACTGAACGCTTTATAGATCCAATAGCAATAGACTCAAGGGGCTGCTTGGTTTGCTGTCATTTATTTTTGGTAATGTTATGGTATTTAATAATGCCATTGAGATTAGAACTGTATGGCTAAATGCTATCTCATCTATGACAAGCTCAAAGAGGCCCAAATAATATCTGAAGGCCAAATTTGGCCAAAATTCAGATAACATAATAACATTCTGTCTCGAAATGTCTCGGCTAGAGTAGAGTGCTTCCGGAACACCAGAATCTAGCCGACGCAGGGCCTCTTTGCTAGTCCTAAATCTCGCCGATACAGAATCGTTGTGAGCAATTTTAGTAGTCCTTTCGTGCTATCAAAAAACTCTTGCAAAAATTTACTTTAGTGAATGGCATCCTGTATTTTCACTTGTTACTTCTGTGATTGCTTTGTGTGGGTGATATTATGCTTGATATATTTATCTCTATGTAAATAAAAAATTGAGTGTTTTCGTAGATGGAAGCGACAAAACAAAAATTAGCTTATTCCGTATGTGCAGCTATATTGAATATACTAAAAAATAACAGTAATGAATGATGAGTTGATCAATGCAAAACAAAGATGTTGCAGCTTATGAGCGCATAAGATTATTTGGGTGACCTTTATGAAAGTAACGATTCAGTTTCAGTGTTAATGAATCTGTATGAAGAAAAACCCTTTGTTTCAATTATGTGATAAGTTAAAATCAAGAAATATTTTAAAACCAAAAATTCATGTTACAGTTGAAGAACAAGTTGCAAAGTTTTTGTATAAAATAAGGCAATATGAGCGCATAAGATCAGTTAGCTTCATTTACAAAGTGATCTAATGAAATTGTGAGCCGCTATTTCAATCAAGTATTGCACGCAATCGAAACATTAAAGAACTAAATGATTACTTATGATCTAAAGTTTTACATTGTATGTATTGGATGCTCCACAAAGCCTAGATTTTAGCTCCATATCATGAAAACCCAATATCACTTGTAAGAGTGAGTAGACAAAGAGTAAGCTACAACTACAAAAGAACTCTTTTTAACCTATGACATTCGTCATTACGGACTACAGTTGAGCGCACTTATTGAATTTTAAAGAACTTATAATATTATTGAATTTTAAAGAACTTATAATATTATCTGACCATTGTTGCCTTTTCTCCCATATCTTATCGAAGTCGATATTGTTATTGCATCTAGCGTAATCCACAAGTGGATAGCGAAATGGTACAAATCAACTAGTTTACAGTGATGAAACTTGCATTAGGGAAACAACATCAAATGATCACCAACCAATTATTGACAACAACATGGAATAGGTGCAATGTATGGATGAGTTATGCAAGTAAATGTGGGATCGCAAAATACAATTGGATTACTAGTGAGTTGTAAAACATATTTAGCTTACTGTTGACATAATAAATTATATTGTTTTAATGTTATTTGAAATTTAATATCAATTTTTTTACAACATATGTAACCTATAATATTTTTTTTATTCCTTATTTGTTGTATTTTATTGGGTGCTCAATGTGTAGATTCTATGGCCTCCAAACTTCCCATTAGTAAGCAAGTCAACAAAACAAATTAACACTAAAAATGTGTTTGCATGTGAGACCCAAAGTTAACCATGGAAAGGGCCAAAATTATTTGTTGTGGCAACCTATATAAATAAATGAACTTCATAGAATAATGACTAACATGAGCACTGATTTCAGTTTCAAATCTAATGGTCAATGGAAATAATTGGATATGCTCAGGTTGCAAGAAAATTAAATAACATGTTCAACAAAAAAGGTATAATGACAACATATTATTCGACAAGTGAGGAGCCAAAGACGTAGACAAGACATAATTCAGAAGATGGGAGGTTTGCCAAGTGCTAATTGGAATGAAAGTCAAAATATTGTTATGCTTGGTTAATTGGAAACACTCCAAATTGCACAGGCAATTGATAATAGCATCTTATTCCCCAAATAATATTTTTTTTCAGAATTAATAACTCATAAATTACTTGTAATCAAGATGAAACTTGATTTTTGAATACACCAATACTTAATTATGATTTCCTTGAAATAGTGTGCAAAGAGGGACATGCAACATGACATTGGGCAAAGGACAACAAAGATTCTTTTTCAGATATAAACAATGACATTATTCTTGAAGAAGAACACAGTTTCTCAAGTGATTTTGAGCATACACAACCTTGAGAACGATTAATACACAAAAACAAATAGAGGAAAGCACACATGTTGGGATGTTGGGATTGCGTCAACTTCAGAGAAGCTCATCAATAAGGGTAAAAAAGCTCATGATAAGCTCTACAGTGATACAAATGTAAAGGCATTGACAGACATAATTGCTGGTGTGCTAAGAACGGCAGATGAGTTACTCACGGCAGGCCACTAAAATAATCTTTTGGAAAATGCATAATCTGAATTAAATCAACTTAGGGACTTCTCAAAATTGGACATTTTATCTATTGCATCGCCATTCAATTTGACGATCACATAGGGCGAAAGAACTATTCTTGCACGAGTTTCTGCAGAAGAATCCAATATGAGATGCCTTCTTGATAATCCTGCCTATTCGCATCAATTTGTATTTGCAATGTTGTGAACCATTTAGATTTACTTTATTTTGTGAATTATTTGAATGAGCTAAATACTGAAATTGAATATTATTTAATATTGATGTTAAACTTGAACATTGGATGTTAGATATTTAATATTGATGTTAAAAAGACATTGGACATTTGATGTTTGATATATTATTTAGTTGTGTGCTTAATATTTATTTTTTATAATTTTTGATGCTATGTACATAATTATCCTTTTAGTTATTTGAGGTGCGCCTTCAAATTATATTTACATCTTACCTCATGTGCAATATAACATGAATGACGATAAACTAAACATTAATACATCTGAATAATACTGACATCTGTTATTTAAATAACACTAAGCCAAACATAGCCTGTTATCTAAATTACACTCCTATAACACACTATCCGAATAACATGCGATCTTAATAACTTTTTACATGATCAAACCAAACAGACCCTAAGTGTCCTGTTTGTAAACCAAGTGGTTCATAATTTTTGTTTCATTGTCGTTGGGAAAGGCCTTTTATAAGCTTTTATTCATTAATACAGAATCTGATTAAAAATGATGTTTAACTTTCCTAATCAAAATCAGAGAGAAGTGGAGAAATTAGATACAGATTTGAGGTGGGGAAATTGCCACAACCCACAATATTTCCACGGTTCTCACGTATCGAACAAAAAATGCTTTTATAGCAAAATAAAATCCTCAAAGTTTTCAGCTGAACTACCTGATCCGTGAAGAAGAGAAGTATGATTGGATCTGGGAAGGGAAGAAGAGAATGCGTCTAGGCGTGGCAGCGACCCGACGGTTCGTGCCTCCGTGGAGAAGAGAACAATGGACGAAGAGAAGATCGCAGGATTAGCAGAGGAGAGGATTTAGGGTTTTTTTTTTCTTTTTTTGCTGTGAAGAGACGTCCGTCGGCTAGGGCTTGTGCTGAATGGCGTGATTCGGAGTTTTGGACTGCGTAAGATTTCTTAAATACCTTATAAAAATATAAACCCTAAAGTTCTTAAATTTAACAAGTATTAGGTCTAGTAATTAAAGACTAAAAAATAACTATTTTTTATTTTTTTAAGAAAAATATTATATATTACATTATTATATACATAATTATATCTACAGCCAATTAATTTTTTTTTTCTACATAATGATTCTAACAAAAAAAAAAATTGCGTTAATTATATATTTACATATAAATTCATCACGTCAACCGATCTTCTTTTTATTCAACTCATCTTCTTTATTATTATTATTATTATTATTATATATATATATATATATATATATATATATATATTCTCATTTATTCCCACAATATTTTAAGCTGTGAAATCATAATTTTTTATTTTATAAACATTTTTCCCACCGCTTTCAACCAAACAATCCCTTAAAATTATAATATATTAATAATTACTTCATAATTAATTTAATTACATTAAGATAAATTTAAGCATTATTAAATTATTCAATAACATAACTAAACCACTTATTAAATGATTAAGCTTATTATTCTGATATAATTTAAAAAAGTTATTTTATTATGTAGTTAATGACTTAAAATTTGAACTATTTTGATCAATAAAAAATTTAAGAGCACACATTTTGGGTTCTACTTTTGTCAAAACTTGAAAGAGATGATAACACATTAAGAATATATATCAAAAAAAAATTTAGGAGCAAATATTTTTTTTTTAATTTTTACATATAAATCTTACAAAAAAAAATATATTCAACAAATAATATATTTAATTATATATTTTAATTTATATTAATGTGTGTGCAGCAATAATCTTAAAAAAAATATACGAGTACTTTTAAAGTGTCAAAAATATATTGAAAATAAAGTAGATATGTCAATATATAATTGATATAATATAGTTAGTATGCTCATATGCAAAAATAAAATAAAATAAAAATATTCCCCAAAAAACATTTTTTTAATTAGCTTTTTTGGAATCTTAGCATTTCCTAAAATATAAACTGATGCAATGCATGTAAATTTCTCAAAAATTAAGAACTTTAAGAATTAGAAGATATAATGAGAATCATCACTATATTACTCAATGAAATATTTCGAACAAAATAACCCCAAAGAATAATAAAAACACAAACAGTTCCCTCTGGACACTAACAGACGTTCCCGCCGCCGCTGGAGGAGATCGCGAACCGAACAAAATCTTGGCAGGAAGAGAAACCGGCAGAGAGAACATCCCCCAAAGCCCCGGCGGCATCAAAGGCCTCCTGAAGATCGCCGGTAGAGACCATGTCCTCCAGACAAGAGAGCAGCTCTTTCGAGAACCCGACCATCTCCTTCACATTCATCAGCCTCTCCTTCATTGCCGCCGCCCATCCGTCCGCGCCGTCCTCCTCTGAAGGCCTCCTTGACAGCAGCTTGAAGAATCGCTGCAGCTGCTCAATCAGGCCCGTGTACACGATCATCGGCTGAATCGCCGAGAAGAATTGCTCTCTGCTGCTGTCGGTAGTGTCCAGCGAGGAAGGCGAAGGGGACCGCCCGTGATTATGTTGCATGTAGGCGTGGTATATGCCCCGCTGCAGAAAAGCGAGGCGGTGCTGAGACCAGCTCTCGTACGGCTCCGAGAGCAGTGAGTTCACCATCATAAACTGGATCGTCTCTTCCGAGGCAGGATTCCGGGTTGAAGGCTGAGTTGGGCAAGTCCTGGTTGACGGCGAGAGGTACGCAACAACGGATTTCGCCACAGCCTGACGCTGCTGCTGCGGCAATTGACCCGAGATCCCGCCTTGGTCAAGTAGGTGAGAGGCCATCTGAATCATGAACGGAAGGAATCGAGCATTGCTCTCACGTCCACCACCTTTGCTATCGGTGCTGAAAGAAGCCCCCGTAGCAAAACGAGCCAACATCTATAACACATACATTGAACGCATGATCCACAAAGTTCGAATCTAAAATTGACAAGAATTAAAAAAGGATTTTTACCGGTATAACACAAAAATCTCTAATAATTACTTATAAAACACATAATTCACCGTCTCTCCTCCGGCCGGTGTAGGATCCACCCTGTTCGGTCTTATCTGAAACAAGTAGTGAACTCGTCCCTGAATTTCATGGCTACAACACACTTTTTCTGCTTTACTTTAAGAGATGGGCTGTTTCCCGTGCTTCGGTACAGAGGAGGTTTCGAATTATCATCCTCGAGATGAGGAAGAAGCCAGGAAGGAAGAGCATCCAATGGTAGCTCCCCGAGTAGCGAAAACAACCGAGAAATGATTCCGCTCCACCTTTCTTCCCTAACGACTCGAAATTCAAGCATTCCTTCGACAACAACCGTAGGTCTGAATCGAAATTCAAGCAAGCCATCGGGAAGAAGGCAGATGTCTGAACCGATCTTATGCTCATAAATTATAGAGAAAGAGGATAGATGCCATCTTGCAGGATCCGAAATAGCAGAAAAGGAGAAGATTGAGCGCCGTAGTTGGAGAGGAGATCAAGCGCCGGAGGAAAGACGATGGATGGTGTTAATTGGGGGCGTTTGATTTTTTTAAAAGATTTGAGTGTTATGTGATTAATGTTTAAAAATTAGATGTTTTATAAGTATATATTAGAGATTTTAGTGTAATGCAGGTAAGATTCCAAGAAAAAAAACGCACCAGCACAATATCGTAAGTGAGGACTCGAAGCCGACTACCGTCGGCACGGCCGAGGGCATTCAGGTTGTCCCAATACTGATCAAGGCACCGCACGTACTGCGGCGGGGGGACGGAGGGGCCGTTAATGGGGAAGATGGCATTGCAGAGTGTCTCGTTATTCCTCAGGGTGGCTCCTTCCCATTCTTTCTTGGGGTTTTTGAGGGCGGCGTCGGCGCGCTTTGCCTCTAGGTGGCACTGGAAATGGATTATGTTGAAGTGGCTTACGGTAGTATAAACACAGTCCCCGCGGCCGCCAGCGGAAGAGATGGTTCCCAGGTTCACCCGTTTGCTGTACGAGTAAACCCCCAGCGTGTCATTGGGCCTCAAATTGTATCCTTCCCGGCACACCATGCAGGCCAGCCCGTCCTCCTCTTCCTCCACGTCCTCCAGGCCTTCGATCACTGGCTGCGAAACGACGATCCTCTCACCGCCGTCCGAAGCGAACTCTTGCCGCATGCCGAGGCCCTGGACATCTCCGACAAATCAGCGCATCATTCAGGAATGCAAGAACTGCGGAGAAAGGAATACTACTACCTGGAGCAACTCCTCCCTTTTTCTGAGGGCCCGCCGGCGCATTTCGTCCCTTGTGGCATGCCGCAATTTGCGCACTTCATCCTTCAAGAAGCCGTCGCCATTGTCCTCCTTGTCCGCCAGAGTATCCAGCAGGTTCTCGGCCCTAGCCCCTATTTCGTTTTCTCCTGGCACACCCTCCAGGGCATGCAGAATCGGAAGGACTCCCCCCTCATCAATGCATCTCTGGGTCAGGTAGTGTCCCCTGGACAGCCCCCTCAGCATGGTAAGGATCAACGGGACTGACGGACGCTTCAAACCACTCACCCACTCTGTACTCGATTTGTATCCAGCCTGACCCACAACCTGGAAGCATTCTCGCAGGTGTCCAACAGCTACCTGGGTGATCCCCTTCTCAAGCACAATGTCCTTGAGCCTCTCCCCGCAGGAGCTGGTCTTGAGAGAATCTGAAACCCGAACGAAATTTTCAACGTCGGACCTCTGCTTCGTCAACTGAAGACGGTCGAATTCGTGCCAGTCATGCAGGTAAAGATCAAAATGCTGGATGAGAGCTTCCATTGCTGCCGGCTCCCCGTAGGTCAGGTACGGAAGAATCCTGGCTACCATCTCATTGTTCTGCTGCTGCTTGTTCGACTTCTTCAGGCTGGATTGGCTTAACCTTTCGAGGAAAATAAGAACTATCTTTTTCGCCTGTTCGCCGGCACCGCTCTCTCCGTTGGTGACCGTGCGAACGCTCTCCGTGATGCCAATATCGCTCTCGTTAGCTTCCATCGTGAGGCTCTCCACGATCAGGAGAATGGCCTCGGCGAGCTCCATGGCTTCTATGGAAAAGGCGCGCCTTGCGGTTTCCAAAAGCATACCCAGAGCCCCCAGGTGCAACAAAGCGCGTCGGTTCTCTCGTATCTTGCAGCAGTACATCAGAAGATTAAGCACTGAAGCCAATTCTTCGTGATTGGATTTCATCTCATTATTACCCAGATTCTGTCGTAAATTTTCAGTCAGCGCCAGATGAGTAGAGGACACTTGATACTCAAAATAATGGTCGCCGCATACCTGGATCATGCTCAAAATAACTTCGAGCCCATCGCATTCCCTAACAGCACCTGCGATGGCGAACTCAACCTCGGGATCCTGCAATTCCTCTCTGTCCTCCTCAAGCTCTTTAATCATTGGCTCGGTTGCTTCGCCATCCAAACCCTTAAAAAGTAAGAATTCAGGTGTGAGAAACGCATGAAATAAGCACCAAAAACAAGTGCACTTGGTGAAGCAGAATTATTCATCCTCTATGCATATAATAAAACAAAACAAAACCACTCAGGCACAAAATCATCCAAAAACATAAAACAATGGTAAACTTCCTTGCAAAATAGTAAGTACATTTCATATTGAAGGTTTTTACTATCATTGAAAATGTATAAGATCCAACTCATTTTGATTGAGGGTAATTGTCAGAATAGTACATCCACAATTTCATAATTAGTCTAAAATTGTTTAATTTGGCCTATTTAGTCCCCAACGTTTCAATATATCTAAATTAGTTGCTTAACTATTAATTTTGTGCTAAATTTAATCTCATAAAATAAAAAAAGGATCGATTATTAAGTCTCCCAAGAAATGGGAAAATTGTGACTAAATCTGCTGTAAAATAATTTGCCGAGGACTGAATCAGACAAATTCAATATTTCCAAGGCTAAACTGGGCATATTGGCCCCAATATCATTAAAACATTTAATTTTGGTGTTTAGCTCATAATAATTGAAATTCACTATTAAAAATTAAGATTATAAATCAATTAAAATGAATTCATTATATTGGAAAAAGTGTTAGGACATTAATTGAGGTATTCAAGCATTTTCCAACTGAAATAGTCAATGGATTGTTTTGGCAAATTAACCATAAACAAACAGATCAAACAGCTTAAAGTAGCAACAACCTGGAGTCTGTAAGTTACTGTCATCGGCGGACAATCTCGAATTGATGGAAATGAAGCAGAAGACGGCGCACCTGCACTGGACAGTTTGCTTTGAGATTGGCTATGATACTTCTTCCATACCTGCTCATATACTTGCGAAATGCTCAAATCGAGGGATATAATATTTCCAGCAACAAGTAACTCCATCCCATAATCATCTTCAATAAGTCCTAAAAGATCTAGCTGATGACAGATTTTGTTTTTAACATCTCTCATCAAAGGACCAATTTCGAGGCTCGAGTAAGGATTCTTCGTCATGGAACCCCTAATAAACTCCTCTTGAGTATGAGCCTTGTTGAGAATCAGATAGTAGACTGGCTCAGGCTTAGATGGGCATATCATATTGCAAAGTTGTTCCAAAATAAACTGCACAATAAACAAGAAAAAGTTAATGCAAAATTACAAGATTCACAAATGTAAGGTCTTGCTATAAGGCTCATTTTAGGGAGCTACAGTTGTCTACAAAGATATTGTGATGTTACTACAAGAGAAACCGCTGCAGAAAAACTGTGGTTATTGTTGTTTGGAAGCACTATTGTCAGTCACTGTTGTTTGCACATCAACAGTGGCAGACGATGGTTAACCAACGGCCGGTGGGCGAACGAACGATTTGGGAGTTGGCGAGCATCAATGGTGGCAAAGGACAATGGGTAAAAATAGTAAATATTATAACCCAAACCACAGAAATCAGTCAAGCCACACTTAAAAAACTATTTTCTAAAAATTGTTTTATGAAACTGTTTTACATAAAGTAGGCAAAATGCAAGCCCTAGATAGAAATCAAACAGAACAGCTTTATATAAAGCTTAACAGCCATAAAGCTGCCCAAACGTAACCTATAGCATTTAAAATCAAGATATATATATAAATTTTCCATTTACCGAACTTGTTTAATTTGCAAATGAGAAATCTAGTCTATTTTGCCAGTAACTTTTAAATGCATGGATCGATGTGTATCCTCTTAACCACTACCACCAGTTTTTTTTAATACTTATTTACTTTGCCGGTTTTAATCTTGATGAAATTAATAAAATTAGTTGTATGCAATAATTAAATAAAACAACAACAAAAACCTGGCTTAAATATAGAGTAGAAAATTTTGGAAAAAGAACCATTAAAGTTGCCTTACTTAACATTTCTTACCAGTTTGGTACGCCCCTTTTTCTCCTTCACATGATTCTGAAGACCAGAGATACATGCATGGATGAATTTGCGCTTGTTATTTGTGCTTTCTAGCATTAGACCATCCAAAAGTTCTTTTAAAAGCTTGTTGCAGTCACTTATTAGTTTTGTCTTCTGCACAATTAAGCCTCGAATGACAAGAAGAGCCTCAAGGACTTGAGATAATAACTCATCTCTCATAAATCTGGCACAGAAAAAACAGAATTACACAGATGTCGATAGAATAGATCTTCATTATAATACAATTAAGAAAATGCAGGCAAGCATACCTCACTCGAATATTGGGCAGCTCAAGAAACTTACTAAGCAGTTCAATAAGTTTGTAGAGGATGAATCCCTGTGAGACATCAATATTTAGGCTTCTCTCCTGTGAATTCACATTACCTACCTCCTGCCCTATTAGTCGACAGAGCATAGTTAAGAATCCCTTTGCTGTCAAAAAAAGACGAGCAGTTTCAGGATCTATCATTTTGAAGAATAACTCAAAATATTCTGCTGCACTTTCACCCGTAGGCAGTGTTGAAGGAAGCAGTAACATGAGCAAGTTTAACAATTTGAATCGTCGCGGTGAATCTTGTGGACATAATAAATTGATGAGTGTACATACTTCAGATCTAATGGACTGAGAACAAGCACTTAATATCAAATCTGAAACCCAAGATCCAAGTGCAAATGTTGAGAAATCACTCCTGGTTGATCTTTTACAAGAGCGGCGCTTCCATTTAAGTCCGTATTTTAGAGCTAAGTAGTCCGATTTCTGAGGATCCTGGCGGGCTGTTTGGGACTTAACTTTAACTGCCTGTGAGACCTTGTATTGCCTCCGAACAAAGTCAAGATATGAAGACCCCCTTTCCCACTCAGAATAACTCAATAGCGGGATATCCGGAGCCTTTCGGCTAACCTCCCATTGTTTTTCTGATAACTCAGAAGGCGACTTACCCCCACCAGGAAAGTTTTCCCAAGGTATAAAAGGTTTAACAGAATAACTGCCCTTAGACTGTAATGTGGTTGATTTCACTGCATGTTCCTTCTCGGTTATATCAGCTTTAGGAGGAGTGCATGCCTGAGATATTATCCTTAAGCAAGGAAGAATTACATGCTCTGATATGGAAGGATGTTTTGCCCCTACTTTAATTGAAGAAAACAGAAGTTGAAAAGCAACACGAAGCCTTGTTTCCCAAAATTCATCTACCAAAGCACATGTCTCTGAAAGTAAGAGCAGCTCTTCCCGAGTTGCTGCTGCAATGTCCATGGAGCGATGGTGCTCTAGGCAATAAATCACTTTCTTCTGAATCAAAGCATTCAACTCAGCTACTGCAGCAGAATCACCTTCTGAGAAAGCACAGAGAACAGCTCGAGCTTGAATGCGAGCAGTTCTAGGACCTTGATGAATGTTATTTTCAAACAACTCTGACAAAATGCCTGCACCAACAAGTTGCTTTCTGCAGCCTGCACACTTTGACAACACTTGCAACAACTCCATACATTGTGTAACAAATGTAGTAGCACATCCATAGCAGTTGCTAGAAGAACGGAGAACAGTCGATTTTGCAGAAGTCACTCTATCTTCGGTATTTTTCTCATACAGATAGTTCATCAACACTCTCCGGAGACCTTGTAGTGTTTGGACGCTCTTACTGACAGAATCAAAAGCAACTTTGCATTTTTCACCATATAGCACACCGATAAGTGCAATTTTCCTGTTTATCTTACATGAAGGACCAGGTAAAGAAACCATCATTTGTTGGACAGTGTCTTTTTGCTGCGGATCAATATCATGCTCCCCAATGCTAGATATAAGCTTAAGCAAAGGTTTCTTAAACCCTACAAGTTGCTGGTACCTCCTATGTGCATTCTCAGATTCTGCTTCAATTGCAGCCAAGCCCTTCTTCATGTCTTCATCATTTTCCAAATTATCAAATGAAAAGCTTTGCTTTGCCATAAAATTGAACTCAAAACGCCCATACTTACTATAACCACATTCATTGCACAGAAAAGAATCAAGATTTTCATAATTGATGTTACGGCATTGTCGGCATTGGTAAGCATTTTCATGGCAATTGCTGCATATGCCATGCTTATCTGTCACAGACTTGCTACAGCGAGGGCACTGCAATGACTCTAGTGAAGAAGCTTGGAGATTTTCATAGAAGGAATCCAATTCAATCATAAAATTGCAAGCAGTGATAGGAATTGGGAATTCAACCTTCAATTCTGTCTGATTAAAAGCAAGATGGCAACTCTTTGCACGCTTCCACAGCAACCAATTATTCTTTAGTTCTGATAAGTCAGATACGGGCCTGTTGTTGTAGTATAAGTTCAAGACTTTAATAGCTTTAGACTTCCGAGCATCATGCACATTCATTGTCACAGATTGGATGGTATAACTTCCATTGCATTTGACAATAATACGATTGTCCGTAAACTTAGACTCTGCTTTGAGGCTTTCCAGCTTCATCCTGCTATAAGGCAACCCAGGACAGCTACAAGATACACAAGGTTCACTTTCAAGAAAGTATCCATCAAACTCTACCAAGCCACTTAAGGTGTTATAAATACGTGAATTTGGATGATTTGCCAGGACCTCATTCTGTGAGTGAAGAGTATCAAATAAGTCACTTACAACACCCGGCATTAGGCAGCTGCTAACAAACTCTGTGTCAATTTGCTTAAAAGTTCCATCAGGATCCTTTCCTAGTATCCAGGTCATGAGCTCTATGCACTCGACAATGTTAGGGCCATACATGGGGAGAAATTTCACCTTTCCCAGAAGAGCAGTTAGAATAGACTTTTTGAAAGATGCTTTTCCATGGTGCCATATTCCATATAAAACACACTTGGCCTCAAGACGAACACTTGTTGAATTCCACTCCAGCAAAAACGACTCAATAAACCTCTTTAAAATAAAGCCTTCTTTGTCACTGAATATCTCTACAGCTTGTTCCATGTCCATGTAAGCCCTGTCAAAGCTATTTTCAGTTCCATCTTCTCCCTTTCTCTTTTTTCTTAAATCTAAAGACTGTGTTCCAACCTTTTTTGTGTTTGTTCCAGCATCACCAGAATCCAAATTCTGTGTAGGACCAAAATCCCTTCCATTGAAAAAGGCCAGGTTAAGAAGTTTAAGAGTTTGTATGGTAGATTCTTCACCAAAATAAAATATTGAATTCATCAAAAACGGTATAAAATCGGTATGTTTCAAACAATATTTCTGCCAATTTCTAGGCCTGGCACCAGCCACCTCAGTTAAAGACGACAGGCATTTAACAAGTTTTACGCTCCTGTCATACATAGTTGAATTTTGTAAGTCCATTGTTTTATTCACAAGTTTGCACAACTTCTTAACTTCATTAGAGAACTGCCATGAATCTCTTACACTGTAATAATGAGTTTTGCTACCACAAAAGTGCAAGAATAGCCGTCTGGCATATCTACGTACAAAGGAGGTATGTGGATTGCTGATATAACTACAAAGAACATCTTGAAATCCATCTAACTTCAAATCCTTTCCAGAGCCCATCTTGCTTGTTTTATCTTTATCAGCTAACTTTTCTGTTTTCTCAGGGCGTACCAGACTATATATCAAGCGAAAAGTGTTCTCTAACAGTATCTTATGGAAGTCCTCAAAAAGATCACTACGGTGTGCTCTTGCATAGGAATCTGAAAAGAAAGGTGAGTAGTTACCAGCTGGAAGCTCTCTTCTAACACTTAACAAAGAGCCACATCCAGAACCAACTGCACCAATTTCAATGCTTCCCGATGAAGACTTGAAAACACTCACAAGTTGATTTAATATATCCATCAAATAGTTGAGAAAATACTGCTGTCGTAGTATTGAGCAAGCCCGCAAGAGCTGGGAGGCAAACTCATCCTTTTCTTTATCATCAGATGCCAGAGGTGTCACACCTGGAAACTGAACTTGAACAGAGGTTTTATCATGGGAATCAATAGCACCTGCAAGCTTTGATGCAGAACTTTCACCGCCAGGTTGATGCCAATTCCGAAGCATTAAGGTGAAGAACACGAAAACAAGAAGAGAGACTTCCCCAAAAAATGAGCGTGTTTTGGCAGAAAATGGTTTACTGAGATTAATCTCCTGCAAAAACCAATTTACAAATTTTTCAAGATCCAAATTTTCTGGGTTTAAACTATCCATAAATGGGCCACCAACAGCCGAAGATAGCCGGTAAAACAGTTGCATGACCGGAATAGCCCGTATCCCAGAGGTTGTAAGCATCCATCCCTTGAGCTCTTCAAGTAATTGGCGAAGTAGTAAAGAGTTCACAGTGCGTTTTGAAGCTGAGATTGTGACAATCCTCTGGTCAACCACAGCAGAAGATATGTCACCAGTTTCATTTTCGAAAACATGAACTGAAGATGGAGAGTTCACTATGCTTGTATCAACAGCTGCCGGTATTATGCCAGCATCATTCAAGTCATCAATGGAAAAGTGAATGTCATTGCCATCAAGCCCAATTGGTTCCATTTCAATCGGAATTGCAGACATTGGATGATCTCTGGAATGAGGAGGAGGGAGACGATCAGCATCTAGGACTTCATAACACGCCTCACACAAGTCAAAATCTGGGCATACATTGCAATGCCACCGCTGGCGTAAGATAGGAACTGTTGAGCAACCATCACAGCAGTACTGCACAGATGACGTTGCAGAATCCTCCTCAATCATGATCTGTGCATTACCACCATTAGTAACTCCACTAGAATGAACTTGTGCAGTGGGATTCTCAGTAGCATCGTCAGTAGCTAACATTGTCTGTTTTGGAAAAGGAACTTGAAGTAACCTGGATGACATAGCCAAACTAGAATCGAGACAAATGGGTGAGACCATACTAGTAAATCATATTGCAAATACAAAACAAAATTCTTTACAGGGATCAAACAGGCAGATAATAATGCTCTAAACACCTGGCTGATGTCTGAACTTCTGCACAAGGAGAAAAAAGAAGTTTCTTCAGTAGTGTAACAGCAGGCGCAACAGATTGTTTCGATGCTTCTGTTCCATGTAAAACAAGGCATTCGGCATAACTATATAGAAGCTCCACAGCAGGTATCACAATATGATTGATGGCCTGTGTTTGAGGTCTCTCGGTGTCCAATATACCCCACAAGACTTGTATCAGACCATCCACAACTCCAGATCCTACACCAAGTTATAAAAAATAGAGATGGAAAGAAAGAAAAAACAAAACAACTAACTTAAGAAATTATGGACCGATAAATAAATAGTAATTATATTACGAAAATCTGCTAAAAATACTCAATGATAAGGGAAAAGCCATTTCTCAAACTATAAAACCTATTCATAAAAAGGCTCGTTATAGGTAATCTAATTACTCAATTAGAACATCTTGATGCCGGTTACATATACTTTTTCATGGGCAAACAGTGATTTTAAATACTCTTAACCCTTGCCCCAAAAAAATTCAACCTTGAGGCTGAACCACACCCACAGCAAAGTCACTTAGGTAGATAAGATTGCCATTATTGTGTCCATGCGTTGCCTGGTACCAATTTGTTATCCACCTACTCTTTGAGTGCTTAGTGTGAGGTCTTGTCGATGGATATAGCCCAAGTAAGCTTGGAACTGTTGTTGAATGATCATGACGTACAATAAATGGCTAATAAAACATTCTATTTGATATAATAAAAAATGATTTTGAAGCCTCTAAGGAAGCACAAAGTTATGAACCCAGGCGGGGTACATCGGAACATGCAGCTGATGTTGCTGAAGTGAGTTGAAACCGGATGTGGTGAAGTCTTGAGCTCATTAGGGTGGCCTTGGAGTAGGTCATGGGATAATGGAAAAGCTCGAAGTGACTTCAGGACAACTGTGTCAACTGGACACGTGATGAACACATTGTGAATCAAGCGAGCCTGAAGAATGCTGAAGGACCTGAACTGGACAATGAAACCAACGCTTAGGCACGACGAAGCGCCGGGACAATTCTTGATACAGAAGCTCAGGCGCGCTGAAGCGCTGATAAGCTCTTAAATTCAGTTAGACAAAAGCTTGGGCGATGGGCACGCCAAAGAGCTGATTAGGTGTTCCTGGAGAATTTGTGGCTTAAGCTCTTAGGTTCGCTCAAGCACTAGAGGCTTTGATAAGATGTGAGGTGGACAGTGACCTGGGCTTGCCTAAGTACCCAGGTATCAATATTTCTTCAAACGCTGAAGTTGTGACCCAACCAGAGGCAAGGGCGCTTGAGAGTGCTCAGGCACCACCAAAACAGCCTGAACCAAATGGAGCCGGAATAGAAGCTTGGGCGCATCCAAGAGCTCTGTGTATTTATCAAATAGTTGGAAAATCTCGAGAGCACAACGCCAGGGCACCAACACCTGAAGCAATAATCAGAGAGTCAGGAATTAAGGCACGCTTAAGCTCCAGCGCTTGATTTGTAGCCAAAGAGCTCGATACCTAAGAGCACCTAGGCGCTATTCCGCAAATGTGAAATTTGGAGCAAATTTCACAGACAATTGCTACGCATTTGGATAGGTGGAATGACAAGATGATGTATATGGGATATGTGGCCAATGACCAAGGACCCTAGGGACACATTGCGGCAGATGGGAGCTGTTTAGAGGCTTTAATATAATTGTGAGCTTAGGATAAGATCAGACATAGCTTGAAGATAGTTTGGAGGTTGATACAAGTGGAGCAGGAAGCTGCAAAGTGGCTAGCGCGGCCCCAAGGCTGCAAGAGGTGTCGTGTAGCGGGGTGGCCGAAAAGATGGTAGCAGTTACACGATAACTGCTTGTATGACAAACTGAGATGCTGGTGGGCGAAGATTGCAGATGTAACCAAGTGCTAGAGCTGCAGAGGCGATTGGCATTGCCACGAGGTGACCGGATGTGCTATAAAGTGCAGTTGCCAGAAAGTCGTAGGGGGCAATTGTACGGTGGCTACTGGAATGCTGATGGAGCTTTTGAAAGTCATTCCAAGGGGGCAATTGTACGGTGGCTACTGGAATGCTGATGGAGCTTTTGAAAGTTATTCCAAGCAATGGAGAGTGCGTATTTTGAAAGACAGTGCAACCATGGTGATGGCTGCAAGGTGGCAGCAGCGGAGGCTGCAGCAAAATGCAACGATGGCTGCAATTTTTCTATGGATGTAAGGCAACCTTGAAAAAGCTTGTATTACTTCTTGATTCATAGTGAATTTCTTTGTTAGTGTGGCTCTATGTCTTTCCCCCAATTTTGGGGTTTTTCACATAAATATGGGTGTTGTGCCTGTGGTTCGGTGTTTTCTGCGATCGTATCTCACTCTCATTGCTTCCTGATGACATAGTTTCTGCTGTGTTGTCCATGTCGAGACGCACTTTATTTCACAACAAAAATATACATGCTTTTTAATATAATAAAATATAATTTTGAACCCCTAGCACCCAAATATATATCGAAAAAGGCAAACACCTAGTGAGATCAAGAAATCATACACATTTTGAGTAGACATGCCTTTGAGAGGGACTGCAAATAGAATGAGAACATGCAGGCATTTTTTGTAGTTGATGTCGAGCAAGATTGGGGAAAGCTGACTTATTTGAGGATGTTCACGTATCATAAATTACTTAGAATTACATCCACTCAATTATATTCAACATGCCATATGTTAATTTCTAGAAGCATTTTAGCTCAATCTCCATGCACGTATAGAATGAACCAATCGAAGCATACTAAACTAAAATGTCAAGTGACGCCTTAAATAGGCAAAGCATTAGAAGCATACACCGATAATGTGAGAGCAATTCAAAAATGCCCTACACCCACAATAATTCGTAACGAAGTTTCCATCAATTGGCCACATTTAATAGAATTCATAAGAAGGTTGTAATGTAGATGATAATACAATGATGGGACGAAGAATAATGATGTATTTTCAGTGAAGGAAGCGTTGTTAATGGGGGATGATGTTGAGAATGGTGATGATAATAAGGAATGATATATGTATATACATAAAAGTTATATGTACATAAGGGTATAAATATATATTGGGTTTATATACACAAGTATTTGTAAATTTTTGATTTCAAATACAATATGTATATAGAATATCTAAATGATGACAAGCTTAAGGACTATGAATATGACCACTAATGATCAGGATTGATATCCAAACAAGAATAATTGATCGCAATTACATAGCTATTTGAGAACTCGATCTCAAACAAATATGAATAATTAATCATTATAGTTGATGTTCATCATAATAATTACTTAGTACAACGACCATATTCACAGGTAGTGCTAAGTTTAAAAATTAGACACTATATGTTGATTTCATTTTCATATTTATGTGAACTTTTTCAGAACCAAGTCAATTGCCTAGTCAGTTCTTGTTTCTTGGATTTTCAAATGCATCTTCACAAACTTAGGCCAAGGTACATGAATTTGAATTATTCTACTTTATTCAAATCTTCAATAGTTAAGATCTCATGCCCTTGTTACTTTGCTTTACTTGTAAGAAAGCATTCAAACATATACATATATATATATGCTATAGTTTCACATACCCTGCTGAAAAATGACACATTATCTTGCAAATTTATCCTATTGTGACATGAGAATCTTATAAACTATACGAATTTAAGACATTATCATGTGGGTATACACTGCTTATAGCTTTAGACTACTACACTAGAAAACTATCACTTTTAAGCTAATAAATAAAAGCTTGTGATCAGAGATAATGAACTGGGTTATATTCCCAAGGAGTCTAGCTCTAGCACAATTCTCAGTATGCGATGGAAGATAATGAGTTAAATTATGTTTCCAGGGAATCTAGCTTAGGTAAGATACGCAGCATGTGATAGAAATTGATGAGCTGTGCTTGATTTCTATGAAGATGAATTGCGTTCAAATCCATTTGTTTCAAAAAGGACAAATGGCCATTTAATAACTAAGAATGATATAACATTTCTTTTATGAAGCTAATGTTGTAACTAAGCACTTTTATTTCTTGTTAATGGTAACTTAGCTCTTGCTATTCTATCCACCTTATATATATTACTGATACTATTAATGTTATTCTTTAAATATTACTCGCTTGTTTGCACTCACATTTTAGTTTACTTTACCCTGCATTTATTAATATTGAATGATTGTCTAATTAAATGTTATAAATCAAATGTACATATTGAGTTCTTAAGCTGACCGGTTTTTTTACAAAAAATAAAATTCAAGCATTAATTTCAGGTCAAGAGGGTTTCGGTAAAATATCTAGTTGGATCAAAATCCATATATATCTGGTCGGTGTTCCATCTTTAGTTACTGTTCATTTTAAGCAGGTAGGAGTGTTATATGAAAAACATAATGAAATTTTGTTATTATTTACTTGAATATTCAAATTTGAACTATATAAATTAATGAATATTAGCTCTACTATATAATATTTTGGAAAATAATATATTGCGAATTAACTATGTAAATCAAATTTAATCAACATATCCAATTTCATGGCCTGATTCCTGAGTCATTACATCTCCTAACTCCTACAAAAACCTTTCCATTCATCAGACAGAATTTCCCAACATGCATTCAGCTAAAGGTGTAAATGAGCTGAGCCAGTTCATGAACTAAGCTCAAACTGCAAGCCTAGCTCGAGTATCAAGTCAAACTCAAGCCAATGAATGAGCATAAAGCTTAAGCCCAGGCTAGCTCAACTAGTTAACTCATTAGGCCAGTTGTTTATATGAAATATTACAATAAATATATAAACATTTTATATGAACATTGACATAATTAAATCTTTAATCTAATTATGTTAAACTTATAAATTATCACACATAAAACTCATTGTATTGGCTTATTGAGCCAGCTCGTGAGCTGATTATTGAAGTCAACCTTATTGTTGAGTTGGGGTCGAGCTCAGAAAAGATATGAGCTAAGCTCGAGCTCGGTCCGGCTCAAGCAAAACTTTATTATGCCTCTAGTCTCAAGAATAATTTATTGATCCAGTAGTCATCGCACATCCACCAACAACCTTCTAATAGTTTTCTTCATTGGCCTTTCCCATGAATAGCAAAATACTAATGTCAAGAAAAAAAAATTATCAAGAAAAGTACTACATAATTTAGTATAAGAGAAGGTTTATTGTTTGATTTTACAAGAATTTTTTTATTTAGAAAGATGTCGATTTTGATATGACTGATGATTAAAGGTTGGAAAAGTTGGTGGAAGAAAAAATAGTAAGAAATGGATAAAATAATCTAAAGCAACAAGATGGAAAACGATAGATCTAACCTTTTGGGTTTGTCAAGTATCTTCTTAACAAGAAAAATATAACATCTAATCATTCAAACAAAAATATAAGACAATAATAGCCATAACTATCATCATCCAAATGATTAGCAACAAGGAAATTGATTAGATTGTTACTTGAAGATCGAAGAGAAAAAAATTAAAGAAGATAAAAAAGAAATATATAGCCTAAAGCATTAAGTTGAATGGCTACAAATCGCAAGATAACTCAAATTTGAAGAGGGGAGTGATTGTTGAGGTATGAAGGCTCTAACAAAATACAACTCAAATAGAAAGGGGCTCTTAGATGGCTTTTAGGACAGAATGGTGATAAAAAAGAATCAATACACACCAGATGGAGAGGAGATGGTTCAAGACTATTTGAGCGAAGCTACATAAATATATTAAAGTTAAATTCTTAAACATCAAGCCGAATTTTGAGATATTAATAAAATTTTTGATAAAAACTTTGAAGTTAAGCACGCTCCAACTTGGACAATTATTTTATGGTTAACAATTCAGGTTGTTAAAAATAATATTAGGGCATGGACTCCTCTACTACGGTGTGTGTTTTATGACAAATCAAGTCTAAGTTGGGAGGCCTATGACAACCCAAATTCGAAGAGGGTAATAAATGATCATCAGAGTGATCGCAGGGAAACGAAGGCTTAGATAAGATGCATCTCAGGTAATGAGCGGCTTCTAACAGGCTTCTTGAGGAGAGGGGTGATTGAAAAGAACACCAAACTCACCATGGAAAAAATTAGATGACCTAGAACTATTTGCGTGAAGCTACATAAATCTATAAAGCCAAACTCTTATATATCAAACTGTCTTTTAAGATAATTGTGAAGTTTATAATAAAGCCTACTCATAGCGCTCGTAGCAAGAGCACTTCTAGGACAAGTGAACTTCAAAAATGTTAATTTATGAGGAAAAAGTTGTAACGACAAAGCATATAATACTTTGATGGTTAAAAGTTTAAGATGTTACAAATCTAATCTTTAGGGTTTGAAAGGGATCTTCCTAACAAAAAGAATATAACATCCTAAATCTAATCTTCCTATCAAAATAACACAATGACAGTTGTAAGCATTATTATTTAAAATATTAGCAACAGAGAGGTTAATTCGGTTGACAAAGATATAAGAAAAAGTAACCTGAAGCAATTAGCTGGATGACAACACACCCCCTACAAAAATATGAACACACAAACCTCATTCCAAACCCTAATTAAAAAAGAAGCCAAAAGTTAAAATTTTATTCCTAATTTACATTTAAAAATTTCCCAATTTTTCAGAAAGCATCTATAAAAAAATTTGTTCATCAAATAGAAACAATTATGATTTACCATGAATTTTCAAAAAAGCAACCATGTTTGATCTTCGATGCAAAGCAATTTTGGAGACAGCATGCATCTGTGATGTAAACTCTTTTATGACCCATCCAGCAACAGCACCACCAATTCCAATTCTTGAATTCAGTATGGGAAAAGATTTTACAACTCCTGAAAGGCGCATAGTATCTTTGACCTAAGCAATAAATCAAGAAAATGCAAGAAAAAATATTCAGAATTGCATTATCTAATTATAAGGCTTTGAATCAAGCATTTCCTACACACATACATGGTAGTATATCTCCCTTTTTGGAAATATGGATTGAAGAACATGGCAAGCAGCAGATTGCAGTAATGATTCTTTGTCGCTCTGAAAAATGGTTTCCAGTATGTTTTTGCATTTTAACTTGCTGAGTTCTAAATTAGCATCTTCTATACCAGTAGAAAAGTGCGACTTGTCTAGCAAATATATCCTTGAAAGGAGTATCAAAGCATCGGCCACAACTTTCTCATGAATAGTAGCGGCTTGCACAGTTCGCCCTTTTTTTCTAGAACCCTGAGAAACAGCATCAGCACCTAATACATGGGCTTCCATATCCAGAATTGCATCCATTTTCTCTTTCCAACCATATTCATCCTTAGCACGTCCATAAACTTCAAGAGAATCTATTCTAGGCAAGCTTGAACCATCAAAGGATTGGCCTATAGAGATAGTAAATTCCTCATCAGCCAAAAGTGATTCAGCAGTAGTAAAAGGAATATCATACCATGAACGCATTCCTTCATCAAATTTTACTACCCTTTGGAAAACTGTAATTTCAGATGGAATATGACTTGGGGATGTGTTTCCCACACTCAAACGAAGACCAACCATAACAATCTCTGGATTTGTATTGGATATAGTTATCTGAAACAATAGAGGGCATCGAATAAAAAATGAAAATAAGAAATTAATTGGAACATGCAAGCAAGTAAATAATTTAAAAAGCAATTTGAACATGATATTTACCTTGAAGCCTGCAGGACTTGGACTCTCAAGGAACCCATCTTCTGGCACAAGCCTTTGCTTTATGCCTTCAGAATCACAATTCTTGATGGAGTCACAAATCAGCTTAACATCAGCTGTGATGGAAATTGTTTTCTCAAAGAAGTCCAGAGGAAATTCTGGCTTTAGGATAGCATAGCCTTTGTTGTTAAGGATGGCGGATCCTAAGTTCTTTGTTTGTTCACCATTGTTGTTTGATGGAGCAATGTCTCCTACAGACACATAGGAGTAAATCTGAAGACTGCCGTCATCATTTAAGAAAAAACAATGAGTTTTATCCTTTGAGAAAGGCTTATATGCAGCTGCACCAACCAAGGAAAAGCCTGACCCAGTAGCATATCTCATGTTCTGGGCAAATAATTCATGAGGGCCCAAAGTCACAGCCAAAGCAGCATTAGATTTGATACTCGATAAACAAACAAAAAGTCCGCACCCAGAAAACAATTCCTTCCAATGTTGTAATCCAGCTGAAATGATGCTACCCTCTTGATCTTCTTCGTAAATGGCTGATAATTCCGTAAGCACCATCGCATTGGCATCCAAGCGTCCAATAAGATTCATGCCATCTTGATAAGACAAGAAAAGTAACTGGTATGTTGCGGAATAATATAAAGAGAGAGCACTAGACCGATTATCTCTACTCTGAACATGAATTACGTCTTTTAAAGTTTTTGCCACAACATCACCTTCCATTGACACTTCCAGACGGAACAAAAATCCAGCTTCTGAAAAAGCAATAAGAATAAGTTTTCCCATTGAAGCTGGAATAAGGATTGCATCAACAATCAAATCACCAGATAGAGTAAAGTAGTGCATGGGACTGATGCTATCCTGTGAAAGATCGTATATCTTTACAAACATGTTTGTAATCAGCATTAGTTGGACCTGAGAACCAGGAACCCACTCTACCTTGCGTATAAATGCCCCTTGCAAAGCTAGCTCAATAGCAAGACGATCAGTCACTTCACCACGAGGATTTATGGTGAGGATCTGACAGTCTTCATATCCTGCCACAGCAAGATAATTTTCAACTAAAGGATTGAAGACAACATGTACAATTTCAAAGCGCACATTGTTCCTAGAAAGTGGTTTCACATTAGTCTTATCTGCTGTCACAGGTGTTGCACTTGGGTGTCCAAGTAGCTGCCCAACATCAAATATAGCCACCTTGTCCCCCTCTCCAACTGCAAGCCTACCTCTAACGCTAACACTAAGCAATGACTTAATTAAAGAACCACTAGACAAATGTGATTTGAGTTCCTTGGAGTTTGGATAATCTGTTTTGATCTTCAAATCAAATGATCCACTTTTGTAAGCCTTCTTTAATTGTAAGAGATCAACTTTATAGGACATTTTCTTGTCATCGCCAAGTGTTAATTTTTTATCCTTTAAAATCTTGGAATCCCTTTGACTAATAAGTGCAGGAAGTAGACGCTCACAATATTCAACTACCCGGTTTTCCAAATTAAGTTTTTCAAGTATGCTTGGCAACTCCAGATGAAAATCTTTAGAAATAGACAATTTCAACGAATTATCAATATCCCCACAAGCGTCATATTCTAACTCAGAGTCACTATCAGGTGCCTCATCAGTTTCTTCAGATAGGCGCACAAAAGATTGAAAGCTATTAGCACCACCAGACGGTACATTGCTGGTCTCAACAAATTTCCGAGGCTTTAAACACTGGCAGGCATATCCTCTGACTCCTCCTGCACCACAATCACAAAAGAAACGACTTGACCGAGAGTAAACAACTCGATGACCTTTGTGACAGACCTTAGCACAAATAGAGCAACAACCTTTAGTGATAGTTAAATCACATGTATAGCAAAAATACCAATGTTGCTCCATAAAATTACTGCCACTAGATGTAAATGTGCATACTTTAGAGGCAAGTTCCTTCTCACTATTACAGTCATCTTCCTCATCTTTGTCTAGACTACCCGAATCACCATCAGAAGTGCCATCATCATCGTCTTCATCAGCAGAAGTTACATCACATTCAATGGATGCAGAAGCATTTTCGGAATTGCGAGTAAGCACCAGCTTCTCACCATTTTTATGGGAACCAACTGATTTTGGATTCAATGATGCTGATCCAAAACTATTATTTGAGCCGAGTTTTGATGGATATCTTTCAATGGACTTTTTGCTAGTTCCACAATCTCCCAAAAAAGAGCAAATAAAATTAAAAAGGAATTTTAGGCCAAGAAGGAAGTCCTCGCTATCTGCAAGTTTAACCATTAGCTGCACAATTTTCTCCAAAAGTAGGTTCAAGGATGCCATTCCATGCAAAAGCTGGAGCATAAAACCAAAATAAGCTTTGCAATTGGGAAGATCATATGACATAA